>CM066985.1:72321044-73521044 GCA_033977485.1 Hydrangea macrophylla | reverse complement strand
ATATCTGTCCAATCATAGGCCGACACGTGGCATCACATTCCACGTGTCATGCCACGTCATATGCCAGGTCATCGCCAAGTCAGCATTAATGGACCAATCACAGCCTGACACGTGTCATCATCTGCCACGTGGCACTGCCACGTGTCTGCCACGTCACCGACACGTCAGGGTTCGTTGACCAATCACAGCTTGCCACGTGGCAACCATTGCCACGTGTCAATTCCACGTGTCTACCACGTCACTGCCGCGTCAGCACCAGCCAACCAGTCAGAGGCTGCCACGTGTCCACAGCCTACCCAGTCAGCGCGTCCAGTCTGCGCCAAGTCAGCTTTGACCGGCCAATCAGAAGGCGCCACGTGTCTTTGACTGACGCGTGGCATGCTGACGTGGCACTTGGGCCCCACTTTTGGTTTTTCCCAATTTTCCCCATTCCGGGTCCAGATTTCAACGAACGGACACTTGTTCCCAGCTAATTTGGCCATTCCGGACGCACCGGTCACCTCAGAATTGGCTGAATCTAAATTTAAAGGGCTGTTTGGTATTCTATAAGTCCATTTCAGGCTCTCCCGGCCAGTTCTAACCCCCGCGGGTCCCGCTCAACTCAGCCCGGACCCATTCCGGCCCGCCTTATGGCTACCCTGACTGTTTCGGCCCTTCTGGATCCAACTATGACGTCCATTCAAGTCAATTTCGCGTCGAAGTACGACTTTGGTCTTATTGGGTTATTTCTGGTACGTTTCTCGGTTTTCTTTCTCAACAATCATCGATTGGGCTTCAATAGCCTCCTTCTTCACAGGTAACATTATTCATTGGGCACCGACCCATACTTCCGGTACATTCTCTCACTCACCGGGCGCCGACCCTTACTTCCGGTAACTTTCAAAAATCTTTCTTTCAAAATGAACACTTCAAGTTATCCCGTTGTTCAATAACGCCGATAATATGAATGTTCAAATTCAAAACGGGCGCCGACCCTTACTTCCGGTAACTTTCAAAAACCTTTCTTTCAAAATGAACATTTCAAGTTATCCCGTTGTTCAATAACGCCGATAATATGAAGGTTCAAAACGGGCACCGACCCTTACTTCCGGTATTCAAATCCTTTCTAAAACCGAACATTTCGATTAGTTACGTTGTTCAATAACGTTAACGACTTGAATGTTCGAGACTCAAACGGGCACCGACCCTTACTTCCGGCAACCTTTTCAAAACTGAACATTTCGATTAGTTACGTTGTTCAATAACGTTAACGACTTGAAAGTTCGAGACTCAAATGGGCACCGACCCTTACTTCCGACACATAATCAAGGTTAAAGTCTAGGACTCGATTACGGTGATCGACGTCCTGGCTACACCGACTTTTCAAAAACACTATAACACACGAGCACGGTCAAACGTGACCAAAAATTTCAAAAAAAAATAATAAATAACAAGTTAGAGCTACGTTTGGCCTGATTCTCAACCCGAGATACGTATGCAACCCCCAAAAGGGTGCGGCCATAACTTTTCATCTTTTTTCTTTTTGTAAATTCTTATTCTTTTATCTTTATGCCCCGTTATCATGAAAATCGCCAATTTGGCAACCATGCTTCGTCATGGATGTTCGAGGGTGCTTAATACCTTCCCTCGACATAACCGAGTCCCCGAACCCCTTTCTAAATCTCTGGTTTACTTGTCAAAAACATAGGCCCACTTTCCCAAACTGTAAAAATATAAAGATATATTTCCGTATCTTTATCGGGATCCTAACACCCGTACAAAGTTAGGTGGCGACTCTGAAAAATCTACTTGGCCTATTCCTCAAAATAAAAAAATACTTCTCCCACATTCCTCGTTTTCCATTTTTTTTAAAAAAAAAACACTCTTATATATATATTTAAAAAACCTATTTTTTCCCGTCGCGGTGCGACAGATTTAATTTATCTTTATATTTTATTTGGAAGACAGTTCAATTCCAAAATGGTAGGCTAAAACTTTAATTGGGGATATGCATACAAAACTTAGGAACCACATTTTTGTGCACTAATCTTAAATGGGCAAATTTATCTGGATGGGTTATTTTTCCATTTATGGCCAAAAATATCTGTATATCTATAGTTTATGGCCATTTAAATTGTTTATAGACTATGGCTATATTGGACATCAAAAGATTACATATTTGAAATAAGAATATAATTATGTAGATTGTCAAACTATGTCTTTTGTCATAAAAAACACCTAGCATATTCAAACAATTCATATGACAAAGTTTTATATTTCAAATGTGTGTGTATATATATATATATATATATATATATATATTTCTACCCATTAATGGACAGGCAATTGTGTAGTGGCAGGGTGGTGGGGACTGGGCGCCGAATAACCCACATCCACGGCGGGTCACGGTTCGAACCTGGCTACTGTCCAATTGCCTCTTTATTTTTCTTTAAACCAAACGATGTCGTTTCATATCACAGCCTGACACGTGTCATCATCTGCCACGTGGCACTGCCACGTGTCTGCCACGTCACCGACACGTCAGGGTTCGTTGACCAATCACAGCTTGCCACGTGGCAACCATTGCCACGTGTCAATTCCACGTGTCTACCACGTCACTGCCGCGTCAGCACCAGCCAACCAGTCAGAGGCTGCCACGTGTCCACAGCCTACCCAGTCAGCGCGTCCAGTCTGCGCCAAGTCAGCTTTGACCGGCCAATCAGAAGGCGCCACGTGTCTTTGACTGACGCGTGGCATGCTGACGTGGCACTTGGGCCCCACTTTTGGTTTTTCCCAATTTTCCCCATTCCGGGTCCAGATTTCAACGAACGGACACTTGTTCCCAGCTAATTTGGCCATTCCGGACGCACCGGTCACCTCAGAATTGGCTGAATCTAAATTTAAAGGGCTGTTTGGTATTCTATAAGTCCATTTCAGGCTCTCCCGGCCAGTTCTAACCCCCGCGGGTCCCGCTCAACTCAGCCCGGACCCATTCCGGCCCGCCTTATGGCTACCCTGACTGTTTCGGCCCTTCTGGATCCAACTATGACGTCCATTCAAGTCAATTTCGCGTCGAAGTACGACTTTGGTCTTATTGGGTTATTTCTGGTACGTTTCTCGGTTTTCTTTCTCAACAATCATCGATTGGGCTTCAATAGCCTCCTTCTTCACAGGTAACATTATTCATTGGGCACCGACCCATACTTCCGGTACATTCTCTCACTCACCGGGCGCCGACCCTTACTTCCGGTAACTTTCAAAAATCTTTCTTTCAAAATGAACACTTCAAGTTATCCCGTTGTTCAATAACGCCGATAATATGAATGTTCAAATTCAAAACGGGCGCCGACCCTTACTTCCGGTAACTTTCAAAAACCTTTCTTTCAAAATGAACATTTCAAGTTATCCCGTTGTTCAATAACGCCGATAATATGAAGGTTCAAAACGGGCACCGACCCTTACTTCCGGTATTCAAATCCTTTCTAAAACCGAACATTTCGATTAGTTACGTTGTTCAATAACGTTAACGACTTGAATGTTCGAGACTCAAACGGGCACCGACCCTTACTTCCGGCAACCTTTTCAAAACTGAACATTTCGATTAGTTACGTTGTTCAATAACGTTAACGACTTGAAAGTTCGAGACTCAAATGGGCACCGACCCTTACTTCCGACACATAATCAAGGTTAAAGTCTAGGACTCGATTACGGTGATCGACGTCCTGGCTACACCGACTTTTCAAAAACACTATAACACACGAGCACGGTCAAACGTGACCAAAAATTTCAAAAAAAAATAATAAATAACAAGTTAGAGCTACGTTTGGCCTGATTCTCAACCCGAGATACGTATGCAACCCCCAAAAGGGTGCGGCCATAACTTTTCATCTTTTTTCTTTTTGTAAATTCTTATTCTTTTATCTTTATGCCCCGTTATCATGAAAATCGCCAATTTGGCAACCATGCTTCGTCATGGATGTTCGAGGGTGCTTAATACCTTCCCTCGACATAACCGAGTCCCCGAACCCCTTTCTAAATCTCTGGTTTACTTGTCAAAAACATAGGCCCACTTTCCCAAACTGTAAAAATATAAAGATATATTTCCGTATCTTTATCGGGATCCTAACACCCGTACAAAGTTAGGTGGCGACTCTGAAAAATCTACTTGGCCTATTCCTCAAAATAAAAAAATACTTCTCCCACATTCCTCGTTTTCCATTTTTTTTAAAAAAAAAACACTCTTATATATATATTTAAAAAACCTATTTTTTCCCGTCGCGGTGCGACAGATTTAATTTATCTTTATATTTTATTTGGAAGACAGTTCAATTCCAAAATGGTAGGCTAAAACTTTAATTGGGGATATGCATACAAAACTTAGGAACCACATTTTTGTGCACTAATCTTAAATGGGCAAATTTATCTGGATGGGTTATTTTTCCATTTATGGCCAAAAATATCTGTATATCTATAGTTTATGGCCATTTAAATTGTTTATAGACTATGGCTATATTGGACATCAAAAGATTACATATTTGAAATAAGAATATAATTATGTAGATTGTCAAACTATGTCTTTTGTCATAAAAAACACCTAGCATATTCAAACAATTCATATGACAAAGTTTTATATTTCAAATGTGTGTGTATATATATATATATATATATATATATATTTCTACCCATTAATGGACAGGCAATTGTGTAGTGGCAGGGTGGTGGGGACTGGGCGCCGAATAACCCGCATCCACGGCGGGTCACGGTTCGAACCTGGCTACTGTCCAATTGCCTCTTTATTTTTCTTTAAACCAAACGATGTCGTTTCATATCAAACCTGACACACTTGATATGACCTCAACTAGTGTAAGTTTATTTTTAAATAAAGATTCACTCTGTTTAGAAATGCCAAATTCTTTACAAATGCACAAAAGTTGTGTGATTTAATGTTGGTTTGCATATTTTCAATTCCTTTAAATTATTTCTCCCAAGTTAATTAATATTTCTTGTTTTTAATAACTTTGCTTAAATATTTGTATTATTTCTATCTTTCGCTATAATAAAATCCAAAAAGTTTATTTCATGTAAATTTAGCTTTTATTTCTTTTTCTTCATTTTCTTACTAGTATCTTAGTTAATTTATTTTGCACTATTAAAATCTTTACCGTAAACTGTTACAAAAAAAAGCTTTTAATTAGTTTTATTGCAAAACTATAAAAACTAGTAGTTTAGTAAAAGCCCCAAAAATCCATCATCTTTTATTTTCTTTTTAGGGACAAAATAGTTACTGCCTATCTTTATAAAATTATTTTCCGTTCCCTGTGGGTTCGACTTGGTCTTCCAGAACTTTATTACTTGTACAATCACCTACACTTGGGTGTTGATAAGAAAACGCGTCAATAGGATGTCGTCACGTTTTTGGCGCCGTTACTGGGGAACGGTTAAAAAAATCTAAATAAATAAAGTTGGGTCTAAGATTATTTCTCCCACTCTATCTATATCTATATATTTACTCATTCTACCTTATAAATAATTTAGTTTTCTTTTTAAGAAAATGATAACATAAAAAAAAATTTAAAAAATTATATATAATTTTTCTTTGTAAAATATATATATATATATATTTATAAGTATGTACTTGTGCATCTTCTAAAAAAACAGACATTTATCTACATATATATATATATATCTTCTATAAAAAATTAAAAAAATATAATAAAAAAAAGAGTTTTATTTTTTACTTGGCTAATAATAATTATAATATTTAAAAAACAAAATTTAGTTTTTCTTTTACTTCATATGTCTTTAGATACTACTGAAGCTTTATATCAAGTACCACATAATTCTAATATTTCTAGTGAATCATCTAGTATGCAGATCCTAAAATCATGGCTGAAATTGAAGGCATAGAAGAAATAGATGATGATGCTCATAGTGAATATGGGGATAATATACCACAACATGTTTTATCAAAGCGTGAACGATGGTCTTTACGTGATCTATTTATCCCAGAACAAATCATCAATCGTTCTTGCATCACACTACCTAGACATACAGGAAAATTTTATTTTAGACATAACATGCTACCATGCTTACCAACTTACCGTAGAATTAAAAAAGAATATGCTTATATTCATATTCGTGAATTTTAAGACGTTTGTGATACGTTTGCTGATCAAACTTGTCCTCCTGAGATAATCTATCTCAAACTTTTTCCTTTTTCTTTAAAAGATGAATCTGATTGGCTTTTATCTTTTTCCATCCTGGATCTATAACTTCATGGCAGGATATGAATGAAGCTTTTTTAAATAAATTCTATCAAAAAAATTTAATTTATAACCTGATGCGACAATTTAAACTTTCCATTCAAAAAGAGAAGGAACCAAGCCTTGAAGACTATGAACTTTTATATATCTCCTACAAACCTGTCCACATCATGGATTTAAAAAATGGCGTATCATTAATTTCTTTTATGAAACATTAGATCTAGAGTCGAAGGAAATAATTGAAGCCATGTATCAAGGGGAATATTTTAAAAATACTGACGAAGCTGAATCATACTTTGATTGGCTTGGAGAAGACGCTCCACAATGGAAAAAAGAAGAAATTGCTAGGAAAGAAAAGGCTAAAAGTTCACAGCAATCACAATCTGTAACCCGTACCCAGAAAATGTTTGGTTATTATCTTAATATGCATTAATTTGTATAATTAGTGTATATTATGGAATAAGGGGAGGCTTTGAACTTGCCCGTATGAAAAGTGTTCAGAGAAGGGCACCAATTGGAAAAGTCCCCAGTGAGGTGGGACAGGTATTGGAATGGGAACCAATGTAGGGCTAATTAGTAATTTGCATTTTAAATGATTAAATGTATTTTATATAATTACATGGATATTTGCTATGTTGCTTTCATTTTATATAGTTATGTGTTAGCATTAGTTTGGACACCCAAATAAGCGTATAACTGAAAAAGATTTATAATTAGTAGGTACGATAGCAACTTCACAAAATATTTGGGACCCACATTGGGACCCATGCGGAACTTAGATAAATACTCATTGGATAATTGGGTGGTTAATGAAATATTTGGGGGATTTAATAATGAGAACTTAAGAGTTCCGGGGGTGCAAATGAAAAGAGGAGAAAATTGACGCTTTGACACCTCAACATATGTTGCATGGATGTGTATGTGTCAAGTGAGGGTGAGAGGCTCTCATTTTTACAGAAATTAAACAAAAACAAGAGAGAGCTCACCGAGAGAGAAAGACGAAACCGTCACCGACGTCGTTTTTTCGCCGTTTCGTCTCTGCCGTTCGTCGAATTTGCGATCCGAAGCCGTTTTCAGACTCGTGGAGGTGAGACGATCATTTCTATACCTTTAATTTATGCTTTAATCATCATAATTTTGGTAGCTCACATTACTCGGTGACACGCAGTTGCCGAATTCTTGTAGGATTCAGTTTGGGGTAGAAATTGAGCTTGGATTTGGTGCAATTCAGTATTTTTTTAGCTTAATTTGGGTATAATCTTGCTAAGGTGAGTTCTCTAACCAAAAAGTGATTGTGGTTTAAGGTGTTCAATGTTCTATATATATTTTAAGTTGTGGAAATCATGCTTAGAAGCTATGAAATTGTTAGATTGTGAATTACATGTCAATTGGGTAAAAAGTTGCTATGGTTATGTGCTTACATGCTTATATGCTTATGTGGTAACCAATGAGCACTGGGGAAATGATTCATTGTTGGGAGTAAAAAGGGTGGTGAAGAGGAAGAATCCGAGAAATTCAGAAGTCCAAGGAATAGAAGTGACCACAGGACCAAGGGAGGTCTTCAGGTTTGAATGAATCATTGAACCGGTGACTCGGCGATTACGGATATGATTTATGCGTTAATTGTAGTGTCACGCCCCGGAGCAGCATAAATAGAGAAAAATAAATTTCCTTTATGGGTCCATAGGGAATGACAAGTGAAAGTCACTAATGTCCACACCACACAGTACTAGTCCAAACAGGAACAGTAAACAACTGAAATATAAACACGGTTCTATTTATTACAAACATCAGAGTACGGTCCACAGGATCGCAACAGGTCTGGAGACAACATATGCCCAAGTACCCGTTAACTACGAAGTACAATAGTAAAAGGAAAAGTAGTAACATAAACTACTATCTATCTTCAGGTCTTCAGCTAGCGTACGGATAGGCGTCAGCATAACTGGCATCAGTGGGGCCATTCTCTACGTAACTCCCTTCAGGGTAATCATTATCGCCATAAGTTCCGTCATCTGCATTGTAAAGGACAGGATAGTCTGGACGGGGAATCTCCAGGCAATAAAGGCCGTCAGCTTGTTGAAAGCTGAGTGAGCACTAACTAACGCAGTCTCAGAGAAATAACATATTTACAGTTATGAACAATAGATGACAGTGATACGAAAATATATCTCTTCCTCTTTTATTCAGACATAACATTAATCGATTCTTATTAATTCTCATTCTAAAACCGATCTCACAATACCCAACTAACTATCTCGAACTGATTATATCAGCACAACATACCAGTGCTCTTGTTCACCGCTATACCGCTTTTAAGAACTCTTGCGAGCACCCATACATCGTTCTCATATAACGACTGGTCCATGGATGTACCCATACTCTTGTTCACCGCTTTTAAGAACTCTTACTGTTCACCGCTTTTAAGAATGCTTGCGAGTACTGTACATACATAGCTCTGGTAATTCAAATCATGGGCGTGCCACATCTACTCTTGTTCACCGCTTTTAAGAACTCTTACTGTTCACCGCTTTTAAGAACTCTTGAGAGTACTGTGCACCCATAATTCTCACGATCCTGATCAAATCCTTGACATACACTTATTGGATTCAACCTGAGCGAATCATCAGCTCGACTCACACAACCTTGAACATACAAAACCTCTTATTGACTCATTTCTCACTTATCCAATACTACCCAGTATTATCATCTCAACTTACTCTGTTATCGCGTCGTACTATTACTAGCGTTCCGAACCCGACTACGTTACTCACCATGTTATCTCAAACTCGTTATCATATCCCATTACCTTCGTAATCCATAATATCGCATAATAGGAACATGAAACAACAATTAAACAACTACGCACTATGCATTATAAACTGAATGGAATATATTCATGTTCTGCTCGGGTTCGATCGATTGAGGTCCTCTCGATCGATTGAGGCAAAGTGGTGTTCGATCGATTGAAGTTAGTTCGATCGATCGACGAAAGGTGATCTCGATCGATTGAACGTATTTCGATCTATTGAGACTTAGTGATGTTCGATCGATTGAACTTAGTTCGATCGATCGAACTTCGTCTTCCATAGATTCTGCCTGTGAACGTGCAGAATGTGCTAGGGGTGTTTGGGTTATAATTAATACGTCCAGAATATGTAAAACATCATAACTAAGTTACCGAGTGAGTTTAGAACTCACTGAAAGTCGTTAAGGGCGCGTTTGGCTTGGTTGAAAGCTTCGAGCTTCCTCCAATGGTGGCCTCCTCTCTCCTCTTTCTGTCTATGTCTCTCTCTGTCTCTCCTTCTTCTTCTTCTTCTTCTTCTTCTGAGTATATATATATATATGTGGTGTGTGTATATATATAGATATGGATGTATGTGTATATAGATATAATACAAACACACACAACACAATCTCCCTCTCAAACTCTTAAGTTCAGCAAACACACAACACACACGAATGCAGTGTATATATAGAGGTGGAAGAGGTGCAGATGGCATTGTTTGCGGGAAAACTGGGAATTCAATGATTACAGGTTCGATCGATCGAGAGTAGTTCGATCGATCGAGATCAGAACGGTCAGATTAGACCGATTGAAAACAGTTTGATCGATTGAAGTGGGGACCACGTATTAAATTTATGTCGGTAGGGTTTCGATCGCTCGAAAAAGGTTCAATCGCTTGACTATGAAGATGCTCGATCGCTCGAAAAAGGTTCGATCGCTTGACTATGAAGATGCTCGATCGCTCGAACGAGCTTCGATCGATCGAAGATCAAATTTTATGAATGGTCAAAGAAAGTATATAGAATCTCTCTGCATTAAATATTTATTGAAAATACGGGGTATTACATCATCCACCACCCAACAAAAGATTTCGTCCTCGAAATCGGAAACATACAGAGTTAAAACAAAAACGGAAACTTCTCAAGCATCTCTGACTCTAGTTCCCATGAAGCTTCTCCCTCATCATGATGATTCCACTGAATCTTGACTAATGGAATCTCTTTATTCCTGAGCTTCTTGACTCCACGATCTAAAATGCGAACTGGTCCTTCGTTGAACGTAACGTTGTTGTTGACTTCAATATCCTCGAAGTTGATCTCATGTGCTGGGTTATGAACACATTTCCTCAGCATACTGATGTGGAAAACGTTGTGCACTCCTGACATCTTCGGGGGCAACGCAAGGCGATAAGCAATTTTTCCAACACGCTCTAGAATCTCGAACGGTCCGATGAATCGTGGAGATAATTTGCCTCTCTTCTGACCAAATCTGACGATGCCTCGAACAGGCGAAACCTTGAGTAACACATGATCTCCAACTGCAAACTCCAAGTCTTTGCGTCGCTTGTCAGCATAACTCTTGTGTCGGGTCTGAGCTGTCTTCATCTTCTCACGTACAATCTGAATCTTCTCACTAGTCTCTCGTATCATCTCTGGCCCAAGAAGTTGAGTATCTCCGACTTCAGTCCAACATAGCGGCGATCGGCAAGGTCTTCCGTACAAAGCTTCGAACGGCGCCATTCCTATGCTCGAATGATAACTGTTGTTGTAAGCAAACTCTATCAGAGGTAAGTGTGTCTCCCAAGAATTCTCAAAATCAATAACACAAACGCGTAACATATCCTCCATTACTTGATTAACTCTTTCCGTCTGACCATCGGTCTGTGGATGAAAAGCTGAACTCAAGTTCAAAGTTGTTCCCATTGCTGTCTGAAGACTCTTCCAAAACTCCGCAGTAAAGTGCGAATCTCGATCTGATACGATAGAAACAGGTACTCCGTGTAACCGTACTACGTGTTGTAGATACATTCGGCTCAAACGTTCCACTGGATACGTCATACTGTAGGCGATAAAATGTGCTGTCTTCGTAAGTCGATCCACGATTACCCAAATAGCGTCATGATTCTGCTGTGACTTCGGCAATCCTACCACAAAATCCATGGTGATGTGTTCCCATTTCCATTGAGGAATTGGTAACGGCTGTAGAAGTCCAGGTGGTTTCTGATGTTCTGCCTTTACTTGTTTATAAGCAAGACACTGAGAAACATATTCAGCCACTTCTCGCTTCATTCCTTCCCACCAGAAATTTCTCTTCAAATCCTTGTACATCTTTGTACCTCCTGGATGAATCGTCATCCATGACTTATGAGCTTCATCCAATATGTCTTTCTGAAGTTTTTCGTTATTAGGTACACAGAGTCTACCTTTACATCGTAAGGCTCCGTCTGTACTAACATTCCAGATTTCTGGTTCTTTAGCTGACATCTTGGCGAACCATAACTTGAAATCTTCTGCTGTCTGCTGAGCTTCTATGATACGGCTGATCAAAGTTGGTTGTACCATAAGACATCCAAAATGTTGTCCTTCCATTGGTTCCACTGGCTGAAGTTCGAATTCAGTTAACACCTCCAATGCTTGTCATTCTCGAATTAATAATGCAGCGATCACTAGTCGAGGTTTACGACTCAAAGCATCTGCTACGACATTTGCTTTACCTGGATGGTATTGCAATGAAAAGTCATAGTCCTTGAGTAACTCCATCCATCTTCGTTGTCGCATGTTCAACTCCTTTTGAGAGAACAAATATTTCAAGCTCTTATGATCGGAAAACAGATCAAACTTTTCTCCATAGAGATAGTGTCTCCAAATCTTCAAAGCAAATACTATTGCTGCCAATTCCAAATCATGCGTCGGATAATTCTTCTCGTGTACCTTCAATTGTCTTGATCCATATGCGATAACATTCCTGTCTTGCATAAGTACACAACCCAATCCCTGGTGCGATGCGTCACTGTAGATCACATACCTTTCTCCATTCTTTGGTATCGCAAGTACCGGCGCAGAAGTCAATTTCTCTTTTAACTCCTGAAATGCACCCTCATGCTTGTCCGTCCATTCATACTTTGTCTCCTTCCTTGTTAAATTTGTTAGAGGTCCTGCTATCTTGGAAAATCCTTCTACAAATCTTCTGTAATATCCTGCTAACCCAAGAAAACTTCTGACCTCTGTCACATTCGTCGGTCTGTTCCAACTTAAGACTGCATCAATCTTAGATGAGTCTACCGAAATACCGTCCTGAGATATAACATGTCCCAAGAATTTGACTTCCTGTAGCCAAAACTCACACTTGCTGAATTTTGCATACAACTTGCTATCTCGAAGTGTCTGTAAGGCAATCTGTAAATGCTCCTCGTGGTCTTCTTCCGTCTTTGAGTAGATCAGTATATCATCGATGAACACTATAATGAATTGATCCAGATATGGTCTGAATACTCTATTCATTAAGTCCATAAATACTGCTGGCGCATTCGTCAATCCGAAAGGCATAACTAGAAACCCGTAATGCCCGTATCTTGTCCTGAATGCAGTCTTCGATACATCCTCTGGTCGAACTAACAATTGGTGATATCCTGAACGTAAATCGATCTTGGAAAAGATCCTAGATCCTTATAATTGGTCGAATAGGTCATCTATCTGAGGTAGTGGATATCTATTCTTGATTGTGGCCTTGTTCAACTCCCTGTAGTCTATACAGAGTCGAAGTGTTCCGTCTTTCTTCTTCACAAACAGAACTGGTGCTCCCCAAGGTGACGTACTCGGGCGAACGAAACCTAAATCTTCAAGTTCCTGAACTTGCTTCTTCAGTTCCAACATCTCGGTTGGTGCCATCGTATATGGAGTCTTAGAAATCGGCAACGTACCAAGTACTAATTCCACACAAAAGTCTATTTCTCTTTTCGGTGGGAGTCCTTTAATATCCTGAAATACATCCTGAAAGTCTTGCACCGTAGGAATCTGATCCATCGTGAGTTCTGTACTCGTACTCCCGATAGTAGCCAAACTACTCGTAAGAAACATATCACTCGTCGGCTGACACTGAAATCTAATCATCGGTTTTCCTTGTCTCGGAAATACAATCGACTTAGTAGGGCAATCCAAATTGGCACTGTACTTAGTTAACCAATCCATCCCTAGGATAACATCAAATCCTGACATTGACAGAATTATCAAGTCTGCAGGAAGATTCCTATCTCCCAAGGTCAATGGGCAATCTTTACACACTTTACTCAACTTAACTGTCACTCCCAACGGTGACACAGCATTCAATGTTGACTCAAGTGTCTGGGGTTCTAAACCCAATTGACGCACAATCTTAACAGCAATAAATGAACGTGCGACTCCAGTATCAAATAAAACTTTAACTGGACTATGAAAGAGTACAAGCGTACCTTCCAAATGTTGCTGCTCATCAGCGTTAAAGCCTGCTTCTCCTGGAATGATAGCATTCATCCTTGTCTGATCTGGAGGTCCTTATATCCCTTGAATCGATGCTCCATAGTACCCTCCTTGTGGTGCACGACAATCCTTGCTCAAGTGCCCTGGCTTGTTGCAATTCCGACAGACAATATCCATTCTGTGGTTAACTCTAGGGGCTGTACAGAATATCGCAACGTGCCCTGGCTTTCCGCAATTAAAACATCCTCCACTATTGCTTGGCGGCGCTGTCAGTAGTGCCTGCGGTTGTGATCCTTGCTGGCGATATTGCTGGGGTCGAATATAGCTCTACTGTGGCTTTCTGGTTCCTTCCCAGGTTCTCTTATTCCCTTGATCGTTACCCTGTGGTCTCCAACCTTGGATATTCCTTTGCGGCATGTTATGGAAATTCCTCTGTTGAAAACTTTTAGATGACTGAGGTCGATTCATCTGAGGTTGTTGTGCTGGATAAGCATCCTTTTCCAATCCTGCTGCAAATCTGACAATCTCTTCAAATGATTGATTCAGATGACCAACCATCATATGTCTAAGATGGGGATTCAATCCTTGGTGAAATCTCTTCACCTTCTTCTGTGGAGTGTCTATCATATGTTGAGCAAATTTGGATAGACGCTCAAACTGTGTTGTGTATTCCCTGACATTCCATCCTCCTTGGACTAGATTGAGAAAGTTCCTTTCCTGTTGATCTCTCTCATCCTCTGGGAAATACTTCTCCAAAAATCGTCCTTTGAATGTCTCCCATGGCATAGCTTTAGCAGTATCGATCCCAATAGTGGCTCGTTCGGCTTCCCACCAATCTGCGGCGGCATAAGTGAGCTGAAACGTAGCAAGACGACGTTTCTCTTGTTCGCTGCATTCCAATGCTTCAAATATTAACTCCATCTCTCTTATCCATTGTTCTGCTTTCCATGGTTCTGTTAGTCCATCAAACTTCTCAGGACGTAACCCACGAAAATTTGCTAACAACTTATCTCCAGTCTGTCTTGGTGGCGGGGGTGCAAGAGGTCTCTGGTGGGTGGAGTGATTATAGGTATCCCCCACATGCTCCATCCTTTGCATAAATGCTTCAAAAATTCCCGTCGGATCCATCCCTTCGGGAATAGGTGCTCCATTACGTGCTTGGTGATTTCTCAAGGGTCCTACCATCATAATAACGAGTATTGCCTACAAGAGACATATTGATCAGCTGAAAGTCTTCTCGTAGAAACGAAACCAAGATAGAACGAGAAGTAACAAGAGCTAACAGTTCTACAAAACAACACATCAAACAACCAACAATCAATATCAAAAGTTCTGCTCGTATATATATAGATATCAAAAGATGTACCATGGAGTACACAGTAACCATACCATGTACCACGTGGGACATAAGCAAACACAGCACTAAGGTCAACTACTAATACTACAGCTAACATCTATACAAAGCTATGGTCAAATAGCTATCTCTCAAGCTCCCAAAAATCTAGTGGACAACATGTCCTGATAAAACTAACAAAACTAAGCCCTGCAGGTCCTGACTCAAAAGTCGTCAGCATCTGATCCTGCTGGTGGTGCCTCGTCCTCTGAATCAATCTCCATCTCCTCGAGTGGATCATCCTCGACTGGTGCAACAAGATCTCCAACTACTACCCCTATATCCCAATCCTCTATCATCTCTGCATCATCGTCCTCCATCACGTCCACTATCGCCTGGTTAGCGACATCGACTGCTACTGCGGCGAATCCGTCGGCTATATCAAGAGCTCCTGCTATCGCGGCCTCTCCTATAACAAAACCCGCTGGCTGAGCGATCATCTGAGCTATCCATCCTACTGCCATATCGGCCATGGCTGCCATATGTATAATCGGTCCAGCTGGTATCTGAAGCACAACTGGTACCTCTGGCACAACTATCTCCTCATCGACTGCATCCTCATCTACTACTATGTCTACCTCAATAGCCTCTGGGTCTGGTACTGGATCCTCTGGCTCAAACTCTGGCTCCTCGGGGTCATCCTCAGGCTCATCATCATCTGCATCGTCTGCATGCTCATCCTCTATTGGGTCCTCGTCATCTATCGGCTCCTCCTCTCCATTTTCGTCTATGTTCTCATCGGCATGCTCATCCTCAGGCTCCAGGTCCTCATCCTCCTGAATCGGCTCATGCTCTGGAACTGGTATATCGGGTACTGGTGATGATGGTACTGCTGGTGCTGGTGCAACTACAAGCTCTGGTGGACCGGCTACAATAGCTCTCAACTCAATCTTATCCATCTCGGGTTTACTCTGAACTAACCGTAGTATCTCCTGGCAAATGTCTCTACCAATCCTCGCAGTGTGGTAAGCATCCATACGCATCTGCGTCGGGTGAGTCCTCTCTGTCACATAAAGTGCTCTCCACATGTCTTCCTCCAAATGTCTACTAGCTATCTGGCACACGCGCTCACGATAAAACTCTGGGTCAGCTGGCTCCACGGTATCCCCATGGATCACGTGTCCTCCATAAGCATCGGTAACAAACTGATGGAACTCTGGATCCATGCTATCCTGTAAAGGAAAACTATCTATAGTCAAACAGACGAACTTATCTTAAACTCATATCTCATCTTAGGAAATCTTAACATACTAGGACCAGATGGTGTGGGATCCATCAGTGAATGACAATATCAGAACCTAACCGTAATATAACCAGGTGCTCTGATACCAAAAAAACCTGTCACGCCCCGGAGCAGCATAAATAGAGAAAAATAAATTTCCTTTATGGGTCCATAGGGAATGACAAGTGAAAGTCACCAATATCCACACCACACAGTACTAGTCCAAACAGGAACAGTAAACAACTGAAATATAAACACGGTTCTATTTATTACAAACATCAGAGTACGGTCCACAGGATCGCAACAGGTTTGGAGACAACATATGCCCAAGTACCCGTTAACTACGAAGTACAATAGTAAAAGGAAAAGTAGTAACATAAACTACTATCTATCTTCAGGTCTTCAGCTAGCGTACGGATAGGCGTCAGCATAATTGGCATCAGTGGGACCATTCTCTACGTAACTCCCTTCAGGGTAATCATTATCGCCATAAGTTCCGTCATCTGCATTGTAAAGGACAAGATAGTCTGGACGGGGAATCTCCAGGCAATAAAGGCCGTCAGCTTGTTGAAAGCTGAGTGAGCACTAACTAACGCAGTCTCAGAGAAATAACGTATTTACAGTTATGAACAATAGATGACAGTGATACGAAAATATATCTCTTCCTCTTTTATTCAGACATAACATTAATCGATTCTTATTAATTCTTATTTTAAAACCGATCTCACAATACCCAACTAACTATCTCGAACTGATTATATCAGCACAACATACCAGTGCTCTTGTTCACCGCTATACCGCTTTTAAGAACTCTTGCGAGCACCCATACATCGTTCTCATATAACGACTGGTCCATGGATGTACCCATACTCTTGTTCACCGCTTTTAAGAACTCTTACTGTTCACCGCTTTTAAGAACGCTTGCGAGTACTATACATACATAGCTCTGGTAATTCAAATCATGGGCGTGCCACATCTACTCTTGTTCACCGCTTTTAAGAACTCTTACTGTTCACCGCTTTTAAGAACTCTTGAGAGTACTGTGCACCCATAATTCTCACGATCCTGATTAAATCCTTGACATACACTTATTGGATTCAACCTGAGCGAATCATCAGCTCGACTCACACAACCTTGAACATACAAAACCTCTTACTGACTCATTTCTCACTTATCCAATACTACCCAGTATTATCATCTCAACTTACTCCGTTATCGCGTCGTACTATTACTAGCGTTCCGAACCCGACTACGTTACTCACCATGTTATCTCAAACTCGTTATCGTATCCAATTACCTTCGTAATCCATAATATCGCATAATAGGAACATGAAACAACAATTAAACAACTACGTACTATGCATTATAAATTGAAAGGAATATATTCATGTTCTGCTCGGGTTCGATCGATTGAGGTCCTCTCGATCGATTGAGGCAAAGTGGTGTTCGATCGATTGAAGTTAGTTCGATCGATCGACGAAAGGTGATCTCGATCGATTGAACGTATTTCGATCGATTGAGACTTAGTGATGTTCGATCGATTGAACTTAGTTCGATCGATCGAACTTCGTCTTCCACAGATTCTGCCTGTGAACGTGCAGAATGTGCTAGGGGTGTTTGGGTTATAATTAATACGTCTAGAATATGTAAAACATCATAACTAAGTTACCGAGTGAGTTTGGAACTCACCGAAAGTCGTTAAGGGCGTGTTTGGCTCAGTTGAAAGCTTCGAGCTTCCTCCAATGGTGGCCTCCTCTCTCCTCTTTCTGTCTATGTCTCTCTCTGTCTCTCCTTTTCTCTGTCTCTCCTTCTTCTTCTTCTTCTTCTTCTTCTGCTGAGTATATATATATATATGTGGTGTGTGTATATATATAGATATGGATGTATGTGTATATAGATATAATACAAACACACACAACACAATCTCCCTCTCAAACTCTCAAGTTCAGCAAACACACAACACACACGAATGCAGTGTATATATAGAGGTGGAAGAGGTGCAGATGGAATTGTTTGCGGGAAAACTGGGAATTCAATGATTACAGGTTCGATCGATCGAGAGTAGTTCGATCGATCGAGATCAGAACGGTCAGGTTAGACCGATTGAAAATAGTTTGATCGATTAAAGTGGGGACCACGTATTAAATTTATGTCGGTAGGGTTTCGATCGCTCGAAAAAGGTTCGATCGCTTGACTATGAAGATGCTCGATCGCTCGAAAAAGGTTCGATCGCTTGACTATGAAGATGCTCGATCGCTCGAACGAGCTTCGATCGATCGAAGATCAAATTTTATGAATGGTCAAAGGAAGTATATAGAATCTCTCTGCATTAAATATTTATTGAAAATACGGGGTATTACATGTAGTATTACACATGTTAAACATTCAATCATGTTTAGATTACTCACTAAGCGTAATGTTCAAAAAAACCGTTTTCCTTTTCTGTTGTGGTAAATAACAACCACCGAAGGTATAGAGCAATATCCAGAGAGGAAGTAATGTGCTCGGGAATGGGGGAGAGATTTGGGACTTGTAATTATGTTTATAACTTGTAATATGGTATAACTTGTGACTTGGAATCCTTAACTTGTGGCTTGAAGCCTTGACTTGTGGTTGTATCCATGGAGTTAGTTTTGGAATCCTATGACATGTGGTGAATGTATATTTGAAGAAACTTATGTAATTCTCTGTATTAGTATTTAGTTTTGGGTAAGAAGTTGCAGGATTTGAAAGTTGTTTTCTAAATTCTATGTATGTCCTTAAGTTTTCACTATGAATATGTGTAAGTTGGTTGGGAAGGGACCTTTCCGGCTAGTCTGGGTATGCGTCACAACTCCTTTGGATAAGTTCCTTTTTGTAACTAAGTGTTTCGAATGGTTTTGAAATTCTTTTCGGAAAGTTTCATGCATATGGTTGTTCTTTGAAAGAATTTGGTTTTGATCACTTATTTGATTCAATCAAGGTTATATTCATGGTTTAAATGTTTGGAAGAGATTGAATTTGTGTTTGGAAATGTTAGATGTGTTTGTAGATGGTTTGGTGTGGTTTTTTAAAGTACCATGAAGTTTGGTTTGGTTTTGAGGAAGTTAGGAATCTGCAGAACAGGGGATTTTGCTGTCAAAATGTGTGCTGCAGAATCTGAATCGATCTGGCTCTTGAGCGGATCGATCCGGAACTTCTAGAAGGCCAAAAATGAAGTTTTGTCAAAACCAGATCGATCTGGTTTTGAGGCAGATCGATCCGCAGGCCATTTCGCTGCACTGTCGACCTTTACGGAAATTGACATAACTCACTCTAGAAAATTCGGATTCGTGCACTGTTTTGCGTTGGAACCGGGACTCGAAGACCTATCTTTTGGTATAAAATACTCTATACTCTATACTTTATTAATGTCCAATTTGCCCTTGGGGTTGTTTTTGCACCTCAAAGTTCTTTTATGTCGTTTAACACACGTGTTTCTTAGTAATTCCCGTGTTTCTTTGTTAATTCGTATAGTTGAGCACTTGTAGCATTGTTACACTTGTCCTAATCCACACGAGGTGGGTTGGGATGTGACTTTTTTTGGTATAAGAGCAATAGGCTAGGGCCTTTGGGGACGAGAGACGTACAATGCGTAGTGTACACACAACAACACGTAGTTGCATAAACATACATATACGTTTACTCAGCATGCTTTTAATGTTGATTAGCATGCCACGTGTTTCTTAAAAGTAACGTGTATGTGTGTAATATGTAGTGGGTGCCAGGCATAATGTCTGGAGGTGACACCTCAAACTGAATGGAACCGGTTGAAAGAGCAATCGATGGGTTGGTACGAGTAGCTGAAACTCATGTCGTTGAGGAAAGACCGGCACAACCAAATCCAAATACAAGGGAAGAAGTTGTAACCATCTCAAAATTTCATAAACAAAAGCCGACCATATTCTGCGGGGAAGGTGATCTGACGAAAGCGAACTTTTGGATCTCAGATATGAAGAAAATCTTCAGGGTGCTACCATGTACAGAGGAACAAAAGGTGTTGTTTGCAGCCGATACACTGAAGGACGAAACACAATATTGGTGGCATACTAAGTTAGGACCCGGTCAACCGACTACTTGGGATCAATTCCTTGAAATCTTCAATGAACAATATTTTTCAGAATCATTTGGAGACCAGAAAGCTTAGGAATTTATGGAGTTGATACAAGGGAGAAAGACAGTCCGAGAGTACTCGACACAATTTACCAGTTTGGCAAGGTTTGCTGGGGATATTGTAACGACTGAGAAAGTAAAGGCAAGGAAGTTTGTAGCAGGACTCCGGGGAGATATCTGGGGGCGAATGATTGTATTCCGGCCAGAGACCTATGCTAAGGCACTGGATATAACCTCTATTGCTGAAAGAGATCTCGAGTACACTTTAAACTTACAACCACCACCAAGTCAACAAAACAAAAGGGCTGGGTCAAGTTAGTTCAGTAGTCAAGGGAGTGCAAAAAGGCAAAGTTCAGGAGGATCATCAGCTAGTATTGGTAGTGGTTCCAATGGAAATAAACCGAGGTGTCAGACTTGTCAGAAATTTCATTGGGGCCAATGCAGTCAACTTCCAAACCCAATCATTTGTAATGTTTGCCAACAACTGGGACACATCACCAGAAATTGCCCAAATCAGAATGTAGATATGAGGGGTCGATCCTTTTATTGTAAGCAATTGGAACATCAAGCTAAAGACTGTCCAACCAAGCGTCAGAGAGCTTCTGGTTCCGGTTTATACGCGGCTAGTGCCATTACACCAAGGACTACTTAACCTCCGAGGAGGGAGCAGCGAGATGCAAGATCATATTAACTCAGGCCAGGAGAGACCGCTTCCGCCGATACCGTTGTTGCAGGTATGGTTCCCATTTGCTCATACCTAGCAAATGTACTTATAGATTTGGGATCCACACACTCGTTCGTATCACATCATTTTTCTAAGCACCTTGATAAACCATTAGAGTTTCTGGACTATGATTTATATATTGCAATACCATTAGGGGTTCCGATGATTAGCTCAGGGGTGTTCAGAAAATGTGATATAAACATAGGTGGTAAAAGTTTAACAGTTGATTTAGTACCGTTAATTGTTTAACATTTTGATGTCATATTGGGTATGGATTGGTTGACAGCTAATCATGCAAACATCGATTGTAATAATAAGGGGTAATATTCCGTATTCCGAATTAGGATGTATTTTATATCCAAGGCGAAGGTGTTGTGTCACTGCCATATATAGTGTCAGCTATTGAAGCATGTCATTTGTTGAAGAAAGGTTGCTGAGGGTTCTTGTGTAGTATTCTGGATACTAGGATACTAGGGGTAATGATTTGAAACTTGAGGATATTCCGATAGTTAGAAAATTTTTGGATGTGTTTCCAGAGGAATTACCTAGTGTGTTAATTGATCGAGAAATTGAGTTTGGTATTGATGTTATGCTGGGAACTCAACCAATTTCATGAGCACCATATTGAATGACACTGGTTGAGTTAAAAGAGTTAAAGATTCAGCTGCAAGAGTTTTTAGACAAGGGTTTTATTCGGCCTAGTGTGTCCCCGTGGGGTGCACCAGTACTTTTTTGAAAGAAGAAAGGTGGTATAATGCGGATGTGAAGACTACTGGGAGATCAACAAGGTAACAATCAAGAACAAATACCTGTTGCCACGCATTGACGACTTATTCGATCAACTTCAAGGGGCTCAAGTATTTTCGAAGATAGATTTGAGATCTGGGTATCACCAATTGAAAGTTAAAGTAGAGAACGTAGAAAAGACCGCCTTTAGGACTCGCTACAGGCACTATGATTTTCTAGTGATGCCGTTTGGGGTTACTAATGCGCCTACTGCCTTTATGGATTTGATGAACCGTGTGTTCAAATCGTACTTAGACGAGTTCGTGATAGTGTTTATTGATGATATTCTCATTTACTCGAAGAGTTTAGAGGAGCATGAACAAAATTTGAGACTAGTTTTACATCGACTTCGAGAGAAGCAATAGTTTGGGAAATTGAAGAAGAGCGAGTTTTGTGACAATTGTCACTTTTCTAGGGCATGTGATTTCTAAAGAAGGTATTTCTGTGGACCCACAACAGATTGAAGCCATTATGAATTGGTCAAAACCGACTATTGTGTCCGAGATTCAAAGTTTCTTGGGGTTAGCCGGATACTACAGAAGATTCGTCAAAGATTTCTCTAGAATTGTGACTCCGATGATGAGATTGATGAGGAAAGACATACCATTTAAATGGAATCAGGAGTGTGAAGATTGCTTCTTAGCATTGAAGGAGAAGTTAACAACGACATTGATACTTACAATTTCAACAAGTACCAAAAATTTTAGAATTTATAGTGATGCTTCTCATCAAGGCCTGGGATGTGTGTTAACTCAAGGTAACAAGGTAATAGCCTATGCTTTAAGACAATTGAGACCTCACGAGAAAAATTACCCAACACATGATTTGGAGTTAGCAGCGGTAATCTTTGCCTTGAAGATTTGGAGACATTACCTATATGGAGAAACATGTGAGAGATCTTCACCGACCACAAGAGTCTAAAATACTTATTCACTCAAAGGGATCTCAGTATGATATAAAGAAGGTGGTTGGAACTTATGAAGGATTATGATTTGAAGATTCAATATCACCCAGAGAAAGCGAATATAGTTGCCGATGCTTTAAGCCGGAAGTCGTCGGGAAACTTAGTTTATACCTTAACAGCACAGGAGAAACTAGTGAGAGAATTTGAACAATTAGACCTTGAAGTCATTCCTAGAATTGAAGGTGGGTTGATGGCTACGATTATTGCACAACTGAGTCTTATTGATGAGATAATATCTAATCAACTTTTAGATCTAGATTTTAAGAAGATTGTGGATGAATTACCCGAGGGTAGAGGGCCGGAGTTCAATTTTGAAGGTGGTGTTCTAAGATATATTAACCGGTTATGTGTACCTAAAGTTGGGGATCTGAGAGATAAAATTATGGAGGAAGTTCACAATACCAGGTATTCAGTACATCCAGGTAGTACCAAAATGTACAGAGATTTATGAGATATTTATTGGTGCAGTGGTATGAAGCGAGAAGTTGTAGAATTCGTCGCTAATTGCATGACTTGTCAAAAAGTAAAAATGGAACATCAATGACCCGGGGGAGAACTACACCCTCTAGAGATACTAGAGTGGAAGTGGGAGCATATCACAATGGATTTCGTATCGGGATTTCCAAAATTGACAAAGTCAAATGATAGCATTTGGGTCATTGTCGACCGGTTGACTAAGTTAGCCCATTTCCTACCTATCAAGACCAAGGATCCATCAAAACTTATAGAGATTTATATCAAAGAGATTATACGACTTCATGGAGCAGTTTCGATAGTGTCAGACCATGATACTCGATTTGTATCAAGATTTTTGGAGAGCTTACAAAGAGCTATGTGAACATCTTTAAATTTCAATACTGCGTTTCATCTCCAAACTGATGGTCTATCCGAGAGGGTGATTCAGGTTTTGGAAGATATGTTAAGAGTATGTGTTATGGATTTTAAAGCTGATTGGAAAACTCATTTGCCGTTGATTGAATTTACTTACAACAACAGCTTTCAAACTAGTATTGGAATGCCACTGTACGAGGCACTATATGGTAGAAAGTGTAGATCGCCAGTTTGTTGGACAGAAGTTGGTAAAAAATAGCTTTTGAGACCGGAGATAGTTCAAATCACTACCGACAAGATTAGATTGATCAACCAGCGGTTACAAACGGCTCAAAGTCGTTATAAAGTTATGAGGATACGGGTAGAAGACTGTTAGAGTTTGAGGTAGGTGAGTATGTCTTTTTGAAGGTGTTGCCTTCAAAAGGTATAACGCAGTTTGGTAAGTGAGGTAAGCTCAGTCCAAGATATGTTGGACCTTATTTGATTCTTAACCAAGTGGGACCGTTATCTTATCGGTTGGAATTGCCACAAGAGTTGGCGAACGTTCATAACGTGTTCTGCGTGTCAATGCTTCGACGTTATGTGCCGGATTTGAAACATGTTATCGTTCCAGAACCGTTAGAGATTAGGGAAGATTTGACTTATGTGGAGCATCCAGTGCAAATTCTTGATAAAAAATGATCAAGTATTAAGAACCAAGGTGATTCCACTTGCTATGTTTCAATGGTAGAGCCATTCAGTCAAGGAGGCTACTTGGGAGTGGGATGATAAAATCTGAGCCAAGTACCCGCATCTCTTTGATTCTTGAGGTAAGAGTAAGTTTGGGGACCAAACTCCTTTTTAGGGCGGGGGAGAAATGTAACATCCGTACCCGGAAAATGTTTGGTTATTATCTTAATATGCATTAATTTATAAAATTAGTGTATATTATGGAATAAGAAGAGGCTTTGGACTCACCCGTATGAAAAGTGTTCAGAGAAGGACACCAATTGAAAAAGTCCCCAGTGAGGTGGGACAGGTATTGGAATGGGACCCAATGTAGGGCTAATTAGTAATTTGTATTTTAAATGATTAAATGCATTTTATATGATTACATGGATATTTGCTAAGTTGCTTTCATATTATATTGTTATGTGTTAGCATTAGTTGGGACACCCAAAGAAGGGCATAACTGAAAAAGATTTATAATTAGTAGGTAGGATAACAACTTCACAAAATATTTAGGACCCACGTTGGGACCCATGCGGAGCTTAGACAAATACTCATTGGATAATTAGGTAGTTAATGAAATATTTGGGGGAATTAATAATGAGAACTTAAGAGTTCCGGGGGTGCAAATGAAAAGAGGAGAAAATTGAGGCTTTGACACCTCAACAAATGTTACATGGGTGTGTATGTGTCAAGTGAGGGTGAGAGGCTCTCATTTTTATAGAAATTAAACAAAAGCAAGAGAGAGCTCATCGAGAGAGAATATGGAACCGTCACCGATGTCTTTTTTTGCCGTTCCGTTGCCGCCGTTCGTCGAATTCGCGAACCGAAGTCATTTTCGGACTCGTGGAGGTGAGATGATCATTTCTATACCTTTAATTTATGCTTTAATCATCGTAATTTTGGAAGCTCACGTTACTCGGTGACATGCGGTTGCCGAATTCTTGTAGGATTCACTTTGGGGTAGAAATTAAGTTTAGATTTGGTGCAATTCAGCATTGTTTTAGCTTAATTTGGGTATAATCTTGCTAGGGTGAGTTCTCTAACAAAAAAGTGATTGTGGTTTAACGTGTTCAATGTTCTATATATATTTTGAGTTATGAAAATCATGTTTAGAAGCTATGAAATTGTTAGATTGTGAATTACATGTCAATTGGGTAAAAAGTTGCTATGGTTATGTGCTTACATGCTTATATGCTTATGTGGTAACCAACGAGCACTGGGGAAATGATTCATTGTTGGGAGTAATAAGGGTGGTGAAGAGGAAGAATCTGAGAAATTCGGACGTCCAAGGAATAGAAGTGACCACTAGACCAAGGGACCAAAGGACCAAGGGAGGTATTTGGGTTTGAATGAATCATTGAACCAGTGACTCGGCGATTACAGATATGATTTATGCGTTAATTGTAGCATTATACATGTTAAACATTCAATCATGTTTAGATTACTCACTAAGCGTAATGCTTAAGAAAGCTGTTTTCCTTTTCTGTTGTGGTAAATAACAACCACCGTAGGTATGGAGCAATATCTGGAGAGAAAATAACGTGCTCGGGAATGGGGGAGAGATTTGGGACTTGTAATTATATTTGTACCTTGTAATATGGTGTAACTTGTGACTTGGAATCCTTAACTTGTGGCTTGAAGCCTTGACTTGTGGTTGTATCCATGGAGTTAGTTTTGGAATCCCATGACTCATGTGGTGAATGTATATTTGAAGAAACTTATGTAATTCTCTATGTTAGTAGTTAGTTTTGGGTAAGAAGTTGGAGGATTTGAAAGTTGTTTTGTAAATTCTATGTATGTCCTTACGTTTTAACTATGGATATGTGTAAGTTGGTTGGGAAGAGACCTTTCCGACAAGTCCGGGTATGCGTCACAACTCCTTTGGATAAGTTCCTTTTTGTAAGTAAGTCTTTCGAATGGTTTTGAAATTCTTTTCGGAAAGTTTCATGTATATGGTTGTTCTTTGAAAGAATTTGGCTTTGATCACTTGTTTGATTCAATCAAGGTTATATTCATGGTTTAAATGTTTGGAAGAGATTGAATTTGTGTTTGGAAATGTTTAGATGTGTTTGTAGATGGTTTTGGTGGGTTTCTTAAAGTACTATGAAGTTTGGTTTGGTTTTGAGGAAGTTAGGAATCTACAGAACAGGCAATTTTGCTGTCAAAATGTGTGCTGCAGAATCCGGATCGATCCGGGTCTTGAGCGGATCGATCCGGAACTTCTAGAGGGCCAAAAAAGAAGTTATGGCATAAACCGGATCGATTTGGTTTTGGGGCGGATCGATCCGCAGGCCATTTTGCTGCATTGTCGACCTTTACGAAAATTGACATAACTCACTCTAGAAAATTCAGATTCGCGCCGTTTTTTGCGTTGGAACCGGGACTCGAAGACCTATATTTTGGTATAAAATATGCTATAGTTTATTAACGACCATTTTGCCCTTGGGGTTGTTTTTGCACCACAAAGTTCTTTTATGTCATTTAACATATGTGTTTCTTAGTAATTCGTGTGTTTCTTTGATAATTCGTGTAGTTTAGCACTTGTAGCATTGTTACACGTGTCCTAATCCGCATGAGGCGGGTTGGGTGTGACACAAATAGAAGATGACTTAGTAATAAAAATTGAAGAATTAGCTCGCAAGCTAGTAGCTCTTAAATTGGAAAAAGCTTATCCTCCTCAATCTAGGAAGAAATTAGAACTTCGCAGTACATGTCATATGATGAGGTACTCTACAGAAAAATGTCTTAATACTCCTGTCTATCAAAGATTTACCCTCACCCAAAAAGTTCTATTATATAACTCACAACTGCATCTTCTTAAAAAAAAAATGAAATCTCGATGGACTGGTCCATATATTGTAAAAAATGTTTATCTTTATGGAATTATTGTGGTTGAGGACCCTAAAGATGGAAATAGATTTAAAGTTAGTAGGCATAAGTTATATCTATTCTTAGGAGATTTTGAAATTGAGTTGGAGACCTTTCCTTTGAACCCCCAACTGTGATACCTCTTAATTTCATAAATTATGAGTAGAATTGTACATTGTAGGAATTTTATTTTAATTTTAATTTTTCTTACTGTTTAATATTTTCCAGGAATTATAACATATTATCTTATTCTACAGGAAACACCAAGATATGGATCCGCCCCAACATGGTAAATCCATTATAGAAGGTGCAAACTCAGGATCAGACAGACCTAACTCATCCAATATAAGTATAAACTATCTGTCGGTTGATGATACACACCAAAGATTCGAATATTTAGATTTTAACAATGACGAGATGTTTTATGCTAATTATAGTACTAGTCAATCGATAAATGAATTTATGGACCACAATTACCCACCTTTAGAAGATCCTAGCCAAGATCCACACTGGGAACCAATATTTGATGGATTAGACGTCTGGCAAAATATTAGCACAAACTACGATGAATGGGAATAAGCTCAATATAAGGTGTTCTAAGAATTATATCATGAATATGAAGAAAATGAATGGGAGCGATACCTAACCTCCTTACAAAAATTCCCCATTTATGATGAAAATGACACTATTTTTGGCTGGGGACGTTTATTAACAAGAGTTGTTAACGGAGAAATGTTAAGGTACGCCTTCCATAGGAATTGGTTCTTTTACCTACTGGAATGGGGAATATCTCTAGTTCCTATCTTTATTAAACAATTCATTACTCAAAGAGTCATTGTCAGATATGACATATTCATGGAAATAACACTATATGATGATCCCAATGTATATCGCCATGACACCTCCTTGAGGTTTCGAGTCTACTGTCCTAGACCTCGAAATGATCATCTTTCATGGGCAATAACCCCAAGCAATGTCTATATATGTTAAGAAATTCCTGTCTTTATTATTATTGTAATTGTACTTTTCTATTTGTTATATATATATATATATATAAGAAAAAATAAAATTCGTCACTGTGCTTTAAGTATCAGACCACTTTATTTCTATAATAGATTATGAGTTTTGATTTTTATCAAGTCTTATAAATCTCAAAATAATGCTATCTCATAAATGTACTAAATTGTATGTTTAAACTATCCCATTACAGTCCAAAATAAAAAGGCACACCAGAAGTATTGCTGGTTTACAAACTATGTTGCTAAAACTGCCAGATAGCAAAATTTGAATACAAAATCGATCCTTTGAAACTGCAGTTCAAAAGATCAATTGTGCAGTGATTCTTGATAACTTTATCTCAACACAGTGATAATACATTTTTATTTTTATAAGTATAAGTTAATTTTGTCATTATTATTTTATCTTTTCTTTGTTTATTTCTTTTTATTACAGGTGTTATCCTTGGCTTCTTTTTCTCATCTCACTTATTGAGGACAATGTCAAACGGGGGTGGGGGGCAGGGGACGGTTTTCATGATTAACACCTCTTTGTTTGCTTTATCTTTATTTCTTAAAAAAAAAATTAATCTTTTTTTAGAGAGATACACTAAAAAGAGAATATGGCTCTATATATAGGGCTTTAAACCCTAAAAACTTTCCCTGTCTCTCTTTTCCCTTTCTTTTTCTTCTTCCTCTTCCTCTCAGTGCAAATCTCTCTCTCGTCACTGCAACTCTCACTCTCTCGCCCCGATCTCTCATTCTCTCTCATTTATTTTCCATTTTCTTTAATTTTCTCGATCCAAAATCAAGATCTACTCTATCGATCACTAAAGGTAAGATTTATTATCCAAAGAAAAACTTGATTTTGATTTTATTCTCTATTTTTCTGATTTCGGCTTAAATCTTAAATTTTAAGTTTTTATTATTTATTATTTTTATTTTCTCTCTTTTCCATTATATAACAAAAATATAATGCATAAGTTGTAGGTACCCACTTACCAAAGAAGCTTGAAAATACCACTTGATCCACGACCCTACCAGGTTCTCAGATTTCCAAGAGACAGGTGATATTTTTTCATTTCTTTACACAAAAAAAAAAAAAAAATTGGACGACGCGCTAATTATCGATCATATGAATTTTGAACTTTACTTTGTTATTATCCTAGTTCTTGCTATTTTAGTGCTGCGTTGCCTTTGTTAAAAAAAAAAAAGAAAAAAAAAGAGAGAAATATATAATTGTCTTTTCCTAGTTTTCTGTTTAAAAAAAAAATAAATGACACACAAGTCAGCGCTCTTATAATTTTTGAAATTAATATCATAATTTTGCTTATTATTATTGTTATAATGATGCATTGTCTTAAACTTTGTTAAAAAAAAAAAAGAAAGAGAGACAAATATAGTTTCTAGTTTTCTGTTTTTTTTAATAAAAAAATGTAGTTTTTCTTTCTAAGTTTTCTGTTCTCAAAAAAGAAAAAAAGAAAAAAAGAAAAAAAGAAAAAAAAATGTTTTCTTTTTAGTTTCTGAATATATATATTTCTTAGTGGCACGAGAATTTTCTTGTGCGCTCTTGTGCAGTACCCAAGTGTAGGTAGACGTGCAAGTAATATCTGGTAAGACCAGGTCGATCCCACAGGGAAGGTGTTGACCTATCGAATTAGACTAACCTCTAAAGAAAACAAAAATAAAATAACTAAGATTAAATGATGGTGCAGAACACGAAGTTCCACAAACTAGGATTACTAATGAAAATAATTAAAATTAACTAAACAATCTAACTAGTTAATTAAAACAGTACTTAAAATTACGGTGTTTAACTTTAGAAAGAAAGTGTTGGGATTACACGAATCCGCAGTAACCTAGCCATCTACCATGCATTTACCTTGAAGCACAATGGAGCATATTACCTACAGTTTTCCGTATTCCTCTAAAAATAAAGAATCTATAGCCCTTTCATGACCAGGACCATATCATCACAGTTAAATTGAAATACACAAAAGCGGTTTAATCCAATAGTTAAGACTCGCATCCTCAATGGTGTTAGCATTGAAGATGGTTTGCAAAATATATTGAAAGAAAATGCCTTAGGGCCTTAATTTTAAAACTGTTTTGACAAACTGAGCATTTATTTGGGACAGAATGATAACAAGTCCTAAAACAAAAAGTCCTGGAATACTGCAGGGAACATCCTCAAGAATCCGAGAGTTCGATCGATCGACGCGCCTTCGATCGATCGAAGACCTTCATCCCTCAATCGATCGAAGTCAGTTCGATCGATTGACTGTCTCTGGTTCGATCGATCGAACTAACTTCGATCGATCGAACACAGCGATTATCCTGCTGCATGGCAGAGGCTGGAGATCACTGTTTCATCGTGATCTCCCAACCTGGGACTACTCAGACATCGTCTGGAGTGTCACAGAATTATTTTTAACGTAAGAAAACTTTAATACCATGTTTGGTTGCGAGTTATTCATAAAAACTATAAAATCTATGGTTTTATAACTATTTAGCATGCCACACTGTAAAACAAGCAATCTAACTACTTCTAACACGTGCAGAATATGAATAAGCAATAAATATGTAACCTGGAATGAAAGATACTTGTATAAACTTCAAGAAATCCAATCCACAATATGAAAAACCTACAAAAAACCAAACAAACTCTCTATCTCTCCTTCTAAACTGCTAAAATGTAAAAGTGGGCGTCCCTATGGACGTCTACAAAACGCATATAAATAGAAAACCTAATGCACTAGGGTTAAAATCCGCATTCTGCTGCGCACGCAAATGTTTCTGGAAATACCCCGTTCGATCGATCGAACGGCTCTCGATCGATCGAACACTTGAGCCTCAAGCGCTTCTACTCCCGTCGAGCGATCGAACGCTCGATCGATCGAACCTTCTTAGAGCGATCGAACTTCACTTTTCAGCTTTGACTTCTTTTGTTTGCATTCCAGCATTCCATTTATTCTGATGTTCATCTGTTTAGTCCGCACAGCAGTGATCTGCATAAACAACAGCTAAAACAATACAACTTATCATAGATTAATCATACCGTATAAAAATTAGCCTTGCAATGCAAATTGCGGATAACATGGGAAGTTGTGATAAAAATTAATACAATTCTTTCCTTTAGCGCGGTTGTATTTTACAAAAACCCCCGTTTTGCACAACCCCCAACTAGCTTATTGCTAGTCCCTAGCGATAAAGCGAAAATAAAAATAAAATAAAACTTCCTAAACTAATACTACCACGACTAAGAAACAAAGAAAAACTAAAAACAACCTAAACTAAGATAGAGAGAAAAATCCTAACTCACTTTCGCAGGAATCGCGGTTGCATTTAGCGAATGCAACAAGCCGTTAAACCCCTAGGTTCCCCCTAGTGGACGAGTGTTGTCTCGTGAGGGTTTGCAGTGAATATACCCACAAAATTCCAATTTTAAGCTCAAAAAGATTTAGAACAACTTGTAGAATTTCCCCTTCAATTAAGCTATTAATTCAACTCTACAATAATATAATATCCTCTATCAACCCATGAAAGAGATCCACATGCTCTCCCATATCACCAAGTAAAATATACAAATGTATTACCATCATGCACCCATGTGTGTGTGAAATTAACAACCATGCGTCCAACCCTTATTAAGAGTTATCCAGAATATTATACTTTGGAAAACTTGCAGTTTTAGCTCAATTCTCACATTGGTCACACTCAAAAAGAACGTCTCTCAGAAACTTGCTTTACAATGATCGCACATCGTATGAAAGCTTTGATAAGAATGATATTCTAAGTGCTAATGCTTTCATACTGGACTCTATGAAAAACGAACATTTAAGACTGTATAGTCTCATGAATGGAATACTACTTACTAGAGGAGCGAAATACCGTGGAGAACTCAACCCACACTTCCATGTTCAAATCAATTATTGAGAATCTTCAAGACTTTGACTTACGGCTTTTATTTAGTAGGTGGGGGTGTTGTAGAGAATAGTGTGCTTTTTAGTATGTGATGGAATTTCTTCTCTTTTTATTATTTATACTTTTCTCCACCCAATCTCCCATTCACTTCATATGCTTCTCTTTTTTTTTTTTTTTTTTCTTTTAACCTCTTCATTCATCATCAATTTTTTTTTTTTTTTTTTTTTTTTTTTTTTTTAACCTGGAACATCCCCACAACAACTTCCTTCCATTTCACATACTTTGATGACTCATTCTCAATAAATTTATCAAACGGTTCAATGAGGTCAAGGTATAGATCAAAGATTTGGATTCTTGTGATTTTATTGGAAATATTTAATTGAGGTGGGATCAGGGGTGAAACGATTCAATGAATGAGGGTGAGCTATATTAGGTAAAGGAATGGGTAAACGATGGCTTGAATCATTTTCTCAACTTTCAATTTTTAGCACTTAAGTGTTCATCGAGTTTAATTGGTAAATCCTGAACGTTCTCCTCTAACAAGCAGTCAAAACTTTAAAGAAAACTGAGACTTAACAACGAATTTACCAAGTATATGCAAGAAAAAACATTCGACAATGTATGAGAATCCCCTCAGAAATGAAGATTGGCTCAAAAGCTCACAAAGGGTTATTAGCTTCCACTACTTGTTCTTTTTCGCACAATATTCATTTTAACTCCATTTTCAGATTTTCTACATAGCTGCCAATTAGTGCACAAAAGTGTTGGGTACATAATAGCTTTACAGATGCAATTCATTTCAATGATACAGAAAAACACGTGGATTTAATCCATAAAAAGATAAGAATACTACAAATGTATCATTGTCTAATTAACAAGCAGGAAAGGTTATTCAGAGTTATTCTATCAATACTATTCAATAAAAATTTTTCAAATTTTAACAGACTGTGTTCTCATTAAATTTAAAACATATCTAAGTGCAAAACCTGATTATTACGGGTGTATACCTATCTATTGTCTCCTACCCCCAACTGAAAACAACAAAGTCCTCAGAAGTTGATTTTCAATAAATAGAAGAGATGGGTATCACCTGTATAGAGCAAATGATGATCGCAAGCAAAGCAACCTAGCATAGAAAAGTAGAACACAATCTCCAAAACAGACAGGATCACAAGATAACAATAATACAATAAAACCATGATCCAATCAATCGAAACCACTGGAATATGAACAGAATAAAATAAAATACAAGCAGTGATAAATACTTTCCATACAATACCAACTAACCAAATAATACACCCAAAAACCACCAACATATACAACCAACCAAAAATACATAAATACCACCTCCCCGACTAAAACTAATCGACCCCAGATGGCGTATCATCGGCTATATCAGAAGGGATGTCGATAGGAGCAGGCGGCAATACAGTAGTAGTAGGAGTAGTAGATGGCTCGGAAGCAGTGGTCGAAACCGGATCAGTAGCCTCAGCAGCTGGGACAGCAGATGATGGATCAGTAAGTGGTGGATCGGTAGGAGTAGCAACATGTGACGGATCAGCAGCAAACGGAGCAGATGGGGTGGCTGTGGGATGGTGAGCAGAGTGAACAGCCTGATCAACCCCTATCTGAATCAAAATGGACTCCAGTAGAGTCTGGAGATGGTCTATCCTGCCCTCGAGTCTAATCCTGGCCTCTCTCTCCTCCAATAATAGCTCGCGAACTGTCGGGAGAGGCACAGAAGAAGAAGACTCTCCCTGGGCACGAGACTGCGACCGCTGTCGCAGCTCAAACTGCTGAACCGCAGCAACTGGATCATCCTCATCATCCGAGTCAAGCTCCTCCACCTCGGTGGGTGTCCCTGAAGCTCCGGCCTCTGTGTCTATACCGCCACGCCTCTTCTTCCTCCCCCTCACCCTCGCTGTCCCTTTCCCCTTGCGCTTCCTCTTCTGGGCGTCTGAGCGGCGAGCAGCCGCCTCGCTAAATCGGCGAGGAGAAGGGCGGATATCATCTCCAGCGAGCTCGAGGAATCCGGCATCGGCCATGACCCTCTGAATAGCCCAAGCACCCTTCAGGTGCTTCCTGGACGAGATATAACGGGTGGGGTGGACCATAAAATCAATATATAGGCGTGGTATACAAACAGGCTGTCCCGTCCCCACAGCATATAAGACTCGCGCATACCAAGCCGCGATCTTCTCTCTATAGGACGTCACTAGGAGGCAATTGCTGAGGACCAAATGAAGCATGTGGTAGTCATCGGTGAGAAAGTGGTCCTCGATCAAAGCATCGCCATCCCAAGACGTAACGGCGCCTCCAGTGAGCTCCCTGATAATAGCGGATGGTGGGGTCACTGGTGCATCAGGCCGGTGGGGGCAAACATAATCAGGCACCTCTGGTACCCCCAACGCGGCGGAAACGGTCGCGGGACTGATGATGAATGAGCGACTCCGAAAGAAGGCATGGTAGGTGAATGGAGTAAACGGGTCGCTGATCATAGTCGCACACGCACCTCTGATCCAGGATAGGTTGACCCTCTTGGCCAACGACAGGAGATCGAACCAGTGAGGCATAGCGCGGATCCGTGTGAGGAACCATGGGCTCTCAGTCCAGATATGCTCAATAGGGCGCTCAATCATAACCATCCGTGTCTGAAAATATCGCTCGAACCAAACCCTATCCTCGTTATTCCGGAACCCGTGTGCGGGTACCGGATCTGGTATAGTACGGTCGAGGGGCTTGGACTTATGATAGCCCGTCACTGGATTCATCTTGCAGTCCTGAAAATAAGACCACACAAGATACAGATAAGAATAGGAAGAAAAAGAAACAAAACAAACACTGCTGGAGTTCGATCGATTGAACTGAGTTCGATCGATCGAACTGGAGTAGACTTCGATCGCTTGAACTTTGTTCGATCGATCGAACATCTCCCCTTCGATCGCTCGAAACCAGTTCGAGCGATCGAACACAGCGGTGTTCAGCACTCGCAGAAACGAAAAGAAAACCTAACTTACGCTTAACAAAAGACGATCCTAAGACCAAAGGGACACCCCCTTGGGATTTTCTAACACAAACACGAAGGAAAAGGAAACTACACATGAGTGGGCCTACCTCGGGTAAGAAAATGCAGTGGGGATGGAGAGATGATGAGATAACGATGAAGACGATCAGAGGATTGATCAGGGCTCCCTTTTGGATGCCAGAAACGAAAATCTTCCGAATCGCCTTCTCCCTGTCTTCGAGCGATTGAGAGTGAGAGTGAGGGAAATGAAGAAATGTCCTGAAGACGCCTCGTTTAAATGCCTCGTTCGATCGATCGAACTATGTTTGATCGATCGAACACAAATCCCTCAATCGATTGAACGTAAACTACAAGCGCTTGAACATTCAGGTTTCGATCGATCGAACTTGGTTCGATCGATCGAACACAAAAATTCCAAAATTCATTGGGGCATGAACCACATCACCCCCAACTATCAAAAACAATTCTGAACATACAGAGAGACTGAAAAACAGTTGAAGTACAAGCATGTATGACAGGAATTCATCCTCAGAATAGAAAATTGCAATTTATATATAAAAATAAAACTTTATAAGTGCATCCAAATTGCAACATTATCATCCCCAACTGTGGTTAAAACCTTATTTAGCTAAAAAAAAAACCAAAAGTAAAACTAAAACTAAAACTAAAAATATTTTGTCAAGGATTACATTCCAGTTGCTAAACAAGAATTGAAATTGAACAGAAACACTGAAATGTAGCACTAGTCTTCGAGTGTAGAAATTTCCTCTTCCACGATCTCTTCATAATCCGCCGAATCTTCAGACGTGAAGTCCAAACTCGATGATTCCCTTTCCCAGAACAATCGAAACGTAGCAAGGACATCATCAAACAAGTCTGGAGTCTCCAAGGAATTGAAAGCCCATGCAAGAGGTGATCCAGATGGAGACAAGGATAACGGAGTGTGATTGCGCAACGGACCCTCCTCTTGCGGCGGAGTGAGTGGGGGCCTTATGTAGGGCCCAAGACCATGAATCAGTTGATGTGGAAGGAATACCGGGATGCCATTTAGGAACATAGTGACAATCCTGGACAAAAGACAACAAACTGAAATTAAAACAACAGAACACAAGAAACACGAATTAACACAAAAAAGAAAAACAAAGAATAGAAACAATAATACAAAGAACTGTGACAAGTTCCAACCTCACTATTGGCATTGGTTCCCAAAATGCACTGGCTGGTAAGGGGCATTGGAGCCTGAATAGCAAGTAGCTCAAGTGCACGTAGCGGTATGGGACCAACTCAAGCACGAGGAAATCGTCCACAAAAACAAAGACCGTATTGTGGCGTTCTGGGACGACATCCTGAAGGACATGATCCTCCCATGGCTCCCACATGTCATCGTTTTCCCACTGCGCCATGAGTGCGTCATCCACCATGCGTCCCATGTACAGGTCATCATCCTCCTCCACATCATCATCATCCTGAAATCCCATATTTTCGTATGGATTAATATCCAGGAGGGCTGGTGGATATGGAATGTACCCTTGAGCAGCATCAATAAGAGAATGAGCTTCAGGGTCCTGATGAAGCAAGGGGCAGGGTATGAGTTCACCCTCAATCCAGGTGCCACAGCGACATTCTGAATCAGCCCAAGAACCGACAGAGTGAACATCATCACCTCGCATCTATGCACCTGCAACAGAGTGGTTTAAGGTATAATGGATTAGAACTAGATCACAAACACGAAATAAAGAACGAAAGCCAAAAAGAAGCAAAAGAGAGAGAAACTAAAGTGCAAGAAAAGAAAAGAAATACAACAACAATTTGGAATTCCACTTCGGATTTTTAAACGTGAGAATAGCTGGGCTCATCCAGCTGGATGTGCTCAACTTCAGAGTGGAAATTCTCCAAGAACGGCTTCAATCTTTGGCCATTGACCTTGAAACAATCATCGTTCTTGGGATTAACAATCTCGACCGCCCCATGTGGAAAAACAGTTTTTACGATGAACGGGCCTGTCCAACGGGAACGGAGTTTTCCTGGGAAAAGGTGGAGGCGAGAGTCATACAACAATACTTTCTGCCCCGGCTCAAATGATTTACGAAAAATCGTACGATCGTGTCGAGCCTTCAACTTTTCCTTATGTAACTTTGCAGAGTCATACGCATCTCGTCGTATTTCCTCTAGCTCTGCAAGTTGGAGCTTGCGTAGCTGACCTCCTTCTTGAATATCAAAGTTCAATGAGCGCGTTGCCCAGTAAGCTTTATGTTCAATTTCAACAGGAAGATGGCAAGCTTTCCCGTAAACCAATCTGTACGGGGACATACCGAGATTCGTCTTATAGGCAGTACGGTATGCCCATAACGCGTCAGGTAATTTGTATGCCCAGTCTTTTCGATTGGAACTAACCGTCTTCTCGAGAATATGCTTGATTTCTCGGTTAGCCAATTCTGCTTGCCCATTAGACTGTGGATGATAGGCAAGAGCGATTTTATGATGAACTCCGTATTTCTTGAGAAGTGACTCCAAAGGCCTATTGCAGAAATGCTTGCCTTGGTCACTTAGTAAAGCTTTCGGAGTACCAAAACGAGACAAAATATGCTCTCTTAGAAATGACATGACCGTTCTGTGGTCATTTCGTCTCGTTGGTATCGCTTCTACCCATTTGGATACATACTCGACAGCAAGGAGTATGTACTCACAGTTATTCGACTTGGGAAATGGGCCCATAAAATCTATGCCCCAACAATCGAATATCTCAATTGTGATGATAGGGGTTAAAGGCATAGAATTCCTTTTAGAAATGGTTCCAAGCTTTTGACAGCGTTGGCATGTCTTGCAAAAGGAATAAGCATCTTTGAAGACTGTGGGCCCGTAAAAACCGCTCTGTAAGACTTTTTGTGCGGTCTTTTGTGACGCGAAGTGGCCACCGCATGCCTCAGAATGGCATGACGCTAATATGACGGTTATATCCTCGTTGGGTACGCAACGCCTGATGACCTGATCAGCACAGTACTTGAAAAGGTATGGGTCATCAAAGAAGAAGTGACGCGCGAACGAGAGGAACCGTTTCCTATCCTGGTTCGACCACTGAGTTGGTGTTTCACCCGTGACGAGGTAGTTTACAACATCAGCATACCAAGGCAGACTATTTACTGCCAGTAGCTGTTCATCTGGGAACTCATCTTTAATGGATTGGGATTCAGTGTTATCGGTAAAAGTCAACCGGGATAAATGATCCACAACCACATTCTCTACTCCTTTCTTATCTTTGATTGTTAAATCAAACTCTTGGAGTAAGAGTATCCAGCGAATAAGCCGTTGTTTAGCGTCTTTCTTTGACAAAAGATACTTGAGGGCCGAATGATCTGTAAAACAGACGATTGGCGACCCTATCAGGTAAGACCTAAACTTGTCCAGAGCGAATACTACAGCCAGCAGCTCCTTCTCGGTGGTAGTGTAATTCATTTGAGCGTCATTCAAGGTTCGGCTGGCGTAGTATATCACATGTGGCTTATTGTCCTTTCTCTGGCCTAGGACTGCGCCAATGGCGTAATCACTAGCATCGCACATTAATTCAAAAGGCAAACTCCAGTCGGGTGCCTGTATTATAGGTGCGGAGGTGAGGAGATCTTTTAGATCCTCAAAGGACTTTTGGCAACTCTCTGACCACTCGAAAGGTGCATCTTTGACAAGAAGTTGACAAAGGGGTCGAGAGATTGCACTGAAATTTTGGATAAATCGACGATAAAAACCTGCGTGCCCCAAGAATGAACGAATGTCTCGCACTGTACGGGGGACAGGTAGATTTGAGATTATGTCGATCTTAGCCTTATCCACTTGGATTCCTTCATCGGATATTATGTGGCCTAGAACTATACCCTTGGTCACCATAAAGTGACACTTCTCCCAATTCAAGACTAGGTGTTTGTCCTCACACCTCATTAACACCTGTTCGAGATTGCTGAGGCAATCCTCGAAGCTATGGCCGAATACTGAAAAGTCATCCATGAAAACTTCAAGGATGTTTTCGACCATGTCACTGAATATACTCAGCATGCACCGCTGGAAGGTAGCCGGTGCATTGCATAGGCCAAACGGCATTCGTCGGTAGGCAAAAGTACCGAATGGACACGTGAATGTGGTTTTCTCCTGATCTTCAGGAGCAATCTCAATTTGATTATACCCACTGTATCCATCCAAGAAGCAGTAATATTTGTGACCCGCCACACGTTCTAGCATTTGATCCATGAATGGCAAAGGAAAATGGTCCTTTCGGGTCACAGTATTTAACTTCCTGTAGTCAATGCACATCCTCCATCCAGTGGGGACACGTGTCGGTACTAATTCACCCTCTTTGTTTGGGATGACCGTTATGCCTGCTTTCTTTGGAACTACTTGGGTAGGACTAACCCAAGGACTATCAGATATAGGATATATCATCCCAACATCAAGTAGTTTAAGCACTTCCTTTTTAACTACTTCTTGCATGTTGGGGTTCAGACGCCTTTGCATTTGCCTTGAGGGTTTAGCGTCTTCCTCCAGATATATCTTATGCGTGCATATGGATGGGCTTATGCCTTTGAGGTCAGCAATTGTCCATCCCATAGCATCCTTATGATTGGTAAGCATTTCCACTAGCTTACTTTCCTGTTCATGAGTTAAAACAGATGAAATGATCACAGGATAAGTTTTTCCAGTCCCTAGGAATGCGTATTTTAGCTCTTTGAGGAGCTCCTTCAATTCTAATTCCGGGAACTGGAAACTAGATGGCATTACCAACTTGGTTTTAGGAGGCAGTTGTTCATATGGCTGTATCCACATACAATCGGCTCTATCCTCCTCTTTGGTATCCATCATAAGACACGTCTGGTTCAAGTCAGCATCCAATGGAGTGGACTCTGCAGGCTGATAAATATCACCAAATTGAGTCATCACAACTTCCAAAGGATCTTTATAGTCGACCAAGTCAACTTCATCTTCAATGACCGTGTCTATATAATGGATTTCTTCCTCATCATCGTATTCTTCAGGTCGGGGATTAGAGAAGATCTTGATATTCAACGTCATATTCCCGAATACGATAGTCATGATACCAGTTCTAATCTTGATTGTGGCATCAATGGTGTTGAGGAATGGACGTCCAAAAATAACCGGGATATGTGCACCAGGATTAGACACAGGTTCTGTGTCCAATATCACGAAATCAACCGGAAATACAAAAGTGTCTATTTGGACAAGGACGTCCTCTAATACCCCTCTAGGGTACTTTACAGATCTGTCTGCCAATTGCAAAGCAACTCGGGTGGGTTTGAGTTCACCCAACCCTAGCTGTTTATAGACTGAGTATGGCAGCAGGTTCACGCTTACTCCTAAATCGAGGAGTGCGTTGTCTATCTTTTGATTCCCAATTCTACATGAGACCGTAGGTGTGCCGGGATCTTTGAGTTTTGGGGGCAACTCATTTTGAATGATCGCACTGGCTTGACATGCGACATAAGCATGTTTCTTCACGCTTTGCCTCCTCTTGACCGTGCATAGATCTTTGAGATACTTAGCATAGGCCGGCACTTGCTTGATAGCATCTAGGAGTGGAAGGTTAATCTTAACTTGCTTAAACAGTTCCAAAAACTCCTGATTCTTCGTCTCATTCTTGGGTTTCTTCAACCGTTGAGGATAAGGTGTAGGGAAGGGGCATTTTGGTGGTTCCTCCTTAACAGACTCCTTCCCAGGCCTTCGCTCAACTTCTTCCTCTACTCCAGGAGCTGCAATGTTTGCCTTGATAGGATCGTCATTGGTGGACTGCTCCTCCTCTTGAGTAGATGGTAGCTCAACATCCTTATCCACCACTTCCTCCTCATCGTACACTTCGGGAGTGGACAGAGGCATGCCTTTCTCTATGATTTTTCCACTTCTCAGTGTAGTCACAGCTTTAGCATGTTCTTGATTGTTAGGACCATTGTTATGTCCCTTGGGGTTCTGAAGTGGTTGAGCAGGGAATGTTCCTCCTGAGCTCTCTTGCCGTGCATCTATCCTCTCTAGTGTAGCAGACATTCTACTCATCATTTGGATGAGTTGCTGCGTTAGATTGGCATTAGCAAGTGGCTCCTCCTCTTGTACCTTCTTGTGCGGGGGCACATAGGCATTGGTTTGTGGTGCATTGGAGGGTTGAGCTTGATTGTAATTATTAGTTCTGTTTTGATTGTAATGCTGGGCTGGCCTATTGTTTTGCCCTTGATATTGATTATTGTTGTAGGGCTGCTGTTGATATTGATTTTGGGCCCCAGCATTATTTCTCCAATCAAAACCGGGGTGATTCCATCTATTGTTAATTTGAAAATTATTGTTGGAATTCCCCGCCCCTCGAAAACCTTGCATGGCATTCATCTCTATAGGGGCTTGCTCTTGAAAATGTGGCACATTAGGACAATATTGAGTTGGATGTCCCAACATGTTGCATGTGCCACATGGTTCTTCAGGCAAGACTTGCCTAGAGCTCTCTCCTTTCATACTTAACTCCTCTACCTTCTTTGCCAGCTCTGCATACTTAGTCATGAGGTGATCTTCATTGGTTAGCTGGTATAGGCTTTTCTCCTCTACACAGGATATCTGTGAGCGTGAGATATTGTCAGAATTTGACCATTCATGAGCGTATTCAGCTAACCATTCGAAATGGGCTTCGGCCTCTTCAGTGTTTTTACGCAGAAATGGTCCCGAGCTCATCGTTTCCACCAACTTCTTTGTTTCACCATTCAATCCCCGATAAAAGAAGCTGATCGTTCGCCATTTCTCAAACCCATGATGTGGGCACGAGAGAAGCAAATCTTTGAAACGCTCCCATGCTTCTGTGAAGGTTTCATTGCTCTTTTGTTTATAGGAATTGATTTGACGCTGAAGGTCTGTGGTCATGCGAGTAGGATAGAATTTCTTCAAAAATGCGGTGCGCATCGCATGCCAGGTGAAAATTGAATTAGGTTTTAGGGAGTGGAGCCACGCCTTCGCTTTATCTTTCAAAGTGAAGGGGAATAGCATTAAATGCGCCACCTCCCTAGGACAAGTTTGCGAGAATGTTTTGCAAACATCCTCGAAATCGGTGATATGTAAATACGCCTTCTCGCTTTCCATCCCATGAAAAGTGGGAAGCAGTTGAATCATCCCATTGCGAAACTGGAATTCGCCGTTGTGCGGTGGGATTTGAATGCAAGAGGGCGTAGGTGCATGTTCTGGTTGCATGAGATCGCAAAGAGGACGGAGTGCCTCATCGATTGGTACCACAACATTGTCACCGTTTTCACTCTGATGATCATCCATTGATGCAGTTGGAGTGGCTATGGGGTTGATGGAGCTTTCAGAGTCAGACAGATAGAAAGGATTTCCAAAAATTCCTTCAATGGAATTCTCGGACATGAACTGAGAGGGTCCCTAGGGTGAGAACTTACCCAAAAGAACTGAAAAGAAGAGAAAAATAAAAATAGAAAGAGATGAAGAGAGACTGAGGTAATCTAAGGAATTGATCGTCGCCTTCCCCGGCAACGGCGCCAAAAACTTGGCACGAGAATTTTCTTGTGCGCTCTTGTGCAGTACCCAAGTGTAGGTAGACGTGCAAGTAATATCTGGTAAGACCAGGTCGATCCCACAGGGAAGGTGTTGACCTATCGAATTAGACTAACCTCTAAAGAAAACAAAAATAAAATAACTAAGATTAAATGATGGTGCAGAACACGAAGTTCCACAAACTAGGATTACTAATGAAAATAATTAAAATTAACTAAACAATCTAACTAGTTAATTAAAACAGTACTTAAAATTAGGGTGTTTAACTTTAGAAAGAAAGTGTTGGGATTACACGAATCCGCAGTAACCTAGCCATCTACCATGCATTTACCTTGAAGCACAATGGAGCATATTACCTACAGTTTTCCGTATTCCTCTAAAAATAAAGAATCTATAGCCCTTTCATGACCAGGACCATATCATCACAGTTAAATTGAAATACACAAAAGCGGTTTAATCCAATAGTTAAGACTCGCATCCTCAATGGTGTTAGCATTGAAGATGGTTTGCAAAATATATTGAAAGAAAATGCCTTAGGGCCTTAATTTTAAAACTGTTTTGACAAACTGAGCATTTATTTGGGACAGAATGATAACAAGTCCTAAAACAAAAAGTCCTGGAATACTGCAGGGAACATCCTCAAGAATCCGAGAGTTCGATCGATCGACGCGCCTTCGATCGATCGAAGACCTTCATCCCTCAATCGATCGAAGTCAGTTCGATCGATTGACTGTCTCTGGTTCGATCGATCGAACTAACTTCGATCGATCGAACACAGCGATCATCCTGCTGCATGGCAGAGGCTGGAGATCACTGTTTCATCGTGATCTCCCAACCTGGGACTACTCAGACATCGTCTGGAGTGTCACAGAATTATTTTTAACGTAAGAAAACTTTAATACCATGTTTGGTTGCGAGTTATTCATAAAAACTATAAAATCTATGGTTTTATAACTATTTAGCATGCCACACTGTAAAACAAGCAATCTAACTACGTCTAACACGTGCAGAATATGAATAAGCAATAAATATGTAACCTGGAATGAAAGATACTTGTATAAACTTCAAGAAATCCAATCCACAATATGAAAAACCTACAAAAAACCAAACAAACTCTCTATCTCTCCTTCTAAACTGCTAAAATGTAAAAGTGGGCGTCTCTATGGACGTCTACAAAACGCATATAAATAGAAAACCTAATGCACTAGGGTTAAAATCCGCATTCTGCTGCGCACGCAAATGTTTCTGGAAATACCCCGTTCGATCGATCGAACGGCTCTCGATCGATCGAACACTTGAGCCTCAAGCGCTTCTACTCCCGTCGAGCGATCGAACGCTCGATCGATCGAACCTTCTTAGAGCGATCAAACTTCACTTTTCAGCTTTGACTTCTTTTGTTTGCATTCCAGCATTCCATTTATTCTGATGTTCATCTGTTTAGTCCGCACAGCAGTGATCTGCATAAACAACAGCTAAAACAATACAACTTATCATAGATTAATCATACCGTATAAAAATTAGCCTTGCAATGCAAATTGCGGATAACATGGGAAGTTGTGATAAAAATTAATACAATTCTTTCCTTTAGCGCGGTTGTATTTTACAAAAACCCCCGCTTTGCACTTAGTATAAATATTTTTAGTTTTTAAATAAAATTCCCACACACCCCTCTAAGCTCTCTTTAATTAGATCTTAGTTGATAGTTGGAAGGAGTGGAGGGTAGAGTCTAACCTCTCTTGTTGGCTGAGAGTATAAAAAATGATTCCGACAATCGATGACCAGACGTTAATGGGTCGCTCACTTGTTTCTGAGCAGAAGAAACCCTTTACTGGCACTAGCCTTTATGCCATCAAAAGGAAAGCAAAAAGATTAGGATGGTGTTTGAATTGTTATAGAGAAGAATGTCCTGGTTTAATTGCTCATAATGACACATCTTTTAAAGTTTACTATTGCTACAACAGACAATTCAAACTGAAACAAAAGAAAATTTTGGTTGAGAAAGAGGACTAGATCCTTTGATATCCAAATAAATTTTGTTTTCCCATCCCTCATTTTTTTTTTTTAATTTTTATTGTTTGTTTTTAAATTTATTTTCAGTACACTCAATAATTTTCAGTCAGGTCAGACTTTAAAATGATCCTACGTGTACATCTGACTTTCATTAGCTGGTTTGATAGGAGTAATTTGCATGATCCCAACATCACTAGATATGTCTAGTGCGGTGAATGACTCTAGCGGTAGCGAAAAACTAGGTAAAGCCAGAGTTATCTCCTGGCTTCTTACTGATGTTTTTAGCTTGCTAGTGATTCTAGACCCATCTCTTTTACTAGAGGTGGATGGGCGATCGTGACAACTTGGATGCTCTGGATTGCGTAGCTTCTTTTGTATAGGTGTATAGGATACTAGTCGCACCATATATGTATCCAAACTAGTGGATGCGCTTAGGAATTTTTCAAAAGTTTATCTTTTACTCTATATAAGATAAATTTGACACGTTAATGTTATTTTGGGTATGTTAATAGCATACAACACATTGTCACATGTTTTACTATTTTTAAATGCTAGAAACTCTTTAAACTTTAAATATTTTAACAGTGTGAAAATATTTACTGAATCTAAATGGATGAATAAACATAAACTATGCAGTTTAAAGACAAGTAGTGGAAACTAATTAACCGATGTGAGCTTTTGTGCCAATCTTTCTTTATAAGGGTTACTATTATTTCCAGTCTCATTCTTTTTATCATATCACTCGTTGAAAGTCTCATTATTTTTCTTTTTCTTTGACTGATCATTAGAAGAGAAATGTTCAGGATTTACCATTAGAACTTCTAAATTGCTTGAATGAACAAAGTCAATCTATTTTGAAAATAATTTAGGTCATCTTTTCTTTCAAATACACCCCCCTTCACATTATATTGCCTTAGTTCTCTCCAAATCATGCCTAGCTCCACCTGGGAGTACAAACCTCACTTCTATATCCAGGTATGTGATTGGACTGTAGTAATATTGCAAGAAGTGGTAAAGAAAGAAAGGAGTTGATTTCATCAAAAAAAAAAGAAGAAAAAAAAAAGAAAAAATTAGAAACTAAAAAAAAAAAGAGACGGTACAAATGACAAAAAGGAGAAAAAGAAGAAGTTGAAATGAATTGCGCAAACACTCCAATCACATGCTTAGAATAAATACACCCCAAATCTCTTACTCATCTTAATTTCTAACCTACCAGTCAAAGTCCTAATGATTTAAAAGAAATTGATTTTTAAATATAAGTGATAAGGATGTTCTCCATGGTAAATCGCTCTTCTAATGCTAAGTAGCCTTTCATGAGACTTATTGTACTCTATTGAGTTATCAAAATGGAAGCAATTTCTCTATCTTTGCTTCCCTACCAAGTGAGATGTTCTCTACACCAGTTCTGAGAGTTTCTCATTAAAAGAGTGAAATCCCAATGAGATTTGAGTTAAAACTACAAATTTTATGACTGTTAATAGTTATGTAAGCTTTGAAATTAAGATCAATTGCTTGACTTTTCAAGTACACACTGTAAGTTTAAAGAGTATAAAAAATGCTACCATTGACAAACTGTGAGTATATATGTTGCATTACTATTACATACTTAGAAATTTCATTTTATTGTCAAATTTAATCTTATCTGTTGTAAAAGGGGAAAATCTACCATTATTTTTTATTTTACTTTATTTTTACATTTAAATATTTTTTTTTTTGTGGGTATATTCACTGCAAATCCTCACGAGACAACACTCGTCCACTAGGGGTAACCTAGGGGTTTAACGGCTTGTTGCATACGCTAAATGCAATCGCGATTCCTGCGATAGTGAGTTAGGTTTTATTTTCCTTAGTCTACTCCAACTTTTTAAAAAAACTTTTAGAACAATTTCTCTTTCACTTCATTGGTAGGGACTAGCAATAAGCTAGTTGAGTGGTGTGACAAACACTGAATATTGTACATTCATGTGCCAATATAATGGATATCGTGCATATTTAATCTCCTAAATCCCTAGTTTTACATGCATATTTGAATTAATATAATTTAATGGCGATGTCACTCAAATGCGTGCAATTATTTGCTTTTACATATTTTATATGTTTAGATAAAAATGAAAGAAAATAAAGGGAAGGAAAGAAGTAGCAATCACACCGAAGCATTCCTCATAACATGTCAGTCAAAATTTGCACAGTAAAGTTCTGTAAACTTAAGAAGAAAAATCCAAAAGAAAAAAAAAGAAGCAAAATAATCAACGAGGAAACAAAAAAAAAAAAATATATATATATATATATAAACCTTGATAGTGATGCTTTGATGCATCTTTTCTCTCTCTCTCTCTTTCTCTCTCTCTCTCTCTCTCTCTCTCATTATACAGGTTGTCAAAGAGGACTGTTAGAACAGAGGAAGAAAAATTGACGATCACGCGAAGAAAAAATTGGCAGAGTGACGAATAGAGTGATGATTTTCATCTCATAAATCGTCTATAAATAGAAGGGAGGAGGAGCCAAACATTAAAAATGAAGCAGCAACTTCACTACACTATCAAATAGAGAGAATACTTTAGGGAGGTTATCATGTGAGCACTTCATATTGTCTCTAGAAGTAGGAAACTCTAGTTTTTTCTTTGCTTTTTCTAGTTCTAGTAGTTGTAAAAATTTACTTTTATGTAATTGATGATTTCATGTTCAAAAATATGTAACAAAACTGTGTACCGTATTTCTCAAATTAAAATATTTGTTTTCTTGTAGGTCCTTTGTCAATTTGTAGTAGTAAAATATTCCTATTAAAATTTAGATTTAATATTTTTAGTCTAGTAGTACTTGTAGTTGTCTCCTAAAATAGTTTGAAACCCCAAAATTTCTAGTTTTTATAGCAATATTTCCATTCACTGTAAGACAGATTTTGCAAGTAAATGCCAGATTTCTTAGCCACGTAGTTGTTATAATGGCTTACTAAAGTCCCAAGCACACCATATCCATATCTCATTCCCAAGTTAGATTAGGATTTGGTTTGACCTTGCTTGTATTCTTGGAGTTCAACCACTGTGACTGCACAAGAAGTCAAAGTCAAATGTTTGGTATTTTATTTTTGGTTCAGTATTTCCATTTATTTATGTTTTATTAGCCTAGTTGTACTAAACTTTGTTATTTTGCAGATTCCACAAATTCAATCCCAGCTCATGTTAAGTGAAGAAAAAATATAATAATATTAGTTTTCACCCTTACCTTGGTTTTATAATTTTAATTTTAATTGGACGGTGATTGTGTGCATTTATTTAATTTATCTTTAAATTTTATTTGGAAGACAGTTTCAATTCTAAAATGGTAGGCTAAATTTTTAATTGGGGATATGCAATAAAAACTTAGGAACCAAAACTTTTGTGCACTAATCTTAAATGGACAAATTTATCTGGATGGGTTATTTTTCCATTTATGGCCAAAAATATCTATATATCTATAGTTTATGACCATTTAACATGTTTATAGACTATGGCTATATTGGACATCAAAAGATTACATATTTGAAATAAGAATATAATTATGTGGATTGTCAAACTATGCCTTTTATCATAAAAAAACACCTAGCATACTCAAACAATTCATATGATAGTTTATATTTCAAATATGTGTATATATATATTTCTACCCATTAATGGACAGACAATTGTGTAGTGGCAGAGTGGTGGGGATTGGACGCTGAATAACCCACGTCCACGGCGGGGCACAGTTTGAACATAGCTACTGCTCAATTGCCTCTTTAATTTCTTTAAACCAAACGACGTCGTTTCATATCAAACCTGACACACTTGATATGACCTCAACTAGTGTAAGTTTATTTTTAAACAAAGATTCACTCTGTTTAGAAATGCCAAATCCTTTACGAATTCATAAAAGTTGTGTGATCTAGTGTTGGTTTGCATATTTTCAATTCCTTTAAATCATTTCTCCCAAATTAATTAAGATTTCCCGTTTTTAATAACTTTGCTTAAATATTTGTATTATTTCTATCTTTCGCTATAATAAAATCCAAAAAGTTTATTTTATGTAAATTTAGCTTTTATTTCTTTTTCTTCCTTTTCTTACTAGTATCTTAGTTAATTTATTTTGCACTGTTAAAATCTTTACCGTTAGCTATTGCAAAAAAAATAACTTTTAATTAGTTTTATTGCAAAATTATAAAAACTAGTAGTTTAGTACAAGCCCCGAAAATCCATCATCTTTTATTTTCTTTTTAGGGACAAAATAGTTACTACTTACCTTTATAAAATTATTTTCCGTTCCCTGTGGGTTCGACCTGGTCTTCCTGAACTTTAATACTTGTATGATCATCTACACTTGGGAATTGATAAGAAAACGCATCAATAGGATGTCATCAATCCCCCAAGTATTGGGGTTGTAGCCTTCCTAGGGAGGGCCTCTCCAAGTATTGGAGTTACAGCTTCCTAGGGACGACCTCCCATCATCATGGGCTTGGCCCTTGGAGATGCTACAAGTAGTGGAGTTGCAGGGCCCTCTTGGAGATTTGAGTGAGTAGGTAAGTAGTCTCTGTGGATATATAAGTAATGATGATGTTGGAGATACGTTTCCCTTTTGGTGACGTATGCAACCACCACGTGGCGGATTAATACACATTACCTACACACTGCATGAAAATTTTGAAAACTGATCGAACTGAGCCAAACCAATCAGTTCGGTTGGTCTGATCGATTTTGTTAAACCCCTAGATAGGTCTATTCTCTTTTTTGAAAATAAAAAGAAAAAAATACAAAAGAAACCCATTTTAGATTTATTATGTTATTATTAGTAGTATTATTACTGTAGTGATCTAGTGGAAAATTTAAGTACTGGAAAGAGAACGATGTTCGGACCTCAATAACAAGCGTTAGATGGATCAAGTTTTTACCAAGCGTTAGATGGATCGCATTTTTACCAATTAAACTAAATCGTTGCTTCATTATTATGTTCATTTCACAAAAAAAATCTAGAATGATTGAAATTGGGCATGCATAACACTTTAATCAAAGTGCATTTAATTATTAAATGTGCATAATCAATTTCACTTTAGATTTAAAATATAATTATTAACCTTTACAAACGGTTCCCAATGTTTACATAAACCCAAACTTTTCAACCCGAGTTCGATTTGTTATTTAGTATTAAAACCCGAGCCCGAATTGCAAATTTTTTTTTGTTGCTGCAAACCGATTTTTAGTATGTAAACAATAATATGTAGAGTATCAAATCGTTTTTTAGATTTGGGAAAGAACATTCGTCTATTAATTTAGTGATTGAATAATATATACTCCCTCCGTCCCATAATAAGTGTCCACTTCCATTTTGCACATTGTTTAAGAAAGTTGTATTATATTAATTTTTTTGGTTCATTAAAGGGTCATTTTTCAATTTTACCCTTAGATGTGATGGGTGTTTGACTTTTTGCTTCTTTTGGGACCACAAATAAATGTTACTTTGTCTTTATTATAAGGATAGTTTTGGAAAGTAACTAAAAGCTATATGCCAATTTAGGAAAGTGGACACTTAATGTGGGACATCCAAAAAAGGAAATGTGGACACTTATTATGGGACAGAGGGAGTAATAGTGTATTCTTGTCACTAAAAGACACTATAATGTAATGTAACAAATAATACATAAATAGAATTCGGGCTTAGGCTCGGGTTCCTTGGGCTAGCAATATTATGCCCAAGTTCGATCTGAATTAAATTCAGATTTGCATTTTTCTGCCCAAGCCCGTCCATGGTGAAAGTACTGCGGTGCCAAACTCGATAATTTTTTGACCCGGTCGGGCCAGGCCCGAGCTGGGCACGAATTAACCCACCCGAATTGCACCCCTAGTAGGACACTAGAATAGTGGTCCCCAAGGTTTATTTGTAGGACACTAGGACTTCCAAGAATAGTGGTTGGACACTAGGATTTCCAGCTAGCTTTGGTATGAGTCATGCGGGTTGCGAGTTGGCTAGCAGGCATAAAGGGGCACGTTGGGCTAGCCCACACCCAACCCACTAGCTCATTGGTCTACGAGGAGGGACGAACTAGCAAATTGGTAGGTTGTTTTGCTAATTGGGCTCGCGTGTGTTGGGATGGACCGCGAGCTGCCCGGTGGCACTGTTGGGTCTGTGAAGTCTGATACACTCTGATACCAGGGGTTCAGGGGACAGCCCCCCCGAGTTAGACGAGGGTATTATAGTAATTTTTAGTGTAACCCTAGTGGGATATATTAGCCCTTCTATGTGCAGCCGTAGTGTGATGAGTGCTATTTTTTAGAGAGAAAACTTGTAATCCTTTCTGTTCTTTGATTATAGTGAACCGGTGTGAGAGGCTATGGTCGTAGGCAATTTGGCCAAACCACAGGGTATATCTTGTATCATGATTTGTTTATTTCTTGTTTTCTGTGTGCGTTTGCATTGTGTGTTACAGGTCATATACGCAACAATTGGTATTAGAGCGAGGTTTTAGACTAGTGACTTACAATGGAAGAGGAAGGGAAGGTTAAGATTGAGAAGTTCAATGGTTCGAACTTTGCTTTCTAGAAGATGCAGATTGAAGATGTGCTATACCAGAAGGATCTATACCTACCTATCAAAGGCGCGAAACCAGAAAATATGAAAGACGAAGATTGGGCTGTACTAGAACGTAAAGCCTTAGGAACCGTACGATTGAGTTTGTCACCATCGATTGCTTCAAACATCGCAAAGGAGAAGACGACATCAGGGTTGTTTTCAGTCCTAGAAAAGACGTATGAAAAGCCCTCTGCATCTAATAAAGTTTATTTAATGAAGAAGTTGTTCAATCTAAAGATGGCAGATGATGCTATCATTGTCAAACATTTGAACGAGTTCAATACCATAACAATCCAATTGGAGTCTGTGAAAATTGTATTTGACGATGAGGTAAAAGACTTGTTACTTCTGTCAAGTTTGCCGGACAGTTGGAATGGACTGGTCGTGGCAGTAAGCATTTCATCCGGGTCCTCAGTGCTAAAGTTCGAAGATGTGGCTGGATTTGTTTTAGGAGAAGAGGCTCGTAGGAGATCTTCAGGGGAAGACTCAACTTCTGGTTCAACATTGAATGTAGAAGAAAGAGGTAGAAAATTGAACAGGGGCAACAATAAAAATTGGAACAATGGTTCTCGTGGAAGATCAAAATCGAGAAAAGGAGATCAAAATCTCACGGGCGTGATAAGAAGTTAGCTGAATGCTGGGATTGTGGTGAAAAAGGGCACTACAAGAGAGATTGCAAAAATTCGAGAAAGCAGCAGAATTGCAACAATCAAGGGGGTAGGAACACCGCAAACATTGTTGAAGATGAGGATAGTGATGCCTTGATTTGTGTAGCAGATTCTCGCAGTGAGTCATGGATTGTAGACTCGGGAGCTTCATTCCATGCCACCCCATGCATGGATATCCTTCAGAATTATGTGTAGGGAAAATTTGGAAAAGTCTATTTAGGTGATGACGAGGCCTGCAATATTGTTGGGAAGGGTGATGTGCAGATTACTCAAACCAATGGGACAGTGTTAAATTTGAAGGATGTCAGACATGTGCCTAGTTTGACAAGGAACTTGATTTCGGTTGGGCAGTTGTCAGGAACTGGAGTGGTAACGTCATTCACGGTAGATTCTTGGAAGATGAGCAAAGGGGCCATGGTTTTGGCTCGTGGTAAGAAAGAAGGCACCCTCTATGTCTCCTCAGGTACCTACAGGAGCATAACAGTGGCGTCGCCTGGAATTGATGCTAGTATATGGCATAGAAGACTTGGTCACATGAGTGAGAAAGGAATGAAGGTGTTGATGAAGGAAGGGAAACTACCTGGGTTGAAGTATCTTGATCTGGACTTTTGTGAAGATTGTATTTTGGGAAAACAGAAGAAAGTCAGTTTTACCAAGGTGGCAAGGACTCCAAAATCAAAACGATTGGAATTGGTCCATACTGATGTATGGGGACCATCTAAGGTACCTTCTCTTAGTGGCTCTCGCTATTTTGTCACTTTCATAGATGATGCTACTAGAAAATTGTGGGTGTATTTCATAAAGCGTAAATCTGATTTGTTTGGTACTTACAAGAATTGGAAAGCTTTGGTTGAAAATGAGACAGGGTTAAAGCTAAAGTGTCTCAAGTTCGATAATGGTGGTGAGTATTGTGATGATGACTTTGAGTCATATTGTGCTGCAAATGGGATTAGAAGACTGAAAACAATCCCGAGGAAGCCAAGGCAGAATGGAGTGGCTGAGCGCATTAATAGGACGATCCTAGAGCTTGCAAGGAGCATGAGAATAAATGCTGGGCTACCTTAGCAATTCTGGGCTGATACAGTAAACACTCCCGTGTATTTGATCAACAGGGGACCTTCAATTGCTTTGAATTATGGTTTTCCAGAAGAGTCTTGGACTGGAAAAGAGGTAAATCTCTCTCATCTTTGTATTTTTGGTTGCATTGCTTATGTACACGTTGAACCTGAGAACAGGGGTAAACATGATCCTAAGTCCAGGAAGTGTTACTTCATTGGCTATGGCACTGATAGTTATGGGTATAGACTGTGGGACTTTGAAAAACAGAAAATAGTGAGGAACATGGATGTAGAGTTCAATGAGTCTGTTTTGTACAAAGATAGACTTGGTCATCAAAAGGAGATTACTAAAATTCAGATTTTATAGAGTTTGAGGAGATTTCAGATAAGAATGTTTTGAAGACCCAAGATGTGAATATACAACCTACACCGCAGGAAGAACCACAGACTCCTCCTCCGAGGAAGTCTACTAGAGTTAGTAAGCCTGTAATGCGCTATTCACCTTTAATGAATTTTTTGTTATTAACTGATTGTGGTGAACCAGAATGTTTTGAGTAAGCTTTACAGGTTGAGACCAGGGAGGAGTGGGAGCATGCCATGGATGATGAGATGTATTCTCTTTCATCAAACCAGACATGAGATCTTATCTAGTTGACAAAGGGGAAGTCAGCTTTGCACAACAAATGGGTTTATAGAATAAAGGAAGAATCTGATGGGAGCAATCGGTACAAGGCAATGTTGGTAGTAAAAGGGTTTTAGCAGAAACTAGGTATTGACTACATAGAAATTTTTTCTCCTATTGTTAAAATTTCTACTATCAGATCTGTGCTAAGTATTGTAGCAGCTGAGAACTTGCACTTGGAACAATTGGATGTCAAAACCGCCTTCCTCCATGGTGATTTGGAGGAGGATATTTATATGCATCATCCACAAGGCTATGTGGTAAAAGGGAAAGAGAATCTGATATGTAAGCTTAAGAAAAGTCTATATGGGTTGAAACAGGCCCCAAGGCAGTGGTATAGAAAGGTTGACACTTTTATGGCAAAAGCTGGTTTTACTAGATGTTATTCAGACCATTGCTGTTATTTTAAGAAGCTTGCTACATCGTATCTATATTGCTTTTGTATGTAGATGATATGCTTGTTGCATGATCAAGCATGGAAGAGATTTCAAATCTCAAGGCACAATTGTCCAAGGAATTTGCTATGAAGGATTTGGGAAATGCAAAGAAAATTCTTGGGATGAGAATCAGCAAGGACAGGGTAAACAAGAAGTTGGAACTATCATAGGCAGAATATGTGGACAAGGTTCTGAAAAGGTTTAACATGGAAAATGCTAAAACAGTGAGCACTCCTTTGGCAAGTCACTTCAGACTTTCCAAAGATCAAGCAGCAGTCACAGATGAAGACCGTAAGTACATGGCTAGAGTACCTTACACATCAGTAGTAGGCAGCTTGATGTAGGGGTGGCAATCGTGGAGGAGGACAGCAAGCCCCAAGGCCACCTCCTACTGTGTTCAACCTTGTTACTGCCGCACCTTCTGTAGTTAAACCCGATGCTTCAGTTATTCGAGGTACGTTATTAGTGTTCAGTTCTAGAGCTTCTGTGCTTATTGATACCGACGCATCATGTTCATTTATATCTTCATCTTGTGCATCATCCTTGAATCTAGAAATGAGCCATCTAGCTTCAACACTTTTAGTCGATACTCCCGTTGGAGGTTTAGTTCCCTTAAATCGAGTGTGTCGTGGTTGTGAACTTGTTCTTGCTGACAGGAACATGATTGTTGACTTAATTGTTATAGACATGTTTAGTTTTGATGTAATTTTGGGTATGGACTGGTTAACCACCTACCGAGCTCTTATTGATTGTTTCAAAAGAAGAGTCACTTTTGTGTTACCATCCGGGGACCTTGGTCATTTTGAGGGTGTCACACCGGTTCCAGAAATTCATGGTTTTGAAAATGCATAATTTGAGATTGATGGAATTATTAATGTTATTAATAATTTGAGTTGAGTTGACGTGGGTCAACGGTAAGGTGTCAGTGAGGACACGAGAACATGGAATTTCACAGTTGCATTGGCATGACTAAATGACATTTATATGAGTTAAATGTTATCTGACCTATCTGGTATTCTATGAATAGTAATTTTATCTGTGTTGTGGAAATTCTGGTAATTTTTGATATTGCTATATCATTTTGAAAACTGTGGTGAGAACGTGAGTGTCACGTTACATAAAAGGTAGGTTGTGTAGAGATTTCACATAACTTAGTTTTCGGACGTAATTTTTGGACCCAAACAAGACTTAGTCGGAAACTTTTGGAATTTATAATTTTCACTCGTAAAGGCATAAAATGAATGTGTGCAAAGTTTCGAGTGTTAATTAGAAGTTTTGAGAACTCGTGGGGTGGTAGACATAATTTTCGGAAATTTTGTCTATATATATAGATAAACTTGGATTGCCAAACTTTTTAAAAATATCTTGAGAGAGGAGAGAGAAGGGAGATTGGAGCCAACGGGCTTTGCGACGCTGATCGACAACCGTTCGTCCGTCAGTTTTTCTCCAGATTTCATATTTGAACTCGTGGAGGTAAGACCTACGTTTTGATACTACTTAGGCCGTGTTTGGCCAATTTTTGTAAAAATCTTAATTCTAGACTTTTGGGGAAAACCCGGTAAAACTTATAGGAATCGTCCCAAATTTGAAATCCGACGATTAATTAGCCCCCTAGACGATCCTTCAAAGTTTGAAGAGAATTGCACGAGGTATGAATTCTAGATCTATGAAATATATGGATTTTCATGTTTTGAACATCAACTTTGATATCTTTGGATCCGGGGCGAAATTCATGGATTAGTTAAGCCCGTTAATTATGCACGTGAAATTATATGAAAAGCACATATAACTGTTTATGTGAGCATGTTATGTGTCTACTTGGGTCAAAGGGGAGTTTGGTGCAAATTCATCCGGGGCAAGCTCCTCGAACCTTGAGGATTGTGATTTTGATTGTGATTGTGATGGAATTAGAATTGTGGTTGTGTCTGGATTGGAGGTGGGCCCAACCAGTACACTGTACCTGGTATGGAGGAAGGCCTAACCAGTGTACGAGATGCGTGGGAGAGGTGGGCCTCCTACGGCATCGACCAGATGAATGTGTACCACTCACCCTAGAGACTATTTTCTATGTGTTTTAGATGCTTAAACCATGAACTGTCATATAAGCATACATTTAGAATTGTGCACTCAGCATATAGCTGAGCAGTGGAGATGTACTCCATTACAGGTAAGAAGAAAGACAAGAAGAAACATGATGAGTGAGGCCGTGGAATGCCGGGGAATCAATTGTCTATACTTTTGTTCTACTCCAAACTTGTAATAATAACCTTGAATTCGTAGTATGTTGTAGTATAATCTGAACTTAGATTTAGTACTTGTAATCCCTAGTAAACGCTCTTGTATTTATATTTTGAAATGATGGAATGGAGTGGATATATGTTGGTTTGGATTTGGGAGAACCTTGATTGGGAAAATCTGCAATTTTGGGTTTTGCTGACAGAAACCAGTCGACTGGTTTTTGATCCAGTCGACTGGATCACTGTGTTGAATTGGTTACTACTTTGTTTCGTCTGAGATTCAGTCGACTGGGTTGAGAAAACAGTCGACTGGATGGAGCCCCAGGCCATGACATTCTACTGGATTAGGGTACCAGCCGACTGGACATTTTCAGTCGACTGAAAATTTTAGGCACCAGTCGACTGGGTCCCCGACACAGTCGACTGGATGGGCTGTTATATTTTGAAACCTTTCTGTTTGAGATCACCAGTCTACCGGATCCTCGATCAGTCGAGTGGACCTCTGTTTCTCAATTGAATTCTTTCTAACTGATTACAACTGGGCAAAACTTTTTTTTTATATAACTCTGATTCTTATGGATTTTTCAACTCAGAGGGTAATGTTTCCTAAAGTTTTAAATTACTTAGGGTTGTTTTAAAGTTCTTTCCGATGCGTATAGTTATATGATGTTTAGATGAGCCTTGGTGGCGTGTCACGTGTCCAATTTCCACGCGTAGTGTGATGGGTCGTGACATTTAGTGGTATCAGAGCTATTGGTAACAAGACTTTGGGAACGTTCGATGACGAGTGGAGTGTTGAGTGATTTAACACATGTCCAAGAGTGCATTCATACATATTAGAGATGTTTGATGCATATGTATGTTGTTTTACATACATGATACTGTTGTTGTTGTACATACATAGTGTTTATGCATTGAGACTACTGGATTGTAATTATGAGTGACGAAGAGCGAACTCTATCGCCACACACTCGACGTATGAATGAAATGGCAGAAATGATGGGGAACATGGGGGAAATGATACAGAATATAGCGGAGCGACTGCCTCCTACGCCCCAAATCAAAGTGGAACCAATAACTGTAGTACATGCACCCGAAACTAGAGGCATAAGATCCGTATCCGAACAATTCACTCGAAAGAAACCAATGGAATTTCATGGGACACCTGATACAACATTGGCAGAACATTGGGTCATGGACATGGAACGAATTTTTTGATCTATTCCGATGTCAGATAAGGAGAAGATTGAGAACGCAAGTGACGTATTGACGGGTGAAGCTCAGAACTGGTGGGTAAACGTTTTAGATCAAGGAGCACCGATTACTTGGGAAGGGTTCAAGGCAGAATTCAATCGCCGATTCTTTCCGCGAGCCGCCTATAATGCAAAGAAGTGAGAGTTTGATAACCTCAAGCAAGGAGACATGACTGTAACGGAGTATACTTCCCAGTATAACACATTGTTGAGATTTGGTAAGGGTTCAGTGCCCGAAGAGGAAGATAGGGCAAAAAAATTTGAAGAGGGTTTAAGGGATAATATCTGATTGAGAGTAGAGACCTACGAGCATTCGACTGTTACAGCAGTACAGTAGACGGCGCTTGTAGCCGAAAGTGGAATAGAGAGATCGAGACAAAATCACCAAGGAAAGCGAAGTCATGAGGGTGGTGACCGAAGTCAAGGGGGATCTTTTAAGAAGTCGTTTTCACGAGGCTCTAGTTCTGGTTTTAATGATTCCAGAAGGGTACCAAGTAATATACCGTTGTGTCCGCTTTACAACCGACCACACACCGGTCGATGTTTTCTGACCAACTTTCAGGACAGATCTACAGGGGGAAACAGTGTGAGTTCTGCGACCTACCCGCAACTCAAGTGCTTTGATTGTGGTACCTTGGGACATCGAGCAAAGGATTGCCCAAAGAAGCGTTCTCAACAAGGGGTAAGTTCTATGGCTTCTAGTGGTTCGAAGCCTAAGCAGTCTAGTGACGGAGGACAAAGGACGGAGTAACGTCAGGGAAGATCATTCCAGATGAACCCTGGAGACGTGGCTGCTACTAATACAGTGGTCTCAGGTATGGTGCTTGTATGTTCGCACTTAGCATGCATACTCGTTGATTCGGGATCTACGCATTCGTTTGTATCTTATAACTTTGTTGAACATTTGAATGTTAAGTCTGCGCCACTAGGATATGATTTATCCATTGCCGTGCCGCTTAGTAAACCGGTAGTGACATCTACGATATATAAAGACTGTGAGATCAAACTAGGCGAGAAGTTAATGACCGTAGACCTTATACCGATTGTGGTGAACCATTTCGATGTGATACTGGGAATGGATTGGTTAGCTCTTAACCAAGCCACAATAGACTGTGAACGGAAAGAGGTTAATTTTCGATCACCGGTATATGGGAACTTTTTTTTCCAAGGGAGTGGGGTTATACCGCCGCCGTATTTGATTTCAGCTATCCAAGCAGGAAAGTTATTGAAAAAGGGATGTCAGGGATTTCTATGTTCAGTGACTGATGTCTCAGCTACCGAATCAATAGTAGAGGATATTCCAGTAGTGCGAGAGTATTCGGATGTATTCCCCGATGACTTACCAGACGTCCTAATTAAGAGGGAAATTGAATTCACCATTGAGGTCAAGACCGGTATCCAAAGCATCGTATAGGATGGCACCAGTAGAATTGAAGGAACTGAAAGTTCAACTACAAGACTTACTTGATAAAGGTTTCATTCGACCAAGTGTATCACCGTGGGGAGCTCCAATATTGTTTGTAATGAAGAAAGATGGCTCCATGCGTATGTGTGTTGATTACCGGGAACTGAACAAGTTAACGATTAAGAACAAGTATCCGTTACCCATAATTGATGACCTATTTGATCAACTTTGTGGGGCACACGTATTTTCCAAGATAGACCTGAGATCGGGTTACCATCAGTTGAAGGTGAAGGCTGAAGACGTTGAGAAAACTGCTTTCAGAACGTGCTACGGACATTATGAGTTCTTAGTCATGCCGTTTGGGGTTACGAATGCACCATCCTCGTTCATGGATCTTATGAATAAATTATTTAAGGATTATTTGGATGACTTTGTGATAGTGTTCATCGACTACATTCTTATCTATTCACCGAGTGAGATAGAACATGAGAACCACTTGAGGTTGATACTTCAGAGATTGCAAGAGAAACAACTATTTGGAAATTCAAGAAATGTGAATTTTGGTTACCTAGTATTACTTTCTTGGCCACGTGGTTGACAAGAATGGAGTTTTAGTTGATCCTCACAAAGTAGAAGCTGTATCAAATTGGCAAAGACCGATTTCAGTGTCAGAAATTCAAAGTTTCTTGGGATTGGTAGGATATTACCGCTGTTTTATTGAGCACTTCTTAAAGATTTATTTACCTATGACAAGGTTGATGAGGAAAGGAATTACATTTGAATGGAGTCAGGAATGTGAAGACAGTTTTCAAGAATTGAAAGCACGACTAACGAGAGCACCTATTCTGACAATAGCATCCGGAATCGAGGGGTTTGTGATTTATAGTGATGCGTTGCATCAAGGGTTAGGATGCGTGTTGATGCAAGGTGGTAAAGTGATTGCTTATGCTTCTAGACAGTTGAAGACACATGAGATTAATTATTCGACTCATGATCTCGAATTGGCCGCAGTAATTCATGCTTTGAAAATTTGGAGACATTATTTGTACGGGAAAAAGTGTGAGATATTCACAGACCACAAGAGTTTAAAATACATTTTTATCCAACGGGATTTGAATATGAGACAAAGAAGATGGTTAGAATTGATGAAGGATTTTGATCTTTCGATAGAGTATCACTCGGGAAAGGCTAATGTGGTGGCCGATGCCCTAAGCCGAAAAATGACAAGGAACTTAGCCGACAAACTAACTCAACAAAAAGAATTGGTAAAGGAGATGGAACAATTAGAGATGGATGTAATTCCAGAGACTAGTGGTGGTTTAACGATGGCGATCATAGCACACCCAGATATTATTGATGAGATCAAGAAAGAATAATTTAACGATGTTTATTTGTGCAAAATAAGGGACGAGATACCTTTGGGGAGACGACCTGGGTTTGTGTTGGAATGAGGGACGTTAAAACTGGGAAATCGATTATGTGTACCTAATGTGACAGACTTGAAAGAGAGGATTCTAGAAGAAGCTCATAGTACAAAATATTCAGTGCACCCGGGAAGTAATAAGATGTACAGAAACTTGAGAGAAAACTTCTGGTGGAAGGGTATGAAGCGTGAAGTCGCTAAGTTTGTATCTGAATGTTCGGCATGTCAACAGGTCAAAGCAGAGAGACAAATACGCGCGGGGTTACTACAGCCATTGCTAGTGTCGGAATGGAAGTGGGACGAGATCACGATGGACTTTGTTTCTGGATTTTCGCGATCGCGTAACAAGAATGACAAGATTTGGGATATAGTCGACCGATTAACCAAGTCAGCTCATTTTCTACCAATTAAGACTACTAAGCCATCCAAATTAGCAGAATTGTATGTGAAAGAGATTGTAAGACTACATGGAGTCCCAGCTGTGATTGTATCAGATCGTGATAGTAGCTTTACGTTGAGGTTTTGGAGAAGTTTGCAAAAGGCTATGGGTACGAAGTTAAGTTTCAGTACCGCATTTCATCCTCAGACCGATGGACAGTCAGAGCGTATGATTCTAACCGTGGAAGATATGTTGAGATTGTGTGTATTAGACTTTGGGAATGATTGGGAGCACCACTTGCCGTTAATTGAATTTGCTTATAACAATGGATTCCAGTCAAGTATCGGAATGGTGCCGTATGAAGCTTTGTATGGCCGTAAGTGTCGATCACCGGTTTGTTGGACCGAGGTTGGATAAAGGAAGTTACTAGGACCTGAGTTAATACAAGTGACTACTGAGAAGGTGAAGTTGATTCAGGAACGTCTTAAGGTAGCTCAGAGCCGTTATAAGAGCTGTGCGGACTCTAAACGACGACCGATGAATTTTGAAGTTGGAGATTTCGTATACTTGCGAGTATCGCCTTCGAAAGGTATTGTTTGATTCGGAAAGAGAGGAAAGCTCAATCCGAGATTCATAGGACCTTTTGAGATCCTAGAGAAGGTAGGACCAGTGGCTTACCGGTTGGCTTTATCACCAGACATGGAACATATACACAACGTGTTTCATGTATCAATGTTGAGATGTTGTATGACGGATGTGAGTAAGATTATAACACCATAACCGTTACAAATACAAGGAGACTTAACCTATGTTGAACATCCCATAGAGATCTTGGATCGCAAAGAACAAGTTTTGAGAACCAAGACGATTCCAATGGTGAAAGTTCTATGGTGTAGCCATATAGCGGAAGAGGCTACATGGGAAAGTGAGGAAGACATGAAGAATGAGTATCCGTACTTGTTCGACACATGAGGTAAAGTTTGGGGACAAACTTCCTTTTTAGAGGGGAAAGTTGTCACACCCGTTCCAGAAATTCATGGTTTCGAAAATGCATAATTTGAGATTGGTGGAATTATTAATGTTATTAATAATTTGAGTTGAGTTGAGTTGACGTGGGTCAATGGTAAGGTGTCAGTGAGGACACGAGAACATGGAATTTCACAGTTGCATTGGCATGACTAAATGACATTTATATGAGTTAAATGTTATCTGACCTATCTGGTATTCTATGAATAGTAATTTTACCTGTGTTGTGGAAATTCTGGTACTTTTTGATATTGCTATATCATTTTGAAAACTGTGGTGAGAACGTGAGTGTCACGTTACATAAAAGGTAGGTTGTGTAGAGATTTCACATAACTTAGTTTTCGGACGTAATTTTTGAACACAAACAAGACTTAGTCGGAAACTTTTGGAATTTATAATTTTCACTCGTAAAGGCATAAAATGAACGTGTAATGTGTGCAAAGTTTCGAGGGTTAATTAGAAGTTTTAAGAACTCGTGGGGTGGTAGACATAATTTTTAGAAATTTTGCCTATATATATAGATAAGCTTGGATTGCCAAACTTTTCAAAAATATCTTGAGAGAGGAGAGAGAAGGGAGATTGGAGCCAACGGGCTTTGCGACGCCGATCGACGACCGTTCATCCGTCAGATTTTCTCCTGATTTCATATTTGAACTCGTGGAGGTAAGACCTATGTTTTGATACTACTTAGGCCGTGTTTGGCCAATTTTTGTAAAAATCTTAATTCTAGACTTTTGGGGAAAACCTAGTAAAACTTGTAGGAATCGTCCCAAATTTGAAATCCGACGATTTATTAGCCCCCTAGACGATCCTTCAAAGTTTGAAGAGAATCGCACGAGGTATGAATTCTAGATCTATGAAATATATGGGTTTTCATGTTTTGAACATCAACTTTGATATCTTTGGATCCGGGCGAAATTCATGTATTAGTTAGGCCCGTTAATTATGCACGTGAAATTATATGAAAAGCACGTATAATTTTTTATGTGAGCATGTTATGTGTCTACTTGGGTCAAAGGGGAGTTTGGTGCAAATTCATCCGGGGTAAGCTCCTCGAACCTTGAGGATTGTGATTTTGATTGTGATTGTGATGGAATTAGAATTGTGGTTGTGATGGAATTAGAATTGTGATTGTGATGGAATTAGAATTGGAGGTGGGCCCAACCAGTACACGGTACCTGGTATGGAGGAAGGCCTAACCAGTGTACGAGATGCGTGGGAGAGGTGGGCCTCCTACGGCATCGACCAGATGAATGTGTACCACTCACCCTAGAGACTATTTTCTATGTGTTTTAGATGCTTAAACCATGAATATCATATAAGCATACATTTAGAATTGTGCACTCAGTATATAGCTGAGCAGTGGAGATGTACTCCATTGCAGGTAAGAAGAAAGACAAGAAGAAACGTGATGAGTGAGGCCGTGGAATGCTGGGGAATCAATTGTCTATACTTTTGTTCTACTCCGAACTTGTAATAATAACCTTGAATTCGTAGTATGTTGTAGTATAATCTGAACTTAGATTTAGTACTTGTAATCCCTATAAACGCTCTTGTATTTATGTTTTGAAATGATGGAATAGAGTGGATATATGTTGGTTTGGATTTGGGAGAACCTTGATTGGGAAAAACTGCAATTTTGGATTTTGCTGACAGAAACCAGTCGACTGGTTTTCGATCCAGTCGACTGGATCACTGTGTTGAATTGGTTACTACTTTGTTTCGTCTGAGATTCAATCGACTGGGTTGAGAAAACAGTCGACTGGATGGAGCCCCAGGCCATGACATTCTGCTGGATTAGGGTACCAGCCGACTGGACATTTTCAGTCGACTGAAAATTTTAGGCACTAGTCGACTGGGTCCCCGACACAGTCGACTGGATGGGCTATTATATTTTGAAACCTTTCTGTTTGAGATCACCAGTCGACCGGATCCTCGATCAGTCGACTGGACCTCTGTTTCTCAATTGAATTCTTTCTAACTGATTATAACTGGGCAAAACTTTTTTATATAACTCTGATTCTTATGGATTTTTCAACACTCAGAGGGTAATGTTTCCTAAAGTTTTAAATTACTCTGGGTTGTTTTAAAGTTCTTTCCGCTGCGTATAGTTATATGATGTTTAGATGAGCCTTGGTGGCATGCCACGTGTCCTATTTCCACGCGTAGTGGGATGGGTCTTGATAGAGGGTGATCACTTAGACATCCCGATGCGTTCACTCCACAGTTTGTGTAAGAGAAAGAATCATAATGACTACCTTGCTAGTTTGTTTTCCGATGAAGATGAGCCAACTTTAATTGAATTTCCTCCGATTGTTAGTGAGTATCCCGATGTTTTTCCTGAGGACTTACCTGGTTTGCCACCTATCCATGAGATTGAATTCGCGATAGATTTAGTTCCCGGTACATCACCAATTTCAATTCCACCGTATCGTATGGCACCCACTGAGTTGAAAGAATTAAAGACACAGTTAGAGGATTTACAACTCAAAGGTTTTATTCGTCCTAGTACTTCTTCTTGGGGAGCACCCGTCCTTTTCGCAAAGAAGAAAGATGGATCACTTCGATTGTGTATTGACTATCATAAGCTAAACCACGTTACAATAAAGAACAAATATCTGCTTCCCAGAATTGATGATCTTTTTGACCAACTCCGTGGTTCAACTTGTTTTTCTAAGATTGACTTGAGGTCGGGTTATCATCAATTGCGAGTTCGCGACTGTGACATCTCTAAGACAACTTTCCGTTCACGTTATGGTCATTTTGAGTTTCTTGTTATGCCATTCGATTTAACGAATGCACCCGCCGCTTTCATGGATTTGATGAACCACATCTTTAGCCCATTCTTAGATAAGTTTGTGATTGTATTCATGGATGACATATTAATCTATTCACCTTCTAGAGAAAAACATGAGGAACTTCTCCGAATTGTATTAGAAGTCTTGAGAGGGCACCATTTGTATGCAAAATTTTCTAAGTGTGAATTCTGGTTACCGAAAGTAAAGTTTCTTGGTCACGTTGTTTCAGGTGATGGGGTATCCGTTGATTCTTCTAAGATTGAGGCCGTTCTAGATTGGCAGTCACCGAAGAATGTATTTGAAGTCCGTAGTTTCTTGGGACTAGCGGGTTATTACCATCGCTTCGTTGAGAACTTTTCTCGTTTAGCTATGCCTATGACTAAGCTTACTAGGAAGGGAGTGAAATTCATATGGGATGATTCTTGTGAAAATGCTTTCCAACAATTAAAAACCCGTTTGACTTCGGCACCTATCCTTGTTATTTTCGAGCATGGATTGAACTATACCGTTTATTGTGATGCTTCACTTGAAGGTTTGGGTTGTGTATTAATGCAAGAAGGTAAAGTCGTAGCTTATGGTTCGAGACAATTGAAACCTCACGAGAAAAATTACCCTACTCACGATTTAGAGCTTGCCGCCGTTGTGTTTGCTTTAACAAGTTGGAGACACTACTTGTATGGTGAGAAATTTGAGGTATTTTTCGATCACAAAAGCCTTAAATATATTTTTACTCAACAAGACCTTAACTTGAGACAACGCCATTGGATGGAGTATTTAGGAGATTATGACTTTGACTTGCAATATCATCTGGTTAAGGCTAATGTCGTGGCCGATGCCCTTAGTCATAAACCCCGTGGCACCTTAGCCTATTTATCTATCCAAGAGTGGAGGATGTTTGAACACCTTGATGACTTTGAGATTTATTGCGCAGAAAATCCCGACTGAGCTACTTTGTTTACTTTGACCGTTCAACCGGCACTTTTGAATCGAATTTTGGAGTTACAGAAACCTAATGATGAGACCATGTCCTTAAAGTCCCGTATGCTTAATGGAGATTTGGAGAAGGGCTGGACTTTTGATGATGGTAGAGGTTTGAGGTTTCGAAATCGAGTCTTTGTTCTCGTAGCTTGTCGAGAGGATGTTTTGAAAGAGTTTCATCATTACCGTTTCACCGTTCATCCTGGGGGTACGAAAATGTACCATGATTTACGTCGTCAGTATTGGTGGAAAGGCTTGAAAAGAGCAGTTGTCGAGTTCGTCGCAAGTTGTCCAGTTTGTCAACAAGTAAAGGTCGAGCATCAAAGACCCACATGTTTGTAACAACCTCTCCCTATTCCTGAGTGGAAGTGGGAGCATATTACTATGGACTTTGTTACGACACTTCCTAGGACCTTGCATAAGCATAATGCTATTTTGGGTCATTGTGGACCGTTTGACTAAATCGACACATTTATTACCAATTGCGGTAACCGACACCGCAGACACTCTTAGTATGATCTACATCCGAGAGATTGTGAGACTTCATGGTATCCCAGTTTCGATTGTATCGGATCGTGATTCAAAGTTTGTATCTCACTTTTGGCAGAATTTGCAGAAAGCTTTGGGTACTCAACTTCTTCTTAGCACAGCGTTTCATCCTCAGACAGATGGGCAGTCCTAGCGTACTATTCAAATCTTAGAGGACATGTTGAGAGCTAGTATTATGGAACTTGGTGGTAATTGGGAAGAACATTTATCATTGGCCGAGTTCGCGTATAATAACAGTTATCAAGATAGTATTCAGATGGCACCGTTTGAGGCGTTGTATGGCCGCCCGTGTCGATCTCCTTTATGTTGGGGTGAGGTAGGTGACACTATTCTTCATGGACCCGATATGGTTAGAGAGACGTCAGAAAAGATTAAAGTGATTCGTGAAAAGTTAATTTTAGCTCAGAGTCGTTAGAAATCTTATGCCGACCGTCACCGCCGGCTGTTGGAATTTCAAGTTGGTGATCACGTATTTCTAAAGGTTTCGCTGCGTCATGGATTACAACGTTTTGGACAAAGCGGGAAATTAGCACCGCGGTTTGTGGGACCGTTTGAGATTCTTGAAAGGATTGGTGAAGTCGCGTATCGTTTAGCTCTTTCGCTTCAACTCTCGAGTGTTCACAATGTATTTCATGTTTCAATGCTTCGTAAGTATAACTCCGATCCACTCCGTCAATGTTACCATGATCCATCACATATCATAGATTGGACCGAGTTGCCCCTTGGAGAAGATGCGTCGTATGAAGAGCAACCTATCCGTATCATTGAGAAGAAAGACCGTGTGTTACAAGGAAGGGTAAGAATTCAGTGGAATCATCATGGTATTTCCGAGTCGACTTGGGAGGACGAGGATGAAGCTAGGAAGAGTTACCCTCACCTTTTCCCCGAGTAGAGTAAGTCTCTTTCATTTGGTAATGTTAGTTAGTTAAGGTTTGAGCAGGTCGTTGCTCCCTTTTTCGCTTATTTGCTCTGAATTCCGGGACGGAATTCTTTTAAGGGGGGTAGATTGTCATAACTCAAAATTTTAATTAAGAGTAATTATATTTTAATTACTTATGTGCGAACCGTTAATTAAATTGGTGTAAATTTAATTTTACCTTAACTTGTGTCACTATATTTATTTATTTATTTAATTATTTTCCTTTCTTATTCGATTTTATTTTATTTTATTATAATAATTTTTTTATTATTATATTTATTATCCTGGTGTTAAAGTGGGTATATATTTTAAATTGGGTGTGTAGAATTATACCACACATACACACATATGCTATACATCATTTTAAAGCATTTAAAATGCAAGACTAAACAAAATAAAGTGGGCCCCACCTCCCCTCTAAAAGAGCCGGCCATTACTCCCTCTCTCCTCATTTTTCATTTTTTTTTCTTTTCTTTCTCTCTCTCTCTTCTTCTTCTTCTTCATCTATATACATGTGGGTATACACACAAAACCTCCATTGCCTTCTTCTTTAAGCTTCAAATAGACCACCAAGGAGTGTTTTTCGTGAGATTTATTATTTCACAAAATAGTCTTAGATTTTTGAGAGCTTTCTAATGGTACCAACGAAATCCATTTTGGTGGCCTCTACCATAGTTTTCCCAAATTTCATAGAGTTCCAAACTTCTCATCTTCAACCATGGAGTCCTATTGAAGAATTAGTGCATGCAGTGAGTTCTTGTACTTCCTAGGACCTCTCTTTTCACATTCTTGGAGCCATTTGGAGTCCTTTGTTTCTTTCTCAAATTTTGGGTGATTTTCCATTTATTTTGAAAAACCTACATTGAGGTAGATATACATTGTTTCAATTTCATATGTTATACTTGTCTAAATTGCTTTGAGTTCTTTTATATGTGTTAGGAGAGAACTTAGACACATGTGCTAGATTTTTCCCCAAATTTGAGAAATTAGGGCTTTATGTCTCTTTATTAGTTATAGGTCCAAATTAAATTGCTTACATGTTCTGTGGTGTTAAATGTAATTAGAATGATATTTGAAGAATAATTTAGGCATATGCATGAGGTTTCCCCCAAAGTTGTAATGTTGAAATTATTTAACCTAAACATGATTTATATGCCTTAGTTGTGTAAGTTGTGAATTTGGGGTGCTAAATGTAATTAGAGGGATGTTAAGATAATAAATTGGACCCATGCATTAGTTTTTCCCCAAAGTTGTAAATTTAGAATTGTATGCCAAATTGTAAATTACATGTTTAGATTTTACTAAACTTGATTATGTGGTGCTAGATATGCTTAGGATGCTCCTTTTATGTGTAAACTCATGCTAGGACGTTAGTTTAGAAATTCTTGTTAGGAATGTTAAATTATGAAATTTAATTACATTCTTTGAAGTTCTTGATATCATGTCTAATGGACTAGAATTATTGCTTAATATTTTGTAGTGGATCATTCTTAAAATCATTATCTACATCATATGCATTGAGGCCTAATCGGCAAGCATTACATGAACACGACATGAACGTTTTGTTTTGAAAAGAGAAAAATCCCAAGCGAGGGAATTTTATTTAAGAAATCCGGACGTGGGTTTTGATGTGAGACAGGGAGAATGACCCTTAGAAATATTCAAACTCCAGCTATATTCGGTTGGCTCCCGAAAGTTGGTATGCTACACTCCATGCGTGGGTGGCTCATAGTCTGGTAATGAGAGAGGTGTGCGCATATCACGCATAGCCTTGCGGCCACTACATCAAAAGGGCACATTACTAACGGTAATTTACCGTTAGTCAAATTATTACTAACGGACTATTACCGTTAGGAATACAGTGTGGCTAATAATTCTAACGGAATTTCTAACGGTAATTTTCCGTTAGGAACATTATTTTTATTAACGGTAAATTACCGTTAGTAATATGTTTACTAACAGTAATTTACCGTTAGTAATTTACCGTTAGTAATTTATTATTCCCAACAGAAATATTTGGTTAGTAATATTTATTCTAACGGTTTATTTTCTAGCACTCTTGTATGCAAAAATACTAACGGAATTTTGTAACGGATATTTACCGTTAGTAATTTCATTACTAACGGTTTGTAATATGATAGTTTCTAACACTTTCGAAACGATTACTAACGGATATAAACCGTTAGTAATTCTATTATTAAAGGTTTGTTTTCTAACACATGTGTAAGAATACTAATGGAAATCATCCGTTAGTAATTATTTTAAATATGAAAAACATAAATACTAAAATATGCTCCCCAATTTTATTTGCACCTAATTTCCATCACAACCGCATCACATTTACTATAAACATATAACAAGCTCAAATCCAAACCATAATAAATACTAGTTCAATCTATATTAAATACAAAAAATATAATCCAAAATAAGCATAATTATCCTTAAATACAAAATGTTTCTAAATCCAAACCAAAACTAACAAGCCACGTCTGAAATTGAAAGAGTAAATCCATCCAAAACTAAACTAAACCAACTGACAAATAATCCATGTCTGAAATATAAAGTCAGAGAAAAAAAGACAAACGGAGTCAACCCGATATGAAGTAGTTGCCTCTTAGAGATGCGGGAACCCATAGCACGAACCCCTTCCCTTTTTTCCTTCCCAAATACTTGAGTAAACTCGTCATTGTCAAAGTCTTCACAAGTGTTACTACATCCCTCGTCAGTCAACATGCTGCTTTTTCTTATATTTCCAATTACCTTTAGCTCATCCAGTAGTCATTAAATGTAAACATTGTGATGATATACTAAAAAAAATTAAGCTATGAATTAAAACCTACAAACAATATGTTACTCACATATTTGACTACCAATAGCGTCAGTTAAAAGGAAATATGCAAAACTAATGAGCTACAAAAAGAGTACCACCTTTGCAAAGAGCCGAGTGTCTACAGTGAAGCCTGCTTCCCATGTTTCTTCTTTTACCACCTATCACATGCAAACAACAAACAAAACCAAAAATCAACACCGAAACCTAGAACCCAATTATTTTGAACTATTTGAATGTTACAACTAGCAAAAACTTGAAATATTAAGTTTCCTTAAAATCATTCCCTTCCTATTTTCCTTACGTTTACATAATTAATTAAATAACGGAAGCTTTTTTCTCAATGTTTTCTTTTTATTTTTTTCCTCACTAAATCCATGAACCAAATAAAGTCCAAAAGTTCACTAGTCACTAATCAAAATTAGACATCTATAGTAATGATACAACATGGTTCTACACTTCAGAAGAGAAAATGGGAAAAAAAAAGGGAATTGAAAAGAAGTAAAGCAAAACAACCTGACCAATTAAGGCCTTGGCCAATACAGCATTCGGATTAGCTGTCGGGTCCTTGTTGCTGTCACTTTCCATGATATCGTGAACCCTTCCAGGAAAAATCCTCATTTGAAGTCATTATATACAATTTTATTAGGAAGAGATCAAGGAAGAAAATACTATACACACACACTCACACTTAATATCAAATTTCACTCACTGTTTCTTAACACAAAGAAAACCAAAGATACTAGGAAATGAAGAAATGAACTATTATAAATAAACGAGTCCTTGCATATGCAAATCTTGCAGCAATTTAAGAGTAAACAAATGTGTGTGCGTAAGTGTGTGGATTCGCATACCTTGCAGCAATTTCAGAGTAAACTTGTGGTATTTTGGCAACTTGGGGTTTGATCTCTAGTGGGCTTTAAGAATTGTGTTTGTATTTGTGGTAACAAAGTGGGCCTTCATGTGTACCTCTCAATTCACAAGACCATGTGATCAATGGATTCTCATCACATCTAATTAGAAGTGTCGCATTAATGCAACTTGCAGCAGCAACAATGACAGCATGACACCCATTTAACTATATACTTAGGAAACTTCAAAACTATCCAAGGCATGTTAAAAAATGAATGTAAAATGGTAGTGATTATACTCACTAATTAATCTTAACATTCTTGGCACTTACATTAATAGCTGAAGCACTACTTGTAAACATATCTAGTAAACTATAATTTGTAGATTGGGTTCTATTAATCAATTGCTAGTATATATTTGCAAATAGTTTAATTGGTCAATATATATGGGTTCTATTAATTGTCAATTGCATGTTTAAATTTTAGACACCTAAAACTCCACCCTTTGTTTTTTATCTAGTCCAAAGTAGGAGTTTAATGTACAGAAAGATATCTACTGGTGTATTTGGTAGAGCAACTGCAATCTGATCATCAACAATTTCTACAACAAGAAGGAGATCTTTCTTCGAGAACTCATAAAATCATAATGCAAGTAGTCAAAATCAAAGCACAATGACTAGATTTACGGTGCTTGACTCTAATAAGTTGGACAATTATAAAAGGAAAATGAGAGTATAATACTTGTAATCTCAAAACTGAGAAGCAAACATCAAGAAACATTAAAAATTAAGCAAACACAATGAAGTCAAGTGGACAAGTATAGACCATCCTAGAGGAAAGCACTCTTCTTTGTTCGGTTAATACAGAAACCATTGAGAAAAAGAGAAAGCAAAAGAAAAAAAAATGTGAGTATTTTGAATAATTAATACAACTCCTTCAATTTAACTTCAACTTTCTAGGAAAGAAAAAGTGGGAGAGTTTTCTATAATAAAGGGCAAGCTTGATTTATGTGTAGTTAAGTACATTGACTTTTTAATTAGTATCTTGGTGGGTAACTAACTAAAGATCTCAAAGTCCTATGCTACCTTGATGAATTCAATTATTTTTTTTTTATTTTACGAATGGCATGATAATTGTCATTTGGTAACCAAAAGTTAGCCCGTACCTGAGCATGGAAAACAGTGAGACCTTCGTTTGAACTAAGTTGGAGCCAGTCACGACATGTCACTCTGCAACAATTTCAATTTTTAAGCAAATTTTACCTTCTTCATGCCAGAAATTTAAAGTGACACCAACATATAAAATACCTTCGTACAAAAATTTAAAGTGACACCAACATATACAATCTCCATGAACAAAGTGCAAAAATTTCAATTCATACAAACAGCATTTTTAACCATTCAGGACTCGGAGGTGCAGGCACATGATGAGGAAATTAGGATTAAAGAGAAAAAGAAAAGGATGTAAGTGAACCTGTTGCCCGTCCAGTTGTGAAAATGCTGCAATACAACAAGAAATGAAGTTCGAATCATTACAAATCAAATTTGTTCAAAAAGTACAAAACTTCATACCATGGAAACTGTTTTGAACTCAATGAGGGTTCAGAAATACCTTTCTTCTGTCCTACGTCATGTGTCCAAGTGGATTCACTTAAGAAAAATGAGCATTGAGATGCATCTTCTTCTTACCTCTGTTGACAAACCCTTCTGTACCTTTTTCTTCAGAATCTGGTACTTCTGTCACAAGCCGAAAATTTTGATCAAATAGAGAACAAAAAGGTAGAACGAGAGTGCAACTTCAACCAAAATACTAATTCGGTAGAAAGTGATTTAGAATTTTTCCTCATGGTTCAAGATATCTAATGAATCAAGTACTAACAACAACATTTGTAAACACATGTAACTTATGCAATAGTGGAGGTATCTAGAACTTTTGATTATCATCTCTTGAGAGAAAAATGTGAACAAGTAACTACTGACTACTAAGTCTAGCACCACGAAACTGTAAGGAAGATACATAAACAGTATACAGGTTGATCTTTAACAAGCAGAAAGTTTGAATTACGAATCAAGAACTGGTTGATTTCCAGTTCTCTAAATGCTAAAACATATAATTGTATTAGAAAACTAAATAAAGAACTAATCATAATGGACTTAATAATTGGCCGGTAATTAGGGAAATCCCTACATCCCGCATAATCAATAGATTTAATTGTGAAATCATTTAATTGACAAACACTTTTATTGGAGACATATTGTCAATAATTGTTGTAAGTTGCATATTGCCACCATCAAGCTAAAGCTTATAATAGCTATGAGATTGCAAAACAAATTCTAGCAACAAAAGAACCCATCTTCCGATTTGTCAAGAAATTGAAGTTTTGAACTAGAAGTATCAAACCAAATCAGTATGGAAAGGTGGAGAGAGAACTTTGGCACAACCCAATGAATTTAGTAGATCCTTTTTTTAGGAGGCCACCCTATTAGTAATTTTAGCTGGAAAAAAAATCCCATCATCATAACCCTGTGCCAATTGATAAAATTGTCCATGTTGATAACATCACAGGGCTCAGTCATACGCAATCCCAAGCAGGAAAAAAAAAACTACTACAAAAGCACTAGACAATCTCACACTACTACAAAAGACCACTTTTAAAGGCACTTGGATAATTTTGGTATGAAGGTAAAACAGAATAAAGAGTACCATAGGAATAAGTAATTACTAGAGTGATAACTATTGATAACCATTTCCTGATCTTAATTTTTAAATTTTTTTTATAATATAGGAACAAACAACAAATGAAGAGCTTAGAGGAAAACTAGAACGTAAATTTTAAAGAGTGCTTAAGATTGCTGTTGAAGTTATTCACAAGTATGAAACTGTCAAACCAGAAAATTAATTTAGCCGCCATGCCATCTTAACTTTTTAGTAAAGATATAAATAATGAACTAAATGAGCACAAAATTCACACAATTATCTCGTAGAATGTGGAATCTCATATATGCAAATTCAGAACAAGTTCAAGCATCATCTCGTTGTATATACGTTAGGAATCTAGATACAGAACTTAACCATGTGTATAATCAAACATTTGTAAACATAAGATTGATGTACTTGCCAAAAAAAGAGTTTACACAACTCATGCATGTAATAATTCAAGAAATCAGTAAAAATTCTATAAGAAAAAACAAAAGAAATTAGCAAATAAAAACTCAATAATTATGAATGAAAGATTAAGTAATAAACCTTTTTTTAAGCCATATATAAATAGTCATATGCACGCGGAAAGTGAAAAACAATTCCTGATTGTATTATAATAAACTTGTTTTTTTTTTTTTTTTAAATAAACCTGAATCCATTCAACATACAGTTATTAATGCCCAAACTTATTAAGAATTGCCTCAAGTAAAAATATAATTGAACTTTAAAATAAAGCATCTAGCATATCATAATAACACTGTAAGAGATGCTCTTCTAACACATCCCCCAAGTTTAGATACTATACTATGCTAATTTGGTTTCTTTTAGATCTCGGGCCCACGTCCAAGCTCTAGTCACTATAGACAAATGCTTTATAAGCTATGAACAACAAACTTTGCTTTTCAACAAGTACCATACCAAGCAATAGTCTACAACCTATATGCATGTATGCATGTGTTGATCAAGATATAAATTGAAGGTACCAGATTCAAACCCAATTTAGATTTGCTGAAAACAGCCCATGATGCAGTCAAGAGAAAAGGTCAATTCACGTCTTTACACTCCTCTATACTGAACCTAAGCTGTAAAAAAACAACAAACCCATGAGCAAGGTCTTCTTAAAGTTTTACAATCGAAAAATTAAAGAGATAGAGATATCAACTGTGAAACAAAATGAAACCAAATCAAAGCTTTCAAAGAAAAACAATTAATAAAATAAACCTAACCTTTGAAGAAATACAAACCTGTGAATAGAGAGAAGAGAAACAGAGCCTGTGGAGGGCCAGGCATGGGAATCATGTATTTTATTTTAGAGAGAGAGAGAGAGATATATATATATATATATATTTACCCTTTAAGCTGAGTAGCTCGTTTGAGAGTGGTGACTGTGGTACTGGAGTTGCCCACAAAATTAAAATCCCGATAAAAAAGATATAAAAGATGAAATTATGGAGGAGGGAAAAGTGTACCTCCGATTACAAAAGTGTAGATGCCTCATATGTTAACTCTCACCAGAGATACAGTCCGACAGTGGATGGTGGTGGTCGATAGTAGCTCAATTGAGAGAGAGAGTGAGAGAGAGAGAGAGAGATAGAGAGAGAGAGAGAGAAGAAAGAAGAAGAAGAATGACTGAAGGTGGACGGCGGTAGTCGGGGTCGGCAATGGTGGTCAGCGGTTGTGGGGGGTGGGCGATGGTGGAGTGGTGGTGGACGACGACAAGGGAGGATGAGTCCCAGTCTCACTTCTCTTTCACTTTATCTTCTCCTTTTTAGGGCTAGTATACATGAAAGAGAGGGAAAAACAAATTTTGGGGAAACATTTTGGAGGAAATTTTGGTGTTAAGTTTATTAACAAAATTGCACCGTATTTTTAATTATTGGATCTTATGTACAAAAATGCCACTGCATTTTCATTTCTTTAAAAACTTTTCATTATTTCTAACGAACTGTTTGTATTTTTAACGGAAATGTGAAATTACTAACGATTTTTTACCGTTACAAATTTGTAATGGTAAAATACCGTTAGAAATGTCAAAATCCATCCGTTAGAAAATAGAGCTTTTGGTGTAGTGGGCTTTAATCATTTCATTGTAGCCGTGGTGGCGAACCATTGCATCTCATTTCATTTTAGTCATGGATAGCATATAGATTTGTTTCAATGTTTTCTACGAGCCGTCGTTCTCATAAAAATGACAAAACATTTTTCAGGTGAGCTTGATAAAGGCAAAGGGCATATGTGACCCGACGCGTAGACGTTGACATCTTTTGTTCTATTTTGAAGACTCGTACTTGGTTATGTATATGGATAGTTCTTTTGTAAATTTTAACTAGTTGGGGAAGTTTGTAATAGATTAGTGCTATAAAATGAAAATGGTTGTATTAGATTTATTACAAAACTTCTTGAGTTTGGACTTCCTTATTTTTGTGTCATTTGGGAAGCCTTGATGTAAATTTTGATGGACAAATGTTAGTCCTTGTTTTTCCTACTTGTTAAACTTATTTATGTTATGTAAATTATGTTTTCGAGATCGTAGAATCTCTTTTAAAGTTTTATGTATGTGTGTTGATTTGAATCCTTGCCGGATTCGTTTATGTTTGGTTTTGTCCTTGCCGGACTCATTGTATTTGTATGAAATCCTTGCCGGATTTGTCCATTTTGTTCTTAAAGGAAATATTTTAAAATCTCTCTCCCCCAATCTCTCTCTCTCCCATTCTTCCTCTCTTCCTCTCTTTCACTCCTCGTTTTTAAGAAATTTTGAGTACATGAAGTTCCGTTTGGTCTAGACACGTGTCGTATGTTGTTTAGGACTTGTTTAGTCTTGTAGCAAGGTTTAAACTTGAGGATTTGGTATAATTGGGAACATGTTGAAATGCTGTCAAAGAAAAACTGCTTCTGTTTTTTTTTGTTTTCTGCCCAAATGGTGCAGAATTGGAAAAAATGCCATTAGACGAAAGTTATGCAGAATTAAATTTTACATGAACCTACATGGACAAAATGTGAAAATTTTAAAGATATAACCACATACAGGTGTTTTAAAATTCAGCAACTATCAAAAATGCCCTTTTTCAAAGTTATAGTATTTTTCCTTCTCTCCTTGAAACTAGTACTTGTCCGGATAGTCTCTTAATTAAAATTTCAAGTGCTTCCATCTTTGTTGGACTCATTAACATGTAAGTCCATTTTGGATTTACGTATTAGTGAGTCATCCTTGTAGGAATCCCCGTGGGTTTCCAAAGTCGCTTCCGCATTTTGTGTAAAGATTTTAATTCTCTTCTCCCTATTTCTATATCTTTTCTCTTTCCTCGCGCTTCGGTCTTTGGGTCGTGACAATAATCCTGCAGATATGTTTACCAAGGTAGTCACTGTGGAGAAGCTGAAGAACTGTTCAGCTTCTATTTGTCTTCAAGACTATAAGACAATGATTTCTTACACCAGCACTATTTGTTTCGATGGAGGTGACAATTGTTTCTTTCTCTCTCAGATCAGTCTTCAAGTGGGAGATTGTTGTATTTGTGAAGTCTGATCCACTCTGATACCGGGGGTTCGGGGGGTGGGCCCCCTGAGTTGGACGAGGGTATTATAGTAATTTGCAGTGTAACCCTAGTAGGATATATTATCCCTTCTATGTGCAGCTGTAGTGTGATGAGTGCTGTTTTTGAGAGAGAAAACTATTTGTAATCCTTTCTGTTCTTAGTGAACTGGTGTGAGAGGCTGTGGACGTAGGCAATTTGGCCGAACCACAGGGTATATCTTATGTCGTGATTTGTTTGTTTCTTGTTTTCTGTGTGTGCTTGCATTGTGTGTTACAGGTTATATACGCAACATGCACGCCAAAACAGATTAATTCGGCCAGCTTTATACCTCTACTTCCAAACATACTTTGTTGGCCAAACTAAAAGTGTGTGATCACCCAATAACTAGACAAAAAATAAAAATTGATAAGACATATATAGTCTTACAGTAGTCATATTAACACTAATTTTTGCCTTACTTTAGGGCATCTCCATGCAATATTTTAAATATTCATGTCAAAGCTACAATTTGATATTGTTATAACACCAAAATGCTAAATTTTGACAATTCTAATCCAATAGTATATACCATCCAAAATGCAATTTTATAAAACCACCACCATTCTTCTAGTTGTTTGCTGTAGTTTATGTGGGAGTGGCAGAGTCAAACGGGCTCGAAGTGTGCAAACTAATTTCCTATGTGCTTGTGTGAGTGATACACAAGGCTTTTTGAATCTAACTTCTAACAGTGCGATTGTGTAAGGTGAGTAGGAAAGTACCCTCACCTAAAGTCGTATGACAGTACTGAAGCGCATAAGTCATACAAATGATGAAAGAGAGTAAAAGAAATTAAATAAAAAAATGCTTTTTTATTTAATTGATGGAAAAGAGAAATTACAAGAAGTAATTGAAAGCTAAGAAAATAAAAGGATGCTTTTATTTTCCTAAAAAAACTAAGAATGCATTTGAATGCTTTGGGATGCGGTGTTTCGAGAAAGACGCGGAGTGAGTTGATAGCTTGGCCAGCCTGCTTATTAATAGCGGCAATGGAATAGAGATAAGGCAAGTAAAAATCATCTTCCATAATTATCTGGCATAAACTACCAGTTTTACCTTCATATCTAATAAAAGCTGTCATATTTTGAATAATATATATATATATATATATGTGTATATATATATCTTGAATCTGGTCCGAATTGAGTCTTGGTTCGGCTGACTTCCCCTCCAAGTAGAACATGCTTCCCATAATGTTGATAATATCTTGATATTATCTTCCCATATTCTGATAATATTTCCGTTATCAGATAATGATGTTATATCCATAATATAAAGTGATAATTTGAATCAGAAAGATTTCAAGAGTGATAACTTTCCGTAGTGGATCCATTACATCTTTCCAAAGTGATTACAATACTACACGCCAACTAAGCATTTGAAATTGTAAAAGTGATGTTTTTAGCAGCAGGAAGCTATTCTGCAAAAGCCGGATCAATCTGGCCTTTGTATCGAATCGATCTGCCCCTTTTTGGGGGCATTTTGCTGAAAAATGCTAATTCGGATTGATCCGGCCCCAAAGGGCGGATCGATCCGCCCTTGTAAAATCTGACTGTTCACTTTTATGGAAACAAACATAACTCTTTCTAGAAAACTCATATTGGCACGCCGTTTTTGCGTTGGAACCGGGACCCAAACACCTATGTTTTGGTATAAAATTTGGCTATACTTTATAAATGACCATTTTGCCCTTGGGGCTATTTTATGTCAAGAAAGTTCTTTTATGGAGTCTAAATCATGATTAGTGTAAGTTTTGGTGTGTGGGCTTTGTTATACGTGTCTTAACTCACCCCAAGCGGGTTGGGGTGTGACACAAAATCTTCGAATTTGGATGCCCAAGTTGTTGGTGCCAAATTATAGAGGAAGTACAACCCTTCTTTATTGCTGATAGTGCCTCTTGATGATCTCTTTCCAAAGCATGCAGCTGTCCCCTTTTATTCCCCCTCGCGATTGTCCTTTGATTCTGATCCTTAAAAACAAAGCCAAAAGAGGTGAATTCAAAAGTGCATAGATTATCTGAAGTAAATTTTCCAAATGATAACAAGTTTTTCTTTAATTCCGGAACTACCGAAACATCTTTTAAATCCAATTTTCCTTTATTTGTCATAATGCAAGCATCACCGGTATGAGATATAGGTAAACAATTTCCATCCCCAACATAGATCACATCACCACCACTATATGGTTTAATACAAGATAATTTACCTACATAATTTGTCACATGTAATGTGGCTCCGGAATCAACAATGAAGGATTGGTCGTTGGAATCATTTATAGCAAGGGCAGCAAGAGCTTGAGAAAGTTCTTCAGATTGATATGAATAGTCAAAACGATACCAACAATCAATTGCACGATGATTTGGTTTACCACAAATTTGGAAAAATACTTTACCACTATAATTTTCCTTATTTGAGCCTTGCTGCTGGTTCCCTTCGTTAGCTTGTCCAGCGTTGTTGTTTGATTGGTTATTACCGACTTGAATATTTCGGCCTCCACTTTGATTATTGTAATGCAATGCTGGTGTAAAGCCTCTGCCACATGAATTAAAATTTTCTCTACCTCCTCTGTTGTTCTGACCACTACCACGTTGTCCAACAAAAGCCTATGCATGCTCTATAAATAGCTTTTCTTCCTCCTTTTGGGCAGAGAGTGACTGCTCATGTCCTTGTAGAGCTAGCACAAACTCATTGAAGGTAGGGTAAGGAGCCTTGGAAAGCATTGCAATTCGAAAGTTTTCATACCTTGGGCCTAAGCCACAGGAAAATTGAACGACTTTGTCTAGGTCAGAAACATGCATTTTTATTACTGCGAGGTTGCCGCAGATGGATTTGAAGCCTCTTAGATATTCATATAAGGACCGAGAATCCCTCTTGAGGGTCATTAGCATATGTTTGAGATGCCCTTCCTTTTCTACAGTAATAGGAAGGATTTGTTGTTGCAAGGATGTCCAAATTTCAAAGTCTGTTGCAGTTTCTGTTTCGAAGATCAAACTAAGGACATCTTGCTTCATGGTTCCAAGCAGCGATGAAGTAAGAAGCCCATCATTATTGACCCACACTTTGTACTGCGGATTTGGAATCATATTGCCCTTGTCATCTTTTATCTCTTCCTCTGGTTTTTCTTCACAAGTGATATGGTGAAGAACACCAAGGCTGCAGACTAAGGGACGGATTTGTGAATGCCATAAAGGAAAATTTGTAGTCTCTAACTTCACTGATATTAAACTCGAACATTGGTGAAACAATTGAATGCTTACCTCACATTCGGTTTTTGGGATTAAAGAGGAGGATGAAGACATAGTTTTTGGCTTGTAGGTTTCAAGCTCTAATACCATAAGAAATTCTTAGCAACAGTGAAGGAAGCATTGAATCTTATTGATGATCTCTTACAAATATATATGTAGAACCAATGGATAGAACACCATAATTACAGCACATTACAGCACAAGAATGGAGAGATTCTAGGAGTTATATTAGTACAATAAATCACAAGACTGTGGAACTGTTTCCAAGATTGGAGGATGTGCTGGATGTGCTATTGACTTGGTATTGTGACTATTAGCAGCTTCCGTATCTACTCCTGAATTCCCATAATTATGAGAATTGGTTATTCCCTTATTTTCCTTATTTTCCTCAATAGTTATAAGTGCCTTTGTTGATACTCTTATATCTAAAATTCTCAAAATTTATATTTGCATAAGCACCAGAGAATATAGTTACTACCCAATCTCAAGATCTACAAAGTCGAAAGCAAGAAACCAAACTGAAACAAAAGTGTTCCATAAACACCTCATGACATGTTGCTTAGCTTTGTAATCATGCAAATCCAATTTCAATAACACTTTCTACAATGAAAATTTTCAAATATTTATGATTGTTGAAGTGAGAAGGAAATGCCATGTGTGATAACAGTGAGTGAGAGAGAGAGATTTTGTACTTGAAAAAAAAAGGAACACAAACCATGACATATAGTCCATGATAGTTATCTTAAAAATAGTAGTAGAACCCAAATTATCAAGAATTGGTACCAAACTAATAGTAGACAGACCATGACTTGGTACACATTTTGCAATATCAAGTTCCAGAAAATTCAATAATGCCAATTAAGTGGTACGAATGAAACTTTTTAGCATTTGTTTATTTTTAGTGCGTTTGATAATTTACTACTTAATTGAAAAAATAGCCAAAACTTCACTGAAAACTTTAAGTGAAAAAAAATTATACTACAAATAGTCACTGAATGTAGTCTATTTCAGTGCTTGAAATGCTGTTTTCAGTATCGTAAATTCAATCGCTTAAAATTTTCAGCACTTAAAATTCAACACTTAATTTTCAATTTTATCAAATGGACCCTAACTCTGTGCCTCTACATGTACTGATTACACATATACATAAACTAAATTCAAAAGAAAATTAAAGTGCTAAACCAAAAAGGAAAAATACTATGTGTAACAAACAAATTAAGTCTGAAGCACTAACTTTGAGTCTTTCTCACCTCCCAAATAGGGGCTAGTTACACACATGTTGCTAAAGAAAGGAGATTGTTCATAGCCTGACCACCATAGTTATGCTCAACCGTTCAAGAAATCCCAACTGAAATTCCTAATCAATTTAAGTGAAAAAAATTGAATAGTATCAAATTATATGAATGCTATATGTTTAGAAGAAGAAAAAATCAATGGAATCTGATTATTACCATTCAAGTATTGATTCCCACAGTAATAACCTGACGCTGCGAAAAATCAAAAAACCCAAATGATTATGAAATTTGTAAATGCAAAGATTAATCTTTAGAGCATCAAACCTAAAGGACCATTTCCAGAGAAATTAAAAAGATAGGAAATTTTACCTTGGGTGTGTTTGATAACCTAATTAAGTGGTGAAAATGAAAATTTCTGCACTTAATTTTTATTAGTGCATTTGATAATGTACTACTTAATTGAAAAGGCAACCAAAAATTCACTGAAAATGTTAAGTGAAAATTTTTTACTGAAAATAATCACTGAATGCAGTCTATTATAGTTCTTGAAACACTGTTTTTAGTATTGCAAAGACAAATCACTTAAAATTTTCATTGCTTAAATTTAGTACTTAATTTTTAGTACTTAATTTTCAGTTTTATCAAACGCACCCTTAGAGACCAAGCTCCTGAAAGAAAAAAGACAAGCACATTTTTTGCCGATGACATAAGTTTTTCATTGACCAATTAAAAGAACGAAGCATTGGGAAAATTTAGGACATAAGTTTGAAAATTTGAAGCAGCTGCAGAAAATATTGACTCTTGAGTCGAAGCTTTCTAAAGAAATATTGAAGCTTTCTCAAGATGTTTCTTACTTCTACTCCCCAATATTGCAGCTTTTTCTTGAAGTTTGAATCCCAAAATTTAGAGGCCAAAACCATTGAAAGTTTTAACACCTAAAACATTTGGGAACCAAATTTGGGTACAACTACAAAATATTTGGGAACCAATTTTGTGAATTAAAAATCTTGAAATCCCATTCCAAAGATGTTGAAAATATTCACAAATTCAAACATGGGGTTCCCACGTTTGAATCCCAAATTTTGTTCCCAAAAACATTGATAGTTAAAGAAAGATACTTACTATGATAAGGAAAGGTTTGACATATAATAGTCCAAGATTATAAACAACATAAAGCAATCATACTTTCTCATTATCAACATGTAAGCAATTGAAAATCATTTGCGTGAAATGAGATTGCAAGAGCCATAAGATAGTGACACTCAGTTCAAAATTCAACCTGATTGTGACATGTTGGTGGAGGTTGAAATAAGTTATTAAACCTGGATAAATAAGCAAGACACAAAGTGATTTAAATAAGCAAGACATGTTGGTGGAGGTTGAAGTAAGTTATGAAATTTAACATAGAAAGACTATAATTAGATGACAAAATACAATTGCATCCTAAGAAAATTCAATAATCTAGGGTGGGTATTTATGAATAGAAAATAAGTGATTTAAATAAAGAGGGTTTTGCAGAGAAAGGAAAGAAGAATCAAATCAGCAAATCCTGGGCATTCCTGATTTAATTTTCTTCCTTGTTTAACCGTATAAATGTTTATTCACAATCATAGTCACTCATTCTCTCCACCTCAGCATTACATTCCCTCTTAGTCATATTTTTTTGTTTGTCCTAGTCATACAATTGTATTTTAATTACAGGAAAAATTAATTAGAAGTCCCCAATACGGCCGGACTGTAATCCACCAACAATCCAGTCCAATATTTTTTAACTCAATAAGAACATAAGGACTATACTTTTATAGTCTTAAGTCCAATTTCAAGTTAAAATTATTGTTAATGACAAATTTGCCCACTCCTATCAACATCTTAAACCTAAGTTTCTAAACTTATTTTCTCTTCTCTCCACTCTCTCACTTCCCTTCTCTGTCATGTCTCTCTACTAGAGACGAGAGCAAGCTGCCACCGGTGAGTTTAGAGATTTCTTCTTCTTCTTATTTTTGGTTCGCACTACATCATTGCACGAATGCTGATCAGATTTGGATTTTTTTCATCGTCAACGAAGTAATATCAAACTACTTTTGTTGTAGATAATGATGTGCATGCCAAATATTTCAATGGAGGTATAGGAAGTGATACATGTCTAGAATGTGGACTTCATCACTTGGTTACTTAAAAAATAATAAGTCAAAATCAAAGGTGACTTCAGTGATGATCTCAAGTTAAATGCTATGATTGGGAGTTTTAGGAGAGAAAAGAAAAGAAGAGAAAGTCATAAGTGAGGAGAGAAAAGAAGAGAAGAGAAAGTCATAAGTGAGGAGAGAAAAGAAGAGAAGAGAAATGATGGTGTTTTCTTTCATCTAGATTGGGAGTTGAGGAGGGAAGAAAAAGTAACTTTTGTTCCCCTTGATTGCAAGTTGAGAAGAAAAGAAACGAAAAGAAAATAAAGTTACCATTCTATCCCCACTTAGATGAAATTACAATTAGGTAAGACTAAACTAGAAGGGTATAGTGTGTATTAAGAAATATTAATTAATTCCCACTTTCTTTTCTCTCATTTTCTTCCCAATTTGGAGAGAAAGAAATTGAAAGAAAGTAGGGCTAGTTTTCTCTTATTTTCTCTCCTTATTAAAACTCGCAATTGAGAGAAAGTGAGGTACTTTCTCTCCCTTTCTCTTCTTTTCTCTCATTTTTTTAAACTCCCAATCATAGCGAAAGTGATAAAAAAAATAAAATAAAAAACTGATGAGTCTTCTTCTTCTTCTTCTTCTTCTTCTTCTTTTTTTTTTTTTTTTTTTTTTTTTTTTTTAACTATCGATCTCTTACACTGACTTGAATTGTAATTGATAACTCTAATGCCACTTCCACTGTATATTTTAAAAGGTAGTGACATTGGCTAAAAACTTTTTTTATTTGACGATTTGTTACTATTTTATCTTGTGCAGTATTGTAAAGGCAGCAACATCTATAAATTGGACATAAATTTTGCATTTTTTTTGCGAGAGTGACATGTTATTGTCCTTACAAAAATATTTTTTATTTTATTATATTTTTTTTGGCTCAAAAATTTTATTTGATTATATTATATTGTCTTTAGCTTGGGCAGTTTGTAAAGACAGTATCATCTATAAAATTGACCACAATTGTGTATTAATTGGTCAGTTTGAATTATGTCACTGTATCTACCTGGATAGCACTATAAAACATGTCATCATCTTTATAATTTTGCAATTTTTTAGAACAGTACATGTTACTGTCCTTGCAAAAAGTTGATTATTTGGTGATGTGTTATTTATCTTTAGCTTGGGTAGTATTGTAAAGGCAATATATATAACATCTATAAATTGACCATAATTTTGTGATTATTTGGTCATTTTGAAGCTTGTCATTGTCTTTACCTGGACAACACTACAAATCACGTCACTGTCTTTATTTTGAATTTTTTTTTAAAGAATTTCATAGTCAATATGCATCTTGTATGACATTTTAAAGTCGGAAAAAAAAAAGTTTTGGGAAGCATGCAGGTTAGTTGCTGAAAATAAGGGAAGATACATTAATAGCATTTTGGGGTCATCTTGGTTGAAAAAAAGAAAAAGAAAAGGACTTTTGGCATGAAAAATAAAACGCGTGGACCTATTACAGATTTTGGTAATAGGGATCCATGTCCAGTGCTCCCTTTATTTTATATATACGTATATATATATATAGGGGAATGCTAACTTACAGCACGACGGCCATTTAACGACAAAAAAAACTCTTTTTGCGATGAAAAATTTCACTTTTGGTGACAATATTTTTCACCTTTAAAGATGATATATTTTAAAAAGATTTGTCGCTAAAAGTTTTTTTTTGGTCACTAAAAGCTGATGTACAATACTATCCTACAATCTTCATGCTATAGGATACCAACTCCCATATATATATATATATATATAATAGGGAAAGGCTCTTAAGTGCACTGGGTAAGTGCACTAACCCAGTGCACTGGTTTTTAAGCCTAAACCCTTATTTGGTTGGGAGAAAAAGTGAGCCAAAAACAAACTAGAATTTTATATTAGTGCACTCCAAGTGTTTTACCTCCCCAATTAATAAACCCCTCTTGGGTGAGAACATCTCACTTGCCCAACTCGCTAACAAAGGTATCAATACTGGCCTTAAAATACAATATGAATCGCTAAAGAGCCTAAAGTAAAGTGGGCTACCCAGCTCACCCGCGTCCCGTCCCATCACCCCGCAGATCATGGGTTTTTTAGGCTTAAAAGCCTGGTGCACTGGGTTAGTGCACATACCAAAACCAAGTGCAGCTAAGAGCCTCTCTCTATTTTTATATATATAAAGTCAATAAATTCGGTTCCCATATGATTGATAATGTATGTGTCTTTCTATGGTTAAATTTTGGATTCTAATATTAGTTTCCAAATGATTGATAATGCTTGTGTAATGCTATAGTTCTCAAATTTGAATTCTAATATTGGTTCCCAAATTATTGACAATGCTATGATTCCAAAAATTTGGATTCCAATGTTGCTACTGCTTTAGCCACACTCTCGAGAAACAGTAGTACCAAAATCAACCATTAAAGGAGGGAGATTTCTTCGGTACACCCAAGCATGATGCTGTGGTTTGGGTGTACCCACAACATCATGGTTTTGGACTTGGAATGTTTGTTCCCGATAATAAACATTTGTTTCTACCAAAACCACACAAAACAAATATTTCTTATCACAGAATAAATGTTTCTTACTGCTTTTTAGCACAATTAGAAGGTCATCAAATTTTACACTATGTTTTGCAGAACTCTTTATAATGTTGGAAGCAATTGTTCGAAATGTTGGGATCAACTCCTTTAGAACGTAGGGAGTAACTTTTAGAGTGGTGAGATTAATGGGTGGGAACATGGTTCTACTCACGTTTCATGACAAGAAAGATATGAGGATGATGATTGAAGAACATGAGGAGCGGTGGAGGCGTAATTTTGACTCCCTCAAACCTTGGGAGGAGGAGGATGTGAGTGAGTCTCGGTTTGTATGGCTTCGATGCGAAGGTATCCCACTTCACTTATGGAATTTAAAGTTCTTCCGCTTAATTGGTGATATGCGAGGGAATTTCATCAAGATGGATTTTTGTACTGCCAACAAAGAAAGACTCGATGTTGGTCGAATTCTTTGCACAACTTGTGAACCTCGACCAATTTCAGATAAGATAATGCTGAATGCTGATGGAAAATCTTTTCTATTAACTGTTACGGAGGAACCTGTTTTCGATTTGTCTGTTCTTGAGGGCTCTTCCCTTAAAGAGAGCGAAGTCAGATCGAAGGTGAACAATAGCAGAATTGATAATGACCAATCTGGGAGGTTGAACGATGGCCACTCGAAGGAGACCGACGGAGGCACAGTAATCCCTGAGAGTAGGGAGGAAGATGCTGACGTGGCTAACTTTGGTGGTCTTAATGGTGGGGTCAATGCTGAGGTGGCAAAAGGCAAGAATTGCGTGGCTGGTGTTGTGGAAGACAGTTGTAAAAGAATGGACTTTGGTCAGAAGCTTTTTCAAATCAATAAAGATAATTGCATAGAAAAGGGCAAGGGTCACCTCGAGACGGCAACGTCTGGCGGCTTAAGGTGGGATATTTTGAGTAATTCGAAAATAGGGGAGTCATCTAATGATGCGGTTAACGAGGCGTGTATTGATGATAGTGTGCTGCTAATGCGGCTGGATGCTGCAAAGTATGATGATGGGCCTCAGAAGCATGGGTCCTTTCATTGTGGTTTGGGAGAAATGGAATCAATTGATTCTTCGCAGAATGAAAGGGTAACTTTTGGGCCTCTTTATAAGAATCCAGAACCAGCTTTGGGCTCAAACAAAGAACCAGAGGACGTGGGCCTGGACGGGAAGTTTGAATTTTTTCCTTCCCAAAACGTTGATAATAATTCGGTAATGGGTTGCTCTGTCGGGCCCTTTTTCACAAAGGGCAAAGACGTTGAATGTACAACTGGAAAAGGTGACAAACTTAAGCGTATGAGAGCTAAACAGAAGCAATCTCTTATGAGAATCTTAGGGCATAGCTTCCTTTCTGAGAACAAGAAGGCTAGTAAGAATGGGGGAAAAAAGAACAAGAAGAAAAGCCGTAAGCGTGAATGCATCGATCTGGTCTCTTGTGATGTGGCGATGGCAAGGGATGAGGCTGAAAATCCTGCAGATGAAGGGAACAGAGATGAGTCAATTTCAGATGAGAACATTGACAACAGAAATAGATTGATCATGCAGGAGGCTGATTTTACGTGGGATATGGGAAAAGCTCTAGGGTTCTCATTTATAGGAGATGAACAGACAATGGTCAAGAAATTCGTTGATCTTGAAGGCAGAGATTGGGCTATTAAAAGGGGGGATGGTCGACTTTAAGTCGATTGTTCTGGGTCTTGGGGGTTCTCTCTACTTTTTATGTCTTTCAAAATCATTTCTTGGAATGTAAGGGGTTTAGGAAGGCCGGAGAAAAAGATGGCGGTGAACCAACTAGCGAAGTCCCAGAAACCAGGGATTCTTTTAATTCAAGAGTCCAAACTGGAAAGGGTGGGGGTGGGTGACCATAGGCAAATTGGAGGAAAGTTATTTGATCGTATTGCGGTAGCGGGTGCAATTGGAGCTTCGGGTGGGCTAATTTGTCTTTGGAAAGAAAGCTTTATGCGAGTTGCTGAATCAAGGGTGGGTAGAAGGTTTATCCTCTTAAAAGGTAGGTTGGTGGAAGCTAATTTTGATTGTGTAATTTGTAAGATCTATGCGCCAAACTCTGATAGAGAAAGGGAAGAATTCTGGGAAGAGTTGCAAGATCTTAAGGCTCAATATAGTGGCCCGTGGATTCTTGCTGGGGACTTTAATGTTGTGAAAGAAGTAAGTGAAAGACGAGGGAAAAGTTACAACGAACGGGCTAGTGCTGAATTTCGTGACTTTATTCAATCATGCTCTTTTATTGATGTGAATTTATCGGGGAGAAAATTCACATGGGTCAAATCCAAGGCTGTGCAGTGTATGAGTCGTTTGGATCGATTTCTTGTATCGGCTGATTGGATCCAAAATTTCCAGCCGTTTCGATTAATTGGACTGCCCCGTGGTCTGTCTGACCACAACCCAATTGTGTTAAGCATTGACCAGATTGATTGGGGTCCTACCCCATTCAGACTCTTCGACTACTGGCTTGAAGATAGGGGTGTAAATGAAATGGTGGATGAGGTGATCAATCAACATCCATCTAGTGGGAACCCAGGACTTCAGTTATTAAATAAACTAAAAGGAGTAAAATGTGCACTCAAGGAGCATGTTAAGGCAGCAACTCTCACAGACGGGATCCGCAATATTGATAAAAAGCTGAACGAGCTCGATATCAAGGCAGAATTGGGCCACCTGGAAGCAAATGAGCGGGTGGAAAGCGGTAAGTTGTTGTGTGAACTCTGGAAATCCTACCATTTTCTGGAAGCAACCTGGCGTCAGAAGTCAAGGGTGAGATGGTTGAAGGAAGGTGATAGAAACACAGGTTTTTTTCATGCTATGGTCAAAATTCGAAGAAGAAAAAATTCTCTGTCTTCCATTCTTCATAATGGGATCGAAGTTTCTGATCCGGTACTGGTAAAGAAAATTGTTTTTGATCACTTCAGAAATCTTTTTTCCAGCGATTCAGATCCACGACCCACTTTACTTGGGGAAGCTTCTAGAGTTCTGGAAGGGGATGCTGCGATGAATCTAGAGAGAAGTTTCTCAGAGGAGGAAGTTTTTTCAGCAATTTCTGGTTGTGATGGTGGAAAGGCCCGAGGCCCTGATGGCTTTAACTTCAATTTTTTTAAAAATAAATGGCCTCTGCTTAAGAACGATATTATGAGTTTTGTTCAAAATTTTCATAATAGTGGCAAACTAGCTCCAGGATTGAACGCTAGTTTCATTGCGTTAATTCCAAAAACTGAAAATCCGACAAGTTTGAGCGAGTATAGGCCTATAAGTCTTGTGGGAAGCTTGTACAAAATCTTAGCTAAACTCTTGGCAAATCGGATGAAAGCTGTGATGTGTTCGATTATAAGTGAAAATCAGTCCGCTTTCATTAAAGGGAGACAGATTTTGGATAGTATTCTTGTGGCATCCGAGGTAATGGACTCTATGAATAAAAATACACGTGGAGGTGTCTTCTTTAAAGTGGACTTCGAGAAAGCCTTTGATAGTGTCGAATGGAGTTTTCTCGATGCTATGATGCATAAGATGGGGTTTGGGGCTAAGTGGAGAGGCTGGATAGGTGAATGTATCTCGAATACTTCTGTATCGGTTTTGGTGAATGGATCCCCAACGCCTGAATTCACACCACAGCGGGGACTCCGTCAAGGAGACCCATTATCACCATTCCTATTCAATATAGTGGCTGAGGGTTTGAGCCTACTTGTTAGTAGAGCGAACGATCTTGGGTTTTTTAGTGGTTTTGAGATTGGTGGCCGAGGATTGAAAATTACTCATCTCCAATTCGCGGATGATACTCTCTTCTTTTGCGATGCGTCCTGCGATCATATCCGAAATATTAAGAGAATCCTTCGGTGTTTTGAGGTGGTTTCAGGGTTGAAAATTAATTTTGCTAAAAGCTCTCTGGTGGGTGTTAATGTTTCAGATGATGTTATCTCACAATGGGCGGATTTGATCAAGTGCAAGTGGGGTCGGGTTCCGGTGGCTTACCTGGGTGTCCCAATTGGAATGCGATCGGGGTCTTTAAATGAGTGGAGTCTGGTGGTGTCAAAGATTGAGAAGAAGCTTGCATCATGGAAAAACAGTTTTTTATCTATAAGTGGAAGGGTTACACTTATAAAATCAACAATCAGAAGTATTTCTCTGTATTTTATGTCAATGTTTCGAATTCCTGCTGGAGTGGCGGAGAAAATTGAAGCTCTCCAGAGGTGCTTTTTGTGGAGTGGTTCTTGCGAGAAGAAAAAAATTCATTTGGTGGATTGGAACACAGCTTGTTTAAGCAAGAATAAAGGGGGCCTCGGTATTGGAAGGATTGTTGATAAAAACCGTGGATTGCTTTCCAAATGGATCTGGAGGTTTGGTTTGGCAAATGGGTCATTATGGAAGAGAGTTCTGTATGCAAAGTATAACTTATGTGATTCTGCACTGATGATAGATGTTAATGGGGGTATTCGTGGTTCCCAATTCTTTAAGGATTGTCGATCTTTGCTCCTCGATCAAAATTGCTTTTCTAGAGTGTTACACGAAGGGTTTGGAGTGGCAATTGGAAATGGAAATCGTACCAGATTTTGGACCGACGTGTGGGTCAGTAATAACCCGTTAAAAGTGCTGTTTCCCAGAGTCTACGCTTTAGCATCAAATAAAAGTGGGTTCGTCAGTGAGTTCGGTCTATGGGAAGGAAACGCTTGGATATGGAACATTGAAGTTAGGCGTCAACTTTTTGACTGGGAACTGGTTTAGTGGAATTGTTTTATGGGTCTCGTAGCCTCAAATGTGCTTTGTCGGGGAACTAGTGACCGGCTTATCTGGAAATTTGATCCCAAAGGTCGATTCAGCGTCAAGTCATTTGTGCGGGCTATTGAAGATAGAAAAGCCCCAAACTTGAGTGGTAAAATGTCTGTGTGGAAAGGGTTTGCTCCGCCAAGGGTACAGGTCTTTTGCTGGCAACTTCTTAAGGGCAAGGTACCGGTTAAAGATCTATTAGGGCGTGTGGGCTGTCTTCAAGGGGCAGATTTATCGTGTAAATTGTTCAACATTGAAGTTGAATCGATCGATCATTTGTTCTTACGATGTGAATTCTCATGGAAACTTTGGGGCATGTGTCTCGATTGGTGGGATATTAAGTGGTGTGCTCCTCAATCTCTGGTAAATCTACGGGAACAATGGATTGTCCTATGTCCTAAGTATCGTTTTCATAATATGTGGTATCTGTTGTTTGACACGGTGGTATGGTCAGTTTGGCTATGCAGAAATGAGGTTATCTTTAACGGTGCAACGGCCGATCTGAGTAACGTGCTAAATATTATCAAGATTAGGCTCCTATGGTGGTTCAAGACTCGAAAGAATGAAATTATGTTATCAATTTCTGACATGTTATCCAATTTTACCGAGGCTTGTGCGGAAAGCTCTGCGCGTAAAGATAGAATTCCATGTTCGTGGATTGCACCTCCAATGGAGTCTTTTAAATTCAATGTGGACGGGTCTGCTCTCGGAAAGCTGGGCCCAGCAGGTGTGGGTGGTGTGCTGCGAGATATGAATGGTTCTGTTCGCGGGTTATTCTCACTTAATATTGGAATCCAAGATTCAAACGGCGCTGAGATTAAAGCAATCCTAGAGGCTTTAGAAATGTTTGCTGTTTTTGATAGAGGAAGAGGTGAAAGTCTCATAGTGGAAAGTGATTCGAAAACGGCACTAGCCTGGATAAACGATTCTGAAGGGGTAGCGTGGAAATATTTATCCATTCTGAATAGCATTCAAAATGTCCTAACTTTCCTCGCTGAGGTCCGATTTGTTCATACATTAAGGGAAGCCAACACTTTCGCTGATGGACTAGCTAAACAGGGTGTGTCTCGGGAGACTCCCCTAAAAGCTCTGTTGTAAGAGATCCTAGCTGAAAAATTATGGGGTTGTGTTTTCTTGTCACTTTTCGGGAATGTGTTGTGGTCCAGTCGTTTGCCGAGCTCCTCTTGTTGCATTTGCTCTATTCTACTCATTGAGTCCTTTCCTGTTGCTATCAAAATCTGCTGCTGCTGCTGCTACAACAAAATGATGCTGATTCTCTTTGGGTTCAAGTCTCAGGTTAAGATTGCTAATGCTCAAGATGGGGGTGGGTAGAAATGATATAATGGTGATGTGGTCTGTATAGAAGCACGTAGAAGGATCCAGTGATAAGAGGAGGGAGGTAAGTCTGTAACATACAAAGAGAAAAAAAAAAAAAAAAAACAACAACAAAGGGGTGGGGGGGGGGGGGTGTACTTCAACGTTCTCTGATGATTCTGGGTGGGTGAAGTAGAATTTAGAGTGGGTGGGGATGGTTGACTTTTCAGTTTTTCGATCAGGACTGAGTTTTGAGTTTGGGGGCTATTGTTTGGTTTTTTTCGGACAAGGGTTTGGTTTGGGAACTATGAGTTGAGAGTCTAGAGAGAGTCTGTTGTTCTTTTAGGTTTGGGGAGTCCATTTTATTTGGTTTAAGTCGGGAGTGTTAGGTTGTGCGAGACTTCAATATAATGGGTGTGTAAGTTATGTTTGTAAGGGGTGTTCAGTTTCTTTCTTTCTTCTTATGTTTATGTTTGAGTAAAGAAGTGATTCGTGATTGTTGTTTATTCAATTATAGGGGTCTCACTAGTAGGAATTTTGTGCTTACTATTGGCTTGAACTGCTGGAGCAATGAAGTCTCAATGACTGTAACATTGTGTGTGAGTGTGGAGGGAGGGAAGGGATATGTTTTGGCGTGCGTTTTTATTTCGGGTTGATTCTTTCTGAGCTTGGAGTGATTATCACTTCATTTGGTGTGTGTGTTTTGGTGTGTGTGCTCTTTCGGGATTGGGGGTTCGAGTCGCGTGTGCCTTTATTTTGGCCTTACAGAACGGCTGGTATTTTATAGCAGTGAGAGAGGTTTTCTTTATGTCCCTGTGTAAGGGGTGGATTATTGTCTGTGAAATTGACCTTGTTATGAGGTGCTTTAGCGATTGGGAATCTGAATCATTTCCATAAAAGCTTATTAATGTTTTGGATACTCCTAAAGTGGTTTAGCTTGGTTCGTCAGCTGGGGAATGCATGATTTTAAGCATCACTTGTTTCTCATGCCGCATCATCCGTGTTATGTGGCCACTGATTTACTGCTGGTGGCATATGCTATTTGATTGATTGATTGATATTGGGCTACTATGGAATTAAATCCGTAGGCTCGACTGGTAGTGGATTGGATCAAGAAGGATTGAACATGTCGACTCGCCATCATGGATGATCTTCTGATACCACATTGAAGCATTAGTTTGTCAGTTTTGTTGGGTGTTTTTATGCAGAATCAGATTCAATCAGTACGGTTTGGGGATTAGCTGCTGTTTTTGTGAACTTTCTCGTCTCTGTCAAATTGTGATGGTGCTGTCAAAAAGTTGTTGCTGCTGATGCTGCTGTCTATATGGGTGTGGGGTGTCTGTTTTGAGCCCCAATTCTCAGCAGCACGGACGTAACCACTAAAATGGTGGCCATGTTGTAGCTAATTGATGATTCATCCATTGCGAATGGTACACTTGAAGAGCTCCAGCTTTTCACGTACACATGCAGTGTATAGGTGGGTTGTTTTTGTGCCTTTTTTGATCAGCTGGCAAATTTCATGAAAATTTGGCTACAGGGCGCGGCGCTCTTTCAGTCTTTGGTTGAATTTGATGATCAAATGTCCAAACAAGGGAGATCATATAGTGTCTTCGTTGAGAAAGAAGAAGTTACAAATGCCTTAAGTATTGAATGGGTTGATTTGGTAATCATTGGTTTGGCTGGCATTTTTGGGGCCGGCTATGATCCATGTTTTGAATATTTAATGTTTGATTGTGTATAGGTGATGTAGCTAGTGTATTGGCCTACTTGTTTTCTGGGGATGTTTTCCAATTGTGTCTCCTGGGGTTCCTCCGTTCTACGGATTGGTTTTGGGGGTTTCCTTAAGGTCTTGTTTGGGTTCATTGGTTGTTACTATCCTCTTTGGCCTTTTGGCTATTTAATAAAAATTTGTGCTGTTATAAAAAAAAAAAAAGAGTTCAGAACAACTCTTTACAATATTAGGAGTAAGTCTTCATAACATTGACAGAAATCCTCACAATGACATATTGGTGGAGGTTGAAATAAGTTATTAAACTTGGATAAATTAGCAAGACACAAAGTGTCGAGTCCACCTATGAAATTTAACATAGAAAGACTATAATTAGATGACACAATACAATGCATCCTAAGAAAATTCAATAATCTAGGGTGGGTATTTGTGAATAGAAAATAGGTTTTAAATAAAGAGGGTTTTGCAGAGAAAGGAAAGAAGAATCAAATCAGCAATCCTGGGCATTCGTGATTTAATTTCCTTCCTTAACAATGTTTATACACAATCTTGGTCACTCATTCTCTCCACCTCAGCATCACATTCCATCGTAGTCATATTTTTTTGTTTGTCCTAGTCATACAGTTGTATTTTAATTATAGGAAAAATTAATTAGAAGTCCCTAATACAGTCGGACTGTAATCCACCAACAATCCAGTCTAATATTTTTTTAACTCAATAAGAACACAAGGACTATACTTTTATAGTCTTAAGTCCAAGTTTAAGTTAAAAATTTTGTTAATGACAAATTTGCCCACTCCTATCAACATCTTGAACCTAAGTTTCTAAATTTATTTTCTCTTCTCTCCACTCTCTCACTTCCCTTCTCTGTCATCTTTCTCTACTAGAGACGAGACCAAGCCACCGCCGGCGAGTTCAGAGATTTCTTCTTTCTTCTTATTTCTGGGTCGCACTACATCAATGCACGAGTGCTGATCAGATCTTGATTTTTTTCATCGTCAACGAAGTAATATAATACTACTTTTGTTGTAGATAATGATGTGCATGCCAAATCTTTCAATGGAGGTCTAGGAAGTGATGCATCTCTATAATGTGGACTTCATCACTTGGTTACTTAAAAAAACAATAAGTCAAAATCAAAGGTGACTTCAGTGATGATCTAAAGTGATGAAAAAAATAAAATAAAAAACTGATGAGTCTTCTTCTTTTTCTTTTTTCTTTTTCTTTTTTTATCTATAAATCTCTTACACTGACTTGAATTGTAATTGACAACTCTAATGTCACTTCCATTGTATTTTAAAAGGCAAACTTTTTTTATTTGACGATATGTTACTATTTTTATCTTGTGCAATATTGTAGAGGCAGTAACATCTATAAATTAGACATAATTTTTGCATCTTTTTTTTTTTTGCGAGAGTGACATGTACTGTCCTTGCAAAAATATTTTATTTGATTATATTTTTTTTGGCTCAAAATTTTATTTGATTATATGTTATTGTCTTTAGCTTGGGCAGTTTGTAAAGACAGTAACATCTATAAATTGGCCATAATTGTGTATTAATTGGTCAATTTGAATCTTGTCACTGTATTTACCTGGGTAGCACTATAAAACATGCATCTTTATAATTTTGCAATTTTTTGGAACAGTAACATGTTACTGTCCTTGCAAAAGTTTATTATTTGGTGATATGTTATTTATCTTTAGCTTGGGTAGTATTGTAAAGGCTATAAATAGAACATCTATATATTGGTCATAATTTTGTGATTATTTGGTCATTTTGAAGCTTGCCATTGTCTTTACCTGGACAACACTATAGATCAAGTCACTGTCTTTATTTTGAAATTTTTTTTAAAAGAATTTCATAGTCAATATGCATCTTGTATGACATTTTAAAGTAAAAAAAAAAAAAAAATTTGGGAATCATGCAGGTTAGTTGCTGAAAATAAGGGAAGATACATTAATAGCATTTTGGGCTCATCTTGTTTGAAAAAAAATAAAAAGAAAAGGACTTTGGCATGAAAAATAAAACTTGTGGACCTATTACAGATTTTGGTCCCTAATAGGAATTTATGTCCAGTGCTCCCTTTATTATATGTATATATATAGGGGAATGCTAACTTACAGCACGATGCCCATTTATCGACGAAAAAAACTTTTTTTGCCATGAAAATTTTCACCTTTGGCGACAATTTTTTTCACCTTTAGCGATGATATATTTTAAAAAGATTTGTCGCTAAAAATTTTTTGGTCACTAAAAGCTGATGTACAATACAATCCTACAACCTTCATGTCACGCCCCGGAAACCGAAGCGCGAGGAAAGAGGAAAGATAGAGAGGAAAGAAATAAAACTCAATCACAGATGCGGAAGCGACATTAGGATCCCACGGGGATTCCTACAAAGATGACTTACTAACACATAAGCCAAAATGGACTTACATGTCAACGAGTCAAACAAAGGTAAAAGCATTTGAAATTTTAATTAAAAGGCTGTCCAAACAAGCACTAGTTCAGGGAGTACAAAAAAATGATAAAGGACCATTTTTTGATAATTGCTGAATTGTAAAACACCCGTAAGTAACTATATCTTTGAAATTTTTACATTCTGTTGGCGAAAGTCCATGTAAAATTCAATTCTGCACAACTTTCGTCAAATGACATTTTTTCCAAATCTTCACCGTTTGGGCAGAAAACAAAAAAAACAGTAGCAGTTTTTTTTTTTTGACAGCATTTTTGACAGCATTTTGACAGCATGTTGAAATGTCCCCAACGATGCTAAATCCTCAAGTTTAAACATTAATACATGACTAGACAAGTCCTAAACAACATACAACACGTGTCTAGAGCAAGCGGAACTTCATGTACTCGAAATTTATTGAAAACGAGAAGTGAAAGAGATAAGGAGAGGAAGAATGGGAGGGAGAGAGATTGGGAGAGAGATATAGGGAGAGATAGGAAGAGAGATAGAGGGAAGGTATTCTAAACACACACACACACACGTGTATTTTCACATTCGGAAACATTTTAAGAATAAATATAATTCCAACATAAGCAAAAGAAAAGAAAGTTTGAGAAATGGAAATGGATTAAAGAGAGGGAGAAAGAGAAAGAGAATGGGAGAGATTGGGAGAGAGAGAGATTTTGAAACATTTCATTTGAAAGCAAAAGTGTAAATCCGGCAAGGATTCTATTGACATGCAAAGAGTCCGGCAAGGACAAAATAAACATAACCGAATCCGGCAAGGATTCAAAATAAAAGAACAATGAGTCCGGTAAGGACAAACCAAACACAACCAAATCCGGCAAGGATTCAACTTAACACACAAACATAAAACTTTAGAAGAAATGCTACGGTCTCGGAAACATAGTTACATAACATAAATAAAAGGACTAACACTTGTCCATCAAACTTACAACAAGACCATCCGATGACAAAATTATGGATTCCAAACTTTAGAAGTTTAATGAAAGTAATACAACAATTTTCTTGAAGAGCTCTAACTATTACAAACTTCTCAAAGACTAAAATTCACATGAGAACTATCCATTTACATATGTAGACACGAATCCTCAAAATAGAACAAAATACATCAACGTCTATACGTCGGTCACATGTGCCATTTGACCTTATCAAGCTCACTTGAAAAATGTTTCGTCGTTTTTATGAGACCGACGGCTCGTAGACAACATTGTAACAAATCTATATGCTATCCATGACTAAAATGAAATGAGGTGCAATGAATCGCCACCATGGCTACCATGAAATGTTTAAAGCCGCAAGGCTATGCATGACAAATTTACATCACTCTCGTTACCGGATCATGAGCCACCCACGCATGGAGTGTAGTATACCAACTTCCGGGAGCTACCCGAATATAGTTTGGAGTTTGAATGTTTCTAAGGGTCATTCTCCCTGTCTCACATCACAACCCACGTCCGGATTTCTTAAATCAAATTCCCACACATGGGGTTTTTCTCTCTTTTCCAAATAAAACTTTTATGTCGTGATACATGAATGCTTGCCGATTAGGCCTCAATGCATATAATGTTAACAATGGCATTAAAGATGATCCACTACGATAGACTAAGTAATAATTTAGTCCATTGGACATGATATCAAGAACTTCAAAGAATGTAATTAAACTTCATAATTTAACGTTCCTAACAAGGATTTCTATACTAACGTCCTAGCATGCTTTTACACATAAAGGGAGCATCCTAGGCACGTCTAGCATCACATAATCAATTATAGAACAACCAAAACATGTAAATTCACAATTAGGCATATAACCCTAAATTTACAACTTTGGGGAAAACCTAATGCATGCGTCTAAATTATTCTCATAACTTCATTTTAATTACATTTAACACCCCAAACTTTCAACTAGTACAACCAAGGCATATAATTTCACAATTAGGCATACAATCCCAACATTACAACTTTGGGGAAAAGCTAATGCATGGGTCCAATTTATTATCCTAACATCCCTCTAATTACATTTAGCACCCCAAAAATCACAACTTGTGCAACCAAAGCATATAATCCACATTTAGGTAAAATAATCCCAACATGCAAGTCTATCATCACATATAGAGCAATTAACACACAAGAATCACATATAAAGCCCTAATTTTTCAATTTGGGGAAAACCTAGAGTATATATCTACGTTTTCTCCTAAATACATGAATGAACTCATATACATTTTAGGTGTGCATAACATGTAGAAATGGTACAATAGAATCTACCTCAAAGCCATAAATTCCAAAATCAAAGAACTCCAATGAACTTCAATGAACTCCAATGAAGTTGCTAGAATTTGTTGAGGAAGGTTCCAAATGTCCCATGCTTAGAAATGGTTGTAAGAGAGTCCAAATACACCAAAGAAGCTATTCCAAGTAGAAGAACACCATAAATTTCAAAATGAGCTTGGTTTAGGAAAACCCTAGCTTTGCTTGGACTCTTGAAAACACTTACCAAATAGTGATAGCAAGCCCTAGTGAGGAAGAGCAATGCTTGAGAGTGACAATCTTGTTGACTTCTTGAAGTTTGAAGGAGAAATGAGAAGAAGTGAAGGAGGGGAGGTATGGTGGTCTTAAGAGAAGGAGAAGAAGAAGAAATGAAGGGGAAAAAAAATATAACGTGAATGAGGAGGAGATATGTTTGGCCGGCCATATATGGGAGTGGGGTGGAGCCCACTCTCTTGTTGCTCAAAAAAATAAAATGTTTGGTACTGCAATGGACAGTCTGACCCAACAGTGTAACCCCGAAATTAAATAAACACATCCACAGGCACAGAAATAAATTTCTAAGCATATGAAAGGCCAAATAAAATAATTCAGTCATGCTCTGGAATTAAAAATACAGTCAAATAAAATAAGGGTCCACAACAGGAAAAGCAAAATTACCCCATTACCCCTTAATTAAAAATTCTGAAACATTACAGTCTACCCCCCTTAAAAGGATTCCGTCCCGGAATCCGGAACGGCAATCACGCAAAGGGAGCAACGACTTGCTCAAACTTAACAACAACAGGGAAGAAGCACATCAAAACACATAGCATGTAAAGAAGCTTACACTACTCGGGAAAAAGATGAGGATAACTCTTCCTCGCTTCACCCTCATCCTCCCAAGTCGACTCGAAAATACCATGATGATTCTACTGAATTCTCATCAACAGAATTATCCTACCTCGTTGTACACGGTCCTTCCTCTCTAGGATCTCAACAGATTGTTCTTATACGAAGCATCTTCACTAAGAGGCAAATTGGTCTAATCAAGCACATAAAACAGTCAGGATTTCTCTGAGTATTTACACATGAAACACATTTTGCACTCTCAATGACTGAGGATTTCATAACTATGCCATCTTCTCAAGGATTTCAAACGATTCAACAAATACAGCACCAACTTACCACTTGATCAAATGCTGTAACTTAAGACAGCAATCTCAAACACAGGCAGATGACGATGACGGTTGGCATACGATTTCTGACGACTCTGAGCTGAAATCAACTTCTCACAAATTACTTTAATCTTTTCTGAAGTCACTCTAATCATATCAGGACCATGAAGGATAGTCTCACCTACCTCACCCCAACACAAAGGAGATCAACACGGATGGCCATACAATGCCTCAAATGGTGCCATCTGATAACTGATGTTGGATGCAACTGTTTGCACCCAAAAAATACATTTTTTTTAAAGTCAAAATTGGTACAGGCCGATTGTATTTTTTTTAATTGAACTTACAGACCGATCACATAAATTAGAGACACTTGGTTCAAAGTTGGTAGAACCGAATGAGCTCTCATTTGGATCAACTCCACCTTGATTCGGACTGGCGTCACAAGTGTGTCCGACCATACTGTAATGGCCATCCAACTTTTTAATCGGACTCATTATTTTGACTGTTACGTAAGGTAGTCATATATTATCTATGGGTTCATGGGCCCAAGCCCAAGTTGGTTATGTTCTCTTTTGAACAATGGCATGCCCGATGTGATTTTCTAATACTATCACTTAGCCGGCCATGTGGAATATGGTGGGCCACCACTTTGATGGACAAAATGAAGGCTGTAAGCGCCTCAAACAAGTGGGACAATTTCGATCGGGCTGCCATGTATGCCATTGTAATTCCATTAATGGGCTGTCACTTCATCGGGCCCAATCAAGTTGCACAAGCCCAAGCCAAAATCATACCAAATCAAGTGATGAATATTGGTGGAGCCCGATTGCTTCAACCCCCTTAATGCTATGGTCATCGGGCTGCCGATAATTTGGCACAACATCTACTGCCACTTTGGTTTAAGAAAAATGGTGGGCCATCCCTGTGATGATTAGGCCATGTGCAATTATGGCTTTCATCAATTCCATTGGCCACAACAAATACTTTTGCTTCCAGATTCCATCGGCCTTGGTTTGGTTTGGCATGTTTTGAGTAGCATTTAGGTGGAATGGGTCACGTGGTCATTCAAAGACTATTATTAAGTTATGATCTCTTGAGGGCCCACACGACACTCATGTATTCCCTTTCAGCAACCATTATGACTTCGAGTAGTTGGGCAGTGATTCAGTCCGATGTGGAGATATGTAGCATGATTTGGTCACTTTTAAGAAATGTACTAATCCCTACAAACTCTCTAAATATTGTTACCATATCTGATAAGGTAATTAATTCCTATCCAAGTCTATCAAAGTTAGGAAACTAACTGATAAGGGAAAGGGAAATATTATTATATCATTTACTTGAAGGGGAAGTCAGCCGAATCAAGCCACAAAAGAGACCACATTCAAGATGAAATATATATATACTAATATGTATGTATATATTTGAAGATATGGAAGGATTTATCAGTTTATGGAAATAAACTGGTATTTTTTACCAGATTATTGTTGATCAGATACTTCCTACCTTATCTAGGAGACCTCCATGGCCGCTATAAATCAACAGGCAGGCCAAGCTATCAACTCACTCCGCATCTCTTCGACAAAGCATTCAAACATGCATCCAAAAAAGCATTCTAAGCATTCTTATTATTTTTCTTAGGCTTTTCTAGCTTTTATATTACATCCATTGTAATTCCTTTTTCTTTTTAATTAAATAAAAGTCCATTTTATTTAATTTCTTTTCTTCATCACTTGCTAGACTTGTGTGCTTCAACACTGTTTAGGGACCTAGAATAAGGGTACTTTCCTACTTATTCGCACAATCGTCTATTAGAAGTTAGATTCATGAAACCTTGTGTATCACTCACACAAGTGCTTTTAGGAAATTTTGTCTTTATTAGTTTGGGTCTACCTCACAAGGCTCTGGCACGCCCAAATAAATAAATATAGAACAAGAGGTGAGGATTGCATAAGACATCAGAGAAGAAGAAGGTGAGGCAAAGGAGAAAGGAGTTCAAGAAGAAGAAGAAGAAAGCCTCGGGAACTAGACTATAACAAAGTGTATTCCTTGGGATGAGGACGGACCGCGGATGGCTCAATCATCTACTGATTCCAAATATACTTTCTTAGCAGACAATACATGATCTTCTTCTTTTCCATGACACAAATTGTTTGCTGTAATTATGGTTCGGGCGTGCCAGAGCATTGTTAGGTAGACCCAAACTAATAACACAAAATTTCCTAAAGCACTTGTGTGAGTGATACACAAGGTTTTGAAAATCTAACTTCTAACAGGCGATTGTGATGGCCAAGTAGGAAAGTACCCTTGGCCTAAGATCCCTAGACAGTACTGAAGCGCACAAGTCTAGCAAGTGATGAAAGCAAGCAAGAGAAATTAAATAAAAAGAGCATTTTTATTTAATTGAGAAGAAAAGAGAAATTACAATGTGTAATTGAAAGCTAAGAAAAATAAAAACTAATCCTAAGAATGCTAAAGGATGCTTTAGAATGCATTGGTCGAAGTGACGCGGAGTGATTTGACTGCTTGGCCTGCCTGCTGATTTATAGCGGCCATGGAGGTCTCCTAGATAAGGTAGGAAAATTTGATGAATCATTATCTGGTAAAATTTATCAGTTTATTTCCATAAACTGATAAAATCTACTATATCTTGAAACCTTCCATGTCTTGAAATATATATATATATATATACAGGTGTATATATATATGCAGCTTGAATCTGGTCCATCTTCAGTCTTGGTGCGGCTGACTTAGCTAGCAAGTAAGAGATATACTTCCCAAAAGATTATATTATCTCCAAAAGTGATAATATTTTCCCAAAGTTGATTGATATTATCTCTAATATAATCCCCCTTAATAAGATAATATCCTTCTATAAGAGATAATATTAAAAATATTATCTTTCCCAATCTGATAATATTATCCCCTATCACAATATGGTAGTATATATCGCCAATATTTAGAGAGTTTGTATGATAATACACTTTCCATTGAGTGACCAAACATGTGTCAACTTTCCAAAATAATCGGATCAACATACCAAGCAAACAAAGCTGTTGGCCGAATAGTTGATAACCAATGGTGGCCTTAGTCCGAATTGGATGCATAAGGTATTATCAATTGCCATAATTACCAAACGGTCAACCAAACATGCCTAAATTATGAATTAATCAACATACAATTGCATGGCCAAAGTGTAGCAGCCCGAATGTTGCTGAAAGATAGCAATGACCAATTTGGTGGCTATGTTAGCATGTGGCCCACCATATTATATTATCAACCAAATAACACAAATGATACCCACTGCCAACCACATGCCCGATGGTTACATTGCCATAGCCCGATTTAATAGTTAGAATAATCATAGACCAAATCATGTCGGGCCCCTCAGCTTGCTTACTAACCACTTCAAATATAACCCATTGAATCGGACTCATGAGGCAGGCCGATTGAAAATATGTATCAGCCCGAGCAAATGCAAAATAGTCTAAAAGTCATTCGGCCCCATCAACTTTGAACCAATCACTTGCCCATTAATTTCTACAATCGGTCTCTAAGTCCGATTGAAAAATCTCAATCGGCCTCTACTAATTTTGATTTAAAAAATGTATTTTTTAGGTGCAAACAGCAACTCGGCTAACAGAAACTGTTCTTCCCAATTACTACTAAGTGTCATAACACTACTCTCAACATGTTTTCCAAAATCAATCAGAATAGAAGGAGCTGAATACCCCATACTTACTGCAATTTCTTCCAGGAAGGAAACACAACCTTCGTATCACGGTTAAATGCATCGACACTGATACACTACGGCGTCTCACGATCGTACGAACATGAATCACACTAAGGGAAACTACGATGTCGGTCACTCTGAACGGTAACGAACGTGTAGATGTGGTCCAAACGATCTACAAGGATCTAAAAGAGTGTTGTCCTCACGCAAAGTTCTTAGAAATACTGTAATAGGTAATTGAAAACGGTTGTAACAAACCTGTGATTCTCTGGTGTCGGTCTTTACCTGCTGGCAATTCAAATAAATTCGACAATGGATTTCTTTAACTCTTTCCACTAATACTGGCGACACAAATCATGGTACATCTTTGTGTCTCCCGGATGTACGGCAAAACGGGAATGGCAGAACTCTTTCAACACATCTCCACGGTAAGCAACGGGAACGGACACTCGATCTCGAGGTCTCAAACCTCTAATGTCACCAAAATTCCAATCTTGTCCAAAGTCTCCATTAATCATACGGTATGTTAAGGCAATGGTCTCATCATCGAGTTTTTGGATTGCTAACAACTTCGAGTCAAAACTTTCGATTACACATTTAAGTCAAACGCGGAAATTTGGGCAAAAGCCTCCGAACCACCATTCTTAAAGTCATCACAACGTCTAAGTATTCTCCACTCTTGCACCGGTAAATACTCTAGGGTATACGCGAGTCTCAACATTTTCCACTCTTGCATAGGTAAGAAAGTTAAGTCATAGTCATACTCCTCGGTCACGACATTAGCCTAGCTCAGGTGGCAATGCAATTCAAGTCATAGTCCTCTCTTGTCTCAAGGTCATCCAAAGTTACATTTATAGTTACAGTTATAATTACCCAACGGCATTGTCCCAAATTAATGTCTCTCTGAGTCAGAAATGTCTCATATGTGGCGTCTCCTAGTCCTAAGTCATGGGTAGTTCAATCCACGTTTAGGAAGCATATGGTATAGTTCAATCAACTCACGCTCAATGCTCACAAGAACAGGTGCCGAAGTCAAACAAGTTTTACAACTTTGGTATAACACATTCTCACCCAAAGCATCTCAACAAAGTTCACCTCTATTTTAGTCAATGAAGTTAATTGCCAATCGGGAAACGTTTCCAACAAAGCAACGGTAGTAACCTATTAGTCCCAAGAAACCATGAATCTCATATACAAGGCAAATCTATAACGGTCCCAATGTTAGAAGGATCCATGGATACTCTATTACCAAAAAAATGACATATTCAAGAAACTTGTACCTCGGATAATCAATATCCACACTTAGATGATTTGGCATACGTAGTTATCGGTGCGCAATCACAAACTTTTCCTAGCGAGGATTAAACACACGGCTTATCAAGTTTACTAAAGCAGCAGGTGCGTTCGTCAAACTGAATGGTATAACAAGGGATTCACAATGTCAGTAACGTGGGCGAAAAGTAGTCTTAGGAATCTCACGTTCCCTAGTGCGCAACTGGTGATAACTCTATTTCAAATCAATCTTTAAAACTAAACGCGTTGAACTATGAAGTTGGTCAAAAGGTTCTACTAATTCTTATAGTCGCAAGATTCAATGTTATAAGCAATACTCAACTTAAGCGAACCATCTATCTTCTTGGCACAGGGAAATGGGTACTCTCCACGGGGATTGATTAAGACAAATGAAATTTCTAACCTGTAAGTTCTCCAACTGAGTCTTTAACTCTTTCAACCTTGCGGATGTCATATAATACGGCGGCATCAAAATAGATGAAGTACTGGGTATTTGTCTGACACAACTCAATTCTCATGGATAGGCGACAAGTCATGCAAATTCTCAGAAAACACGTCAGTGTACTAACCCACAACGGAAGAGAAATCAATCAAATTTGGTTCATTCTCATCGAAAAACAAAACAAGCTATTTAAGGAGTCAATACGACTTTTACCATTTCGCAAACTGTGAAGCGGATATATCGGAGTCTCTATACAATCACCCATGAAACAACTAAGATTCCCGAATGGTAATGCAAAAGCTACCTTCCTCTCGAAACAAGTCACAAGTGCTTGGTAAGTACTCACTAGTCCACACTCATAATCATAAATCAAAGATGGTGTGCTGGTCAGCTATCACAGCTCGCGGCTATGACACATTCGATTTAAGGGAACTAAGCCTCCAACAGAAGTATCTATTAACAACTAACGATGTAGGAACCAAATGACTCATTCCTCAACTCATTGATGATGCACGAGGTGGTATCTGAAGAGATATGATGCGCCGATATCTATAGGCATAGTGGCAATGGGACTAAACACGAACAACTTACCTCGGATCACAGAAGCATCAGTATTACCCCACGGAAGGTGCGGCGGCAAAAAGATTAAGCTACCCTTATTGTCCCCTTAGGGACGCTTGACCAAAAATCTGATTTGAAGTAGTTGGCTGTGGTGGCAACAAAAGTGGCCTACAAGTTTGCTGAAAAGGTGGACGAACTGGGGTTGGTCCAATTGACTGTTCTTAGTCGGTGCACGAAGTTCTCTAACTCTTTTATCCGGATTCAAATACCCAAATACTAATATTTTCTGAACCACTTTACTAAGTACTTTCAACTCAAATCCAACCGCGTTGGTGCGTAGGCCTGGACGAAGTCCATTCTCAAAAGTTCTTACCTTCCTTCTATTGTCCACTGTTATATCGAAAATGAGACTAGTCTTATACTCAGAAACTGTCACGGCTCCCTAATATAGATTTCAGAAATTCAATCCTCTTAGCTCGACGAACTACAAATGGGAAATACTGCTCACGAAACAATTGGCTGAGGGTGTCCCATAACATACTCTCCAAAGTCAATATAGTCAACACTAACCCCTACTTAAATCTAACTGAAAAGTTGCAACGTCTACTCGAAGATCCTCCTCAAATAGTACCAAGGTACTCCAAATTATAAATACGCACTCAAGCCACAGTTCCACGTGAACCAGGCATGAATCTTAATAGGTTAAACATAAATTCACACCTCAATTGAGGGATACGTGTACTTAGCATGAGATCACATAGCTCACAACATTAATCATGTTCACATAGAATATATAACGTTTCCCTTCATAATTCCATTTACATTTGTGAACGATGATACCATATTACTTTATAAATCAACTTGATACTTAATATAAACGGCAAGGATAGTATAGGAAAGGCAATCAATATCAATATGGATTACTAGCAACCTTAAGCAATTTATATCATGATTCATTCTAATCAATGCCTATCATGACCCACCCATGGGAACACATAGCACTGAGAATATGCACGATTATAACATAACTGTAGGGCACGTCAAACATTAATGTACTTGGCATGTACCCTAAACATATATAAATGTTGGAACCGATTAGCTCATAGCATGTAGAACATGTACATATATCGCGTGTGAACATTAACTTAAACATCAAATTCACATAGAAGCATGCTCATCAACAATACGGGATCATATTACTCAATATGCATCAATACATATTAGAACAATTGAAAATCATATAAACACTTAGCATATCGGGTATGGAACATGTAATCTTTGACATGTAAGCACCTAGCATATACGTACCTAGCCTCGAAGGCATTCAACATTAAGCATGTTAGCATTATACTCGCCTTGCATGAAATACGTACTCTTCATATCATAGCCAATAGAAGTGCACAACACAATACATAGAGCACATAGGCTTCACACGAACTCACATAACACGTAAGATATGAAACATGTAAACTGGGCACGTAAGTACAAAAGTCCCAGAGACTTTTACTCAATAATAAAAAAAAATGCTCATGCAACATCTCACTATGTAAAGTAAACGGCGGCATAGTTAAAACAATTAGCATTGAATGAGGAATCAAATGACTATTAATCACATTAAGCAATTCATAAGAGGACTAATGCCATCCCATGGAGTATGTAAACATTAAACATGTAAGCAAATACTACGTTGAATGTGAAACACGTAAACACCTTGAACATGTAACCATATAGGTCCCGAAGGAATTCAACCTCTACGCATGCCCACGCGGCATCGCATCATCTCAACGAAAAACCTCAATGAAATAAACGGAAAACAATAAACAAGCTTAAGCATGGACGAAAACGAAACAAGCACGAAGTAAACACCCATAGCCCCTAGGTATTCAAACCCGGTTAGCTCTGATACCAATCTGTCATGCCCCGGAAACCGAAGCGCGAGGAAAGAGCAAAGATAGAGAGGAAAGAAATAAAACTCAATCACAGATGCGGAAGCGACATTAGGATCCCACGGGGATTCCTACAAAGATGACTTACTAACACATAAGCCAAAATGGACTTACATGTCAACGAGTCAAACAAAGGTAAAAGCATTTAAAATTTTAATTAAAAGGCTGTCCGAACAAGCACTAGTTCAGGGAGTACAAAAAAATGATAAAGGACCATTTTTTTGATAATTGCTGAATTGTAAAACACCCGTAAGTAACTATATCTTTGAAATTTTTACATTCTGTTGGCGAAAGTCCATGTAAAATTCAATTCTGCACAACTTTCGTCAAATGGCATTTTTTTCCAAATCTTCACCGTTTGGGCAGAAAACAAAAAAAACAGTAGCAGTTTTTTTTTTTGACAGCATTTTTGACAGCATTTTGACAGCATGTTGAAATGTCCCCAACGATGCTAAATCCTCAAGTTTAAACATCAATACATGACTAGACAAGTCCTAAACAACAAACCACACGTGTCTAGAGCAAGCGGAACTTCATGTACTCGAAATTTATTGAAAACGAGAAGTGAAAGAGATAAGGAGAGGAAGAATGGGAGGGAGGGAGATTGGGAGAGAGATATAGGGAGAGATAGGAAGAGAGATAGAGGGAAGGTATTCTAAACACACACACACACGTGTATTTTCACATTCGGAAACATTGTAAGAATAAATATAATTCCAACATAAGCAAAAGAAAAGAAAGTTTGAGAAATGGAAAGAGATCAAAGAGAGGGAGAAAGAGAAAGAGAATGGGAGAGATTAGGAGAGAGAGAGATTTTGAAACATTTTATTTGAAAGCAAAAGTGTAAATCCGGCAAGGATTCCATTGACATGCGAAGAGTCCGGCAAGGACAAAATAAACATAACCGAATCCGGCAAGGATTCAAAATAAAAGAACAATGAGTCCGGCAAGGACAAACCAAACACAACCAAATCCGGCAAGGATTCAACTTAACACACAAACATAAAACTTTAGAAGAAATGCTACGGTCTCGGAAACATAGTTACATAACATAAATAAAAGGACTAACACTTGTCCATCAAACTTACAACAAGACCATCCGATGACAAAATTATGGATTCCAAACTTTAAAAGTTTAATGAAAGTAATACAACAATTTTCTTGAAGAGCTCTAACTATTACAAACTTCTCAAAGACTAAAATTCACATGAGAACTATCCATTTACATATGTAGACACGAATCCTCAAAATAGAACAAAATACATCAACGTCTATACGTCGGTCACATGTGCCATTTGACCTTATCAAGCTCACCTGAAAAATATTTTGTCGTTTTTATGAGAACGACGGCTCGTAGACAACATTGTAACAAATCTATATGCTATCCATGACTAAAATGAAATGAGGTGCAATGAATCTCCACCATGGCTACCATGAAATGTTTAAAGCCGCAAGGCTATGCATGACAAATGCACATCACTCTCGTTACCGGACCATGAGCCACCCACGCATGGAGTGTAGCATACCAACTTCCGGGAGCTACCCGAATATAGTTTGGAGTTTGAATGTTTCTAAGGGTCATTCTCCCTGTCTCACATCACAACCCACGTCCGGATTTCTTAAATCAAATTCCCACACATGGGGTTTTTCTCTCTTTTTCAAATAAAACTTTTATGTCGTGATACATGAATGCTTGCCGATTAGGCCTCAATGCATATAATGTTAACAATGGCATTAAAGATGATCCACTACGATAGACTAAGCAATAATTTAGTCCATTGGACATGATATCAAGAACTTTAAAGAATGTAATTAAACTTCATAATTTAACGTTCCTAACAAGGATTTCTATACTAACGTCCTAGCATGCTTTTACACATAAAGGGAGCATCCTAGGCACGTCTAGCATCACATAATCAATTATAGAACAACCAAAACATGTAAATTCACAATTAGGCATATAACCCTAAATTTACAACTTTGGGGAAAACCTAATGCATGCGTCTAAATTATTCTCATAACTTCATTTTAATTACATTTAACACCCCAAACTTTCAACTAGTACAACCAAGGCATATAATTTCACAATTAGGCATACAATCCCAACATTACAACTTTGGGGAAAAGCTAATGCATGGGTCCAATTTATTATCCTAACATCCCTCTAATTACATTTGGCACCCCAAAAATCACAACTTGTGCAACCAAAGCATATAATCCACATTTAGGTAAAATAATCCCAACATGCAAGTCTATCATCACATATAGAGCAATTAACACACAAGAATCACATCTAGGCAAAAAGCCCTAATTTTTCAATTTGGGGAAAACCTAGAGTATATATCTACGTTTTCTCCTAAACACATGAATGAACTCATATACATTTTAGGTGTGCATAACATGTAGAAATGGTGCAATAGAATCTACCTCAAAGCCATAAATTCCAAAATCAAAGAACTCCAATGAACTTCAATGAACTCCAATGAAGTTGCTAGAATTTGTTGAGGAAGGTTCCAAATGTCCCATGCTTAGAAATGGTTGTAAGAGAGTCCAAATACACCAAAGAAGCTATTCCAAGTAGAAGAACACCATAAATTTCGAAATGAGCTTGGTTTAGGAAAACCCTAGCTTTGCTTGGACTCTTGAAAACACTTACCAAATAGTGATAGCAAGCCCTAGTGAGGAAGAGCAATGCTTGAGAGTGACAATCTTGTTGACTTCTTGAAGTTTGAAGGAGAAATGAGAAGAAATGAAGGAGGGGAGGTATGGTGGTCTTAAGAGAAGGAGAAGAAGAAGAAATTAAGGGGAAAAAATATAACGTGAATGAGGGGGAGATATGTTTGGCCGGCCATATATGGGAGTGGGGTGGGGCCCACTCTCTTGTTGCTCAAAAAAATAAAATGTTTGGTACTACAATGGACAGTCTGACCCAACAGTGTAACCCCGAAATTAAATAAACACATCCACAGGCACATAAATAAATTTCTAAGCATATGAAAGGCCAAATAAAATAATTCAGTCATGCTCTGGAATTAAAAATACAGTCAAATAAAATAAGGGTCCACAACAGGAAAAGCAAAATTACCCCATTACCCCTTAATTAAAAATTCTGAAACATTACACTTCATGTTATAGGATAGCAACTCCCATATATATATATACACATATATATATTATAGGGAAAGGCTCTTAGGTGCATTGACCCAGTGCACTAGTTTTTAAGCCTAAACAACCAATGGGCTGCCTCGCTGACAGGAGTGGGAGCATGCCATGGATGATGAGATGTATTCTCTTTCATCAAACCAGACGTGGGATCTTATCCAGTTACCAAAGGGGAAGTCAGCTTTGCACAACAAATGGGTTTATAGAATAAAGGAAGAATCTGATGGGAGCAATCGGTACAAGGCAATGTTGGTAGTAAAAGAGTTTTAGCAGAATCTAGGTATTGACTACACAGAAATTTTTTCTCCTATTGTTAAAATTTCTACTATCAGATCTGTGCTAAGTATTGTAGCAGCTGAGAACTTGCACTTGGAACAGTTGGATGTCAAAACCGCCTTCCTCCATGGTGATTTGGAGAAGGACATTTATATGCATCAACCACAAGGCTATGTAGTGAAAGGGAGAGAATCTGATATGTAAGCTTAAGAAAAGTCTATATGGGTTGAAACAGGCCCCAAGGCAGTGGTATAGAAAGTTTGACACTTTTATGGCAAAAGCTGGTTTTACTAGATGTTATTTAGATCGTTGCTATTATTTTAAGAAGCTTGCTACATCGTATCTATATTGCTTTTGTATGTAGATGATATGCTTATTGCATGATCAAGCATGGAAGAGATTTCAAATCTCAAGGCACAGTTGTCCAAGGAATTTGCTATGAATGATTTGGGAAATGCAAAGAAAATTCTTGGGATGAGAATCAGCAAGGACAGGGTAAACAGGAAGTTGGAACTATCACAGGCAGAATATGTGGACAAGGTTCTGAAAAGGTTTAACATGGAAAATGCTAAACCAGTTAGCACTCCTTTGGCAAGTCACTTCAGTCTTTCCAAAGATCAAGCAGCAGTCACAGATGAAGACCGTAAGTACATGGCTAGAGTACCTTACACATCAGCAGTAGGTAGCTTGATGTATGCTATGGTCTGTACAAGGCCAGACATTGCTCATGCAGTGGGAGTAGTGAGCAGATTTATGGCAGATCCAGGCTAGGAGCATTGGGAAGGTGTTAAGTGAATTTTGAGGTACCTTAGAGGCACTAAAGATGTGGCATTATGTTATGATGATTTAGACATTCGTATTCAGGGCTATGTGGATTCAGATTTAGCAAGGGATATTGACAGCAGAAAGAGCACTACAGGGTATGTGTTTACTTTGGGCAGTGTAGTAGTTAGTTGGGTATCTAGGCTACAGAAAATTGTAACCATCTCCACGACAGAGGCAGAGTATGTGGCAGCCACTGAGGCTTGCAATGAAATGGTATGGTTGAGGAATTTCATGAAAAAAATTGGTAAGAAACAAGAGGGGGTTCTCAGTTGTCCAGTGATAGTCAAAGTGCAATTCATCTTGCAAAGAATTCAGCTTTTCACTCGAGAACCAAGCACATCGACATCAAGTACCATTTCATTCGCTAACTTTTGGAGGATGGACAGTTCACTTTGGAAAAAATTCATACAAACGATAATCCTGCAGATATGTTTACCAAGGTAGTCACTGTGGAGAAGCTGAAGAACTGTTCAGCTTCTATTTGTCTTCAAGACTATAAGACAATGATTTCTTATACCAACACTATTTGTTTCGATGTAGGTGACAGTTGTTTCTTTCTCTCTCAGATCAGTCTTCAAGTGGGAGATTGTTGTGTTTGTGAAGTCTGATCCACTCTGATACCGGGGGTTCAGGGGGTGGGCCCCCTGAGTTGGACGAGGGTATTATAGTAATTTACAGTATAACCCTAGTAGGATATATTATCCCTTCTACGTGCAGTTGTAGTGTGATGAGTGCTATTTTTGAGAGAGAAAACTACTTGCAATCCTTTCTGTTCTTAGTGAACTGGTGTGAGAGGCTGTGGACGTAGGCATTTTGGCCAAACCACAGGGTATATCTTGTGTCGTAGTTTGTTTGTTTCTTGTTTTCTGTGTGCATTTGCATTGTGTGTGTTACAAGTCATATACGCAACAGGCACGCCAAAACAGATTAATTCGGCCAGCTTTATTCCTCTACTTCCAAACATACTTTGTTGGCCAAACTAAAAGTTTGTGATCACCCAATAACTAGACAAAAAATAAAAATTGATAAGACATATATAGTCTTACAGTAGTCATATTAACACTAATTTTTGCCTTACTTTAGGGCATCTCCATGCAATATTTTAAATATTCATGTCAAAGCTACAATTTGATATTGTTATAATAACAAAATGCTAAATTTTGACAATTCTAATCCAATAGTATATTCCATCCAAAATGCAATTTTATAAAACCACCACCATTCTTCTAGTTGTTTACTGTAGTTTATGTGGGAGTGCCAGAGTCAAACGGGCTCGGAGTGTGCAAACTAATTTCCTATGTGCTTGTGTGAGTGATACACAAGGCTTTTTGAATCTAACTTCTAACAGTGCGATTGTGTAAGGTGAGTAGGAAAGTACCCTCACCTAAAGTCGTATGACAGTACTGAAGCGCATAAGTCATACAAATGATGAAAGAGAGTAAAAGAAATTAAATAAAAAGCAGATTTTTATTTAATTGATGGAAAAGAGAAATTACAAGAAGTAATTGAAAGCTAAGAAAATAAAAGGATGCTTTTATTTTCCTAAAAAAACTAAGAATGCATTTGAATGCTTTGGGATGCGGTGTTTCGAGAAAGACGCAGAGTGAGGTGGTAGCTTTGCCAGCCTGCTTATTAATAGCGGCAATGGAATAGAGATAAGGCAAGTAAAAATCATCTTCCATAATTATCTGGCATAAACTACTAGTTTTACCTTCATATCTAATAAAAGCTGTCATATTTTGAATAATATATATATATATGTATATATATATATATCTTGAATCTGGTCTGAATTGAGTATTGGTTCGGCTGACTTCCCCTCCAAGTAGAACATACTTCCCATAATGTTGATAATATCTTGATATTATCTTCCCATATTCTGATAATATTTCCGTTATCAGATAATGATGTTATATCCATAATATAAAGTGATAATTTGAATCAGAAAGATTTCAAGAGTGATAACTTTCCGTAGTGGATCCATTACATCTTTCCAAAGTGATTGAAATACTACACGCCAACTAAGCATTTGAAATTGTAAAAGTGATGTTTTTAGCAGCAGGAAACTGTTCTGCAGAAGCCGGATCAATCTGACCTTTGTATCGGATCGATCTGCCCCTTTTTGGGGGCATTTTGCTAGAAAATGCTAATTCGGATTGATCCGTCCCCAAAGGATAGATCGATCCGCCCTTGTAAAATCTGAATGTTCACTTTTATGGAAACAGACATATCTCTTTCTAGAAAACTCATATTGGCGCGCCGTTTTTGCGTTGGAACCGGGACCCAAACACCTATGTTTTGGTATAAAATTTGGCTATACTTTATAAATAACCATTTTGCCCTTGGGGCTATTTTATGTCAAGAAAGTTCTTTTATGGAGTCTAAATCATGATTAGTGTAAGTTTTGGTGTGTGGGCTTTGTTATACGTGTCTTAACTCACCCCAAGCGGGTTGGGGTGTGACACAAAATTTTCGAATTTGGATGCCCAAGTTGTTGGTGCCAAATTATAGAGGAAGTACAACACAAAAGCATTGATAGTTAAAGAAAGATACTTACTATGATAAGAAAAGGTTTGACATATCATAGTCCAAGATTATAAACAACATAAAGTTCTCATTATCAACATGTAAGTAATTGAAAATCATTTGCGTGAAATGAGATTGCAAGATCCATAAGATAGTGACACACAGTTCAAAATTCAACCTGATTGTGACACGTTGGTGGAGGTTGAAATAAGTTATTAAACCTGGATAAATAAACAAGACACAAAGTGATTTAAATAAGCAAGACATGTTGGTGGAGGTTGAAATAAGTTACGAAATTTAACATAGAAAGACTATAATTAGATGACAAAATACAATGGCATCCTAAGAAAATTCAATAATCTAGGGTGGGTATTTATGAATAGAAAATAGGTGATTTAAATAAAGAGGGTTTTGCAGAGAAAGGAAGGAAGAATCAAATCAGCAAATCCTGGGCATTCCTGATTTAATTTCCTTCCTTGTTTAACTGTATAAATGTTTATTCACAATCCTAGTCACTCATTCTCTCCACCTCAGCATCACATTCCCTCTTAGTCATATTTTTTTGTTTGTCCTAGTCATACAGCTGTATTTTAATTACAAGAAAAATTAATTAGAAGTCCTCAATACGGCCGGACTGTAATCCACCAACAATCCAGTCCAATATTTTTTTAACTCAATAAGAACATAAGGACTATATTTTTATAGTCTTAAGTCCAATTTCAAGTTAAAATTATTGTTAATGACAAATTTACCCACTCCTATCAACATCTTAAACCTAAGTTTCTAAACTTATTTTCTCTTCTCTCCACTCTCACTTCCCTTCTCTGTCATCTCTCTCTACTAGAGACGAAACCAAGCCGCTATCGGCGAGTTCAGAGATTTCTTCTTCTTCTAATTTTTGGTTCGCACTACATCAATGCACGAGTGCTGATCAGATCTGGATTTTTTTTCATCGTCAACGAAGTAATATCATACTCTACTTTTGTTGTAGATAATGATGTGCATGCCAAATCTTTCAATGGAGGTCTAGGAAGTGATACATCTCTACAATGTTGACTTCATCACTTGGTTACTTAAAAAACAATAAGTCAAAATCAAAGGTGACTTGAGCGATGATCTCAAGTTAAAGTGATGAAAAAAATAAAATAAAAAACTGATGAGTCTTCTCCTTTATTTATTTATTTTTATTTATTTATTTTTAACTATAGATCTCTTACACTGACTTGAATTGTAATTGATAACTCTAATGTCACTTCCATTGTATTTTAAAAGGCTGTGACATTGGCTAAACACTTTTTTTTATTTAGATAATTGTTAGAAAACCCCTCAACTAACTCTCAAAAGTTTTAAACTCCAATTGGTTTGACCACTTTCTAACAAGGACAAAAGGAATCAATCCAGTGCTCACACGGTACAAGTGCATGCACTGTAGAAAATCCAACACCTCCCCAGCCCTCCTCACGCGCGCGCAATATTCTTTCGGCCACTCACACCGTGTGAGTGGCTGTACCATATAATATCCATTTCGAAAATGCATTTTTAACCTTTAAACCTCCATAACTTTTGATCTACAACTCTGTTTCTTACAAATTTTATACCGTTGGAACCGTGTCGACGAGAGCTACAAAACTAGTACCATTGTTGATACCTTTTGAGCAAAAGAAAAAAAAAATTATTTTTACATATTATGCTCCAGACGAACTTAATAAAAATTTTCACATAATATTTGTGTATTGGTTATTGAATTTTCACGTTATATTCACGTATGCCAAGTTGATATGATGTGAGGAAAAAAAAATCGAATGTTCATTTTGTTCTTAAGGAGAGTTTTAGTGAATTTTTACAAGAATTTTGCATTTGTTTGGATTGAAAAACCATGTTTTATAATTGATTTGTGAAATTTGAATTTTTTTTTTTATAAAGGAAATATGCATTGTTTAATATGAAAAAGAAAAAAAAAAAAATTCACTTCGCATATAAAAATATTAAGTGAAATTTCACTGAACTTATATATGAATATTAAGTGAAATTTTACTTAAATTGACACTTGAGGACTTTTTAACAAAGTATCAAATTATACCTTGAACTCTAGAGAGTTACTTCTAGTGACCTTTGGGATAGTTAGTGAATTTTCACTTAACCTACTAAGTGAAATCTCACTAAACGAGTATACGAATGTTAAGTTTAACTTCAAGTTTTTCAGGAAGAAAGCATGTACGGGTTCATTGAATTTTCACTTAATATTATGTATGCCAAATTTATATGTTTTGAGGAAAAAAAAAATTAAAAAAAGACGAATAGCAATAAAGCCATTGCTATCTCATTAAGGCTTAGTTTGACCCTATTTTGGTGCTTCTCCTTTTTTAAAGCACAATTTCATGTTAATTCATTTGGTAACTAGTTTACGAGCTTTGCAAAAATGGAACTTAGGACTTTTTTGGGGAGAGTTTTTAAAAGCTCTAGAATTGAGTGAAATTTCACTTAATATGTTATGTATATCAAGTGAAATTTCACTTAATATTTATGTATATCAAGTGAAATTTCACTTATTATTTATGTATGTAAAAACATGAAAATCTTTTTTCTCAAAACATATCAACAATAAATTTTTAAAAAAGACGATTTTTAACAAGAATTCCTGCATTTGTTTTGGTTGAAAAATTGTGTTTTATAATTGATTATAAAATTTGCTTATTTTAACAAAATATGCATTGTTTAAAAAAACAAAAAACAAATCACCATGCCTACATGAATATTTAGTAAAATTTCACTTAACTCGTACATGAACATTAAGGCTTAGTTTGGCCCCCATTTTGGTGCTTCTACTTTTTTAAAGCACAATTTCATGTTAATTCACTTGGTAACTAGTTTATGAGCTTTGCAAAAATTGAATTTAGAGCTGTTTTAAGGAGAGCTTTTAAAGCTATAGAATTGAGTGAAATTTCACTTAATATTTTATGTATATCAAGTGAAATTTCACTTATTATTCATGTATGTAAAAACATGAATTTTTTTTTTCTCAAAACATATCAACAATGGTACTAGTTTTGTAGCTCTCGTCGACACGATTCCAACCGTATAAAATTTGCGAAAAATGGAGTTATAGGTCAAAAGTTATGGAGGTTTAAAGTTTAAAAACATTTTTCGAAATTAGAAATACTACGGTACGCTGCTCGCACGGTGAGAGCAGCCTGAAAATGAAGGCGCGCGCGTGGCACGCGTGGGGCGCGCGTGGTCGCGCGTGGGAGGGCGCGTGAAGGCGCGTGAGTGCTGAATATATGCACGAAATTTTCTATGGTGTGTGCATTTATACCGTACGAGCACTGATTTAGATTCCTTTTGTCCTTTTTAACAAATGGTCAAACAAATTGGAGTTTGAAGCTTATGAGAGTTACTTTGAGGGCTTTCTAATAATTCCCCCTTTTTTATTTGATGATATGTTACTATTTTTATCTTGTGCAGTATTGTAAAGGCAATCACATCTATAAATTGGACAAAATTTTTGCATTTTTTTTTTTTTTTTTTTGCGAGAGTAACATGTACTGTCCTTGCAAAAATATTTTATTTGATTTTTTTTTTTTGGCTCAAAATTTTATTTGATAATATGTTATTGTCTGTAGCTTGGGCAGTTTGTAAAGACAGCAACATCTATAAATTAGCCATAATTGTGTATTAATTGGTCAATTTGAATCATGTCACTGTATTTGTCTGGGTAGCACTACAAAACATGTCAGCATCTTTATAATTTTGCAATTTTTTGGAACAGTAACATGTTACTGTCCTTGCAAAAAGTTTATTATTTGGTGATATGTTATTTATCTTTAGCTTGGGTAGTATTGTAAAGGCAATATATATATATATACATATAACATCTATAAATTGGTCATAATTTTGTGATTGTTTGGTCATTTTGAAGCTTGTCATTGTCTTTACCTGGACAACACTACAAATCATGTCATTGTCTTTATTTTGAATTTTTATTAAAAGAATTTCATAGTCAATATGCATCTTGTATGACATTTTAAAGTCAAAAAAAAAAGTTTTGGGAAGCAGGCAGGTTAATTGCTGAAAGGTTAGTTGCTGAAAATAAGGGAAGATACATTGATATCATTTTGGGTTATCTTGGCTGAAAAAAAGAAAAAGAAAAGGACTTTTGGCATGAAAAATAAAACCCGTGGACCTATTACAAATTTTGGTCCCTAATAGGGATCTATGTCCAGTGCTCCCTTTATTTTATATATATGTATATATATAGGGGAATGCTAACTTACAGCACGACGCCCATTTAGCAACAAAAAAAAAACTCTTTTTGTGATGAAAATTTTCATCTTTGGCGACAATTTTTTTCACCTTTAGCGGTTTTATATTTTAAAAAGATTTGTTGCTAAAATTTTTTTTTGGTCACTAAAAGCTAATGTACAATACTATCCTACAACCTTCATGCTATAGGATAGCAACTCCCATATATATATATATATACATATACATATATATATATATATATATAGGGAAAAGCTTTTAGGTGCACTGGGTAAGTGCATTGACCCAGTGCACTGGTTTTTAAACCTAAAAAATCAGTGGGTTGCCCCGCTGACCAGCCTCCCGTCCCATCACCCCGTAGCCCATGGGTTTTTTAGGCTTAAAAGCCCGGTGTACTAGGTTAGTGCACATACCAAAACCAAGTGCACCTAAGAGCCCCTCTCTATTTATATATATATATATATATAAAGTCAACAAATTCGGTTCCTATATGTTTGATAATGTCTGTGTCTTGGTATGGTTCCTAAATTTTGGATTCTAATATTAATTTCCAAATGATTGATAGTGCTTATGTAATGCTATAGTTCTCAAATTTGAATTCTAATATTGGTTCTCAAATGATTGACAATGCTATGATTCCGACAAGTTGGATTCCAATGTTGCTACTTCTTTAGCCACACTCTCGAGAAACAGTAGTACCAAAATCAACCATTAGAGAAAGGAGATTTCTTCGGTACACCCAAGTGGTTTGGGTGCACCCACAGCATCATGGTTTTGGACTTGGAATGTTTGATCCCGATAATAAACATTTATTTCCACCAAAATCACGCAGAACAAATGTTTCTTATCACAGAATAAATGTTTCTTACTGCTTTTTAGTACAATTAGAAGGTCATCAAATTTTACACGACGTTTTGGAGAACTCTTTATAACATTGGAAGCAGTTGTTCGAAATGTTGGGATCAACTCCTTTAGAACGTAGGGAGTAACTTTTAGAGTTAGGAACAACTACTCTTTACAATATTGGGAGCAAGTCTTCATAACATTGAGAGAAATCCTCGCAGTGACACGGTGCTAGGACCTAGGATCGGGCTGGCCCTACCTCGGGCTTACGGCCCCTTTTTTGGGACCGCTCCTCGGGCTGGGCTTTCTTACACCCCCTATACCTAGCATTACTAATTAAAAAAATAGACATGGACATGTTTAGAACTGCATGAATTCTGTGAAGTTCAGAGTGTTATATATATATGAATTATATAGTATTTACTAATAATAGTTTATAATAGGAATCTTTACTATATCATATAGTAGTGTACTTCTTATTTTTTCGGAGGGAAAACCAAATTTTCTCTTTCCCACCAAATATTTGGTTGAAAGGAAATTTAAATTTTGTATGTTGTCCCACATAGGAAACTTGGAGTAATCTTGTGGGAAAGCCTCTCCTATAAATAGGAGATGGTTCTTCATATTCTTTCCCAAGCTCCCAAGGGATACCTCACAAGAGGAGACCCATGGAAGAGCTTCAAGTTTTAATTTTTTCTTTTTAATTCTTTTATATATATATATATAATATATTATATATATATATATAAGAAAGAAAGAAAGAAAGAAAGAAGAAGATTAAAATAGATAGTTATATATAACTGTCAGTTTTAATACAGTTTAAATTTTACAAATAACGGTCAGTGACCGTAGGAACTGTTTGGCGACAGAAGTCTCCAACGGTCAAGAACAGAGAGTCACGACTTTTCTGAATAATAAGTGCGATCCTTCTTCATGACTTCTGGTGTCTATATTTATGGACATCAGTAGGCATTCGCAAGTAACATCTTTCATTCTGTTCTGCATTTCTGCTTTCTTCTACTTTCTATACATTTTCTGATTTTATATCAGGTAAAATTCAGTGGTTCCAAGACTGCTAAACAGTGCAATTTAGACAGTCTTAAGTTTGGCTTTGTATCCTTGACATAGATTTCCAAGAGTCTATTTGCACCATAGTGGGAAAATTAGTATCTTAAAGAAAGCTTCCTGGAAGTGCCCTGCCTAACGAATTTGTTTTTTTTAATTGTTTTTGTTTTCTTTTCTTAAAAATCAGTCTTGTCATTCTTCTTCAAATTTTTTCTTTTCACCATTAGTTTTACAACACAGAGTCAGTCTTATATTTATCTTCTATGTTATAGTGCCATAAGGGGCAGAGGGACCAAGGAGCCAGGTGAACGCAGGCTCTTTGGACTTTTGAAAATTAAAAACTAAGTTATACAAAATTAGTTATTTCAAATTTAGTCCCCCCTCAAACATCAGTGAAAACACTACTTAGTTACAAAATATATCCTTAAGTTTAGTCCCTCTCATTTTAGGGGTTAGGATCCTCGGTCGTGCTCAGCTGGGTAGTACCTTAGCAGTGCCTACGTGGCACTAAAACAAACCATCGTGTGGTCTAGGAGCTGCCCCCAGTGCCACACAGACACTGCCCCCAGCCGCGTGTAGCCGACGATCCCCCACACCTCATTTTAGTCTTTGTAGTTTCAATTGCCGCAATTTGATCTCTAAAGTTTTTAAACAGAATCAATGTGTTCCAATTGTTGGTTTCTTCCGATTATTGCTCTACCTCTCTTGGTTCATTCAATCTCAATTTTTGCTTTACTCAAATTTCTAAGTCCTTGTGCAATTTTCGTACACAATCGATAGCAGAAAGTAGCGGATGGAAACTACAAATACATAACTAAATAATGCTATACTTTCAAAAATTGAATCCGTGCTACATGATGTGATGGCAACTACAAATACATAACTAAATAATGCTATACTTCCAAAAATTGAATCCGTACTACGTGATGCGGTACTGATTAATAATACCGCATACCAGATGATATAACTAACAAAACATTTGAAAACTCCATTTTGAGATTCAGAATACTCTGTTTTACTAGGTCTTCCTATACCTACTACTAAAAAACTTTCCATTCAATTGGCAGGGTCCTTGTTATATGTACATATATATATATATATATGGTTGGAAGCCAATAACATTTTGTAAAGAAACACATATAAATATCTGAAATTGGATAAGCTGGCTGGGCCTGTTTGTTCATGATATTTAGAAATGAATGCAAAGTTTTGTTTGGGACCGCAAACGTGAAAGGGAAAGGAAAGATGAGCCAGCAAGTCATTAAATGGCACCAGACAAACAAGAATCATGATAATATACAAACTTGTGTGTATATAGTTGAGAGGTGGGAGACATATTTGACAAAAAAAATTTTGGCATTGCGTTTGTCAAGTTCTGAATATTTCAATCCAGTTTGGTTTCCTTTGTTTGTGTGGTCTGGTTGGCTAAAAAACGTTAGCTATTTGGAGAAAATGAGAGGTTTTTTTTTATTTACAAATTTTTTTATTTAATTGCTGTAAAAATGTTTTAAGGAATTTTTTAAAGAGTTAATTAATAATAAATCCAATCTACTCTAAGATTGTTGTAATTGACCTAACCCATACAACATTTTACTGATAGGTCCATTTTTTTATTTAGTGACCAAACTACCCCTATGACTCATCAAAAGAATCATTCTCATTTAAACTCACCCAAAATCAAGGGTTTTTAAATTTTAAACACTATATATACAAAATATATATATATCTCATCTTTTCCAACATTTCATACACTCTCTCTCTCTAGAAAAATGTACTACATATAAGTTAATTGTCCACCTCCTTTCAAGAACATATAGTGTTCTACATTCAATACTTCTTAGGCGTCCAAAAAGCGTGCCGGTGAGGCTCCGGCCGTACGGCTCCGATGAGTAATGACAATGGGGAGAAAAGGTTAGTTTTTTTTAGTCGTGTGAAATTTTGGTACTACATGTTGATGTATGATTTTGATGGATCAATAATTATGGGATTGAAGACAAGATTTGGGAAAAAAATTAGTTTTTGCGTGTGATTGCAGTCTAAAATTAAGCACTCACTATTGCAGGTTTGGAAAATTTGTAAAATTCCACAAGAACTTTCGGTGGTGTGAAAATTCCTCACCAATAATTGACTTTGATGGATTGTTCATTCCGCAGTGCAAAATTTAACACTGCTATTGCTCTTTCGCAGCATGGCTTTGATGAAGACCAAAAAAGAAGCAGCTATCTTGGAGTAGATCACCAACAGATTTGTCAGCTTTTTTCAGTAGAGCCTTGTTTTTACTTTTTTCTATTGGACGTGCTGGAGGCTTTCACAACCTTTACAGGGATGTGATAGCCTCATAGCGGTGCTTTTGAAATGGAGTTACCTGTTGTAGTTTCATTGTGGGATTGATGGATTTTTCTTTTCTTTAAATTTGTTTGCCTTTGCATTGGTCTTGTTTTTGAATGTGGTTGGGGTGGATTAGCGTGGTCCTGTTGGATGCATGCAAGGTGTTTTGTCGAATAGTTTGTCTTGTGCTCTTGACTGATATTTGAGAGTAGCTCTTGGGTTAATTTGTTCTTAATCTTTCTATTTTGGAGAAACAAATTGGATTTGTGGCAGTATGTAAAACATTTTTGATCTTAATAGGGTTTTCATAGTATCAGTTTGAAATTTCATACTACTCGTAGTGAAAATTTTAACCTAAACATTATTCAACAGTGTGAAATTTCACACCACTCGCAGTGAAAAATTCATTCATTTATTCCAATTAAGTTGATATCTTCTCTTCGATCTATTGTTATCTCCTTCAATCTTAAAACTCTCACGAATGCAGTATAATACATACTGTCATGAATGATTATTGGTAGAATAAAAAATCCGTGGATGACATTAGCAAGATGTGACAAACCCATAATGTAGATACGTAAAATCCAGGGATTTTATTTTCATTTATTAGATATCCAAACATAAAGGGATAGGAGATCAGATTTTTCAACAAATTTTTTTTCAAAACCTAACGTGATTTATGACACAAACACAAAAAACGGAAAGCACTATTATTATGGGATATTAATTCAAAATGAGCTATTGTCAAGTCAAAATGCTATCATAACTACCAGAATTAATGTGTATATATGGTAAGTCAAAATCAAATTTAATGAAAGTAGTGAAATTTTGCAGTTTAAAATTTCACTAATAAATCAGTTGCAGTATAAACACTAATAACCAGTTGTAGTATAAAAATGAACTATTTGCAGTGTAAAATTCAATACCCGCAGAAACACTCGTTTATGATGTGATATCTAGATTGAATATGCAATACACTGTAAATTAGAAATGGTAAAACTCCTTTGTAAATGTTTTGCAAAGTAATATCCTAAAATATTGGGATAAAATTTCTATATATATATATATATATATTGTTACCAATATCAATTGGGATTTGATAAGACTTGGTCAGATTTGGTAACTGATTCAATCATTAAATCTGAACTAAATACATGGATATATATATATATATACGGTTATATATATATAGGTTAGGGGTAGAATAGTCATTTACTACTTCTACAATAGGATATTTTGGAGGGTAATTCTATTCACACCCACCTATTTTGCTCGCTAAACCCACTAAGTAATGAAAGATTTCTATGACAAGTCCATCCTCATGCAAAAAGACATATAAGGACATATTATAAAATAAGATGAATAACACTAACCTCCCGTCAGATATTGACAAATACCTCCTATGTATTATAAAAAATTACACTTAGTTCAATTTTATTTCCACTCTCACTTATTCTTTTTCATGCCACTGTGAAGACGATGAAGAATCTGGACAATAAATGTTGCATGCATAAATATATATATATATATATATGTATATGCATATGTTCATGAAAAAATTTCCAATTGCTTTTGCCATTGTTTGATATGTTCAATCACGTCTCGGAGCGATACAACTTACAAACCTCAAGAATTCAAATAATTTTCTCAATCCATCCATAGGGGATTTCTTTATGTAAGTTTTGTTATTATACATTTTGGCCCTAAATTCTTCTTAGTAACAGAGGAATATGTTTAGGCTTTTTCAAATCCACGAGATAAGAAAGAAGATTATCGGATCCCATTATGACAACTCGTAAAATCACTGTGCAAATTTTTCTGAAAGGCTTCAAGTTTGAACTCTAGGGTTCATGCTACTTTTTGATCACAATGTCTATCAGAATCAAGCGGCCCTAAAAATTCTGATATAACCATTGGAAACAAAACCAAACAAAATCCAACAAAACCCAAAAACGAATCTAGTAGACACATAAATATATGTACATATCTATGTATATGTTCAACTGAAACTAGAGAGTGAGGCAACAAAGAAAGACCCTGTAGGGAGGGAGAGAGAGAGAGAGAGAGAGAGAGAGAGAGAGAGAGATGTTGTTGGGGGTGTTGGCAGTATTAAAAAATGTTGATTGGATGTAAAGAGATTAATTATTATTTTTAAAAGTTAGGGTTATTTTCGGAATAGAAGGTAGGTGTAGAGATCTTTTAAATTAGAATTGTGGGTGTAGAGAGTATGTGGGTATAGAGAGTAAAATAGGCCTATTATTATAATAACAATTATAATTATAGGGCCTATTATAATGAAGTACTAAATGGTGGACCTATTATAAAAAATATTTGTAGAATAGGACTTTTGAATATATATATATATATATTAAATGTTGTTTACGGTTTGGTATTATTTTGGAAATGAGGGATTTTAAGCTTTTTTTAAAAAGCTTAAATTTATTACTTTTAAATTAGTATATTTCATCACCCTTTTTTAGCTTTGATCTCGGTTCTATTTTTGAAATAGTCATAAAAGAATTAGTTGCTAAATATACAGATCAAATTTTTTATTTTTATTTTTATTTTTTGATAACTTACCTGGACACACTACACACGCACACACCCAACATCCAAGCAGTGACAACTCCAACACAATACATCATTTTGAGAGACCAATGACCATTCTACAAATCAAAATTTTAGTAATCTCAAATAATTGGTTATCCACCGGGCACTAGGAAAGAGGTTAGGAGCAATGTTATACTTCCCAAATTTGTATCCTAAATATGATTCCCAACACACGTGGCCAGTTAGCCCACTTGATTTTCATTAAAGGATGTTAAAGTAGTACCGCCATTATTAAGTTGGTCTCATTACTACATGTGCTAATGACAACATTTGGGAAGCCTTAGCGTTACTAAAAATTACTCACGAAAACCATTTCCTTGTGAGCTTGAACCCCAAATATCTCATTTAATAATTAAAAAAATTACATTTCAGACCCCAAAATGGGGGTGTAATTAAAAATTCTCCACTAAACATGTGGTGAATTATGTTGAATTGGGGAATTTATTTATAAGTAGACCCAAACAAAATTGTCTCGGGTCACTGTCCCCCGAACCCCCGTATAACCTAACCCGCCCCCTCCCCCCCAATCCTAATAAAAAATCTTGACTTCGTTCCTGCCTCCCAATTGTTTGCAATAAAATTGGTGTGGTTTGTGTTGGGCGTGCCAGAGTCCACTTGGACTCGAAGAGGATTGTGATATCCTAACCTGACTTCTATTCAAACGATGGTTATTAATAGCGGTTAATGGGTCTTAACTCTACTCTGATACAAGCAAGCAAGCAAATTACAAATGAAAACAAAAAAGAAACAAACCAGCATATAAACTTAAAATAACTCCAAGAACATCATCTTCTTCATTGATTGAATTAAAACTGTTTACAATCACTCTTAAAAGAAAATGGAAATACTCCCAATCACTCAAGGACAATAGTAGAAATGCTTGAGAAAAATAAAACAAAATCTGCTAAACCAGAAGTGGCGTGTGTGTTAGCCCCTTCAAATGTTGCACACCCTGCCATATTTATAGGCCTTGAATGAATAACCGTCTAAGTTAGTGGGGCTAGTGGGTAGTGATTCCTAATTTTTAGGCATGAATCAGTTATTGCACCCACTTGGCCCCATGATTAACCTCCATGATCTGATTGATGCTCTCATTTCTGCCACGTTCTCTCTTTATGTAACCGTCTCTCTTCCAGCTCAGCATATCATGTGCACGCATTTTCATCCATGCTTAACTACCATAAAAGGTCCTGCAAATATGTCATAGTTGACCGACTGCATCCTTATATGAATAACTTGATTCTCATTAGCTGATAGATCTTGGTCTTATTATGCTTCATAGGAAGTTTCTTAATGTATCGGTCTTGGTGACCGATGTCTTCATTTGACTCAACTATCCCAAGGGTTCTTTGTTAATCATTCTTCAAGCCCGATATTATATTTTCTCGTTTACTTGCTGTTGGTCATCATCCTTTGGTCCTGCTACTATAGAACAAGTACGGGTTGCCATCGGCCTTATTTGTTGAAACCGAGGGTTTCTCTTTTAACCGATGTCATAGCTACCCAATGTTCCTAGTTTGCAACCTCGGTCTTATTTGTTGAGGCCGAGGTTGCTTAGCTCAGTGTCATCCCATTCTTAGCCTCAACACCGATATTTATGTATTGAATGTATCATCCTTCCGAGTCGGTAGTACCAATATCGATTTTTTCGTGTTTGGAACTTATTCCCTATTCACAGTTCTTGTGATGACGTCACCAGGCCACGTGACTACTCTGTGCTTTGAAAAATCCCAAATTAGAGTGTAAACACCCACATTAGTGGTTCATGTATATGTATACATAACTGTGTGTATATATGTATATATTTTATTGATGGAGACAGACAGAGATATAACAAGAAAGAAAAAGCCCACTGCCAATTAAAGAATGTAGCCCAAGTGGGGTCAGATACACTTTTAACACTTATATGTAGTACTCACCTTCCTAAGAAAATTGTTAGCAAAGAAAAAAAAAGTCTTCGTAAGAAAATATTTGATAGGTTGGTGTTGAGAGGTTCTTAGGAGTAGACTAATGAACAAATGTGTCCTCCTTACCGAACAAGAACAGGCATTAATATTGGACAATACTTTTTTGTGATGTTCTAAAATATTATTGATCCAACTACATATCACATATATATATATATATATATTTGTACATCATGTGTATCAATTAAATTTCAAAATAATAATTAATAAAAAAAAAGTGCCAGTTTTTTCCAGCATAATTAATAAACAAATTTTCTTCTAATTTGTTTATAGCTCAAAGTACTGCAGTGAATATGGTATTTGCTTTTTGCAATCAGTGAAATCAGGGGTAGAGTATACAAGGATATGGCGTCTTCAAAGAATTTAAAATTTTGGGGCATTCGGACCATAAGGTTCTTATGAAGGACACTCTCCAACGAGATGTCCCTGCACTTTTTCTTTTTTTAACACCAAAAGTTCCTAAATATTTTTTGGACCAAACTATAACTCCTTTCACATGTCCAACACATTCAATTTTCTCCCTCCTAAATTCCTAATGCAAGGGTAGCACGTACGTTTTTCGAGTTACAGGTTTTTTTTTTTTTAGCTTGAAACTACCGTAACTTTTAAACTACAGTCCATTTTCAACAAAATTTATATATCTGCAGTTAAGTGTGGGCACGAGCAGAGCCTTTTAATGAGGGCTCGAAGTTCGGCTCGATTATTTGAGTTCGTGAGCACAATCAATTAAAGTTTGCAAGCAAGCTTGTAAAAAAGCTCGTTAATAGGTTTGATAAAGAGCTTGTATAATGACTTATATATATATATATATATATATTTAGGGGGAATTATTGGAAAATCCTACAAGTAACTCTCAAAAGTTTAATACTCCAATTGGTTTGATCATTTTCTAAAAAGGACAAAAAAAAAATCTAAGTCAGTGCTCACACGGCATAAGTGCGAGCACCATAAGATATCCCATGATTCCCATGCCCCCAAGTGCCTCATAATTCTTGCCTTCAGCCACTCACACCGTGTGAGCGGCTGTACCATATGAGATCCATTTTGAAAATATTTTTTAAAACTTTAAACTCCCATAACTTTTGATCTACAATTCTGATTTTTACAAATTTTATACCGTTGGGACTGTGTCGACGAGAGCTAAAAAAACCAGTGCCATTGTTGATATGTTTTGAGCAAAAAAAAAAACTGACATTTTACCTGCCTTGTTCAGTTATTCCTGAAAAACTTAAATTTTCATTTGATATTTGTGTACGCGTTCAGTGACATTTCACTGACTTTCATGTATGTCAGCTGAAATTTCACTAGAAGTTACTGACTAAGTCTCTTGAATGCAAAGTTAAGTGAAATTTGAGTAAAGCGAAATTTCACTAAGTATTCATATATGCATGGTGAAATTTCACTTCTTTTGTTGTTTTTTTTTTTTTTTTTTTTTTTTTTTTTTTTGTGCACATTAAACAATGCATATTTTGTTAAAAGAAGTAAATTTCACAATCAATTATAAAATACAAAATTTCAACCAAAATAAGTGTAGGAATTCTTGTTAAAATTCGTCTTTTTTTTTCTTCTCAAAACATACAAATTTCATGTTTTTACATACATTAATAATAAGTGAAATTTCACTTGATATACATAAAATATTAAGTGAAATTTCACTCAATTCTAGAGCTTTTAAAAGCTCTCTCCAAAAAAGCCCTAAGTTCAATTTTTGCAAAGCTCATAAACTAGTTACCAATATGAATTAACATGAAATTGTGCTTTAAAAAAGGAGAAACACCAAAATGGGGGCCAAACTAAGCCTTAATGAGGTAGCAATGGTTTTATTGCTATTCATCTTTTTTTAATTTTTTTTCTCAAAACATATAAGTTTGGCATACATATATATTAAATGAAAATTCACTGAACCCGTACATGACTTCTTCCTGAAAAACTTGAAGTTAAACTTAACATTCGTGTACTCGTTCAGTGAGATTTCACTTAGTATGTCAAGTGAAAATTCACTAACTATCCCAAAAGTCGCTAGAAGTAACTCTCTAGAGTTTAAGGTCCAATTTGATACTTATTTTGTTAAAAAGTCCCTCAAATGTCAATTTAAGTAAAATTTCACTAAATATTCATGTACAAGTTCAGTGAAATTTCACTTAATATTCATGTATGCCAAGTTAAATTTCACTGTTTTTTTCTCTTTCATATTAAACAATGCACATTTCGTTTAAAAAAAAAAAATCAAATTTCACAAATCAATTATAAAACATAGTTTTTCAACCCAAACAAATGTAAAATTCTTGTGAAATTTCACTAACACTCTCCTTAAGAATAAAGTGAACATTCGGTTTTTTTTTCTCACAACATATCAACTTGGCATACGTGAATATTACGTGAAAATTCAATAACCCATACACGAATATTATGTGAAAATTCTATTAGGTTCGTTTGGAACATGTCATATAAAAATAAGAGTTTTTTTTTCTTTTACTCAAAAGGTATCAATAATGGTACTAGTTTTGTAGCTCTCGTCGACACTATTCCAATGGTATAAAATTTGTAAGAAACAGAGTTGTAGATCACAAGTTATGGAGGTTTAAAGTTAAAAAAAAAAATATTTTCGAAATGGATATCATATGGTACAGTCACTCACATGGTGTGAGTGGCTGAAAGAAGCATGCGCGTGCGTAAGGGAATAGAGCCACGTGGGATCTTCTATGGTGCGTGCACTTATATCGTGTGAGCACTGTCTTAGATTCCTTCTGTCCTTTTTAGAAAATGTCAAACCAATTGGAGTTTTAAACTTTTGAGGGTTACTTGTAGGGATTTTTCAATAATTTTTTAATATATTTATTATAAAACTATATAAATTTAAAGAAAATATGACAAACCTTGTGATACTCCGTATTTTTTTTAATACAAATATTCTATTTTAAAATATGATAAGGTATCAGTTTATTTTATTTTAATTTTTTTTTTGTAGTATTTATAGGCCCTATATGTATTTAATGATATAATTAACATGTGAATTAACTACCCGGTTTATATTTGCCCATGGATCTAGAGTTTTAAGTACTTGGAAATGTGTTTCAAGCCCATATGAAGCCTTTTTGTGAGGCCTAAAGCCAAAAAACGGGATTTAATATTTATTTTTAGTGTTTTTTAGTTTTTAAATCTAATCTAGCCCTAGCCACCTCTCTGTCTTCCTACTTACATTTCACACACACATAATCTACATCCAAGAAGAAGAAGAAGGTGGAGAAGGAGAAAAAGAAGGCGAATGAAGATTGGAGCTTTCAAACACATTAAATATTATGTTTCAATTATTTTTCTTTCTCTTATTTTGGTGAGTAAATTATATCCATTGTTTTCTATAGTGTTTCATTATTTTCTATAATGTTTTACTTCTATTTTACTCCCTCCGTCCCATTTTATGTGTCCATCTTTCCTTTTTGGGATGTCCCAAAATTGTTGTCCATTTTTCTAAATTAGTATGCAAATTTTATATAATTTCCCAAACTACCCTTCCTTGTAGTCAACACCAAAACAAAACAAAAAGTGCAATGATTATGGGCAATTGTGGAAAGTAGGTGTAGATTCTTTTTGTCCTCTTAAATAGTTGGATTCCCCAAGATGGACACATAAAATGGGACGGAGGGAGTATAAGTTTTGAAGTTTTTAGTTGATGAATTGAATTAGATTTAGAAAACTCATGATCATAGTCTGATTTGATATAAAATAATAATAATTAGATTTCTCTTTACTCCGATTTTTTCAAGATCTGAAATTTTAAAGGTAGACTGCTAAAGTATCCATACAACTACCCTTAAAATAGTTTTTAATTTGCTTGAACAAAGGGTAAATTGATAATTTCATATTCTGTGATTTGAATGTGGTAAAACCGACTCTTGATTTAGATTCTGTGCAAAATTTCACACAAGATAGACTCTTGAATCACTTAAATATGTTAAGGAATGAGGGAGTTATGACATTTCGAAGTTGGACATAGTAAGCTGTCCAAACAGGGCAATTTGCCCAGATTTTTATTTTCAAAAATTTAATTTACACCCCCTATACTTTAAACAAATGTACAGAGGTTTACCAACATCGGATTTGGTCGCGGTTTGGAGCATGGTACTTTTAATTCTGTTTATTACAGTCTGAAATACTTATTTTATATTTTTTTTTGAAATTTTTTATAAAATCCCTTTATTCTAGTATAATTACATAGTTGCCCCAAAACTTTTAAATTTTGTCGTTAATAATTAGTATTTCATAATTTCTTGCGATGGAAAAAATAATGATTTTTGTCACTCAAATGTGTTATTAGGGGTGACAATCGGGTCGTGTCGGGTCATAATCGTGTCGGGTCATTGTCGTGTCGGGTTATAATCGTGTCATTCTTGACGTGTCATAATCGTGTCGGGTTATAATCGTGTCGGGTCATATACGGGTCACCCGTTTAACCCGTCTAGGGTGTCATCGGTTCGGTTCAGTTTGGATCGGATCAGATCGGATCGAATCGAATTTTTATTTTTTTATTTTTGATTTTTTTTCATGTTTTGAAAACCAATCGAAGTGGTCGGTTCGATCTATTTTGCCAATTTTGGCAATCAGATCAATTTTTTAGTTGTAAGTAATTTAAGAAACCCAATCGGTTAGCTCGGTTCGGCTATTTGAAATAAGCTTACAGCCATTCTAAGAACACAAACAAGTCTTCCATCAAATGTATCAATTATTAACACGTACATCTTAAATACCAAAATACTACAAATATAGCAATATCTAACTATTATAAACTTAACACCTAAGCACATCCATACAAACTGAATAAGAAGAAATATTGTTTTTACTAACAGTAAAAAAAAATTTCTTCACTTGCCATTCATCAAGAATCAAGATTAATAGTTGTATTTATCTAATTGACTAATTTGTCTCCCTCCCAATCCAGCTATCCTAGCGGGCTTCCTCCCTTTTTTTTTCTTTCTTTTTTATTTTTTAATTAGTTTATATATATCTATATATATTATAAATATTTTTTTTTCTCTAAAAAAAAATAATAATAATAATTTTTAAAAAAAAAAAATTTTTAATTTTTTTTTTTATATTACTATTATTTTAGACTTCCAGATTATTAAAAATTATTTTTAAAACTAAAAATAAATGCCCTAACTGCACTTAAATACTTAATCGGGTCAAACGGGTTAGACGGGTTGACCCGCTTCAACCCGTTTATTAATCGTGTCAAACGGGTCGACTCGTTTATGACCCATGCCCTTATACGGGTCACCCAAACCCGTTTATTTTCGTGTCGGGTTGTTGTGTCGTGTCGAAAATTGCCACCCCTATGTGTTATGCTATTTGTGACGGAATCTTCAGACAAAATCCGACACAAATACTATTTGTGACAGAATCTTCAAATAAAATCCGATGCAAATACTATTTGTGACGTAATCTTCAAACAAAATCTGTTACAAATACTATTTGTAACGGAGCATTTGTGACAGTTTCAGATCGACACAAATAATAAGATTACATAACACTAATATTTGTGTCAGACCAAATTCTGTAACAAATATTATTTGTGACGGTTTCGAGTCGACACAAATAAACTGTCACAAATAATAAGTATATACATGACGCTATTATTTGTGTCGGACTAAATTCCGTCACAACATCTGTCACAAATAGTATTTGTGACACAAATAGCATTTGTGTCAGAATTTGGTCCGACACAGACTTTTTGTGATATCTGAAATTGTGTCGGGCACAAATTCGTCACAAAAAGGTGCAAATATGTGACTGAATTGCACATTTTTTGTGACGGAAGTGTACAGGATTATGTCAATTGCATAAAATTGCTTTCGGTTAAAAGCTAGTTTTTGGTTAATCGTGATTTTTTTTTTTTTTTTTGCGATTGCCTCACATTTTTCTGTCACTGAATTATAGAAGTTGGTTTGTCAATCGAGAACTAGACTCCAAAGAAATTACCAAACAAGGCCTACTGCAAAAAAAAATTTTTGGTTGAAAATATATCTTTTACATTATTTTACTGTCATGTTCTTATGTTTGACAATCCACAACTGTTAGGGTTCAACTAGAGAGTGGAATAATTACTATGTTTTATGCTATTGGACACTCCTTCACCTAATCATTGTCAAAGTAAACCAAATTATATGAAATGACAGTTTGAGTGTTTCATAGTGCTATTAATGCGCATGGTATATTCCAATAATTTGTATATATACATAGAGAAAACTGATAAGACTTTGAGGAGTACTAATCAATGAAGAAACTGACTAAGATGCTAATCCGGTAGTTATCTTGCTCTGAGACTTGAATCTAATCTTATTCTCTTTAGGAAAAAAGTGATGTGAAAGATTAAGGCCTCTTTTGGTTCATTTCACTGTTCACATGTGAGCTTTGTCTCCCAATTAATTGGCCCTGGCCTCCATCCAAATTTGAACATGGAGCTAGTCGATCGGTATAAGTATATATCATGTAATGCTATGCTTTTTAAATTTAATTTGTATATCAAATTAAATGGTTTCTAAACATATGTGATGGTATTGACACCTTGATTTTGATTGGAGGGTGTTAAAATGGTACTATCATTATTGAAGGTGATCCTACTGTCACATGTGTTTGGGGACCATTTAATTCGGGATACAAAACTTGGGATGCATTGCATTACTCTAATTATATTCACCTCTTAAGTTAAATGTCAAAATACAGGTATCTTCGATCTTTGCGGTATAAACAATTGCACAAAAGAGATCGATATGGCTAAAAGTTTCTCTGGTGATCATTTTGTAGTTGGCTAACAGAGACGTACAGTATGCTAACAGTTTTTCCCTACTGTTAATGAACCAAAAGACTTTAATAAAAATTCTATAATTTTTTTTCCAATGTCTATGAAGTTTTTATTTTTGGTGATAAATGTCTTTTCTTTCTATTTTTGGAAAAAAAAAAAAAAAACTTAAGTTTTAATTTAAGGGGTATTGATAGTGCTGCATGCACCATTATTGTTGTTAGGGTTCTATCTTGGGAGGTCGGTGTACGTCTGCATGGAGAAGATTATGTAATAATCTCCAACTAACAATGGGTGATTCAATATGGAGAATCCTACCCAGAAGTTACTAGTTCAAGTGACACAAACCCATCTTTTATGATAACGCTTTGGGAATTCATGAAATTTACAGTTGCCTAGTGTGTGTATATATATATATATATTAAAGAATCTCTAAAGAGGGCCATCTCTCTTTATTAAAAAGAGGGTCACTGTTTTGACCGTCGAATTGTGTTTAAAAACTGTGAAATGACGAAATTATCCTGAATGAAAACAGGATCCGACGACTAAAACAGTTGTCATCTCCTTAATAAAGAGAGAACGTACTTTTTAAAACCTGACTGATATATATATATATATATTTATTCAGTACGTCACTCCACGTACTTATTTGTAATGTGGCACTGTAGTGATTTTTTTTGTCAAAAGTACTGTAGAGATGAAGAAGAAAGCCAAGTACATGAGTGCGATGTGAAAGATGAGTTCTGATGAAGATTGTGCCGCCTTAAGTTCCGCATTGGATAACTAATAGAATTGTGAGGCTTATATATAATTAGTAAATTGATGTGGGTCAATTTCTTCAAGTTACACCAACATTGGACCAATTGATCCAATCAAAATCTAAATAAGTGATAAAGATTGTTACCGGCACATTAGTTTGAATTAGGATTTTGATGCTGTGTAACACTTGGTATAGTTTCTTATGTACATAAAAGTGATCTGTAAAAGAAGATGTCATTACATTATATAACATGGTTATTAGGTTACTATTCAAAATTGTACCTACTAACCAAGATCTCTTCGTAACAGCATAATTTATTTTAGGGTAATTTTTGGGACACAACTTTCATACAACTTTCACATAATTTTAAAAAACTTGTGTCTATCTCTCTCCTATGTGATTGTGGGGTCCAGTGACATCACAGGAGAGAGATAGACACATGTTTTAGGAAGGTTGTATGAAAATTGTATGAAAGTTGTGTCCCAAAAATTGCTCTTTATTTTGGGCGTGATGATATGCTTTCTACAATTATTTTTTTTTATTTTATAAAATATTGTTTTTCAACACGTGTGACAGTGAGACTGTTTTTAATAATAGTGGGAGCACTTCAACATCAAGTAATTAAAATTAACTAATCCCACTACCACACATGTGTTGAAAAATACTTTTAAAAAAGAAATATAACATTACTCTTATTATGAACTGTACCCCAAATCTTTTACTCCTACACATAACAAATTAAAGTGCAAAAATGCCACACGAAATTTTGGTCTATAATGATTGTCACATAGCAATTTTATGGTTGACTTTAAACAAATGGGAAATGTTAACATATGTTCTACGGGCACATGTTAATGAGCTTAACGTAATAAAAAATATATGAATAATTCACACTAATGAAAAGATAGGTGTGAATCTCACTCATTTATTCCTATTTCTGGATATTTTTAACTCCTTAACATGTGCCCTTAGGACAGATGTTAATAAAACCCTAAATTAAACAAAAAAGTGGAAACAAAATTAAATTTCTAGACTACTGGAACAGATAATGCCACAAAAGAATGATCCTCTATGAAGTTCTTTCCCTTCCTTTGTGAAGGTTGTTTCCCTGTGCTGTCCCTAGATCTGAAGATGTTTTCTTGCAGATCTGGTGTTGTCAAAGTCCGGTCCCACAATAGCGAAACCGGAGCCCGTGACACGCCACCGAGGCTACTCTAATTCATTAACATTCCTAAAAGAATTAGTTCAAGAACACGTATGCAGTGGAAAGAAAACAATTCATTTTTAAAACCAGTAGCCCAGTCGATTGAATCGAGGTCTCAGTCGACTGACTTGGAGGTGCAGAGAACAAGAACTCTCCAGTAACCCACTCCAGTCGAATGACTCCGAGATCCGGTTGATTAATGACTCAAAATCTCAGTCGACTGGGGTCGTCCGGTCGACTGAACCCAACCCAACAGAATGTCATATTTTCGTACAGAAACCAGTCGATTGTTTCTTGAGAATCAGTCGACTGATCCTCTGTAAAACCAAAAGAAAGAGTGCCTAAACCTGGAACCCAGTCGACCGTCGACCGGAGTCACGACTCGGTCGACTGTTTTCCTACTACAGGGCATTCTGCAGAATTTTTCAAGTTTAAAAGCTTTCTGAAATCACCCAGAGTTTAAATACACACTCCAAAATTATACCAAAGTGATCTAACTGGATTATAACATTACTAAAACGTAATTACAAAAGATTCCTAACCATAAAGCAGTATGAATCCGTTCCATGATTCAAAGTTAAACATAGGTTGAATGCAATAAAATCCTTATTACAACAATATTCCTATCACCAAAACTACAAGGTAAGCATTCAGGTTGCCTTCTAAGTGAGCTCCTAAACCCACGTGCTCACTTCTGCAATTCCTCGCCGGCATTCACACCTGCAATGGTATATAAATAACCACACATATTTCGATTTGTTTAAGCTAACGCTTAGTGAATAAAACAACAATTCACATGAATTATAAACAGGCTCGCATTCACATCTCTACAATTCACACTTGTCTCTGGAGTCTCACGTGTACATTCCACACTCCTAATCCGCGACTCCTCGCCAATAAGTCCACGCAAAAAGGTAAGACCCACGTCTCTTTTCTTCAAACGTGCAACGTTATGCCTATAACGGCTCCACAATGATGGCTTGATATACACACACTCCTTTGACCCAAAATGCAACTAAACATGCTCAAATACATTTCACCATGCTATCGACATAATCAAAACATTTCACCACACAATTGGGCCTACTTATCAATGTAGACGCCCAATATGAACTACACAATATATATCTATAAACTAACACATGTTTTCATACAAAATATGAATACATGTCAAAAAATCATTCCAAAATACAAAGTTGTATCACTCACCTCCGAATAATGCACTAACAATTCGTTCCAAAGAAAACCCGAGCACAAAGATTGTGTAGAAGTCTGTCTAGTACAATTCCTATCGATTGAAAATCCGATTAACTTTTTAAGAAAATTCTAGAAAACAAGTTTTCGAAAAACTTATCCAAACAAGACTTAATGGATATCAAAACGACGGCCTTACCTCGAGAAGTCTGAATATCCAATAAAATATTTTGATCAACGGACGGATCGCTGAAAATGAGCGTCGCAAGCTCGAAGAACAAATCTCCCTTTTCTCTCTTCTCCTTTTAGAAGTCAAATTGGATTTTGCTTTGTCAAAATATCTCACTCTTATGTATTTATAGCCAAAACTTCTCAAAATAGTATTTAACTCCCTTCAAGGTCTTAAACATTCGATTTAGCACCCCTAGTAGTAAATATCTAACTTTACTAGTTTTTCACTAAGTTCCGTTTAGTTGCTAAAACGCAGTATCACATAATTTTACGAAATTGCTAATTAGCCTTCAAAATTAGTAGCGTGTTAATTCGTCCTCACAAGGATACTAAAATTAATATTAGAAATATATTCTAAGCCAAAAAATAATACAGATTGTGAAATACACAAGTAAACATTTATTTTCAGATAAACATTTAAAGTATTCCACAATGAGCGTCTCATACTCGAAGAGACTTCACAACATCAAAACACTCATTCAACACCATCTCAATGGGTTCTCTTACACAGACACCCAAATCGACTCGTAAATCAAAACTCACTCACACATGTGCCCAAATGCACAACACATCATATTATCATGCATCACAATGTAATGAAATGAATAACACAATTACGGGTGTTATAATTCTCTCCCCCTTAAGAGAAGTTTGCCCCAAACTTGTACCTCATGTATCGAAAAAGTGCAGATACTGAGTACGCATCTCATCTTCTATTTCCCACGTCATCTCTTCCGTTGTTTGGCTACGCCATAACACTTTCACCTTCGATATCACCTTGTTTCGTAAAACTTGATCCTTTCGATGCAAGATCTTTACTGGATACGCAACATACGTCAAATCACCTTCAATTTCATTCGATGTCAGAGTCATCACTTGATCTCTGTCTTCCGTCAAATTTTTCCATAACAATGATACATGGAAAACGTTATGAACCTGGGCATACTTATTTGGAAAATTTAATTGATACGCTACGGGTCCAACTCTCCCAATGATTTCAAAAGGTCCTACATACCTCGGATTGAGTTTCCCGTATCTCCGAAATCTAGTAACCCCCTTTGAAGGTGACACCTTCAAGTAAACCAAATCGCCTACGTCAAATTCCAATGGTCGTCTACGCTTGTCGACATAACTCTTATACCTACTCTAAATTGTCAGTAACCGTTGTTGAATCACCTTTATCTTGTCCGTAGTGTCGTGGACAATTTTTGGCCTTTCAATCATTCTTTCTCTGACTTCCGTCCAACTAATCGGTGAATGACGTACGCGACCATACAAAGCTTCATCAGGAGCCATTCCAATACTCGACTGAAAACTGTTGTTATATGCAAACTCAATCAACGGCAATGGTCTTTCCAATCACCCTAAAAATTAAGTATACATAAATGAAGCATGTCTTCCAAAATCTGAATTACTCTTTTCGATTGACCATCAGTCTGAGGATGAAAAGCGGTACTAAATATAATTTGTTATCCATTGCTTCTTGCAAGGCCTTCCAAATCTTTAATGTAAAACTACTATCTCTATCTGATACAATAGAAACTAGAATGCCATGTAGTCTCACAATCTCGCGAATATATAACTTAGTTAAAGTCTTCGGCTTAGTTGTTCGAAGTGGTAGGAAGTACGACGATTTCGTCAAACGGTCAATGACCATCCAAATAATAGTATTTGATTTCTTAGACCTCGGAAACCCACTAACAAAGTCCATTGTAATGTGTTCCCATCCATTCGGCTACCGGTAATGGTTATGACAATCCCGAAGGTACTTGGCATTTGGCCTTCACTTATTGACAACTCGTACATCGTGAAACGTAGTGTGCTATTTCTCTCTTCATTCTCGGCTACCAATAAACATGTCTCAAGTTTCTATACATCTTGGTGCTTCCCGGATGAATGGTGCACTTCGTATTATGTGCTTTCTTTAGGATATTCCGTTTCAACTCTTTCTCATTAGGTACACAAATTCTATCCCTCAATCTCAGAACATCGTTCTCAAAAGTGAATCCCGGTTGTTTACCCATCGGAATCTCATCACAAATCTTCTTCAAAGTCATATCTTGAAGTTGTTTCTCCGTGATCTCGTGAATCAAGAGTGGTTATGCCACGATGGTCGACATCAAGCCACTTTCAATCCTCGGAATCACTTCAAGTTTCAAGTTCTCCATATCTCGTATCAACTCTAATTGAGAAGTCACGTCCAAGGCTGTGTTGGTTGGTGCTTTACGACTAAGAGCATCGACGACTACATTCGCCTTGCCCGGATGATAGTGAATCGATAGATCATAGTCCTTTATAAACTCTAACCATCTCCTTTACCTCAAGTTTAAATCTCGTTGTGTGAATAAGTACTTTAAACTCTTGTGATCCGTACATATCTTACATTTTTCCCCGTACAGATAATGATGCCAAATCTTTAATGCAAAAATCACGACGGCCAATTCTAGATAATGTGCTGGATAGTTATTCTCATGCGGTCTAAGTTATTTCAACGGATATGCAATGACCTTGTCACCTTGCAGATGAATGCAACCTAAACCTCTATATGAAGCATCACTATAAATGATAAACCCTTCAGTCCCTATTAGAATAGCTAAGATTGGTGCTTTCACTAGTCGACTCTTCAACTCTTGAAAACTATTCTCACATTCTAGACTATACAAAAGCAACATATTTTCTCATCAACTGTGTCATCGGCATTGCTATACGTGAAAAGTCTTTTACAAACCTCCAATAATAACCACCTAATCCTAGGAAACTTCGAATCTCTATCACGTTTTTAGGTCTCACCCAATTGGTAACTGCTTCTATCTTCTAACGATCTACTGAAATTCCTTTTGCCGACACTATATGACCATGAAAAGCAACCTCCGTCAACCAAAACTCACACTTTTTCAATTTTCCAAACAATCTCTTCTCGTGTAGTCGTAAGGCTAATCACAATGGTGTTCATGATCTTCAACAATCTTGGTATAGATTAGGATATCATCTATAAACGCAATAACAAACTCATCTAAGTAGTCTTTGAAAACACGATTCATCAAGTCTATGAAAGCTGCTAGAGCGTTAGTCTATCCAAATGGCATAACAAAAATTTAAAGTGACCATATCTAGTTCTGAAAGCTGTCTTGTCAACGTCATCCTCCTTGACTTTCAATTAGTGGTACCAGATCTCAAGTCAATCTTCGAAAATAGTTGAGCGCCTTGCAGTTAATCAAATAAGTCATCTATTCGCGACAACGGATATTTGTTCTTGACAGTCAACTTATTCAACTCTCGATTGTTGATGCATATACGCATTGTCCCATCCTTCTTCTTCACAAACAAGACTGGAGCTCTCTAAGGAAAATACTAGGTCGGATAAAACCCTTCTCAAGTAGCTTTTGTAACTGAATTTTCAATTCTTTTAATTCCACTGGTGCCATTCGATACGGTGCTTTGGATACTGGTTGTGACCCTGGTACTACTTTTACCATGAACTGAAGCTCTCTTTCGATCAATATGTCAGGTAATTCATCGAAAAAAACATCTGGAAATTCTCGAACTACCGGAATATCTTCTGCTAGTGGTCCAAGAACTCGTGTATCAACAATCGAATATAAGAAACCCGAACAACCTTTCTCCAACATCTTACTTGCTTGAATCTTCGATATCAAGTATGGAGGTACGGTCACACCCTTATCCTGAAAAGTAAGCTCTTCTTGACCTGGTGGATAGAAATTAACCCGTTTCTTCTCATTATCAATTCTAGCTTGATTGACCAACAGCCAATCCATGCCCAAGATAACATCAATGTAAATCACTATCAGTGGAATCAAATTGACGCTCAGACCTTATCACCTATCTTGATCTTACACGACTTGAATATCGAAGAAGTTACTAAAGGTTCACTAATAGGCAATGATACGCATAGGTCATATCCTAGCAGTTCGGACTCAACAGTTAAATGCTTAACAAAATCACAGGATACATATGAATGCATTGAACCTGAATCCATTGAGTATACGTGCAGGATATGAACAAATAGGAAGAATACTTTATACAACTGTATCATCCATATTCCCCGGCCTGAGCTGGAAATATTGCTCTTGTTGTTATGCGACTCCTTTCCCTTTATCTCCTCGTGGTTCTGTCCTTGACCCGCTTGGTACACTCGATGCTCCAGTACTCATTCCCGATTGTCTCTTACTCGGACAGTTCTTCGCTATGTGTCCTGGTTGGCCACACTCAAAACACTTCCCTCTCATCTCTGGGTTATAGCTCATGGTGTTCGAGGTTGTGTTCAGTGTAGTCACATTTATGTTCAAAGGATAATTTTGGGATATGTGCCCTAGTTGCTTATAAAGGTAACACGTGCTCAATAGGTAGCAAGTCCCTTTGTGTCGCATGTTACACGTTGGAGACAACGGTCTCGAGTCTCCAACAAATGTACTTTCTCCTTGGTTACCCAATTACGATCCCGAACTTTGCGTGAACAGCTTCTTCGCATTTCCTTGACCCTTGCTCTTATTGTCATTAGCTCTCATTCTTTGTTATCCTTGTCGATATCAATCGACACTTTTCTCAACGATACGAGCAGCTTCCTCAACTAGAGAAATGACCGGGTGTTGTAACATGTCAACACCGCTATAGATATTCACTCTAAGCCCTTCCTCAAACTTACGAGCTTTAGCCTCATTAGTTAGAATGGTAGTTTTCCCAAAATGCAACAAAGCATTATACCAAGAGAACCCAGAGACACATTCTCCCACAATCATATCTCCCTGAACTAGACTTACAAACTCTTGATGTTTTTGGTTATAAGCAGATTGTGGAAAGAAACGCTTGTTAAATTCATCTTTGAATGCTTCCCACGTAGTTGGCTTCCCTTGTTCGAGTACATTATTCCACCAATCTAATGCTTCCCCCATCAATGTATCCAATGCGCAAAGAATTTTCTCTTCGACAGTACTAACGTACGAAAATGTTGTTCAATGTCCATCATCCAATGATCGGCCAAGTCTATGTCAACTTATCCATTGTATAAGGTCGGTTTTCGTTTATGGAATTGTTCTACAATCGTGTGTTGAGGTCGCGGTACTGGTGGTGCATTTATGTAATGAACTTCAACTAGTGGGATCTGAATGTTCATCTGATCTCGTTCACTTACGGCTTGGACAAAGTTTCCTACCATATTCACTATTTGATCCATTCGCGAATGCAGTGACAACTCGCTTATCGGCTCAGTCATGGCAGTTCAAATGTTTGCCCTATTGAGTACAATGTATAATGATTATGCATGCTATGCCACAAGATATATATATATATATGTGCACAGTTCGTCGTCAAAAATAATAGATGCAACCATATGAAGCATTCCTACAATGATAATAATATTATCATCACAAATATACACTCCACTCGATGTCACTCAGCATATAATGTCACTCGTCCCCAAGGTTCTAAACTTATGCTCTGATACCACTAAATGTCACCGACCAGTCCCACAATAACATAACCAAAGCCCGTGGCATGCCACCGAGGCTACTCCATTTCATTAATGTTCCCAACATAATTAGTTTAAGAACACACAGCGAAAAGAAAACAATTCATTTTTAAAACCAGCAGTCCAGTCAACTGAATCGGGGTCTCAGTCGACTGACTTGGAGGTGTAGAGAACAAGAACTCTCCAGCAACCCACTCCAGTTGACTGACTCCGAGGTCTGCTCGACTAATGCCTCAAAATCTCAGTCGACTGTGCTCGTTCGGTTGATTGAACCCAATCTAGTAGAATGTCATATTTTCGTGCAAAAACCAGTCGATTGTTTCCTCTATAAAACTAAAAGAAAAAGTGCCTAAACCTGGAACCCAGTCGACTGGAGTCACGACTCATTCGACTGTTTTATTAATACAGGGCATTCTATAGAATTTTCCATGTTTAAATGCTTTCTGAAATCACCCAAAGTTTAAATACACACTCCAAAATCATACCAAAGCGATCTAACTGGATTATAACATTACTAAAACGTACTCCCTCCGTCCCATGTTAAGAGTCTCTTTTGGAAATTCTAACTTATTAAGGGGACAACCTTGATTTTGGTGAGATTTTTAACTTTCCAATATTGCCCTTTTTGAAATTCAAAATTGTAGTGTCACATCAAAAAAGAGATAGGGAAGAGTTGGATGTAATAAAGGGCAAATTTGTAAAGTGTTTATTAAAGTACTTATAACTTTTCAAAGAGGACTCTTAAAATGGGACATCAAAAAATGGTATCAAGGACTCTTAATATGGGACAGAGGGAGTAATTACAAAAGATTCCTAACTACTATAGCAGTATGAATCCGTTCTATGATTCTAAGTTAAACATAGGTTGAATGCAATAAAATCCTTCTTACAACATTCCTATTACCAAAACTACAAGGTAAGCATTCAGGTTGCCTTCTAAGTTAACTCCCAAACCCATGTGCTCACTTCTGCGACTCCTCGCCGGTATTCACACCTGCAATGGTTATTTAAATGACCATACATATTTCGATTTATTTAAGCTAACCCTTAGTGAATAAAACGGCAATGCACATGAATGATAAACATGCTCGCATTAACATCTCTACAATTTATACTAGTCTCTGGAGTCTCACGTGTATGTTCCATACTCCTAATCCGCGACTCTCGCCAATAAGTCCATGCGAAAAGGTAAAACTCACGTTTCTTTTTTCAAACGTTCGACCTTATGCCTATAAAGGCTCCACAACGATGGCTTGATAAAGGCACTCCTTTAATCCAAATAGTAACTAAACATACTCTCAAATACATTTCACCGTGCTATCGACATAATCAAAACATTTCTTCGTACAATTGGGCCTACTTATCAATATAGATGCCCAATATGAACTACACAATATATGTCTATAAACTAACACATGCTTTAATACAAAATATGAATGCATGTCAAGAAATCATTCCAAAACACAAAGTTGTATCACTCACCTCTGAATAACGCTCTAACAATTCGTTCCAAAGAAAACTCGAGCACAAAGATCGTGCAGAAGTCCGTCTAGTACAATTCCTATCGATCAAAGATCCGATTAACAACTTTTTAAGAAAATTCTAGAAGACAAGTTTTTGGAAAACTTATCCAAACAAGACCTAATGGATATCAAAACGATGGCCTTATCTCGAGGAGTCCGAATATCCAATAAAATATTTTGATCAACGGATGGATCGCCGAAAATGAGCGTCTCAAGCTCGAAGATCAAATCTCCCTTTTCTCTCTTCTCGTTTTAGAAGTCAAATTGGATTTTGCTTTGTCAAAATATCTCACACTTATGTATTTATAGCCAAAACTTCTCAAAATATCATTTAACTCCCTTCAAGGTCTTAAACCTTCGATTTAGCACCCTTAGTAGTAAATATCTAACTTTACTAGTTTTTCACTAAGTTCTGTTTGGTTGCTAAAACGCAGTCTCACATGATTTTATGAAATTGCTAATTAGCCTACCAAATTAGTAGCTTGTTAATTTGTCATCACAAGGATACTAAAATTAACATTAGAAATATGTTCTAAGCTAGAAAATAATACAGATAGTGAAATATACAGATAAATATTTATTTTTAGATAAAGATTTAAAGTATTCCACAATAAACATCTCATAATATAATAGGAAAGACTTCACAATATCAAAACACTCAATCAACACCGTCTCAATGGGTTCTATTATATAGATACCCAAATCGACTCGTGAGTCAAAACCCAATTACACATGTGTCAAAATGCACAACACATCACATTATCATGCATGACAATGTAATGAAATGAAATAACACAATTATGGGTGTTATAGATGTTGTCCTGTTCGGAGTTGGGGTTTTCACGCCAGTTCTGACACATCTAAGTTCTCTTCTCGAGGAAAGCGGCAATCGCGACCTCCTATCTGTCCAGAATGATACTCTGGTATTCTGGTAGATGGGGTTCCCATAGCTTTCAAGCATGTGGATATAAACTCTCCTTGGTTGCCTCTCTTAGGTGCACGAGCACTTGTTCCTGAGTTTTCCTTTTTTTTTCTTTTCCGGTCCCTCACTTGCTTTTATGTTGTTGTTGGCCAAAGGCTATCAATGTGTTGTAGGATAGTCATTTTTTATTTTCTGTACTTGTGCTTATTCTAATGATATGAATTGATATTTTAGCAAAAAAAAATTAGAATAAATTAAATTGGACAATATGTTGCGACATTTTCATGGTATATTTTGTATTGTTTGTAAGATATATATATATATATAATTATACCTCCTATGTGATTAATTTGTATAAATGAAACAATCACATCTCAAAACAATTCGAAATGTATCCAACTATATGTTTTGATTCAATGACTCCATCACATTTTTAATAAATTACACAGGCTCCCATAGTAGAAATAGAATTCTAACGACGGTGTATGAGAAAGTAAGTTATGAAAACACAAGTTTGACTTGCAAAAATACAATTTAAGATTGAGAAGGAAAAAAATGGAAAAGACTTGGGTACTTTTTTTTATAATTATTTTGTGCTGTGATTGGTCCATGTATATACCACTGGCAGTGTGCCTATGTGACACATATGTTACCCACATGTGAATCTTAACATTATGAGAACAGGATAAAATTTTTTTTTTTTAAAAAGGTACAGAAGTGTTGTCCAAAAAAATAGTTTACATAAGACATGCACAAGTGTGTTTATTTGTAGTCAATTTTATTGCAAACTGGAAATTTGATAAATAAAAAAATGTAACTTAGAATCAATACATAGGTTTGCAACAATTAATATACACATCTAATCCATAAAGTATCAAATGGGTTTTGGTAAGGCTATCACTTTATTAGCTACAAGCAATCTCATCCTCTTAATTTGCTATGTTCTGAGAGAGAGAGAGAGAGAGAGAGAGAGAGAGAGAGAGAGAGAGCACATTAACTATGTAGCTTGATATATAATATCATCTGATCATGGATATTAGAGAGAGAAAAACTACTTCTTCACAAGGAATGGTGAGACCCATGTCATGGTTGAATCCAAACTCTTCTTCAGCTCTTTGAAGTAGGCTTTGAAACTTTGGGTGACCCAACCATGAGATTGGAACTATGTATCTTCTTCTATTCTCTCCAACGTACACTGCAAAGTGGCCTTTCGGCACGTCGTCCGGGAATCCTTTCTCATCGTTCTTTCCGAAGCTGGAGCATCTCTTGAGGATTTGTTTTAGGGCTACTGTCTGAGGAAGTTTGTTTGATTTCTTAAAAGCCATACAGATTTTGAGAGAGAGAGAGAGAGAGAGAGAGAGAGAGAGAGAGAGAGGTGGTGGGGGAGGAATGAGGGGGTTGGAGGATGAATTTATGGAGAGACAGAGAGAGAAAGAGTGGGAAACAAAGTCATGTGCAGTGTGGGACAAAGGAATTAAGGAATGGTGTGTTTTTTTGGGGGGGGGAACGAGGGCATGAAGGTTGATATCCCATTGGGCGTACCCTACTTTGTTGACTCTCCTAAAGACAACTTGGACCCTCTTTCTCTCTCTCTCTCTCAATTTCTGGTTTTCTACTATCATTTTGTCCCCAGTGGAAAATGCCTTAGTTTTTGGTCAGTCGTAGTTTTGTAGTTTGTAGAAGTACAATAGGATGAGTAGGCCGGTGGGTACGTAAGGTATGTAATGATTATAAGTTGGGACATTTAAGGGGTGCGATAATATGTGTACTGGCCTAGGATATAAAAGAAAATACTTTTGCTCACTTAAAAAATTAAAAAATGATTCACTAATATTCATTCAAATATTCCATTGATCAATATAGAGGGATCCATGATTAAACAACAAGTATCCTATTGGCCAATGCAGAGGGATCCAGAATTAAACTAAAGTTTAATCTTGAGTCCCTCTGCATTGGCCAATGGGATACTTGTTTAATCCTGAGTCCCTCTGCATTGACCAATTGAATGCTTGGATAATTATTGGTGAACTATTTTTTTGGTGAGCAAAAATGGCACACACGGAATCCATAAGTGATTGATAAAAGTTATAGAGCAACTGATAAAAGTAAATGAAATTAGTGCTGAAGAATTTTTGTATCTCTTAGGTTTCCTTTTGGTAACAATTTTTGAAATTCATAAGTAATTATGGAACTTCGAAAGCTAAAATAAAATTTTTTGACAAACCAACTTCTGCAACTCAATGCATACAAATATGATTCAATCACAGAAACTTGCGGTTGGTTGCAACTGTTGGCAAACAAGTCCTTATTTTTGTTGCTTATCAGAGAGTGGACATTACATTATTGCGAAGTCTTTATCAGAAAATAGAAGAATAAAATTTTCATTTAAAGAAGTGAAGGAAAAAATAAAAACAATTAATTTCGTTTGTTGGGCCAGTAGCATTCACCCACGAAATATATATATATATATATATATTTGTATCACTGTCGAAACAGCATACATAATATAGAAGGGATGTAGATGAAGGTGGTTGATGTCTGTGCTAATTTGTCACTTATGAGATGAATGTCTTCAGAACAAAAGACTATCCATGTGAGGCTGCAAGAGCCCAATATCCACCATGGCCGAAATCAGGAGAAGAGGATATATATATATATATATATATTATTGTAGAGAAAAGAAATGCTAAATCTACCGGTTATATATATCCACCGGATTTAGCCACTGATACATGTGGCACAATTGGCAAGCATAAGTGTCATTGTAGACTTGTTGGTAACAAATTCTTCCGTGTACAACTCCCCTTTTCTCGCCCTATGTATATATGTTGGATTATTTTAATAAAATCATATTTATTTATTAATATATGCTCATGACATATATGGGAGTATGTATTTGTTGATTAGGAGTGTATATGTTATTAAGGTATTATGATTAATATATAAGAAGGTTTTGTTCTAATATCCATAGGTTAAAGACCTTTATTGGTGTACGGTTTTATGTCCAAAGAGCATATTGTTTCGGTTAAGGATATAAAGGCTTATGAATGGTATATCAACAGTTTCAATTCCAAAGCTTAATGGAGTCTTCAATAGGATAATATTTGTGGCTTTTAATTGCCAACGGTTAGTCATATACTAGTAATATATTGTTCTATTACATGATTGGGTTTGTATGTATTCTTATCAACTTTCCCAAGGTTCACATCTCCATGCAGCCGTATTTCTATTAGAGTATATTTTTTCCTTTGTTAAATTATATACATTGGGTAAAGAAGGCACAAGGGGCAAGCTTTTTGCCTAATCAAGTTGTGCAGACTTGATAGGCTTACGGCAAGGGTGGCCGGGCTGTTGTATCCCGGAGACGGCGTGCTATTTCCTACTGCACCGGGTATCACCCGTAGAGGGCGCGTATTGTCTCAAGAGAGCTTTGCGCCTCATCTCGGTCACCTTATTATTGGTTATTTTCGTGGAATTGACGGTGATATATTTTTCTATTGGTGGATTCTCTAAAGGCTATTTTTATTGGTGGGTTCTCTGAACGCTATTTCTACATTATTCTCCAACAATATATGTCAGCTACAATTAATTTCCTTGATTTAAATATCTTTTGCTTTCATTAATTGATTTCTGAGTATCTTATTGTTAATTTAAGGCTATGTTTGATTCGTCGATATAGTGAGTAAAAGAAGAGGGAAGATTTTCTGTTTCTTTTTCACTGAAAATCTGTTTGGTTGTGAAAAACAAAGAACAGTTCTTAGAAAATGAGTCTGAAAAAGCATGATTTTAGGAAATGCCAAAATGACAATTTTCTGTGTTTTCAATGTAAAAGATGGGATATAATGAAAATAAAATTTCTCAAAATTTTGAAAACATGGTGGCAAACTTGTAATTTTTAAGAATTGGAAAACACAGTGCCAGCGCTTGTAATTTGTAAGAAAAGATGGAATGGCATTATTGTTAAAAAAAAAAAAAAAAAAAAAAAAGGCTACGCTTATAATTACTAGGCTCCCTTTTCATGCTTCCCAAAACTCTATTAGCAGTCAACATAGCCATTGCTGAGGGTGCATTGTCAGGTAATTGTCTTTTCTTTTACTTTTGCAAGATGGATTGTAGAAGATCTAAAGCCTAAAGGTAGGCAACATATATTATTGGACTAATTGGAGTAGTAACTATAGCAATATCTTTTTGCAGACTTTTTTATGCATGTGCTTTGGAATGTATACTAGGCGAGGCTTGAATTCTTTTTAATAATTCTATCTTTTTGTCTCTAGTTTTGAATGTAACTATAATACATACAGGAGAGAGATGTTTCACATCGAATTAATAATTTTGGAGAAAAAAATAGTATGTAGTTTACTCTCTTTATCTCAAATTAAGAGAGAGTTTCATGATATAGCTAAGCAGTTTGGTCGTATCATACGACCCAAATCGAGTATATTATTTTGTTTCATTTTTGCATGGTATAATATTTTGTGATTTTGGATACATTATTTTGTTACTTGAACAAAGTCACTATGAAAAACTCTCTGGTTCAATGTTTTACTATCTAGATACATTATTTTGTTATGGTTTTTATATATAGTAGTTTTGGTTAGGTATTATACCTAGGAAAACAAAAACATTATACTATGTTGGTTTCTATAATGGTTGTACTTATGTAAGAAAACAGTGTACCTTGTCTTGGTCATATTTAGAGAATTTTAATAAGGGATTAAAAGGAGTAGAATACATTTTTGCTCACCCCAAATTTGCTAACCCAATTCTTATTGGTTAATGGAATGGGACTCAGTATTAAATAAGGATTAATAATAGCTAGTAAAAAGTCATGAGTCTCAATACATTAGCCAATGAGAGAGTTGGGTGAGTAATGGGTACGTTAGCAATTCACCCCAAAATTGCACTCAAATGAGTATTATAAATGATATAAACATTTATAAAGAATTATTTAATGATGATTTGATAGGTTTTAACCACTAGTAATGTTTTATTTTGATTGCTGAATGTTAGATGGGCGGAAAAAGTGAGAAATGTATTGATGTGTAAACCTGGCCATCAAAAAATAAATTGACATTCGTCCAAATTTTGCTCAAGAAAGTCAAAAATAAAAAAATGCAAACGCCAACCTTTAAGCCAAAAGTGTGGGAAGAAATTGATAATCAATTAAGTGAGGCCATTTGAGAGCTGTTTGTGCGTTAGGAACACAATTAATCCGACCTAAGAATCCGACCTAAGAATCAAGGCAATGTGGCTCCAGAAATTCTTCAGAATAAAAAATACTTTCTTATTTCCAGGTATATAGTTTGCATATGATTACTATGATTAGATGAATATTCATATGAACAGTATATTTAAATTGATTAATTTTATTATTTAAATTGTTAAAGAACTGCATGGTCCCCGGTTATTAAGCAAAATTCTTTTCGTGGTCCCCGGCTATTAAGAAAAATTCTTTCCGTGGTCAAAAAGTGTTAGTAACACGAAATGCGATGGCAGCATGTTCTTTTGATATGTTGTTGACCTTTGTCTACACCAGTTGGGAGGGAACTGCCAATGACTCTAGAGTATTTTTAGATGCCATAACAAGACCATGAAATTAATTTCCCAAGCCAAATGAAGGTAAGTTTTAGATTTCAAGAAAATCTATTTATTTTTTTAAGGTAGTTGTAAGTGAACATCCTCCCTTGCTTTGGCATAATACTTGAAAAACTGGAACGAGCTTTTTCCTGTGCTTGGACTTCACTCTTTGAGCTTGCTCTTGCACTGGAACCAGAGTAGGAACCAAAACTGGCACATGCACGTGAACAAAGGCCGGAGACTACCATGACACCCGAAGAACTCCGGTTTTAGCCAAGGGTCCCAAGGAGTCTTTACCTGCTCGATTTCCCTATTTGCCCTAATGAATGAAAGTGTTAGACCGACGATCTGGTTACTAACGTTACAAATATTGTATCTTTACTTTCTAGGTCAATATTATCTTGTCGATGCTGGATATCCAAACACGCCGAGAGTTCTTGCTCCACATCGAAATGAAAGGTATCATTTACGTGACTACCGAGAGCATGGGCAACCACGAGGCAGAGTTGAGTTATTCAACTATAGGCATTCCTCATTGCGATATGTGATTGAGCGTTGCTTTGGTGTATTGAAAACAAGATTTCCAATTATAAAAATGATTCCAAAGTACCCTCCTAGACGACAACGAATGCTCCCCACTGCATGTTGCATAATACATAATTTTATCCATTTAGACGCATCGAGGGACACACTATTTGAAGGCTACTTGCATGAAGGATTAGAAGTCTCCAATGAAGAGGGTGTGTCTACTGAACAACATGGCATCCCAATTGATTTAACTCAAACTAACCTCATGACCCAGGTTAGAGATGGCATTTCCACATCTATGTGGGAAGATTATCTACGTCGTGCATGACTTATTGACTCAGTCTGTTATAATGATGACACTTTTTCTTTACACATTAAAAATATTTAGTCCAAGTTTTTGGGATTTTTTTTTCTATTTGGTTTCTTCCTTAATTTGTGGGTATGGTTTAGTAAGATGGTTGTTCATAGAAAGCATGCATTTTATTTATTTATTTTTTGTTAAACAAAAAACAAGTAAGTTTTTAAATACCAAAAAAATTGTTAAGTATCATGTCTATACAGTCTTAGCGTTAGCCAAGGGTCAAAATCGAAACGTATGAAACTTTTCGGTTTCGCTGGGGTACGAAACGAAATAGGGCAAGAATCTCGAAATTCCAGATTATCGACAAGTTTCAACTGTTTCCAAGTGTTTCGCACGAAACACTTTTGTTTCCACCGAAACATTCACGTGATTCAACAAGGCTATCAAAATAGGTGATGATTCAAGAAGAGAAATTTAAGGGAAATGATTAAGAAGAGAAATTTGGGAAAGTTGGGAATCTGTGTATTAAAAACTTACTTGGTTGAGGTGATTCAACTGATTCAGCTTCTTTTTCTTCTTCTTCTTCTTCTTCTTCTTCTTCTTTTTCTTCTTCTAGGGTATCCCGCTGGCCTCTTCTTCTTCTGATGATGATGATGATGATGATGAATCGATGATGATGATGATTCTGATCTAGGGTTTCCCATGTGGGTTTAGCTCGAGAATCTCGACTCTCAAACTCTCATCTCTCTCTGTCACGCCCCGGAGTAGCAAAATAGGGAAAAATAAATTTCCATTCTGGACCCGAAGATACGTGTCAAGTGAAGTCACATGATTTTCCACACAAAAACTTAAACATTTAAAACATAATTCAATACATCTGGAAAATGAAGGTATAACCTTACTAAGTTCAAATAGTCAGAACCGTTACAATATCAGAGTATGGTCCATAGGATCACAACAGGTCTGGAGACAACATATGCCCAAGTACCCGTTACAAAAGTCTATAGCAATAATAGGAACATAAACTAGACTATGACAGTCTTCAGTCCTCAGCTGGCGTAAGGATCGGCGTCAGCATAAAACTCTCCTCCAGTGTAACCGTCATGTATGGGGTCACCCGCCACATATCCCTCATCAGGGTAGTAGTTATCGTCATAGGCTCCGTCACCTGTATAGTCAAACGTTTGCATACCTAGACGTGAAATGTCCAAAGCATAGCCATCAGCTTACAAGGTCGAGTAATAGGTACTCTAGGTAACATAGTTAAAATAGATTACATCATTAGCATTAAGTACCTTTAACATATGTATCAACTCATAATAATATATATCATTTCTCAATTGTTCTCATCTCTTAATACATCTCTGATTCCAAAACATAACGCATCTCATTATGCTAACACATCTATCAACATATCCATGCTTTGTACATAGCATCTCATAGTCTACAAACCTCTGATTCACCGCCATTTACAGAGGTGAAACCTGTCCCTCACCGCAAGTCATGAATCAGTCCGATGTGACTGTCTGAAACACTTTCCAAAACACAATACATCACTCTATTGACAACTCACCTATCAACATATCCATGCTCTGTACATAGCATCTCATAGTCTACAAACCTCTGATTCACCGCCATTTACAGAGGTGAAACCTGTCCCTCACCGCAAGTCATGAATCAGTCCGATGTGACAGTCTGAAACACTTTCCAAAACACAATACATCACTCTATCGACAACTCACCTATCAACATATACATGCTCTGTACATAGCATCTCATAGTCTACAAACCTCTGATTCACCGCCATTTATAGAGGTGAAACCTGTCCCTCACCGCAAGTCATGAATCAGTCCGATGTGACTGTCTGAAACACTTTCTAAAACACAATACATCACTCTATTGACAACTCACCTATCAACATATCCATGCTCTGTACATAGCATCTCATAGTCTACAAACCTCTGATTCACCGCCATTTACAGAGGTGAAACCTGTCCCTCACCGCAAGTCATGAATCAATCCGATGTGACTGTCTGAAACACTTTCCAAAACACAATACATCACTCTATCAACAACTCACCTATCAACATATCCATGCTCTGTACATAGCATCTCATAGTCTACAAACCTCTGATTCACCGCCATTTACAGAGGTGAAACCTGTCCCTCACCGCAAGTCATGAATCAATCCGATGTGACTGTCTGAAACACTTTCCAAAACACAATACATCACTCTATCGACAACTCACCTATCAACATATCCATGCTCTGTACATAGCATCTCATAGTCTACAAACCTCTGATTCACCGCCATTTACAGAGGTGAAACCTGTCCCTCACCGCAAGTCATGAATCTGTCCGATGTGACTGTCTGAAACACTTTCCAAAACACAATACATCACTCTATCGACAACTCACCTATCAACATATCCATGCTCTGTACATAGCATCTCATAGTCTATAAACCTCTGATTCACCGCCATTTATAGAGGTGAAACCTGTCCCTCACCGCAAGTCATGAATCAGTTCGATGTGACTGTCTGAAACACTTTCCAAAATACAATACATCACTCTATCGACAACTCACCTATCAACATATCCATGCTCTGTACATAGCATCTCATAGTCTACAAACCTCTGATTCACCGCCATTTATAGAGGTGAAACCTGTCCCTCACCGCAAGTCATGAATCAATCCGATGTGACTGTCTGAAACACTTTCCAAAACACAATACATCACTCTATCAACAACTCACCTATCAACATATCCATGCTCTGTACATAGCATCTCATAGTCTACAAACCTCTGATTCACCGCCATTTACAGAGGTGATACCTGTCCCTCACCGCAAGTCATGAATCAGTCCGATGTGACTGTCTGAAACACTTTCCAAAACACAATACATCACTCTATCGAAAACTCACCTATCAACATATCCATGCTATGTACATAGCATCTCATAGTCTACAAACCTCTGATTCACCGCCATTTATAGAGGTGAAACCTGTCCCTCACCGCAAGTCATGAATCAGTCCGATGTGACTGTCTGAAGCAAAACACAATATATCTGACTATGCCACGACTGACACATACCGTTAACAAAACGTCCGTTTCACCGCTATTCAGTGGGTATACCTTCCCTCCCCGCACGACGTGAACACGGTCCAATTGTTAACCTACCCCACATCACCTAGTCAACAAACCTCTGGTTTACCGCTATTGCAGAGGTGAAACTTGTCCCTCACCGCAAGTCATAAACCAGTCCGTTGTGACTGTCGGTCATGCTGACCCAAATCCCAATACTAAAACAAACCCACGACTTTTCCATGTGGCTACCTAACATAAATAGAATAACTGACCATCAAAACCCAAACTAAACTTGGTTTAACACGTATACGTTCCTCACTTAATAATTACCTCAAAGGTACAATAGCTTAAGCCCTTTACTTCTCATAGTAAACATTAGCAATCAATCACGTTATTCTCTTTATTAACGCAGTTCAATCATCATAAAAAGGTTTGGAATAATAAGATAACATCATTAGAAACATGGTATAACAACATTGTAAATATCATCATAGCATGAATCAAACATTGTTATCACATAACTGCATTCAAATCAAAACTAGAATGAAATATTAGACATTGTCTATGATTCTAGTAAAAATAGGGCATAGGGGTATTTTGGTTATTTTCCAGTTTATAAGTCATGATCCGAAAATATTAAAGTTACGTGAGATCAAATAAATAAGTATTCATGTTATAAGTTAAGAGTTTTCGATCCCCGTTAAGAAAATATCTTGATTTCAGTCGATTTAAATGAAAATAGGTCACAAGGGTATTTTGGTCATTTTTCCAATTTTGTACTTCCACAACCGAATTTATAAAAGTTCCGTGAGATTAAATAACTAAGTATTCATGTTGGAAGTTAAGAGTTTTCGATCCTCACTAAGAATCCATCTCGATTCTAGTCGTATTTAAAAATACCAGTTTATCGTATTTATACCGTATTTGAAAAACCAGAATATCGCATTTATACTATATCATAATGCTGTATTTATACTGTATTATACTATATTAGAATACACTATTTATACCGTATTATACTATATCAGAATACCGTATTTATACGTATAACAATTATAAATACGTAATATAATACGTATAAACATCACATAATTAATATGAATCATAATCATAATCAAATGTGCATAACAAAGTGTAATATAAATAGCTGAGTGAGTTGGAGACTCACCTAAATTCGCAGTATAATAATGCCGAGAAAACCCGAAGAAAACCCGAAGAATCTTTGAATATAAAATTCAGGCTTCAAATAGTGTTCTTGGTGTTCTTGGTGTTCTATGTGTGTTCTTGATGTTCTTGGTGTGTTCTTGGTGTTCTTGGTGTACTATGTGTGTTCTTGGTGTTCTTGGTGTACTAGGTGTGTTCTTGGTGTTCTTGGTGTACTATGTGTGTTCTTGGTGTTCTTGGTGTTTGTGTGTGTGAGATGAAGATATGTAAGCATTAGGATGAGTTCTCAACCTCATAAGTCTAAGGATAAATGTAAAGGAATGGTCCCATATATATAGGAACCAAGGAGGGACTTCACCTTGCAATTACCAAGAGTTAAAGGTTCAAAGGATAATTATTTTCTTAGGGCCATGTTTGGTTGGATGTGAAATAAAATCATAACTGGTCCAAATATACCAGATATTCACAAATCTGCTAAATTTCTGTTTCTAAAAATTCTAAAAATTTATAATCGAGTTCTATAAATATTGAATATTGTAATAACAACATAAAAATACTATTCATCTTGGGAAATAAATATTTGAAAATAGCGGGTATTACATCATCCACCACTAAATAAAGGATTTCGTCCCCGAAATCAGAGTTAAGTAGTGATAGAACAATACAACAGCAAAATTTTAAAGATCCAAGATACCAAAAACATAAACAAAATAAAATCCAAAACAACACTCAAGCATTGGTAAACAATTCTGGAAACTTCTCTCGCATTTCTGACTCTAATTCCCAGGAAGCTTCTCTTTCATCGTGATGCTTCCACTGAATCTTTACAAGTGAAATCTATTTGTTTCTTAGCTTCTTCACTCCTCGATCTAGTATACGTACAGGTCTCTCGTTGTATGATACGTTGTCATTGACCTCGATATCTGTGAAGTCGATCTCGTGTTCCGGGTTATGAGCACACTTCTTCAACATACTTATATGGAACACATTATGAACTCCAGACATCTTCGGTAGTAGTGCAAGTCTATAAGCAACTTTGCCCACATGTTCAAGGATCTCGAAAGGTCCTATGAATCGAGGCGAAAGCTTTCCTCGCTTCTGTCCAAATCTCACAATACCACGTACTGGTGATACCTTGAGGAAAACATGATCTCCAACATTGAAATCCAATCCTCTGCGATGTTTATCTACGTAGCTCTTGAATCTACTCTGTGCTGTACGCATCTTCTCTTTCACAATCTTGATCTTCTCGTTTGTCTCTCGCACAATATCAGGTCCAAGAAGTTGATTATCTCCCACTTCTGCCCAACATAATGGCGATCGGCAAGGTCGTCCATACAAGGCTTCAAAAGGTGCCATTCCTATACTCGTATGATAGGAATTGTTGTAGGCAAATTCAACCAACGGCAAGTGAGTCTCCGATGTGCTTTCAAAATCAATGACACAGGCTCGCAACATGTCTTTCATTACTTGATTGACTCTTTCGGTTTGTCCATCAGTTTGTGGATGAAAAGCTGAACTCAAGTTCAATGAAGTTCCCATAGCTTTCTGTAGACTTTTCCAAAATTCTGATGTAAATCGCGAATCTCTGTCAGATACGATTGTAACTGGCACACCGTGTAGTCGTAAGACATGTTGTAAATACAATCTACTCATCCTTTCTACAGGATACGTCATACTATACGCAATGAAATGCGCTGACTTGGTGAGTCTATCAACAATCACCCAAATTGCATCGTGATTCTGTTGAGATCTGGGTAAGCCTACCACAAAATCCATGGATATATGTTCCCATTTCCACTCAGGAATAGGTAAAGGCTGCAATAATCCTGATGGTTTCTGGTGTTTAGCTTTGACTTGCTGACAAGTGATACACTTGGAAACATACTCAGCAACATCTCGCTTCATACCTTCCCACCAAAAGTTTCTTTTCAGGTCTTTGTACATCTTAGTACCTCCAGGATGTACTGTCATCCGTGACTTATGTGCTTCATCCAAAATATCTTTTCGGAGAGTACCTGTATCTGGCACACATAGTCTACCTCTACTCTTTAGAGCTCCGTCTGGACCAATACTCCAGTTCTCTGGGTCTTTTGCTAATACCTTAGCAAACCATAACTGAAGTCCTTCAATCTCCTTTTGAGCTTCAAGTATGCGACTGATGATTGTTGGTTGCACTACAAGGCATCCAAAATGTTGTCCTTCCTTTGCTCCAACTGCTATTTGCAGATCATATTCCCCAATGGTCTCTAATGCTCGCCATTCTCGAATTAACAACGTAGCAAGTAACCTTTGAGGTCGTCGGCTTAGAGCGTCTGCTACTACATTCGCCTTTCCAGGGTAATACTGTAAAGAAAAGTCATGATCTTTCAGTAACTCCATCCATCTTTGGTGTCTCATGTTTAACTCCTTCTGAGAAAAATAGATACTTAAGACTCTTATGATCTGAAAACAAATCAAATTGTTCTCCATATAAGTAGTGTCTCCAGATCTTCAGAGCAAACACGATAGCAGCTAACTCCAGATCATGCGTAGGGTAGTTCTTCTCATGCGGCTTCAGTTATCGTGATCCATATGCAATCACATTTCCATCTTGCATAAGCACACAACCAAGTCCTTGATGCTAAGCATCACTATAGATGATATATCGTTCTCCTGTCTTCGGTATTGCAAGCACTGGTGCTGAGGTTAACTTTTCCTTCAACTCTTGGAATGCACGTTCATGCTTGTCTGTCCACTCGTACTTCATCTCCTTCTTTGTTAAATTCGTTAAAGGCCCTGCAGTCTTAGCGAATCCTTCGACGAATCTTCGATAGTAACCCGCTAATCCAAGAAAACTTCTAACTTTTGTAGCACTGGTTGGTCGATTCCAACTTAAGACAGCATCAATCTTAGATGAGTCTACAGCAATCCCATGTTGATTAACAACATGTCCCAAGAATTTGACTTCCTGTAGCCAGAATTCACATTTACTAAACTTTGCATACAACTGGTCATCTCTTAATGTATGCAAAGCAATCCGTAAATGCTCTTTGTGATCTTCTTCTGTTTTTGAATAAATCAAGATATCGTCGATGAATACGATAATGAATTTATCCAGATATGGTCTGAATACTCTATTCATTAGGTCCATAAACATTGCGGGGGCATTGGTTAATCCAAAAGGCATAACCAAAAACTCATAGTGACCATACCTCGTCCTGAAAGCTGTTTTCGTAATATCTTCTGGTCGGACTAGCAGTTGATGATATCCCGAACGTAAATCGATCTTCGAGAATATCATTGCTCCTTGTAACTGATCGAATAAATCATCTATCCTGGGGAGAGGATATCTGTTCTTGATCGTTACTTTGTTCAACTCTCTGTAGTCTATACAGAGTCTCTGCGTTCCGTCCTTCTTCTTTACAAACAATACTGGTGCTCCCCAAGGCGATGTACTAGGTCTAACAAAACCTAGGTCTTCAAGTTCTTGAACTTGCTTCTTTAATTCCATCATCTCTGTTGGCGCCATTCGATAAGGAGTCTTTGAAATTGGTAAAGTTTCGGGCACCAACTCGATACAAAAATCAATCTCCCTCTTAGGCGGAAGTCCTTTGATATCTTCAAACACATCTTCAAAATCTTGAACTATAGGGATCTGAGCAACAGTGATCTCCACACTCGTGCTCTTGATTGTAGAAAGATTACTAGAAAGAAAACTTCGCTAGGAGAGTTACACTGGAATCTGACAGCAGGATGTCCAGGTATCGAAAAGACAATCGATCTTCTAACGCAATCTAAAGTTGCATGATACTTCGTAAGCCAATCCATTCCTAAGATAACGTCAAACTCAGACATAGATAAGATTACTAAGTCCGCCGAAAAGTTTCTGCCCTCTAGGATCAAGGGACAGTTCTTGCAAACTTTACCCAACTTAACACTAGCTCCCAAAGGTGATGTAGCATTAAGTGGCGTCTCAAGAGCCTGAGGTACTAAACCCAAATCTCGTACAATTCTAGCAGCAATAAATGAACGAGTAGCGCCAGTATCAAAAAGAGTGAAGAGAAACATTTGACACAACGTATACTGAATAAGAATATCACACAAGGATACTCATAGTATATCACATTAATATAACTAACTTAAGAAATAAACTTCTTAAGTCTGAACAAATCTCTTAGGAAACTTAAGGTTCAAAACCTATGCGTCGGAAAATCAGTGAGAGCCAGCTAACTAAAGCTTAAACCTGGCTCTGATACTAAAAATCCTGTCACGCCCCGGAGTAGCAAAATAGGGAAAAATAAATTTCCATTCTGGACCCGAAGATACGTGTCAAGTGAAGTCACATGATTTTCCACACAAAAACTTAAACATTCAAAACATAATCCAATACATCTGGAAAATGAAGGTATAACCTTACTAAGTTCAAATAGTCAGAACCGTTACAATATCAGAGTATGGTCCATAGGATCACAACAGGTCTGGAGACAACATATGCCCAAGTACCCGTTACAAAAGTCTATAGCAATAATAGGAACATAAACTAGACTATGACAGTCTTCAGTCCTCAGCTGGCGTAAGGATCGGCGTCAGCATAAAACTCTCCTCCAGTGTAACCGTCATGTATGGGGTCACCCGCCACATATCCCTCATCAGGGTAGTAGTTATCGTCATAGGCTCCGTCACCTGTATAGTCAAACGTTTGCATACCTAGACGTGAAATGTCCAGGGCATAGCCATCAGCTTACAAGGTCGAGTAATAGGTACTCTGGGTAACATAGTTAAAATAGATTACATCATTAGCATTAAGTACCTTTAACATATGTATCAACTCATACTAATATATATCATTTCTCAATTGTTCTATCTCTTAATACATCTCCGATTCCAAAACATAACGCATCTCATTATGCTAACTCATCTATCAACATATCCATGCTTTGTACATAGCATCTCATAGTCTACAAACCTCTAATTCAGATGTGACTGTCTGAAACACTTTCCAAAACACAATACATCACTCTATCAACAACTCACCTATCAACATATCCATGCTCTGTACATAGCATCTCATAGTCTACAAACCTCTGATTCACCGCCATTTACAGAGGTGAAACCTGTCCCTCACCGCAAGTCATGAATCAGTCCGATGTGACTGTCTGAAACACTTTCCAAAACACAATACATCACTCTATCGACAACTCACCTATCAACATATCCATGCTCTGTACATAGCATCTCATAGTCTACAAACCTCTGATTCACCGCCATTTACAAAGGTGAAACCTGTCCCTCACCGCAAGTCATGAATCAATCCGATGTGACTGTCTGAAACACTTTCCAAAACACAATACATCACTCTATCGACAACTCACCTATCAACATATCCATGCTCTGTACATAGCATCTCATAGTCTACAAACCTCTGATTCACCGCCATTTATAGAGGTGAAACCTGTCCCTCACCGCAAGTCATGAATCAGTCCGATGTGACTGTCTGAAACACTTTCCAAAACACAATACATCACTCTATCGACAACTCACCTATCAACATATCCATGCTCTGTACATAGCATCTCATAGTCTACAAACCTCTGATTCACCGCCATTTATAGAGGTGAAACCTGTCCCTCACCGCAAGTCATGAATCAGTCCGATGTGACTGTTTGAAGCAAAACACAATATATCTGACTATGCCACGACTGACACATACCGTTAACAAAACCTCCGTTTCACCGCTATTCAAAGGGTATACCTTCCCTCCCCGCACGACGTGAACACGATCCAATTGTTAACCTACCCCACATCACCTAGTCAACAAACCTCTGGTTTACCGCTATTACAGAGGTAAAACCTGTCCCTCACCGTAAGTCATAAACCAGTCCGATGTGACTGTCGGTCATGCTGACCCAAATCCCAATACTAAAACAAACCCACGACTTTTCCATGTGGCTACCTAACATAAATAGAATAACTGACCATCGAAACCCAAACTAAACTTGGTTTAACACGTATACGTTCCTCACTTAATAATTACCTCAAAGGTACAACAGCTTAAGCCCTTTACTTCTCATAGTAAACATTAGCAATCAATCACGTTATTCTCTTTATTAACGCAGTTCAATCATCATAAAAAGGTTTGGAATAATAAGATAACATCACTATAAACATGGTATAACAACATTGTAAATATCATCATAGCATGAATCAAACATTGTTATCACATAACTGCATTCAAATCAAAACTAGAATGAAATATTAGACATTGTCTATGATTCTAGTAAAAATAGGGCATAGGGGTATTTTGGTCATTTTCCAGTTTATAAGTCATGATCCGAAAATATAAAAGTTACGTGAGATCAAATAAATAAGTATTCATGTTATAAGTTAAGAGTTTTCGATCCCCGTTAAGAAAATATCTTGATTTCAGTTGATTTAAATGAAAATAGGTCACAAGGGTATTTTGGTCATTTTTCCAATTTTGTACTTCCACAACCGAATTTATAAAAGTTCCGTGAGATTAAATAACTAAGTATTCATGTTGGAAGTTAAGACTTTTCGATCCTCACTAAGAATCCATCTCGATTCTAGTCGTATTTAAAAATACCAGTTTATCGTATTTATACCGTATTTGAAAAACCAAAATATCGCATTTATACTATATCATAATACTGTATTTATACTGTATTATACTATATTTGAATACACTATTTATACCGTATTATACTATATCAGAATACCATATTTATACGTATAACAATTATAAATACGTAATATAATACGTATAAACATCACATAATTAATATGAATCATAATCATAATCAAATGTGCATAACAAAGTGTAATATAAATAGCTGAGTGAGTTGGAGACTCACCTAAATTCGCAGAATAATAATGCCGAGAAAATCCGAAGAATCTTTGAATATAAAATTCAGGCTTCAAATAGTGTTCTTGGTGTTCTATGTGTGTTCTTGGTGTTCTTGGTGTACTATGTGTATTCTTGGTGTTCTTGGTGTATTATGTGTGTGATTGGTGTTCTTGGTGTTTGTGTGTGTGAGATGAAGATATGTAAGCATTAGGATGAGTTCTCAACCTCATAAGTCTAAGGATAAATGTAAAGAAATGGTCCCATATATATAGGAACCAAGGAGGGACCTCACCTTGCAATTACTAAGAGTTAAAGGTTCAAAGGATAATTATTTCCTTAGGGCCATGTTTGGTTGGATGTGAAATAAAATCATAACTGGTCCAAATATACCAGATATTCACAAATCTGCTAAATTTCTGTTTCTAAAAATTCTAAAAATTTATAATCGAGTTCTATAAATGCTGAATATTGTAATAACAACATAAAAATACTATTCATCTTGGGAAATAAATATTTGAAAATAGCGGGTATTACACTCTCTCTCTCCCTCCCTCTCTCTCTCTCTCTCTCTCTCTCAACAATGTTGATTCAGTCCAACGAAAATAAATACAAGGTATTTATGCCATTTTTTAAAAGCTTAAATATTTCTTTTTTTGAATGGATTAAAATATTAGATTATATTATATAACATATCAGTGTATCACTTAGAGGTTAAAATATCATAGTATCATTTTAAAAGCTTAATTATTAAAAGCTTAAAATATCAGTGTTATAAAGTATATAATATATACTTATATTGTTATTATGAGTTACGTCCGGATAAAAATGTAAAAAATTAGTCATACTTTATTTATTAATTAGTCTTAAAATTTGTAAGTACAGTTTATAAATCTGGTAAAAAAAATTACAGTTTATAAATTATTGATGCTTAAATTATCATGTATTTTCAATTTGAACTATGTATTATTGATATAACTACATATATAACTTATACTGTACTAGTTATATAAATTATATTAGTTATAACTTATATAAGTTACTATATAACTAATACAGCATTTCTATAAATATAAAATTAGTTATGCTCAATTACTAATTAGTCCTACAAGTGTACTAATTGCAATTAATACTTGAGTAATGCTACACCCACACCAAATTCCACACCCAACAATTGTGGAACACTAATTCCAAAAAGAACAAAAACAAAAATAAATATAACATATTATAGTATAATATAATATACTATGCTATATGACTATATTCCAACCGAAAATAGCATTATGCTATATGACTATATTCCAACCGAAAATAGCTCCTTATGTGCTTATATGTAACTTTTATTTTTTGTGAATGGTGTTTTATGTATTCTATAAACTGCTTGACAGTAGATTGACGCCTAAATTATCATGGATTTTCAATTTGAACTATACTTTATTGATATGACTACATATATAGACCTCTCAAATGTTCAATTAACCAATTATAAGCTTTATATGTACATACAGTTTACTTTAAAGTGATGTTTCCACAAGTTTCTTAGTGTTTCCAAATTTTTCCGGTGTTTCCACATGTTTTCGAAACATTTCTGAAAAGTTTCTATTTTCGGGAATACCGAAATGCTACACTGACACGAAATTTTGATCCTTGGTGTTAGCATTAAGAAAATATTGAAAAAGAGAACGAAAAATAGCTTTACCAAACACATTCTCAGCACTTGTACATTTTTCATCAGCTATGAAAACATAGGAACCAAACATATTTTCAGCATTTCATTTTGTAAAAACTATTTTTATTTTCGTAACCCAAACATGTTTTCTTAAATTGCGCAAATGGAAAATGAAAATGGATTCCGTGAACTTTTCACTTAAAATAAAAAACAGAAAAAGTTTTCATGAACCAAACAGACCCTAATTTTCTCGTTTTTTTCCTTGTGTTTTCCTTCATGCCAAAATAACATGAAAAATTAAAAATTTGTAAAATGTAACTGTCACAAAAGAAAAAATGAAGGGAAATGCCTCGCATGGTTAATATATTTATCAACTTATTCTCTTTTATTTCTTATTTTTTTTCATTGTTTCCTGATAATTAACTAAACAAAGGAAATTAATTTTTTTCTATATTTTCTTTCTTTCATTAAACTACTCTATTACAGATTCATTTGCTATGACAAGACTTTTTCTAAGGAATAAATATTGGTTAGAACGGTTGTATGAGTGACATAGAGTCACACGCTAATCAAAATTTTATATTTGTCCATATGTACCTCTATTTCCAGGGAAAAACATCTCCATATAAGTATAACTTCCCAAACTATTAAAGAGATTATAAATAGTGTCATGCTATAACACGAGAAGAAAAAGAACAAAAAAAAAAGGGTAAGACCATTTAAAATTGTGAATCTGTTAACTTGTTGAATAATAATAGGCTTCACAATTTTGGATTCTAATCTTGATTTCCAAATAATTTAATAGTTGCACCATACATTGTGATAGCGATTTTGTGTGCAATTTCTCTAATCTTTTGGGTGGAGTAATGCTAGAATAATTCTGAAAAATTATTCAGTGAGCCTGTTACACGATGTCATCATGTTGATTTAGTGTGACGCTCTAATTACATGGGGTCATGTGGCCAACAAAATGAAGTGGCATATGAATAAGTCATGTCCCCCTATTTTTAGGGCCAAAGCATTCACCACTTGTCATAACCTATTAATTTTAGTGGTCATATAGCCCCATAGAATTGGGGTGTCACACCATGTCAGCATGATGATGTGGTGTGTGAGGGGTACACTGGATAACTTCTTGTTCTCTTTTAGTGAACAATGTCCTTATAGATTCAATTAATATATCAAATAAGAAGGAGTAATACTTGGGATACAACCATTCTCACAACATTTGAAACACAACTCAAAAGATGTGTCTATCTCCCTTCTGTGTCACTGGTTCTGTGTCACTGGTTCTGTGTCACTGTAGGGTCCACTGACATCACAAGAGAGAGATAGACACATCTTTTGCGTTGTGTCCAAAAATTTGTGTGAATGGTTGTGTCCTAAATATTACTCAATAAGAAGACTCCGATATTTCCTTATGAGTAATATTTGGGGCACTAACAAATTCCACTAACACTCCATCTCTCTCCTAATGGCACTATGGAGTCCGCAGAAGTGCCATTAGGAGAGAAATGGAGTGTGGGTATGAGTATTAGTGAGATTTGTTAGTGCCCCTAGCATTGTTGTTTCCTTATACTTATGATTTATTCCTTTGCTGACAAATACAACGATGTGACAATGCCACATTAGACGGTGAAAATTTTTGGTCAACACGGTGTAAAATTTCGGTAAACTCATTTGGTGCCTGTATCATTATTGGAATAGTATTAACAATGATACATCCACATCTCCAATCACACCTCTAATCACATCTTTGCTTTACATGAATGTACCCTGTGCTGTGTAAGTGGTGTATAGAAAAATGTGAAAAAATCAAACAGCACAGGGTACATGCATTTAAAGTATAAGATTTGGTTGGAGATGTGGGTGTATCATTATTGGAACAGGATCAACAATGATACACCCACATCTCCAACCACACCTCCAATCACATCTTTCCTTTAAATGCATATACTCTGTGCTATGTAAGTGGAGTACAGAAAAGTGTGAAAAAATCAAATAACACATGCATTTAAAGCATGAGTAATGCTAGAGTCACAAAAGAGTGACAAAGAGATGCTCACAAAATGATGTGGCATCCCATATGGCACTCATATGGTAGTAGGACCCACCGCACTTAGCTCTGCCACATAGGTGCCACATGGAATACCACATCCTTTTGTGAGCGTCTCTTTGTGAATTGTGACTCTAGCATTAAGCATAAGATGTGGTCGGGGTGTGTTTGGAGATGTGGGTGACTAGGACAGTGAAATATGACTAGGATGGGCTGACTAGGGGTTAAATCCCAAATCTACCCCTCATTCACATTCTTCTCTCTCTCTCTCTCTCTCTCTCTCTCTCTCTCTCTATTCCCGCTGATCATCATCATCGACTGATTTTTCCACCACCGATCATCATCTCCACAATCGATCATCATCACCTCCACCACCGATCATCGTCATCATCATCATTATATCCACCGATCCAGGAGCCATGACCATCAGCACCACCATAAGCCCGGTAAGAGCCACTCCAACCAACCACGACCACCTCCATCATCATCATCATCAATGCATGATTTTACTTAAATGTTTGTTTGTTGAATTTCCTAGGATGTCCATTTTAGATGTTTGTTGAATCTAATCTCATTCTTGAATTTTTTTTTATTTCATCTTTAGTTTGTTTTGTTATAGCTAAAGCCAATGTATAGTTCTGAAATGCATAAGTTCATATTAGTTGAATCGTCACTTTCATTCCCATCATTGTTGTAGGTAGAGCTGTTCAAATAACCCGAGAAACCGACCTGACCGACCGAACCCGACTGAAAAATTCAGTGCCTCAGGCTCACGGTCGGTGATGGGTGCAAGCATAAGGGGAAACCGAGTATTCGGTTCGGCGTACAGGGCACCAAATTTCCCACCCAAACCTGACCGAACCCGACCGAAAAATCCCACCACAAACACCCCTACCAAACTCTGGTCCCCCCTCATTTTTCCATCACCATCAACACCACGCCGCCGCCTCTAACTTCGGTGATCAAACGCGCCGTTGCCATTGTCTTCAACTCCAGATGTAAGCCCCCCCCCTCTCTCTCTCTCTCTCTCTCTCTCTCTCTCTCTCTCTATCCTCCTTCCGTCGCCACCACCACCACCTCCACCTCCACCAGCCTCAGATCCACCGCCTCACCACCACCTCTACCAGCCAAATCCCCCGCCACCACTAGCCTCAGATCCATCACCACTGCCTCACCACCACCTCCTCACCACCGCCTCAACCAGCCAAATCCTCCACCACCATCAGCCTCAGATCCACCACCACCGCCTCACCACCACCACCAGATTCACCACCACCTCCACCAACCTCAGATCCACCACCACTATCGCCTCTGGTCCATCACTAGATCCACCACCATCGTCTCACCCTGAATAACCCCGACCACCCGACCAAAATCGACCACCCCGAACTCCCCGCCGGTCAGTTTCGATGCCCATCGCCGCCACCCCGACCACTTCGGTTCGGCGCAAAATCTCCTCCCACCCCGACCGAAACCGACCGATGAACAGCCCTAGTTGTAGGCTGCAACTTCATGTATTTGTTACTATTTCTGATACCTTTTTCATTAATGCGAGTTGAAGCTTTTATCTATTTTAATCAGAATTCAGATGATTGTTTATTTAATTAAATCTATTTGTTTGGTGCAAAATGTTTCTATGTTCTGGGATAGTTCATGATCATTGATGTTGCATTTACAAATGAACACGTTACTACAACTCTTTCTTCCTCAAATGCACTATTCTTGAGCAATTGCTTGAATTTTTTTATTTCACCCTTATTTTATGATTTCTAATTTTAATGTGATTTCAAAATCTCGTTTTAGTTTCATCTTATTTTAATCTGATTTGATTTTGAAAAAATCCACTATTCTTTTTTTATGATTTGTTTAAAATGGAATTTGGGGTTTTCCTTTCCAAAGTTTTCCCCCAAATTTTAGGGTGATTGTATAAATTGAAAGGGGTAAAATTCATCCTAATTATATCTTCTAACATTATTGTCTTACACTATTCTTAACTTACTATTGATTTTGGGGTTTTCTTTCCCAAAAAATTTCTCCAAAATTTATGGTGATTGTATAAGTTAAAAGGGGTAAAATCTCTCTCCTAATTATATTTTTCTAAAAAATTTATTTTGGGGTTCTCCTTTCCAAAATCTTCCCCCCAAATTTTACTCTAATTTCATGAATTCAATGGGTACATTCTCTTTCTTAATAGTTATCTTATTTTACTGTGATTTTGTACTTTCTAATTTTACTGTGACTCGAAATCACATTGACATTTTGTCCTATCCTTTCCTTTTTAATATTTTTCCCAATTAATGTCTTGAATAAATTTGTTTTAGTGTGTGCCAATTATCACAATCATTTCTCCTCGACACAAATTTCTCTCCCTAGAATGTCTCTTTCAATAAACTATCAAGACCTTCTTATATATATATATATGCAACATTTTATATATATAAACTTCAATCCCTCCCTTTTTTTTTTGTACACTACACACACACATACTCTCTTTCTCTCTCTATCTCTCTCTCTCTCTCAAAATCCTTAGCCATCTCAAGTTTTTATACTGTATATAAAAACCTTATCCATCTCTGAAAAATGTTACTTTGTATAATTGTGTTATACAAAAATGGTGTGAGTACTATTTTTTATTTAAGGAAAAAAAATCTTCAAAAGGAAAATTTTTGCTGAGCTATGCTCCACCCTTCAAAGTAGTTGATTTCTTTTTCGCGTATGTTAAGTAACTGTTTCATTTTGAATTAGGCAATGATGCATTTATATTGTTTTACAAATATTTATGTTATGAAAGTTAATTATCAGCCTAAATCTTCAATTTGGTATTGTACTTAAATCAACAATTTTTTAATAGTTTTTCTTCGTCAATTTTTTTTGTAACAGCAAGATTCAATTTTATTAATTAACAAGTCCAAGAGTTACACAATGAAAGTTACGACCCTTTGTAAAGCAAACCAAGCCCCCATAAACCCTTACACAATACTAAGAACATCAAATCCCCCCTTAAGAATTTCTACAGCCCACAGTATAATATCCATATCAGAAAATGAAGTATACCCAACATCCATATGCTCTTCCTCGATCTAGATCAAATGCTTCCAAGACCTTCAAAGATAATTCCATAGTAGCCCATACACAACCAATCATAGTGCTCAAATTCTGAATTTTACTTCACCATCAGCAATCTTAAGCCATAGTCACTGTGGACACGCGGGATTCCACCACTTGCTTGTTTTTGTTTGAATTTTGATTTTGATCAAAGAAAAGAAAAGGTCTGTTGAAAACAGATACAGAGTCCCCACTTGGTCTTTAAGGAACAAAGAAACCTAATTTTAACTCACCCAAATGGATAAAGGGCACCAGCCCTTCATAACCAAAGAATTTGGCTCGGGGTTTTGGTACAAGAGAGGAAGGAGCCTTTGTCGCAACTAAAACACCTTCAACTCGCCCCGTCTTTCGATGGGCCTCAATTAGCATCCAAATAATCATCTTATACTATGTATGGTTCGACAATTAATACTATGATAGTATATTACATCACATAAGAAAATTTGAAATAGAAGATCTAAAGATAAGATATCATTCATAAGATCTAAGCCAAGTATCACACAATGCAAAGTGAAAAATCACACAAATAAACCTAGGGAAAAATCATCTAATCATGTATCAAGTAATTAAGTTTCCCTAATCTAAAGGGGACATGAATTGTTCTTGAAATAAATAATCAAAGAAATCAAAATATGCTTAGCAAGCTAGTATGATGCATGTTAATCTTTGAGGAAAAGAAGACCTCTCAATCCACGGGACGGATGAAAAAGGAAGATTAGATCGAGGGAAAACATGAACGTATGATCAAGTTCATTCCTTATAATCTTCTTAGATTAGGAGTCACAAAAGCCCCAAATCTTTGCATGGATGCAATGTATGTATCTAGAATGTGCCAAGGTTGTAGTGTGCTATGTGTTCATGGATTCCTAAAATGACTTAGAAGTCTAGAATGTGTATGAATGAATGAAGGAAATCATCATGGGATATGTACAAATGTAGTATGAACTACTTCCTAAGACATGAGCTAATTTGGAGTGCATATAAGCATCAAATCAAAATGGGTGAAGTAAAAGTGTGCTTGCTGTGAATAGTGGACAGAACAGTAACATAATGTTTTGGAAATTGAAAAGAGGGGTTAGAAATGTTTTCAATGCATGTTTTTTTATGGAGATCTTCCTTATTGTGTCTAGAACACAACCCAAAAATCCAATCTTTAATAACTATTACAGATTGAGAGAAATCATATGAACAATGGAGGTTACCCAGAAACAGAGTTCGTACTGTCGACTGAAATATCAAAAAATCTTAGAAAATGAAAACAAATGATCTAGAGGCCCATTTTATACAGAGAGTTCCCTAAGACATTGATGTTCAAGGGAAAAATAATTCAGGACCACTCTTTTTGGAAAGATGTTCTGTAAAACAAGTTGAAAGTAGACCAAGCTGCTGTGACAGCAAAAACAGAATATCTGGAGAGAATGTTTGGGTCCAAATGGACCATTTTCAAGTATTTTCAAGTCAAACCAAAAATCATGGGTGTTCTCTAATGAGTTCGGAAGACTTTCCAAGTGGTCTTGCATCCATACATTGAGTATTGAGTTCTAGAGAAATCTTTGAACTCAGATCACTCACTGTTTTGACTCACTATTTTGAAGATATTGGGAAAAACTTGAGTTTTCTTTCTTGAAATCAAAATGAGAGAGATTGAGAGGGGTTTTGAAATAGAGGTTTTGAAAGTATATTTTCAACATCAAATAGAGATTATAACCTCTTGGAATATCAACATCAAACTCATCATCAAGAACCTCCAAGATTGTCGGAAAGATTCATTTTTATTTGAACATAACTTCAAGGATACCTTGGAGGTATTGAAGTTATAATCATCATCTATCAAACATGTTTTTGAGGTCAAGAGCTACTATCCATAAGGATTCACTCACCTCAAACTTCATGTCATCATCTAGATGATGATGAACTAGTAAGTAAATAAAGAAAATAAAAAACAAATGAGGTAAGAAGACATGAACATTGTATATAAGCAAGCAAATGAACAAATCAATAGATGATATTCAATGGTGGAACCACAAGCATTCAACCTCTCATATGTGTGTATGTGGGTGGGTACATCACTCTCTAACTCATAGGAAACTCAAAGAAGATGAAGAAGATGGATTGAAAGTTTCAAAATAAAAGTTTAGTTTTTAGAAAACTAATTGAAACTCACATTTTGGATTGGATTTGGAAGAAGAAAATCTATACTTCTTTCTCTCTTTCTCCCTAACTCTCTGTATCTCTCTCTAATGGCTTCCAAGCTCTCCTTAAATGGAAATAAATGGGTCTCCTTTATAGGCCAACTTGGGGAGGTATTTTGGGTTTTAAAAAATCTCTAATTAGTCCAAAATCTCAGAATAATCAAAACTATGTCGTTTTATTTGTTGAAAATTTGAATTAAAACCCAAAAATTAACCAAAAATTACAAAAAAAAAATGAAAAATCTCTCAGAGTGCCACCGCGGCACTTGGCCACTGCCGTCGTGGCAGTGGGCCAGTGCCGCCGTGGCAGTCAACTCCCTCGTTGACCAAAAATTGCATTTTAGCCCCCGGAACTCCTGAAATTTGCAGAACGGCCCTATTTCGTCAAAAATTCACAGAAAATTCATACGAAATCCAAATTGAGATTGTGATATACCGTTGGAAAGGTATTGAGGTCTACTTTCCATAAAAAAAATAGTTTGAAGTTGGGTCACTTTGGAAAGTTTTGCAATATTCACGATAAAAGCCGAATTGATCGCATTTTTCACCTTCAGAAATTCATAACTTCGTTTTAGATCCAGAAATTATGTGTGATATACCGTTGGAAAGCTATTGACCTCTAGTATTTGATAAAAATATTTCAACGTTGAAAAGGATACTTTGATTTTTGGTCAAACTTGCAGTCAAATCAGTCAAACAGTGCACTTCCAGGAAATTTCGGGAAGTTCTGGGAGCCTCCAAAGACTGACGTTTCCGTCCGATTTTCTTTTAAAACATATTTTAAGAATTTTCACATGATCTAGGATGATCTCATAATTTTTGGGCGAACTCGGATGATTTTGGTCAAACCTTGGTCAAACCTTGGTCAAACCGGTCAACGGAGACTTTCTGGGAACTTCCGGGGGTCTCTGGGAGCTTACGATTTCAAATATTCATCTTTTAAAATACCCTTTTTTTAGTTTTGAACAACATCGAATGATTTTTGAGATTCTGGGCCAATCTGGAGAGTTTTGGGCTTTTAGGGGGCATTTTGGTCATTTCTATAGATTCTTTGACTTCTTGAGAGTTAGAGGCAATCTCTGAAAATTCGATCTTTCTAATCATCGAGGTTTGACATGCTTGTGGCCTCCTAAATCTGTTAGCCGACAAAATGGGGTGTCTACAGTTTGCCCCTTTTTGGCATGAACTTGCGAAGCAACGCATGTCGCAAGCGAATGCCAAAGCTTTAAAGAGACAGGTCTTTTTGGAGGCTATAGATTTAGGATAAAAGCGTTGCAAAAGATGCAATGATGTTGAGGTTAGTGCTGGTCGCGCTCTGCGTGAGCTGCCTACGTATCCCAAGGGGAATCAGACCAGGACGTAGTTCGGGGCACAAAGGAATAAATCACACATGCACATACACAACAATCAGGCGGATGCTATGCTATAAGAGTGATATGCAATGCATGGGTGTGATATGAATTTTGTCCTGAGTCCTATCATGTCTAGTGTTCTGATCCTAGCATGAACTGGTGTTGTGGGGTGTACCACTCCAAGTGGACTTGTGTCATGCTTGTGTTGTGTTCTAAAGCGCTTGTGGTCCTAGTACATGTGTTCTGTGTATTCGCCACTCTCAGTGGGCTTGGTGATCTACGCTTCGCTACGACTAATAGACTTGTGAGGGATCTTGACCTGGAGGTCTTACCCAAGGAAGAGCGTGGTGCTCAAAGTGATACTGTGGTGCTCAAAAGAACGCTTATGGTGTGTTTGCCACTCCTAGTAGACTTTGTGATTTGTGTGTGCCGCGATCGATGGGCTATGTGTCATGTTATGGCCAATTTGTTGTGTTGGGTGAAGTGACTCTCTAGACTTGACTCGTGCTCCCCTTAATCGTGATACTATGGACCCGGTGACTCTCAGAGTCTCGACGGTGCTTCTCAAATTTCAATGATGATCCTCAATTCTCAACGGCGCTTATGTTGTTCCTCAAATCTTTGACGGTGCTTCTCAATGCTTCTTGGTTCTCAATGGTGTTCTTCAAATCTTAACGATGCTCCTCGACTTTTAATGATGCTTTTCAACTCTTCTGATGCTTCTCAACAAATCTAATGCTCCTTAACACATCCGATGTTCCTCAACTCTTTAATGATGCTTCTCAACAAATCTGATGCTCGTCAACACATTCGATGTTCCTCAACTCTTCAACGACGCTTCTTAACAAATCTGATGCTCCTCAACACATCCGATGTTCCTCAATTCTTCAACGATGCTTCTCAACAAATCTGATGCTCCTCAACACATCCAATGTTCCTCAACTCTTTCAACGATGCTTCTCAACAAATCTAATGCTCCTCACACATCTGATGTTCCTCAATTCTTTAATAATGCTCTTTAACACACCCGATGCTCCTCTTCAACAATACTCTCTTCTGATGTTCCTCAATGCTCTAATAATGCTTCTCAAATCTTCTGATGTTCTTCGATGCTCCAACAATGCTTCTCAACTCTTCTGATGTTCCTCGACACATCTGATGCTCCTCCTCAACAACACACTTGGACTTTGAACCTTAAACACCTCAATAACACATCTTGTCAAAACATCTGGACTCTGAGCCCTAAAACACATCTTATCAACACTCCTCATCAACACATCTGCACTTTGGGCCCTAAAACACGTCTCATCGACACACCTTATCAGTAATAGTTTCTTGGTGTTGGCAATATTTCCTCCAATCAACCGCCTTTGAGAAACAACTAACAGTTTGTAGTTTGCAACCACTTACGAGTTTATGCCACTCGTACTTGGGACACTTCTCATGTTGTGACCTTAACTAGTATAGTAATAATGTTTGGTACTTCTGCTTGTATCCAAAGTTTTTTTATAATTGGGAATCACCTTTAACCCGTACATTTGAGACCATCAAGACAACTAGAGTTAACAAGAACGACAAGAAAAGTTGGATTAGTTTGTATGAAACCTCGATCTCTGACACACTTGTGATCAGATTACTACTGACTTAAACAAAAAGGATTGACTTGGACATGAAATTCTCAAATTGCCACAATCCAATGTGCCTTCATCATGAATGATGTACCGCTCATCTTTTATGTTCACTCCTCATCTTAATATGACAGCACTTTGCTGATAAATCTGATTTTTGAAAATTCTTCCCTATTGATCTAATCAATTCTCTACTTTTCACAGGAAGTGTTTTGAATTAGTGCCTTAGCTTTTAGAATAAAAAATGCTCCATTTCAAAAAAATTTAAAACAACTTGGTGACTTGAAAACTCGCCACCCTTGGTGTGAAGGGATCGTGTTAGGCAAACAGAGTTTGCCCCTAGTTTGAGGTGTACAAAGTGGAATTCATAGGCAAACGAGGTGGGTGACCAAAGTTTGCCCCTAGTTTGGAATGATGGTTTATTGGAGGTTTTGGGCAAACGAGGTAGGTGACCGAAGTTTGCCCCCTTATATGAAGGGTAGATAGTAGAATTCAGGCAAACGAGGTGAGTAGCCGAAGTTCGCCCCTAGTGTGGAAGGTGGTTTTCTGGCTTGAGGCAAGGACCGTGACTTTAATCTCTCAAATGCTCATAACTTTTGCCTAGGCACCAGTGAGGTGACCTAGCGAGCTCTTTCTCTCTTTTGTTATTGCTCACCTTGGATTTAGCTCTAATTTATGCCTAGGCGTCCTTTCAGATTTGTGACCTAGCGAGCCATCCTTCTTTTGTTTTTGAAAGTCTGCCTACGTACCCCCGAGCGGGGATCAGGTCCAACGTAGTTCAGGCTAGGACCTTTAAAGAAGAGGGGTTAATATTGATGGTGTCGACTGAACCGATGCGGTTGCCTACGTATCCCCGAGTGGTAATCAGGTCGAGCGTAGTTCAAGGCAAGGCTTTAAGGAAGGTTGGATTATTTCTAGGCAGGTGGGATGACCGAACCAATGTGGTTGCCTACGTATCCCCGAGTGGAAATCAGGTCGAGCGTAGTTCAAGGCAAGGCTTGAAAGAAGGGGTTTGAGGTATGAGGGTTTTTCAAACCAATCGTCAAAGAAGTTCAAACTTGGGTTACTTATGGTAGCCTTGAAGAGGAGGATTCAGTTTCCATCTCCCTTTCTTTTCTTTTCTTTTTCTTTTTCTTTTTTTTTTTTCTTTTTCTTTTTCTTTTTCTTTCTCTTTTTCTTTTTCTTTCTCTTTTGTTTTGAGGATTGATCCTTTTCACTTTCGCCTAGCCAGTCAATTTTCCTTTTCACATAGTTGATTCATGTGAGATCTTTCGATCATAATCTCAAAATTCCATAATGTGCACGTCAGTTCTCGGGATTTATATGTGGTCGTTCCGAGCCTTTGAAATGCGATCTAGGCACGTTTTTATGATGTACCTCGAATTGTACAATTCTTTCATTTGTAAAATCATTTTGGCTGGCTAGGGTCAGATCTTGGAAATCAATACCTTTTCAGCTCTAACTTTTGCCTAGGTGCCCTTTCGGGTTTTCAACCTAGCGAGCTTTTCTTTTCTTTTTTTTTTTTTTTTTTTTTTTCTGCTGTTGTTATTTTTTTTTAAAGTGGAGATGAAACTCACTGAAATGTTTGGCTACCATCAAGGACCAAGTTTGCACAGGTTCGCATGGCTATCAATTGGGTTGGGTCCAAGGCTTTGAAATGGTAGAAATGGTGGAAAGGGTGTTGGGCAAGCCCCAAATCAGTCTCAAGTATGTCTTTTCAAGATTTGAGTAAAAGCATCTTTAAATTCTTAAAGTAAGACTATTCAATTCTCAGCTCTTCTTTGGGGTCAGCGCGAAATCGACTTTGGCCTGTTTGGGATTCTTTTTTTTTTGTTTGATGCAAAAATTTATTAGCAGAGTAATGTCTATGGTAATTTGAAAAGTGACATTTTCAGTTCAGCGATTCATGCACTTATGAATATACATCAGATTAGGCAAAATGAGATTTCATTCCATCAGAAGAGAAGGATTACATTACTCGATACAGACTCACAATAACTCGATGATGGATAGACTTGACCACAAGACTAAACTTGAAATATACTCAAAACATAGAATAGACTCGACCCGGTCTCAAATGGAGTGTCTTTGTGACCCATTTATTATTATTGTTTTTTTTAGCAGAAGTTCTAAACATTATCGCTCCACTGCACGGATTCAACATTCATGGGTGTCAATAAAAGGGATCATTTGAAAGGACAGGCCATGGGCTTAGGTAACATGGGGTTGAATGGGTGGTGGCTCGATGATTCCTCGATCAATGAGGTCTTGGATATCATGGCGGAAACGTATACACCGGTTGGTGTCATGGCCTGGGCCTTGGTGGTAGGCATATCGGTGTCCCTTTTTTAGCAGGCGGCCTAAGGCTACGGAGGGGGAGATATCTAGCTTGGAAAATTCACAGGGTACTCTATTTTGGTAGGGGCGGCTAGGTGAGCTAGTTTTGTTTATGAGATGGTATGGTTGGGGAGAATAGGCCATGGGTTGGTTACTAGGGGTGTTGACATCCAAAGGGTTTCGGGAGTAGTCGGGCCTCTTGGACTGGCTTTGTGATTCTTCATTCTTGATTTTCCCTTCCCTGATTGCATCCTCAATTCTAGTCCCAATCTCAAACAGTTCTTCAAATGTTGAGATGGACTGGTAGAATAGTTTCTCATGGTACAGCGGCTGTAGATTCTTGATCAACATCCAGACTTGATCCTTTTCGACTGGTCGGTGGATCATTTGGGCCACTTTGTTCCTCCATCTGCTCAAGAACACAGCGAAGGACTCATTGAAGTTCTGTCGGGTAGTCTCCAGATCCCGGATGGTGACATCGAGCTCTTGGTTATAGGAGTAATGATCAACGAAGACCAGGACTATATCTTCCCAAGTCCGCGTCTTAGAAACCTCCAAGGTCAGAAACCAGGATAGAGCAGCCTTGGCGAGGGTTTGAGGGAATAACATTACAATGTGCTCATGGGTGCAGCCCATTGATTGGAAAACACTCATGCAGAACTTTACGTGACTCTTTGGATTCCTAGTCCCATCAAAACGGTCAATTTTAGGCATTTTGAAGTTCTCAGGCAGCTTTTATTTGTTGGGCTCAAACAATCCTTCCAGACCTAACATGTAATCGTCGACCCCCTTACTCTTTCTCAGTATGTTCTCAAGCTTGTCGACCTTATCCAGTTTTTCTTAAATTTTCTTATTAAGTGCAGGTGGTGGGGCCCCATTGAACCAATCATCATCTACATTGTTCTCGGGAGGTGGTACAAACCTAGGCGGTGGTGGCAGTATAAACCCCGGTGGCGGTAGGAACCCAGGTGGGTATTGTGGTTGCTGCTGTTTCAGTTCTTCCATGAAGGCTAAAACTTGGGCCAACCGGTCAGACTGTTGGTTGATCATTTCTGTCACTCTGGCTTCCAAACCTTCTGGATCCATAAAGCTGACTTTTGACTGAGTGATTTTGACAAGGTGACTCCCTAATCCTCTGACTCGCAAATGCAGATCCTGGGTGCTCAAAAATTGTACTGACATACAGGTGTGAAAAGACTATGTCAGACTTTTAACAGTGATTATTGAGATGACAACTATAGTGATATTAACAAACGTGGACTGACTCGTGTACAGCCTGACTAAAACAGTGCGTGCAGACCGATAGGAATGGTGTATGCAAATGAGACAAGCATGCGGATGTAAGCCCTAATCTATATGATGGTCCTATTTCTAACAGATAGCAGCCAAACAAATAAGGTCCTAGCCATACAGAGTATGCTAACCTTACTTTCCAGTGTGATCACCAAGGGATAACAGGGATTTCCGGGATACTTCGGGAATTTTGGACAGAGTTTCTGGGAGAAACGGGGATTTGGAAGTTTCGGAGAAATTTCTAGAAGTCATTTGAGTTTCTAGGAGAAATAGGGATTTCTGGTTGATTTGGACTGAGCTTCTAGGAGAAATTGGAAAATCAGAATTTCTGGGAAAAATTGGTACATCTAGGCATTTTTGGGAAGTTTGGATGGAGTTGCTGGAATTTTTGGAAAATCTTGGAGATTTGGATAAAGCTTATGGGAAAACATGAAAATTTGGGTAAGTTGGACAGAGTTTCTGGGAGAAACAAGTATTCTGGAGTTTCTGGGAGAAATTGAGATTTCTGGGTAATTTGAGAGATTTGGACAGAGCTTCTGGGAAAACAGGTATATCTGGGTAAGTCGGACAGAGTTTCTAGGAGAAACAGGTATATCAGAATTTCTAAGAAAAATTGAGGTTTCTGGGTATTCTGGGGGAAGCAAGAATATCTGGGGGGGGGGGGGGGGGGGGACATAAGTATATCGGAGTTTCTGGAAGAAATTGAGATTTCTGGGTTATCTGGGGAAAAATAGGGATTTCTAGGAAATCTGGGTGATTCGGACAGAGTTTCTAGGAGAAACAGGGATATCCTGATGAGTTGGGTAGAGTTTCTGGAAGAAATAGGGATATACGACGAGAATAGGTGATGATGGTGATCATACTGTCTAGCAAGTTTTCATACTCCTATGTCTCAGGACCAACAAACAAGGTTTGCGGTGTATATCTTTGTGAGCATGGAGCAGACATCCTTATCATAGTGCCTACGCAAGTCAACTCAATGTGATCACATGTGAGTGATTGCCTTGGGAATCATAAGAAAGAGGTTCTGTTCTATGCCATATAAGCGTCTACACCGCGCAGGTAATCCCGTCAGGGCATACAACAGTTATATCACATTGTCCTATCTGAAAAGATAAATGAACAGTCCTATGAAAGGTTCTACAGGAATCTATATGCAAAGGCTGGGTTTAGTCAAAGAGGGTCCATTGACGAGAGTTCCAATATACTATCAGAGAGATAGTACAGAAGTTTTTACTCTTTTTGATATACCTTGGAAGGTACAGTATCAACGGTGACTTATGCCCTAGCACAGCAAGACCTGAACAATGTCAGCGCCGTGTTTCAGACATAGTCGGAAGGGGGAAATACAAGAGTGCAATGCGGTGAGCAAGACACAGTAAAAAGATGATTTTAAGGACGCTTCTTATGAGTCAAACCTCTATATTATTTTGTTTTGATAATAAAACTATCCCCAGTGGAGTCGCCAGATTATGGACACGCGGAATTCCACCACTTACTTGTTTTTGTTTGAAATTTGATTTTGATCAAAGAAAAGAAAAGGTCTGTTGAAAACAGATACAGAGTCGCCACTTGATCTTTAAGGAACAAAGAAACCTAATTTTGACTCACCCAAATGGATAAAGGGCACCGGCCCTTCATAACCAAAGAACTTGGCTTGGGATTTTGGTACGAGAGAGGAAGGAGCCTTTGTTGCGACTAAAACACCCTCAACTCGCCCCATCTTTCGATGGGCCTCAATTAGCATCCAAATAATCATCTTATACTATGTATGGTTCGACAATCAATACTATGATAGTATATTACATCACATAAGAAAATTTGAAATGGAAGATATAAAGAAAAGATATCATTCATAAGATCTAAGCCAAGTATCACACAATGCAAAGTGAAAAATCACACAAATAAACCAAGGGAAAAATCATCTAATCATGTATCAAGTAATTAAGTTTTCCTAATCTAAAAGGGACATGAATTGTTCTTGAAATAAATAATCAAAGAAATCAAAATATGCTTAGCAAGCTAGTATGATGCATGTTAATCTTTGAGGAAAAGAAGACCTCTCAATCCCCGGGACGGATGAAAAAGGAAGATTAGATCGAGGGGAAACATGAACGTATGATCAAGTTCATTCCTTGTAATCTTCTTAGATTAGGAGTCACAAAAGCCCCAAATCTTTGCATGGATGCAATGTATGTATCTAGAATGTGCCAAGGTTGTAGTGTGCTTTGTGTTCATGGATTCCTAAAATGACTTAGAAGTCTAGAATGTGTATGAATGAATAAAGGAATCATCATAGGATATGTACAAATGTAGTAGGAACTACTTCCTAAGACATGAGCTAATTTGGAGTGCATATAAGCATCAAATCAAAAGGGGAGAAGTAAAAGTGTGCTTGCTGTGAATAGTGGACAGAACAGTAACATGATCTTTTGGAAATTGAAAAGAGGGGTTAGGAATGTTTTCAATGTATGATATTTTATGGAGATCTTCCTTATTGTGTCTAGAACACAACCCAAAAAACCAATCTTTAATAACTATTACAGATTGAGAGAAATCATATGAACAATGGAGGTTACCCAGAAACAGAGTTCGTACTGTCGCCTGAAATGTCAAAATATCTTAGAAAATGAAAACAAATGATCTAGAGGCCCTTTTTATACAGAGAGTTCCCTATGACATTGATGTTCAAGGGAAAAATAATTCAGGACCACTCGTTTTGAAAAAGTTTTCTATAAAACAAGTTGAAAGTAGACCAAGCTGCTGTGATAGCAAAAACATAATATCTGGAGAGAATGTTTGGGTCCAAATGGACCATTTTCAAGTATTTTCAAGTCAAACTAAAAATCATGGGTGTTCTATAATGAGTTAGGAAGACTTTCCAAGTGGTCTTGCATCCATATTGAGTATTGAGTTCTAGAGAAATCTTTGAACTCAGATCACTCACTGTTTTGACTCACTATTTTGAAGATTTTGGGAAAAACTTGAGTTTTTCTTTCTTGAAATCAAAATGAGAGGGATTGAGAGGGGTTTTGAAATAGAGGTTTTGAAAGTATATTTTCAACATTAAATAGAGATTATAACCTCTTGGAATATCAACATCAAACTCATCATCAAGAACCTCCAAGATTGTCGGAAAGATTCATTTTTATTTGAACATACCTTCAAAGATACCTTGGAGGTATTGAAGTTATAATCATCATCTATCAAACATGTTTTTTAGGTCAAGAGCTACTATCCATAAGGATTCACTCACCTCAAACTTCATGTCATCATCTAGATGATGATGAACTAGTAAGTAAATAAAGAAAATAAAAAAGAAATGAGGTAAGAAGAGATGAACATTGTATATAAGCAAGCAAATGAACAAATCAATAGATGATATTCAATGGTGGAACCACAAGCATTCAACCACTCATATGTGTGTATGTAGGTGGGTACATCACTCTCTAACTCATAGGAAACTTAAAGAAGATGAAGAAGATGGATTGAAAGCTTGAAAATAATAGTTTAGATTTTAGAAAACTAATTGAAACTCACATTTTAGATTGGATTTGGAAGAAGAAAATCTATACTTCTCTCTCTCTTTCTCCCTAACTCTCTATATATCTCTCTCTAATGGCTTCCAAGCTCTCCCTAAATGGAAGTAAATGGGTCTCCTTTATAGGCCAACTTGGGGAGGTATTTTGGGTTTTAAAAAATCTCTAATTTGTCCAAAATCCTGGAATAATCAAAACTATGTCGTTTTATTTGTTGAAAATTTGAATTAAAACCCAAAAATTAATCAAAAATTACAAAAAAAATTAAAAATCTCTTAGAGTGCCGCCGCGGCACTTGGCCACTGCCGCCGCGGCAGTCAACTCCCCCGTTCACCAAAAATTGCATTTTGGCCCCCGAAACTCCTGAAATTTCTAAAACAGCCCTATTTCATCCAAAATTCACAGAAAATTCATACAAAATCCAAATTGAGATTGTGATATACCGTTGGAAAGGTATTGAGGTCTACTTTCCATAAAAAATAGTTGGAGTTGGGTCACTTTGGAAAGTTTTGCGGTATTCTCGATAAAAGCCGAATTGATCGCATTTTTTACCTTCAGAAATTCATAATAACTTCGTTTTAGATCCATAAATTATGTGCGATATACCGTTGGAAAGCTATTGACCTCTAGTATTTGATAAAAATATTTCAACGTCGAAAAGAATACTTTGATTTTTGGTCAAACTTGCAGTCAGATCAGTCAAACAGTGCACTTCCAGGAAATTCCGGAAAGTTCTGGGAGCCTCCAAAGACTGACGTTTCCGTCCGATTTTCTTTTAAAACATATTTTAAGACTTTTCACATAATCTATGATGATCTCGGAACTTTTGGGCGAACTCGGATGATTTTGGTCAAATCTTGGTCAAATCGGTCAACGGAGACTTTCTGGGAACTTCCGGGGGTCTCTGGGAGCTTACGATTTCAAATATTCATCTTTTAAAATGCCCTTTTTTTTAGTTTTGAACAACATCGAATGATTTTTGAGATTCTGGGCCAATCTGGAGAGTTTTGGGCTTTTAGGTGCATTTTGGTCATTTCTGCAAATTCTTTGACTTCTTCAGAGTTAGAGGCAATCTTTGAAAATCCGATCTTTCTAATCATCGAGGTTTGACATGCTTGTGGCCTCCTAAATCTGTTAGCCGACAAAATGGGGTGTCTACAGTCACCATCAGTAACTTAAATTTTCAAAGTTCACTATTAATGCAGCAAAATCAGTAGTAAATTGTACAAACGATCTAACCCCCCCAACTCGAACACAAAGTTGACCCAACATCAATCCAATTGATCTACCTCGAAGCAAACAAAAATGTTTCTAAGCCCAGAGATCTAATCCAAACATCTAAGTTTGAATTTTTTATTTTAGACTACCTAAGTTTGTTTCTTTGGCAATGGTAATCCGAAAAAAAACCAATGGCACCAATGAATGAGAACTCCCTCTGCAATAACATTCTGATAAACGGACAATTAAAGCCAAGCAGTAGCCTTGGTGATAACATGTTCTAGTCATACACCCAATCGTTCATTTTGCTAATATATTTTTGATGTAGCAGAAGCACTAGAAAAGCAGCAGACCCAAACAAAATGCAAAAACTCAGCCCAAAAGAGGAGCACCAGTAACCAGCCCTGGCATTTGCAGATACCATTCTACACCTAATCACAGGCTAGTAAGTCCTGTGGGTGATATGACTGGAATAACTTACATATACTCCAGCAACCTTTGTCAGTATGGTCTTCGGACAGCACCTCATAGAAACCCATCTATCAAACGGCCGAAAGCACTACACCATGCACACACCCGAACCGAGGCCCAAGAGCACTCCCACGGAAGGAACAACCCCAAGGCACACACAAAAGCAAACTCACACCCACCAAAACTCACACACCCGAACAAACTCGATTCTAGCCAATAGGCAAACACACGCACTCTCCCGTTAATGTTGAAAAAACAGATATGTAGATCAAAAAATGATATAGAGTGGCGAAGTTCTCCCTAGCTCGGCTTTAGCCAATAATAGTGTTGACCCACCTCAGCGATTTTATCCATTTATAGACCTTGAAACTATGCTAAGAAACAAATTTAGAACGACACTGTAACGCCAATTTGATGACTGCTATCAGAGACTAAACAAACAAAATGGAGACCATAAACGACCCCCTCCCCCCCCCCCCCCCCTTTCAATGAAATAAATAACCCCAAAATAGCGGGACAAAATCATCCCCAAAAAAAATGAACACATCAGCAAGCAAATAACTAACTCAACTTGAGAACTATCTCGATAACAAAACCCATCTTGATCCCATACCTTACCCATCCCACCCCAGTAGAATTGACCAATAAACATGGACTCCCCAATCCCTTTTGAAAGAAACTCTCAAAGCTTACATAGCCTTAAAACCAAACCATTCCAACTCAAACCCAAACGTGATATTTAAATCTTCAATCCCCCTATCCCCCCTTCTTTTATTTCTACTCAGCCTACCCTTACACAACATAACCCCATCGAATACCCCCATTAAGAAAATAAGAAAATGGAGCAAACCTTACTCTTTCTCTCTCTCTCTCTCTCTCTCTCTCTCTCTCACTCTCTTTTTAGTCACTAAAATGCCTTAATCCTTATATCACTCATCATCTTTATTGTTGCTCTTCAGACCACACCACCATTGACTCACTCCGACTCACCCCCATCTTTGCTAATGAGTCAGCTAACCCATTCCCACTTCTTAGTGTGTGCACAAGTGAAATTTGACCACTTCTTGCCACAAAGTTTTGAATCTCATTCCACATAAACCCATATTTCCAATACCCCGAACCATTGCCAACAACCCATGAAAGGACCACTTTAGAATCACTTTCAATGTTGATTGGAATATTTCTAGACCAATCCTTTTCAACAATTAGAGCAAGGGCCATGTGTATTGCAGCTAATTCAACCAAATTTGAATTAGCCACTCCAATATTAGATGAGAACATTAACAGAATGTTACCTACGGAGTCTCTTAGTACACCACCAATCCCCGCTAGACCAGGTTTCCCCAATGAAGATCCATCAGTATTACATTTAAGCTCTCCTTCCTTAGGCGGATTTCACTCCACAACAACCGGGTTTTTAGAAATTCCATAGTTAATGTTGCAGTTGGGAGATTCAGTACTGAGTCATTAATGGTAACCCCTCCATCCTTTGAAGATGATTGGAACCACCAAGACACCCTCAATTTAATCAATTCCATCAAGGAGTTAAAATTTACTGACCCACCTTTGAATCCAACATCATTCCTAGCTAGCTATACAGACCACGCAACAACATGAAAAACAATGTGCCAAGCCTTATAGCACTTTCGGGACGGGCATAAGGTTGTCCATTGAGTCCACCAGTCTTCAAAAGATCCAGAGATACAAGAACTTACCTTCTACCAATCTATAACCGTACACCACACTTTTCACGCTTCTGGGCACTTTAGGAACAAATTATCAATATCTTCAGGCTCCTCTCCACACAATCCACAAACATTGTCAACCACTTGACCTATACCTACATGGAGAAGATAACTTTTAACTGGTAGTCGCCCTTTGATTAGCCTCCAGATAAAGAACTCAACTTTCGGAGGGACCCATCCTTTCCAAATGTCCATAAGAATTGGTTGATTACCATAAACTTGATCCTCATACTCCTTACAAAACGATTTTGCAGAGAACACATCATTAGGTGTCATCTTCCAAATGACATTGTCCCTTCGAAACATACTTAATTTAGCCTTTCTCAAAACCGTACTAAACTCTTCCCACTGATCTTCTTCCCATCCAAATAATCGTCGTATAAGTCGAATATCCCAAAACCAATAGTTATTCCTCCAGTGGCCAAATTCACAAATTGGTCCATCCTTTATATTAGCAAGGGCATATATTCTAGGGTAATTAACTCATGGAATAGTCCCTTCTATCCATTCATCTTCCCAAAAACGGATATGGTAACCTTTTCCCACCAATAACCCCAATCCTAATTTTCTCACATTCGAAAAAATATTTTGGTTATCCACTACCTGAAACCAGCCTTTCAGAATGGGCAAAAATCTCTTACCTTCCTCGAATCCAAAGGACATCGTATTAGAATCCCACCTATATTTGTAACATAAAACTTTTTTCCATAACGACTCCAGCTCGTTTCCAAATCTCCACCACCACTGTAATACCTGTAATTTTCTTTTCTTTAATAATATTAGTTTTCGAATTTTTGGCATTTGACTGTCTAATTTTACATTATTTTAATTACGTGACAATATTGACGTGTCATAGTGTTAGTAATTAGATTGTAAGCACCGCACTGGCTCGATCGTAATAAGACTTAAACTAGTTCGGTACATGTACCCGGACATTAGAAATAATACCTAGTTGCACGTAAATCGAGATTGACACGTATATCGAGGAACTTATGCACTTAAACTGAGAAAGTGGCATGAAACCCAAGGTGGGCCCCACCATGGCCGGCCATATGGAAGCTACATGCAACCCCATGTGACACTTGTCCACATGTGGGACACTTGCCATTGCATGTGTACATGCAAACATGTATGAAGACACCTCCCCCTCTACCATCTCTAAATAACCATGCATATACTCATGCATTTCATTTTCTTTGGCCTAAAAATCTGCACATGAAGAGAAGGCTAGGAGGTTAGAGATACATAGAGAGATAAAAGAGAATTAGGAGGAAAATCAAGAGTGGATCCTCTATTTCCTTGTGAGCACCTTCATATACACACTCATATACTTACATCCACACCACCATGGAGACTTAGGAGCTGTGATTATAAGTCCTAGAAGTCCAAGAAGATTCCTAGAAGAAAGAAAAGTCAAGAAGTTAGAAGAAGAAAGAGTTTTACCATTGAAGTTTGTGTTCAAGCTTCCTAAGCTCAAATCCAAAACCCAAGCTCAATTTCAACTTTAGGTGAGTATTCTAACTCACTTTAGAACCTATATAGTATGTAGTAATGTTTAGCAAGTGTTTGATGTTGTATTTTGAGGTTCGATGCAACATGCAAGACAAAATTTCAAATCTGGGAAGCTGAAACTTCCAGCAGAATGTTATTTAGTAAAATGAACATTTTGAGCAGTTCAAAAATAGGAATGAGGATAGGCTTTTTTATATAAAAAGCTAACTTATTTATCTACAAGATAAATCTTCTATAGCTCAGTCTGAAAATCACTTCTTCATAGGTGAAATGTACATACAACAAAGTACTTCAAATCTGAGAAACAGAAACCTCCAGCAGAATATAGTTTAGTAAAATGAGTGTTTTAAGAAGCTCCGAAATCTGAATTAAGCTAGGTTTTTTGTGGAGAAAGCTAACTCATTTATCTACAAATAACTCCTCTATAGCTCAGTCTGAAAATCATTCCTTCATAGGTGAAATGCATGTACAACACAGTGTTATAAATATGGGAAACAGAAACTTTCAGTAGACTATAGTTTAGTAAAATTAACGTTTGGAGTAGCTCAAAAATTATAAAGAAGCTAGGTTTTTTTGTGAAGAAATCTAAATCATTTATCTACAAATAACTCTCCTATTTCCTGGCCTAAAAATGACTCCTTCATAGGTGAAATGCACATGCGACACAGTACTATAAATCTGGGACAGAGTAGTCCAAAAATACAGAAATGTCTAAGTAAAATAAATATTTTGAGTAGTTCAAAAATGTTATTGAAGCTAGATTTTGTTGTACTTGAAGATAATCCAATTATATACTTTGATCTACGAATCAATTTATCATGCCCAAATAAATCGTATCAATTCAGTCGATACAGTAAAATTAATTCCTGGTAGATTGTACAACTACTTGTATGATGTGTTTATTGATGATACTTGTTCTCCGATACCTGTGTGGTTATGTATATCTTGTGCTATGGTAGTGCTATCGAGTAGATGAGTATGTTAAGGGTCTGTGTAGTTTTGTTAGTTTTATAGACATGATAATAAACCCATGCTTGTATTTTACAAGTATAACCAAGATGATGCTTTGAAATCTTAACATAAGCTTGAATTAGTTGTACATAGACCAATGCTTGGATATATATATATGGAGTAACTACACTACTGTAGACATGTTATACTACTCATAGGAGTATATAATTTGCGTACCCTGAGCTTAAATGATTGTATATCGCGTAAAAATAGAGGATTTGAGAATCTTGCGCCAGAAACCGATTTATGGGAGAAACCAGTTTCTAGGAAGTTTTTTCGGGAAAAGTTTCCTTGAAGAACTATTAAAGCCGTAAGCTGAACAATGACGTTAATCCTGACTTCATGGGTATATTATGACATAAAACAGAACAACGGACGTAGGAACGCAACCTTGTATGTGTAAATGAAAGTAATTAACAAACTAAACTACAAAACGAGTGACGCAAATGCGGTCCAGGATACGTACGGACTAGTTATACTTGATCAGGAGTAGCATATGTCAAGGATAGGTGTTGGATAGGTAAACCAGGCCATGGGGGCCGGGAGGGTAAGAAAAGGGATGTGTTGTTGAGTTGTGAAGTGGTGACTCTTGAGTATTCTTTCGGTTCTTCGTGACGAAAGGGATACGGTTAAAATGCGACTATTGTAAGTATACTTTAGGTTCTTCGTGATGAAAGGGATACACGTAATGCTTTCGGTTCTTCGTGACGAAGCGGTGATTCTTTGAGTAAAGACTCCTTTCAGTTCTTCTTGAGGAAATGGATGTTCTTGTACTCTGTAACGCTTTCGGTTCTTCGTGACGAAGCAGTGATTCTTTGAGGAAAGACTCCTTTCGGTTCTTCATGAAGAAATGGATGATCTTGTACTCCGTAACGCTTTCGGTTCTTCATGACGAAGCGGTGATTCTTTGAGTAAAGACTCTTTTTGATTCTTCGTGAAGAAATGGATGTTCTTGTACTCCGTAACGCTTTCGGTTCTTCGTGACGAAGCGGTAATTCTTTGAGTAAAGACTCCTTTCAGTTCTTCATGAGGAAATGGATATTCTTGTACTCCGTAACGCTTTCGGTTCTTCATGACGAAGCGGTGATTCCTTGAGTGAAGACTCCTTTCGGTTCTTTGTGACAAAATGGATGTTCTTTCACTCCTTAACACTTCGGTTCTTTGTGACGAAGTGGTTGATGAAAGATGTTTTGGTTGATGAAAGACGTTTTGGTTGATGAAAGATGTTTTGGTTGATGAAAGATGGTTTGGTTAGCAAGAGATACTTTGGGTTTGTAAATGACGCCGGATGTTATAAATGAATGGTAGTGGCATTAATAACATCTAGATGGGTCTCCTAAATTGTTTGTATTCCTATCGAATACGTAGTCGGGTACGCTAATAGTTATAATTCGACGGAGAGAATGTAAAGATCCTAAAAGACATGTTGAAAGGTAGTAAATGTATTCTTATTGTGTTTTACTATATTCGTTCCATTTGATTTAGCTTACTCACTCAGCTTTCATAAGCTGACGACGTTCATGTCACTGGACATTCCCATGTCCAGCTTATCCAGGTGAGGAGTACCCAGGTTATGAAGCTACGCAAGAAGGAAACATTGAAGAAGATTACACTGAAGATGAATATGGTTATGCTAGTTAGAGAGAAGACTAGCTGTTATCCTCTAAAAAGGGTTTTGATAATAACCAGAAGACTTAGCATATATTTCGTAATAGTTTTGTAAGGACAAGAGCCATAAGACTCTGATGTATTTATAATGATGTATTAACTAGCTAAGTACTTTGACTTCTCTTTGTAATATATTCCAGTAAGTAAATGATGGTGTTATCCTTTTATTATATCGTTTAGTCATTATTATTTGGTCACGGACAATTCGACACTGCAACCAGTCACGCACCTCAGGGTCCAAGATGAAGAAAAAAAAATTAAATTTTTTCCATATTTTGGCTACGCCGGGGCGTGACAATCATTTAACAAGTAGAGCACGATTTTTTAAACTCATACATCCAAGTCCTATCCCACCCTTATCTTTTCTGAGACAAACATCTTTCCATCTTACCCAGTGTACTTTTCGAGAGGATGATGATCCACTCCAAAGGAATCTGCATCTTATAGCCTCAATCCTTTGAATAACCATTGCTGGTACCTTAAATAGAGAGAAGAAATAGAGGGGAAGACTATTTAGCACCGATTTAATTAAAGTTATCCTTCCGCCAAATGAAAGGAATTGATTTTTCCAAGACGCCAATTTGTTTTGGAATTTCAAAATAACCGAATCCCAACAAGATATTGTATGAGGGATAGGCATCCCAAGATGCTTTACTGGGAATTCCCCCACTTGGCATTTAATCAATGCAACCCACTCAGCTACTATTTCATGCTCAATTCTGTAACCCACAATGCATGATTTGGAGAAATTTTGTTATTTACCCCGACAACACTCAAAGCATCTTAGCATCCTTTTCATATTCTGAATTACCCTTCTCTGGGGTCGACAAAAGATAAGCATATCGTCTGCGAATTGAAGATGGGTCAATCTAAATCCACTCGAACCAATTTCCACACCTTCCATAAAATTTAATTCTGTCACTTTTCGAATTAATGCACTTAATCCTTCAGCCACAATGTTGAACAAAAATGGTGATAGCGGATCTCCTTGTCTTAAACCACGCTTCATCGAGAACTGCGCTATTGGGGAACCATTGACAAGTACAGATACTCTACTTGATGATAGTCACTTCATCATCTATATTCTCCATTTTGATTCAAATCCCATATTTAAAAGCATAGAGTCCAAGTAACCCCAGTCAATACTATTGTATGCCTTTTCAAAATCTAATTTGAATATAACTCCCCTTCTGTGGAATGTTTCAATCCATCAACAGCCTCTGCTGCTATCAGAAGACTAATTTGTCTCCCCTTAACAAAAGCCGATTGATTTTCACTGATTAAGTCCCCTATGACAGACCGTAGACGATTTTCCAACACCTTTGATAGGATTTTATATAATCCACCAACTAAACTGATCGGTCTATATCCATTAAGAGTGCCAGATCTGAAGGCTTTAGGATTTAGCAATATGAAAGAACTACTAACACCTGGGGCGATCTTACCCGACATATAGAAGTTATTGAAGAATTGATAAACATCCTTTTTCAATAATTTCTAGAATTTTTTGAAGCAATTCAAATTGAAACCATCCGGCCCAGGTGCTTTAGATCTATCACTTCCATTAACGGCTTCAAAAAATTCTTTTTCTGTGAACGGCTTTTCCAGATCTTTAGCTTTATCTTCTTCTAGCGTTTTAGCTCCAAGACCAACCACAGTTGGTCTTACCATTTCACTCTCCAAAATTTGATAACTATAAAATTCGAACACTACTTTCTTAATTTCTGCTAGATCCAAAATCTCCCTCCCATTAATTATAAGACGATCAATCCAGTTTCTTCGTGCTCTGTTGGACACGACAAGATGAAAGAAAGTAGTGTTTTGATCTCCCTCTTTTAGGCATCGGATCCTTGACTTTTGGAGCCACCACCTCTCCTCTTGCTTATAAAGTTTTCACAATAAGCAAGTATTTTCCTTCTTTGATGCTTCCTCCTCCTCTGTCAATGTTCTGAATTCTTGAATGCATTCTACATTGAAAATTTCCAATTCCAACTTCTTAATTTCCTTCACATAATCCCTCCTCTTCAATCTTTTCCAATTAACAATAGCAAGCTTTGATTGTTTCAACTTTGCTTGAGCTAATATTCTCGAGTTAGCTTCCCAGATTCCATTAATCTTCTCCACAACCTCCTTATCTTCCAACCATTGATCAAAACATTTGAATGGATCGAATTGCACCCCAATTAACACTTGATCTGCTGAAAACCACTGGATTATGGTCTGATATGCCCCTAAGAAGACACCATTGCTTTATGTTGGCAAACCTATCTCCCCAGCTTGACGAAGCTAGGAATCTATTCAACCTACTGAATACTCTTTCCTCCCTCCCTCCTTTCCATGTGAAGGATCTACCTGACAATGGGAAATCGACAAAGTTGTTACTTTGAATAAACTCAGAAAAATCAATATAAGAACTACTATTCATCCTACCCAGAAATGTTCACTATCATTTCTATTAGCATTAAAATCTCCACCGCAAATACAAGGAACATTATATGAATTTAATAGGCCACTCAGCTCCCCCCCAGAATATACTTCGCTCACCTTCCTCGTTAGGAGCATAGATATTCAAGAAAACACATTCCGTACCACATGCCTTTAATATGCCTCAAACTGCAATTATTCTAAATCTTATCACAGAATCAATTTTTTCAAAACAATTCTCATCCCACATCAAAATCAGTCCCCCCCGAAGCACCTTCAGAATTCGATACCACCATCTCTGACAATGCTCTGCCACTAAGATGATTTAATCGACTCTGTTCGAAATGTTGAAGTTTCAATTCTTGAATGAACAACATCTTAGGTTTTTCTGAGTTAATTAACCTGAGAACAGCCTTCTTTCTTATCCTTGACCCACGAACATTCCAACTGATTAACTTCATTAAGAAAACTATTGTCGACACCCACAGAACATGAGTTTCATTCAAGGCTTACTTTTAGCCAGTAACTCTTCCCGATCTCTAATTTCCATTGATGTTATACACTTTATCATATCTTCTTCATTTGCTTTATATTTCATCCCCAAACACTTCCCAACGACCCAAGTATTTTTTGCCTCCCTTACCTCTATCTCGTCACTTCCTTGCTTTAGACGAGATTTCTTCATAATCCGATTCGTATACCATGTCTTTGTCTTCATCATCATCACATAGCTGATCATTAGATCCCAACAGCTCTCTCCTTTCTTTCGATTTCCCTTTTTTTCCTCTCTTCTTGCCTAGCCATCTCATTCCTTTTGGCATTTCCAGGTTACAGCTCCCCATCGAAATAGACTCTACTTTCTTTTTTCCCTTCTTTTTCTGCTGATCCTATTTTACAATTGAATCGTTACTCTAAAACCCTATAGGTAATATTGGTTCAGATGAGACATTTGGTTCAATTGGACCAAGAGGGTTAGATGGGCCAGATTTCAATCCCAACTTTTCACCACTTTGTGGTGTCACACACATACCTTCTTCTCTATCTAGAACATAGTCCAGACCAACACTCACTGTATCTCCAATTAATTCCACATATAAGCATCCCTTCCCCACCAGTCCACCTTCTACTTCGTGATAGTTGGGCCTTTCAAACCCAACATTAACATCAAGCCCATTCTTATTTAGATATCGGTCCACCACTTCCCTTGTCATAATTTCTTCAACTTCCCTCACCTCAACTGCTTTATCCACTTTCTCTTTCTCGAGACCCATACTCTGTATGTTTCCAATTCATTCTTTGATTCTGCCACTGTACTGTCCAATAGCAGGAAAGAATTAGAAACATTCTTGTTAGAGGAAGTTACTTCATCCATTACTCCTATATTCAATTCTCTATTCAATGTATTTTCTGTAGATAACCCCTTATGGTGTTCCACATCATTGTCTCTCACCACTTTCACTATGTGTTCCATGTCAGCTTCACTTGCCACATCATCCTTCTGGCCCCACCCTTTCCATTTCTTACTTATCGATGATACCTCTGGCACATTCTGGGCTATCCTCTGATTATCGTTAACAGCACTCCATAGATCCTTTCCATAATCACCTTGTCCCTCTGAATCTTCTAATACTCCATACAATAACAGATGTTCCCAAATCGCAAAGTCAAAACGTATTCCTTCAATATTCAAACCCATCATACAATCAATCTTAACATTTGATTTAATTACGCACAACATCTTGGCAATGTCAATTCTATTCTTGTTCCTCGTATCCTAATCAATCAATAGAACCTTACCCTAACATTCTCCGACCATCGTAAAGAAGTTAGGATTCCATGCGTGTAAGGGGATCCCTGAACAGTATAGCCATACTAACCTTGTATCACTGTTACACGGTTCCCACGGCACTACTGACTTAAACCAGTAAGCTAATACTTTGCTTTTATCAGCTAGAAACGCATTCATGCTATACTTAGAATCAAATTCAAGGAGCATAAGCTCACCTCCCATGAATTTCGTCACAAACGGACACATTTTTCATAATGATAAAAAGTAATTATTGATTATTGTTACGCATGACTCTGGACATTTCATCACCCCCACAGGGAAATTTCTCAACAAACTTCTTTCACTTTCTTTAGACTTGAACTCCAGAATTCTATCCACCTTAGTAGCTTCCTTCACCGGCCCTGATGCATCTATAATCTCCATTCCTTTCTCTTTCTGGTACTCTTCGTCTTTCATGATCTTGAGAGTCTTCACCACTTCACTATACTTTCTGCCATCACAAAAACCATCAGCTTTGATTGAATAAACCTTAGGACTTTTTCCTTCATTGGTTTTATTGATTCTCACATCCACTGTAGACCTTCTCTCCCATCCAAATGAAGCTATTTTTACCCTCATTCTGTTACCCCAAAACATGGCACCATTATATCTTTGGACGGCCCACTTGGCTTCCCCTAAGCTTCCGTACCTTATGAACCCAAACCGGATATTTCTACCACTGCGTATCTTTTTAGGGAGGTAGCAATCCTTCACTATCCCTGTACCAGTGAAAAACCTCTTCAGTAATAATGCATCTGTTTTCATTGGGAGGTTGTCAACAAAAACCATAATCCATTTCGAGAAGTCCATTCTCGATTTCCATCTTCTTTCTCCACTTCTCTGAACACGAACCCCATATCCTCCAGCCATCGGCCTGAACTTTGTCTGTGGAAGACAAGCCTATGAGTTTTGGTTTTTGGAATAAGGAGGTGATTGATGAGTTTCAGACACGGGTTTCGAATGCATGGAATGACATGTCTGAGGAATGCCTTAAGCCAACCGTTGTCTCAATGCATTTGTATATACTAGTTTTAGACCAAAAAGAAAGATACTAAACAATTCCTAATTTCGATTATTGAAGTGAAGTACTCAAACACTTCCTAAATGTTTGATTTAATTTAAGTCTTAATGTTTAGGATTAATTATATTTAACCCTTGTGGCTAGACCCATTTTCACGTTACCCATATGCTTTAAAAGTGGACACTTAACCCGTTAATTACTATTAAGATTCTCTTAAAATAGCCTCATATGGGGATTAAGTGTTAAAATTAGTTCCAAATAGAGAGTCCATCTTTACACAATTTATTTTGCCCTTATACTATGGAATATGTAATTTCAAACAATTACCACATATTAGAGTAGCCTTTGATTGCGGCTTACATTATGAATATAATTTTTATCCATATATCTTTAAGAAAATTGTTTGACCTTGTATTCTTCATTAAGGTAAATGCAAAGTTATACAAATATATTGAGTTTAATTATAGCACAAAATAGTGTCATGTTGATTACCTATGTAATTAAACCATAAACAGATAATGAAATGTTTGGGTAAGTAAAATTTGGGAGTGCAAATTTATTTTTTGTAACAAAATAGTTTTTGATCAAATAGGGATTAACCAGTCATTCACTAATTGAACAAAAAATATGCGACAAATGCTCAAATAATATAAAGTACTCAAATCAAATCTTTCTCATACTATATTTCACTGCACCAGATTGGCCGATTGGTCACTGCTCGGAGCGGTGACAAACACCCTATGTCACTGTTAAGGGCGGTGACTATTTCGGGGGTGACAAACAATTTGGTCACCTCCATGAACGGTGACAATTTTGTTTGTCACCGCCCATTTGAGTACTCGTAAAAGGGGTAATTGCCTTAATTTTGTCACCTCCCTAGACAGTGACCAAATTAATATTTGTCACCTCCCTAGAATGTGACCAAATAAATATTTGTCACCTCCATAGACAGTGACTAAATATGTATTTGTCACCGCCCTACACAGTGACAGAATATAAATTTGTCACCTCCTTCGACAGTGACTAAATATGTATTTGTCACCTCCCAGACAGTGACCAAATATAAATAGCCCTCCCCAGACCGTGACATAATATAAATTTGTCACCTCCCAAGACAGTGACTAAATATAATTTTGTCACCTCCCTTGGCATTGACCAAATATAAATTGCTGGTGACAATTGTTATAATTTAGTCACTGCTTCTAACTGTGACATACTGTGGTGACAATTTAGTTATTACAAAATACTATTTATTTTGGGGTACCTGTACAATTAAAATCGATACAATACAAAACCATTTACATATATAAACTACACAAATTGCTAAACACTATTTTGCAATCCAAAACAATTTACATATAAACCACATAAGTTTTTAAACACCATTAGTTCAAATTTGCAACACAAAAAAAAAACACACAATCTATTAAAAGTAGAAAAAAAGATTAACAAAAAACTACTATCTGACAAACAAAAGTAATACTTAACCACATAAATTCAGTGAAGCAACCATATAGGCCAAAACACCCACCCACCCTCAGTTTCCTTAATATTTGAGGCGCACCCTTGTCTTCCTAGATACAAACACTGCTCCTCCTCTCCCGGAACGACGTCAATAACTTGAACTTTACGTTCAAAGTCCGCTAGTACATGACCATGCACCACTGTTCTAGGTGCTGTCGAAATAATCACTCCAGTTGCAATCTTCTTTGCATTTGTCAAACTAATTATATTACAACTTGACGATGAAGCTGGTGTAGGGAGTTGAGTCGCTTGGAGTGAAGGAAATGAAGAAGATACTACATGTTGGGATGCAAATTGTTGGGGAAGAAACTTTTGGCTTTCAGAAAAAGCTCTTAATAGAAGATCTAGAGAATTTTTGATCTCATGCATATCTTGCTCCAACTGCACGTTCCTCTGTTTCACATCATGCATATCATGCTCCATCTGCACATTGCTTTGTTTCACTGCTTTCTGAATCTCTGAGCGTATAGGAACTATGGCCTTCAATTTAGTTCTGGATACTGGACCCACACCACGAGTCCTCCCTCTACTGTCTTTCCCATAAAGTGTGGTCAATGCATCACTATCCAAAGTTGATGGGCTTGAAAAATCCTGACTACTTTTCAGCTCAGTCATTTTTTGCTGCCAATATATATAATGGTGAGATATTAATATTCTTAATGATTAAGATTGAGTAATGTTTATTTTTTGCTGCCAATATATATAATGGTGAGATATTAATATTCTTAATGATTAAGATTGAGTAATGTTTAGCATTATAATTGAAGAAGTGAACTAACCATCTCCTCAACAGTTTGAGGATGAAATTCCCCAGTTTTCTTCTGCCTGCGAGATTCGATGAAAACATCTGAACGCTCAGGTGCTTGATGAAGTGGATCCTTGCGCTTCTACAAAAATATTAAAAAAAATGCATTTCAGCTTATGAATTTAAAGAGTCTAAGTAACTAAGTATCATGCATACATACCATTTCCTCAGCCTTTTCATGATATGACTGACGACCGAGACAATGAACATCAGTCTTTTTAGCTCTGCTGGCTTTGCCATTGTCTCTTTGCTTCATTTTGTCATCCGTTGCTTCGCGTTTGATGAACTCGTTCCATTGACTAAGAGAGATTTGCTCTTTTTCTAGCACCTTATCCTTTAACGCCTTTATCCCATCAATATCTAGCTCTCCAAAATATTTCGAACGCAAGTTCTTCCTCCACGTCTTCAACTGCAAGCCTATCTCTTTTAGAACCTCCTCTTTTCGGTCAACCGATATCTTGAATTCTTGTAAGAGGGTTGCCCATAAGTCATCTTTTTTGGCTTTTTCAACTTTATGCCAACCATCATAAGAAAGACCAACTTGGGTTCTCAACAAAGCCAAGCACCGATTCTTCAAAGCATTTTTACCACCTATTATCCCACCGATCAAATTAAAGGTAACCTCTATCCGTAGATCAGTGCCAGATTCATTAGTTTAAGGAGTAGAACACGAAGTAGTAGGAGTCTGACCCTCTTGTTGACTTGAATTTTCCATTTGCTGCATTCAGACAAAAAAAATTGCAACAATTGCAAAGAATATAAAGTGTAAGGGCCTCTTGTTTTGTTTGCTTTACTTAGCTTTATTCTTCTCTCTCTCTCTCTCTCTCTCTCTCTCTCTCTCTCTCTCTCTCTACCATTTCTAAGGTTGTTTGTTATTCTACCTATGTTATTTGCTTATTAACAATATCATAAGTTTGATTATTCGGGTGGACATTGTTTTGTTTGCCTTACTTAGCTTTCTTCTTCTTCCTCTCTCTCTCTCTCTCTCTCTCTCTCTCTCTCTCTCTCTCTCTCTACCTTTTCTAAGGTTGTTTGTTATTCTACCTATGATATTTGCTTATTAACAATATCACAAGTGTAACACCCTGTATTTCTTTTCTAATAATATATGTTTATTTCAATTTATTTTCTCGTTGTAATATATATATATATATATATATCTAGGGTCAAATTGTAATTTTTATAAATATAGATAATATTTTCTGTGGTTTCAAAATCAATATCTATATTTTTGTATAAACCGGGAATTTCATTCCTACACTAATATGATTCCTGTATTTTTTATTTCAACCAGTTAATACCAGTTTATGTTTTAAATCTGCGTTTATATCGCGTCTTGGGTGTGGGAGCACATGAGCTCAACCACACCGGGAGAAATCTCCCTATTGCTTGGAGGGCACAACTCTTAGTTTATATATATGTTTATATCACTCTAAAACTCTCACAGTTCACTCTCTATTCTCTCTGCATCTCTCAATTCTCTCTCAATTCTCCCAACTCTCTCAAGAACACACATAACACACACAGATACAGATTATATATATACATATATTCAGTCACATACATACATAGCTATATATATATATCTCAAGATCAAGGGAGAACGGAGGAGAATTCTCAAACGACGGAATTGACGGCGGATATTATCGGTCTCAAAATTCTCTGTGTAATCACCTCAGTGAGTATTATAAACTCACTGACCATGTTTATATACGTGTATTTCAGCATATATAGGTGTGTATATGGGTATATATATAGATGCACCATTGAAAGCTTTGAATTGGAGTTTTACCAAACTCAACCAAAATCAATTCCGTGAATTGATTATGGAAGATCTCAGTCCCAATAATCTGTGGTTCGAATCCTACGCAGTAATTTATCCGTATCGCGACGTACCGTTGATTTAAAGTTTTGACACCCTTACTTTAATTGCAAATATCTAGAGATACAATCTGTATTAGTTAAAATTGATTGCATATTCGTAATCTACGTGGAAAACCGAAGAGATCCATATATTACATATAACGCTTGAAACAGAATCTGAAAATGGGTAAAAATACAGTTTAAAATTAAAAACAGGGGAAAAACGAGGAAGATGATGAAACTGCAAGAACTCGCGCACGCGACCCGCTCGCGCGAACCATTTCCCCCCTTCGTGCTCGCGACTCGCTCGGGCGACACCCGCTGCCCATTCGCTCGCGCGGACCGCTCGCGCGATCTGTTTTGCGCCTTCGCGCGCGCGACCTGGCAGTTTGAGCAGTTTCTGTATTTTTGTATAAGGGACTGTTTGGAAAAGGTTTTGAAAATTTTTATAGAACTATTTCACAAATATACTGTTTTAAAGGCTCACTGTTAGAAATTGGACTTACTAGGACTTTTAAGACCGAGAATTATGTTGAACAAATATCCAGCTTTGAGATTATTAACTGTTACTACAAACTATGAACATGGACATACATATTAGGGTCGAGGTTGTGTTAACATGCATGTGTGTGAGGAAACGTGAAAAGAGTAAAGAGTGGCGGTCTGGTGTGCGATCTCAATATCGATCGGATATTATTCCTGGTATTGGAGGCGATGGTATTGAGTTACGGCTTAGATATCGATCGGATATTATTATTGGTATCTAGGGCGCTTGTTTCGGATATCGATCGGATATTATTCCTGGTATCTGAAATGATGGTATTGAGTTACGGCTTAGATATCGATTGGATATTATTCCTGGTATCTAGGGCGCTTGTTTTGGATATCGATCGGATATTATTCCTGGTATCCGAAATGATGGTATTGAGTGCGGCTTAGATATCGATCGGATATTATTCCTGGTATCTGAAGCGATGGTATGGTATGCTGTTTTGGATATTGATCGGATATTATTCCTGGTATCTGAGGTAATGGTTTGGTTGAATCGAGTTTGTTGAGAGAAAAGAGTCAGAAAGATGAGATGTTATATTGTTCATGCGCGGTTGCATATTCATTGCTTATTTTATTTCCCCATGACTTATGTTGGAATTGGAACCTTGAATCTATTGCTTTTAAAGTTAAATTGCACCGTTGCATATATGCTTATATATATATTGCGAGCACTTGTTTATTTTGCTCACCAGCTTGCATAAGCTGACGGCGTTGATGCGTCCTGGACTGTATGTCCAGATTTTCAGGGTCAGGAGCAGCCAGGGTACTTCGACTATGCTAGTTAGAGGTAGACGACTTTCCAGGAGGCTGCTTTATATTTCCTATGTCTTTTAAATTTTCGGGTTGTAATAAACTAGTTTTAGACATTTGAATAAGGGCTTTTGTGCCTAAGACCAGGACTTATGTAATAGTTTAGTAAGTTTTAATTTCGGAGCTTATGTTTATTAGTATCCTTTCTTTTAGAAATGCTATTAAGTTATTTTGTTGCAGGGAAAATTGGTCATACTCACTTGTCACAACTTACGAGTCCATAAAGGAAATTAAATGCTTTCCTGTATTGTGCTACGTCGGGGCCTGACAGGCTTTTTGGTATCAGAGCCAGGTTATGGCTCGACCAATTGTCAGAGATATATAGGATCTCCCGTTAAGATAGAATTAAGATAAGATAGTTCGACTTCATTCTGTGTTTAGTCATTTTCTATCGTTGAGAAATTTTTTCTTTCTTCTCGAGGGGTTAACCGTATTCTTTTGATAGATTAATAGGTGCCATCCTCTCAATTATATGGCTGGAAGAAATCTCAGGAATCGTCCCGCTATTGAAGATGCACCCCCAGTAATAGATCCAATCGGAATGTTTGAAGCTTTTGTAAGAAAATTGGAGAGGGTTAGTGATCAGAATGCAAGGAACAATAATCAGTATGGGAATCATAACGGGAATGGGAGGCAAACCCACCAGACTGGAGACAAGCTTCTCAAGGAGTTTCGCGCTCTGCGACCTGAGTATTTTGCAGGGACTGATGAACCCTGGCAAGCGAAACAGTGGCTACGCCAGATGGAACGTATCTTTGAGACCATAGAGTGCACTGATCTGGAGAAGAAACGTTTGGCTATCTTTCAGCTGTCTTATGCAGCGGCTGATTGGTGGGATGCTGAAAAGGCGACCATAGGGGAAGAAGCTGCAAGGAGAATGCCATGGGTGGTGTTCAAGGAAAGATTTCTTGAGAAATATTTCCCTGAAGAAGAGAAGGACAAGTGGGAGAAAGAGTTTATGGAATTGACTCAAGGAAATCTGGCTATTCGTGAGAACACTACTCGATTTGAGCGTCTGTCTCGCTTTGCTCCACACATGGTGGACACACCCCAGAGGAAAATCAAGAAGTATCACCGGGGTCTCAACTTGTCTCTCCGACATCTGACTTCGGGGCATCTAGGCCAGTCATTTGAAGCTCTGGTGAGATTGGCTACGGGGTTAGAGAATGATGGTTGTCAGAATTCGAAGCCGTTTGGAAATCGACCTCCGCAGAAGGGTTATTCAGGACAGAAACCAGGGTACCCTCAGGGGCAAAAAAGGACCTAGGATGGAGGGAAGAAACCTCAACAGACACAAGCAGAACAACAGTATCCGCCTCGAGCAACAGGAGGGAACAACAACAATAACTGCTTCAATTGTGGTAATCCCGGTCACCGAGCTAAGGATTGCAAACTGACTAGGCATGCTGATCGTCCGGGAGTTGTGTGCTATAATTGTGGCATGCCAGGTCACATAAGTCCGGAATGCAAGGCTCCTAGGAGAGGCAATTACGGCCAGCAAGGACAGGCCCGCCTGAATGCTGTTATTCCCGAGGCTGCTGGTTATGCTGGTTATGAAGAAATAGGGTATGAAGAAGGTGCTTATGAGGAGGGACTGCCCGAGCAACAGACAGTGGAAGGTACTCTAACCTTGTTTAACTCTCATGTCAAAGTTTTATTTGACACGGGTGCTACACATTCCTTTATATCTGTTAAGATTGTTCAGAAGTTGGGAATAGTACCGCAACATTTGGATGAAGCTTTGAGTGCTATCTCACCCTTAGGGACCACCGTCAAGTTATTACATGTATGTAAGGACTGTCCTCTACGGTTAGGAGACCATGAACTTTTGGCGAGATTGGTGGTTCTATCGATGAAGGAGTTCGATATAATCCTGGGAATGGATTGGCTCGAGAAGAATGATGCGAAGTTGGATTGTGCAAGGAAGAGGATCACATTTGCGGACAATGGGAATCGACTCTTCGATTTCCAATGTAACCCTTCGGGTGATATGTTCCTCACTAGATGCCTAGAAAACATTGAGGTTGTCAGTGCAGAGGTAACAGTGTCATCAATACCAGTGATCAAGGAATTTGAGGAAGTATTTTGAGATATTTCTGGATTACCACCTGAGAGGGACATAGAATTCTGTGTGGAATTGGTGCCAGGCACTTGACCTATAACCAAGGTTCCCTATAGGATGGCCCCTACAGAGTTGCTGGAGCTGAAGGAACAAGTTCAAGAACTTGAGAAGTTGGGTTTTGTTCGTCCAAGTACTTCACCCTGGGGAGCACCAGTATTATTCGTGAAGAAGAAGGATGGGACAATGCGGTTGTGTATTGACTACCGGGAATTGAATAAGGTTACTATTAAGAATAAGTATCCTTTACCTCGGATAGACGATCTGTTTGATCAGTTACAAGGAGCCACGACCTTTTCTAAGATTGATCTACGGTCAGGATATCACCAGTTGAGATTGCGGAAGGAAGACATACCCAAGACTGCTTTCAGGATGAGATACGGACACTATGAGTTCTTAGTGATGCCGATTGGGATGACGAATGCTCTAGTTGTGTTTATGGACTTGATGAACAGAGTATTCAAGCCCTATTTGGATCAATTCGTTATTGTCTTTATTGAAGACATTTTGATCTATTCCAAGTCAGAGGAAGAGCATGAACAACATCTAAGGATCGCGTTGCAGACTCTCAAGGATCACTGCCTGTATGCTAAATTCAGCAAGTGTGAATTCTGGCTTCAGGAAGTTAAGTTCCTCGGGCATGTGATCTCACAACAAGGAATCGCGGTTGACTCCTCAAAGACCGATGCAGTGGCGAATTGGACTCGGCCGACCAATGCTACAGAAGTCAGAAGTTTTCTGGGACTAGCTGGTTACTATCGGAGATTTGTAGAGGGTTTCTCAAAGATAGCGGCCCAATTAACTGGTTTGACTAAGAAAGATTTGAAGTTTGAATGGACTGATAAGCATGAACGCGCTTTTTTTGGAATTAAAAGAGAGATTGACAACAGCGCCAGTGCTTGTAATACCAAAGGATGGTGAGAAGTTTACTATTTTCAGTGATGCCTCGTATCAAGGATTGGGGTGTGTCCTTGTGCAAGACGGAAAGGTTATCGCATATGGTTCACGACAGTTGAAACCGAATGAATTGAATTACCCAACTCATGATTTGGAGCTAGCAGCAGTAGTGTTCGCACTTAAGATCTGGAGACACTACCTCTATGGGGAGAAGTTTGATTTGTTCTCGGATCACAAGAGCCTCAAGTATTTGTTTACTCAGAAAGAGCTGAATATGAGGCAACGTCGGTGGATGGAGCTAATTAAGGACTACGACTTCACATTAGAGTACCACCCTGGTAAGGCTAATGTAGTTGCTGACGCCCTAAGTCGGAAACCTCAAGGAATGATTGCTTCATTGATGTTGAGGGAATAGAAAGCCTTGGAGACAATTGCAGAATTTGATATGCAGATTTCTGAGGGAAGTGTCGGGCAACACTTTGGATGCCTCGTGGTACAACCAACACTTGGAGTCGGATCATCGAGGCCCAAAAGAAGGACCAGAAGTTTCAAGTATGGTTCGTCAAGATGTCAGAAAAGGGCCCTACAGAATGGAAGGTTGGGACTGATGGAGGATACCGATGTCGAGATAGATTGTGTGTGCCAGATTCAGGAAATTTGAGAAAAGATATTCTTGAAGAAGCACATAAATCGAGACTGACAGTACACCCAGGAGGAATAAAGATGTATTAGGATTTGAAGAGAAACTTTTGGTGGAAAGGGATGAAACGAGAAGTAGCCAAGTTTGTGTCTAAATGTTTGACTTGTCAACAAGTGAAGGCTGAACATCAGACACCCTCAGGATTGTTACAACCCTTACCTGTTCCGGGATGGAAGTGGGAACACATAACTATGGATTTCGTGGTTGGACTACCCCGGTCACAACAGAATCATGACGCGATTAGGGTAATTGTGGATCGTCTGACAAAGTCTGCACACTTTATCGCGTACAATATGACTTACCCAGTAGAAAGGATGAGTCGAATGTACCTACAGCAAGTGGTGCGACTGCACGGCGCGCCTGTGTCGATTGTATCAGACCGCGATGCACGTTTTACCTCGGGATTTTGGGAAAGTTTGCAAAAGGCTATGGGAACTTCGCTCAAGATGAGTACTGCATTCCATCCTCAGACCGATGGACAGACCGAGCGTGTTAATCAGATTATGGAAGATATGCTCAGAGCTTGTGCAATCGACTTTGAAGAGTCTTGGGAGACGCACTTGCCGTTGGTCGAATTTGCATATAACAATAGTTATTACTCGAGTATTGGGATGATACCGTTTGAAGCCTTGTACGGATGGCCATGTCGATCTCTGTTGTGTTGGGCTGAAGTGGGAGACACAGAACTTTTAGGACCAGATTTGGTGAGAGAAACCAATGAAAAGATTTCACTGGTTAAAGAAAGAATGAAAACTGCACAGAGTAGACACAAGAATTATGCAGATCGGCGACGAAAGGATTTGGAGTTCAGTATCAGAGATCATGTCCTCCTTAAAGTTTCACCTGTTCGGGGAGTAGTACGTTTTGGTCAGAAAAGAGGGAAGTTGGCACCCCGTTTCATCGGACCATTTTAAATCTTGGAGCGAGTTGGAAAAGTGGCTTATCGGCTCGCGTTGCCACCAAAGATGTCTGGTGTTCATAACGTGTTCCATGTCAGTATGTTAAGGAAATACATACGGGATCCTTCATATGTAGTAAATTTTGATGATATTGAGACGAGTCAGAATGTTGTCTATAAGGATAGACCTGTGAGGATTCTTGACCAGAGTATCAAGAGGCTGAGAAGAAGAGACGTGCCTTTGGTTATGGTTCAGTGGAGGCATCATGACGAGGGAGAGGCGTCGTGGGAGTTAGAGTCAGACATGAGGACTAGATGCCCCGAGTTGTTTCAGGGTTAGTTAGCTCAGATTTCGGGGCGAAATCTCTAATAAGGTGGGTAGAGTGTAACACCCTGTATTTCTTTTCCAATAATATATGTTTATTTCAATTTAATTTCTCGTTGTAAAATATATATCTGGGGTCAAATTGTAATTTTTATAAATATAGAAAATATTTTCTGTGGTTTCAAAATCAATATCTATATTTTTGTATAAACCGGGAATTTAATTCCTACACTAATATGATTCCTGTATTTTTTATTTCAACTAGTTAATACCAGTTTATGTTTTAAATCTGCGTTTATATCGCGTCTTGGGTGTGGGAGCACATGAGCTCAACCACACCGGGAGAAATCTCCCTATTGCTTGGAGGCCACAACTCTTAGTTTATATATATGTTTATATCACTCTAAAACTCTCACAGTTCACTCTCTATTCTCTCTGCATCTCTCAATTCTCTCTCAATTCTCCCAACTCTCTCAAGAACACACATAACACACACAGATACAGATTATATATATATATTCAGTCACATACATACATAGCTATATATATATCTCAAGATCAAGGGAGAACGGAGGAGAATTCTCAAACGACGGAATCGACTGCGGATATTATCGGTCTCAAAATTCTCTGTGTAATCACCTCAGTGAGTATTATAAACTCACTTGCCATGTTTATATACGTGTATTTCAGCATATATAGGTGTGTATATGGGTATATATATAGATGCACCATTGAAAGCTTTGAATTGGAGTTTTACCAAACTCAACCAAAATCAATTCCGTGAATTGATTATGGAAGATCTCAGTCCCAATAAGCTGTGGTTCGAATCCTACGCAGTAATTCATCCGTATCGCGACGTACCGTTGATTTAAAGTTTTGACACCCTTACTTTAATTGCAAATATCTAGAGATACAATCTGTATTAGTTAAAATTGATTGCATATTCGTAATCTACGTGGAAAACCGAAGAGATCCATATATTACATGTAACGCTTGAAACAGAATCTGAAAATGGGTAAAAATACAGTTTGAAATTGAAAACAGGGGAAAAACGAGAAAGATGATGAAACTGCAAGAACTCGCGCACGCGCCCCGCTCGCGCGAGGCTCGCTCGCGCGAACCATTTCCCCCCTTCGCGCGCGCGACTCGCTCGTACGACACCCGCTGCCCATTCGCTCGCGCGGACCGCTCGCGTGATCTGTGCTGCCCCTTCGCGCGCGCGACCTGGCAGTTTGAGCAGTTTTTGTATTTTTGTATAAGGGACTGTTTGGAAAAGGTTTTGAAAATTTTTATAGAACTGTTTGACAAATATACTGTTTTAAAGGCTCACTGTTAGAAATTGGACTTACTAGGACTTTTAAGACCGAGAATTATGTTGAACAAATATCCAGCTTTGAGATTATTAACTGTTACTACAAACTGTGAACATGGACATATATATTAGGGTCGAGGTTGTGTCAACATTCATGTGTGTGAGGAAACGTGAAAAGAGTAAAGAGTGGCAGTCTGGTGTGCGACCTCAATATTGATCGGATATTATTCCTGGTATTGGAGGTGATGGTATTGAGTTACGGCTTAGATATCGATCGGATATTATTCCTGGTATCTAGGGCGCTTGTTTCGGATATCGATCGGATATTATTCCTAGTATCCGAAATGATGGTATTGAGTTACGGCTTAGATATCGATCGGATATTATTCCTGGTATCTAGGGCGCTTGTTTCGGATATCGATCGGATATTATTCCTGGTATCCGAAATGATGGTATTGAGTGCGGCTTAGATATCGATCGGATATTATTCCTGGTATCTGAAGCGATGGTATGGTATGCTGTTTTGGATATTGATCGGATATTATTCCTGGTATCTGAGGTAATGGTTTGGTTGAATCGAGTTTGTTGAGAGAAAAGAGTCAGAAAGATGAGATGTTATATTGTTCATGCACGGTTGCATATTCATTGCTTATTTTATTCCCCCGTGACTTATGTTGGAATTGGAACCTTGAATCTATTGCTTTTAAAGTTAAATTGCACCGTTGCATATATGCTTATATATACATTGCGAGCACTTGTTTATTTTGCTCACCAGCTTGCATAAGCTGACGGCGTTGAAGCGTCCTGGACTGTATGTCCAGATTTTCAGGGTCAGGAGCAGCCAGGGTACTTCGACTATGCTAGTTAGAGGCAGACGACTTTCAAGGAGGCTGCTTTATATTTCCTATGTCTTTTAAATTTCGGGTTGTAATAAACTAGTTTTAGACATTTGAATAAGGGCTTTTGTGCCTAAGACCAGGACTTATGTAATAGTTTAGTAAGTTTTAATTTCGGAGCTTATGTTTATTAGTATCCTTTCTTTTAGAAATGCTATTAAGTTATTTTGTTGCAGGGACAATTGGTCATACTCACTTGTCACGACTTACGAGTCCATAAAGGAAATTAAATGCTTTTCCTGTATTATGCTACGTCGGGGCGTGACAACAAGTTTGATTATTCGGGTGGACATTGTTTTGTTTGCCTTACTTAGCTTTATTCTTCTCTCTCTCTCTCTCTACCATTTCTAAGATTGTTTGTTATTCTACCTATGTTATTTGCTTATTAACAATATCATAAGTTTGATTATTCGGGTGGACATTGTTTTGTTTGCCTTACTTAGCTTTATTCTTCTCTCTCTCTCTCTATACCATTTCTAAGGTTGTTTGTTATTCTATCTATGTTATTTGCTTATTAACAGTATCACAAGTTTGATTATTCGGGTGACCTATGTTTTTTTTTGCTTTACTTAGCTGTATTCTTCTCTCTCTCTCTCTCTCTCTCTCTCTCTCTCTCTCTCTCTCTCTCTCTCTACCATTTCTAAGGTTGTTTGTTATTCTATCTATGTTATTTGCTTATTAACATTATCACAAGTTTGATTATTCGGGTGACCTATGTTTTTTTTTTTGCTTTACTTAGCTGTATTCTTCTCTCTCTCTCTCTCTCTCTCTCTACCATTTCTAAGGTTGTTTTTTATTCTATCTATGTTATTTGCTTATTAACAGTATCACAAGTTTGATTATTCGGGTGACCTATGTTTTTTTTTGCTTTACTTAGCTGTATTCTTCTCTCTCTCTCTCTCTCTCTCTCTCTCTACCATTTCTAAGGTTGTTTGTTATTCTATGTATGTTATTTGCTTATTAACAGTATCACAAGTTTGATTATTCGGGTGAAAATTGTTTTGTTTGCCTTACTTAGCTTTATTCTTCTCTCTCTCTCTCTCTCTCTCTCTCTCTCTCTCTCTCTCTCTCTCTCTCTTTCTCTACCATTTCTAAGGTTGTTTGTTATTCTACCTATGTTATTTGCTTATTAACAATATCATAAGTTTGATTATTCGGGTGGACATTTTTTTGTTTGCCTTACTTAGCTTTCTTCTTCTTCTTCTTCTTCTTCTTCTTCTTCTCTCTCTCTCTCTCTCTCTCTCTCTCGCTCTCTCTCTCTCTCTACCGTTTCTAAGGTTGTTTGTTATTCTACCTATGTTATTTGCTTATTAACAATATCACAAGTTTGATTATTCGGGTGGACATTGTTTTGTTTGCCTTACTTAGCTTTATTCTTCTCTCTCTCTCTCTCTCTCTCTCTCTCTCTCTCTCTCTTTCTCTACCATTTCTAAGGTTGTTTGTTATTCTACCTATGTTATTTGCTTATTAACAATATCATAAGTTTGATTATTCGGGTGGACATTGTTTGTACTCAAATACTTTGGTTTGTACTCAAATTACCAAATAGGTTAAACCCATCAGTTGACAATCCAAGGCGGACATTGCGACTTTCCTGAGCAAAGTTCACATGTCGCAAATTTGCCCACTTCCACATGGATGAATCAATCGGATGCTGCATGAGATTCTTGCCCACCTCCGCTCGAGCATGCCAAGTCATTGCCTCTGCTATCCATGGTATAGTGAAAAGTCTCCTCAACCTAGGAGCTAGAGGGAAATGCTTCAACACCTTTTTGGGCACTTTCGTATCTATTTTGTTCTTGCTATTTAAAACTGTCTTCTGGATAAATCTGGGTTCCTTACAAACCGGACATTTCAGTTTATCCTTATGTTCTTTATGGTATAGAACGCAGTCATACTTGCAAGCATGAATGGATTTGTACTTCATCCCCAAACCTTTCAAACTACTCTTCATGTTTGGATAGTTATCAGGTAGTGTGTTCTCTTTGGGGAATAAATCCTTTGCCCAAAGAAGGATTTCTGTGACACTATTGCCTGACAAACCAAAACGGCTCTTTAAATTGTGCAAACCAACCACGGCGTACAACATTGTGTGATCTGGGTTACAATCAGGGTACAAAGGTCTTGTCGCCGCTGCTCTTAACAATATATATTCATTGTCATGGGGGACTCTAGTATCAACATGAGCCCCAACACCTTCTTCGTGATCTCGATCATTTTCTTCTTCATGAAGAACCTCGACTTGTAGAGTATGGTTCGCTTGCATTTCGTGGACTCCGTAAGCGTCATTAATGAGGTCATTCAATCTAGGATGTGTCAAATAATCATCCTGTACTTGTATCGGTTCCTTGCCCGATAGTTGTTCTGGAATATACGGGAATTCCTTTTCCCCATGGAATATCCAAAACAAGTAATCTTGTTGCATGCCCCACTTAACCAAATGTAACTCAACCTCCGTCCATTTCAAACATTTACCATTTCTACAACGCGCACATGGACACGAAAACTCTTCACTTTTTAGATTCCTCTTTGCATATTTCACAAAGTCTTTAACCCCTTTAACATGCACATCCCCCACCTTATAAACTTCACCCATCCACTCTTTGTAAAGTGGAAACCCCATCGATTCTACAAAAAAAAAAAGTAGCGCTCAGTAGATTACAATGTTTTTTTTTAAAGTTAGTTAATTTCACAAGTCAAGTAAATTCCCACTATCTCTACGTTTTTTACCATTTGAATCCCGTTAAATTTAGAAGTTCTCACTATCTCTTATTATCTTTTCCCTTTTTAGATTCCTATTTGCATATTTCACAATCTTTTCCCTTTCTTGATTTCTCTTTACTATCTCTACATTTACCATTTAGGGATTATCATTTAAGCCAAAGAAGAAGATTTGTGTTAGAAGAGACAAAAAGAAAAAGGAAAAATAACAAACAAACAAACAAATAAGGAGATGAAACAAAGAGTCCTCACACAATACATGCATAATCATCAAACGTACAGAGAAAGCAAGAACACATAAAACGCCACCCCGCAGGCATACTCGTTAAGGTTTACAACCCTAAATATCAAGTAAAACACATAAAACGCCACCCCGCAGGCGTACTCGTACTAACCTGGAAAAAGAAACACACTTGTGATTAGTAATGCCAACCCTTCACCTGAATTTTGGTTCTCACGTTTGGCTTCAATTCCTATTGTCTTTAGAGATCACGGTTTCACCATTGCCAATTATTGAACAAAAAGAAAAATAATTAGAATACCCTAACTACGAGCATGATTAATAAAACAATTAGACACCCAAAAACACAATCTACATAGAAATCAAGCTTTTAAACAACACTGACAGATTACAACAAACTCATTGATCATTCACATCCATATATAGATCTATCCTTGGTGCTACATTTTGAGATTAGTGGGAATTGGGGATGAGGAGCACCCATAAGAGAGAGAGAGAGAGAGAGAGAGAGAGAGAGAGAGAGAGAGGGGAGTAATGTGGGTGCTAAGAGTTGTGTTATAATATGGAGAGAGTAGTGATGGGGTTTAAAAAGGATTGGAAAAAGATGGCCATGGTGGGTGGTGTTAGCATGAAAATAGTATGTGGTTTACAGAGATGAAAGAAATTATTCTGTGAGATAGTCACACCACGTTATTATGGTGATCGTGTGACTGCTCTAATGATATGGATCTATGTAGCCCATATTTTTTGGTGGACATATATAGCGAGTAATTGTTGAACTTAAGAGACGTTATGTCCCCATTATTTGTCATGTGTTCCCTATATTTAGAGGCTAGATAATTTTTCATAATTGAAACGTCACACCACTTTAGTGTGATGACATGTCGTGATAGTCTCACAGAATAACTTGGAGAGAGAGACATTGGGGTGGGGGTGTGGGTGTGGGGGTTGTTTGGAATTGAGTTAAAGAAAAAACCTTTTTTGGAGCATAAATTAGGGCAGTTGTGAGGAGGTGGCCCAAGTAGTTGGAAGTCGATTGCAGCGCCTACATTACATTCAATTAGCCTTCTTTTTAGTTTTTCTAAGCTGCCCTAGCCGCTCCAATATTGTAGTCTTGGCTAAGTCATACTCTTTGTATTTGGCTAAGCTCATGCTTAATTGTGTGCATCAAACTATATATTAGCCTCACAAATTGTATGTACATATGTGGTGGGCCAAGAATTTGTGTTTGGGGTCAAGTTTATTGGATTTGGGTGTACTAGTCGAGATAGAGTATTTGTGTAAAGTGTTTGTGCCCCTAACTTTGCCGCTAAATATACACTTAATTGCTTTCTATACCCACCTAAACAATTAGTGATGTTGCATGTACAACTATTCAATGCATCCCGGTGGATGTAATCGAGGTCATGTCCTGGTAGGGGGTGCCACTTATTCATCAAAAAAGAAAAGAAAAGAAACAGCACTTGTTTACAACTAGTGATGTTGAATTTACAACTCCTCAATGACTCCAAAGAGAGTAGAAGGTAAAAAAGAAATACTTGAACAACAAAACTACTTTCAATTCTCATCGTTAAGCTATTGTACTGTCCTCATTTTATTGAAGTTTGATGGAGCACTTTTATCATAACCTCATGTAGTAGGATAGCAAGATGTTTTATGTGCGTAATATAGATATAATATATTATCTGCATAATGTAGATATAATCTATATAATAACTGAGAAAGGTCTTTATGGCCAAAAAGTAAATCTAACGGCCCAAAATTTTCCAACTTCTGACATTTTGTATCAAAATCGTTCACTAAATTTGGACAATTTCAACCGTTGGATCTTATGTAAACCCATCTCAGCCTCTTCTCTAACCCACGAGTCTCTTACCTCTCTACTGTCTTCTCACATGTCTACCCTCTGCCATCCCTCTCTATCCCCACCCCACTCTCTCTCTCTCTCTCTCTCTCTCTCTCTCTCTCTACTACCCTCTCCTCTCTCTCTAATTACATTGGAAAAACACCCAAAATTTTGAAATCCCTCCTCTCTCCAAAGAAATCCAAATTTTGAAATCTCTCCCTTTCTCTCTAGCTTCCACGAAACCCCCAGCATCACCACCACAGCCGAACCTTTCGAGGCGCCGGCCAGCACTTCCCTCCCTCTGCGTAATCTTTCTCTCACTCACAGAAACATAGAAATTTGGTATCTCTCTCTCTCTTACACACACACACACACACACACACACACTCTCTTTCTCTCTCTCTCACTCTCTCTCCCTCAGACCCCTCTATGTTCTCACAGATCTTTCACCCACTAAAAACTATACATATAAACTACAGTTAGTTTTCTGAATTATATTTTCTCTGCTATACTTTTCAAGTCTATTACCTTTTATGGTTTTCCAGATCTGGGAAACATGGCTGTTAGAGAACTTTGGGGGATGTAATTTTTTTATTTTCTATTTTTTAAATTTATAGGCCATTTGTATTTACATTGTTAGTTATTATGCAAGTCGTTCACATTTGTTCAATTTGGCATGCAGATGGAAGACTTGGAACGCTGAGGTATAGTTTCTCTGCATACAAGAGGTATAATTTCTTAGAGCATTTAACAAATTTTTTCATATATCCTACGACTTCTCCAAGTATATCGTATGCTTTGCGTTTATTTTTAATAGGTTTTTTGCAGACTTATTGTCATCTCAGGCCTCTCACCCTTGCCTTTGCTTTCTTGCTGCCATCTTCAGGTCTCCCTCTCTCTCTCTCTCTCTCTCTCTCTCTCTCTCTCTCCATAAGTTCATAATGTAGGGAGCCACGTTTGCAGGTCTCCCACCACTTGTTTTGTTTATTGATTGTTTGGGTATTTGAATGAATCGAACAGCTTCAATAGTTCTGATTTATAGCATTTTAGTACAAATATGCTGCTATGGGTCACTCTCCAAAGTTCCTTAACTAAATGTATGTTCTAATTCACTAGCTTATCGAGTTATTGGAATTCTTTCAAGATAGTTTAGGTGTTCTAGCCATTTTGTTTGACAAAGTGGTTGATTCATTTTTTTTTTCCGAGCAATGTTTCACAAGAAGTGGCTAAATCCGCCTCTTCCAATGGCTTTGTACCAAAGTCATTTTTAACTGAAAGCAATTGTAGGTCCTATATCATGTGCGCGACATCAATTGGATGGTGTCAAACAACACTTGTATGAGTATCAACAATTTTAGCTTTAAGTTGAACTATCAATATATAAGGGTTATTTTTTCCCACTTTAACTAAACCCAATTTTTTTAAATTAATAAATTTCCAGTTTGTAACAAGGTGGAGTGCAAGGGAAGAGTGACATAAAGTGCTGTGAAGAAGAAAGAAAAAAAGAAAAGAAAAACTGAAGAGCTTAGAGTTTAGAAACCTGAGACTCAAAATTTTCAGTCGGCATCACAACATTTCATAGTGTAGTTTGTCTTGTGTATGATTGGGTTAAAAAAAAACCAAGATTTCTAGATCCAGACAGAAACGATACCTGTTGAACTCGCGGCTTCACATTTGTGTCCCAACTTGATTTAGGGCTTTCTTATACTCGCTGACAGAGTGATTGAAGCGATTGTAGTACTCGCTGATCTGATTTGGGGAAAAAAAATTTGTTAGACAAACAGAAAGAGCCAGACACACATACACTCAAAAACACTCACACTCGCACACACACAGACATTCACACACAAAATCGCACACTCACGCACACACATACACACAAAATCGCATACACGCATACACAGAGACATACACACACAAAATCGCACACTCACACACACACACAAAAAATAGCACACACACAGAACATACACAAAATCGTACTCACACACACACACAAAATCGCGCACACACATAACAGTAGGACACACACAAACTCGCACACCGAGAGAGAGAGAGAGAGAGAGAGAGAGAGAGAGTTTTACCGAGAGGAATCTGGAACCGTCGAGGGTTTTCGGAGTGGTGTTTGCGGCGGGGTGGGCTGGGGTGTTGGTGGTGGTGGTGGCGGCGATGGAGAAGTGGCAATGGAGGGGAGTTTTGGCCCTTTTGGGCTATAGCCTATAAGTTAATTTGGGGGTGGGGGGAAATGAGAGAGAGTGTGTGAGGATTGGTGCATGGGGTGTGGAAGAGGGAGACTATGAGAGACATGTGAGGTTTGGTGGGGTGTGCTGTAGGTGTTTAGGAGGGAAACAATTTTTAGCCGAAAGAGTTTTTAGCCCTAAAAAAATAATAATAATAAAATAAAATTTAATTTAATAAATGTTAGGCACACTTTGAAATCCACACTTAATTTGACATCCAGCTTTAAATGCATGTACCTTGTGCTGTGTAAGTGGTGCACAGAAAAGTGTGAAAAATTCACACAGTACAAAGAACATGTATTTAAAGCATAAGATGTCAAATTCAGTGTGGATTTTGAAGTGTGCCTAGCATCACTCAAAAAAAAATTGGTGGGGGTGGAAGACTGTGAGTTTTTTTAAGGCTTAGTTTGGCCCCCATGTGGCTTTTTCAAAGGAGCTTATGAAATTTATTACTAAGTTGTTTCATAATTTTATACAAGTGATACACTTCTCTTCAAAAAAACATCATGAAACCAAAACGCAACCTTGAGCTTTTAAAAGCTCCATTCTAGAGCTTTTAAAAGCTCCCCTAAAAAAGCCCCAAGTTCAATTTTTGCAAAGCTCATACACTAGTTACCAAATGAATAACATGAAATTGTGCTTTAAAAAATGAGAAGCACCAACATGGGGGCCAAACTAAGCCTTAGTGTCTTTTAGCTAAAAAGTGACCTATTTTGTCACCGCTTCCAACAGTGACCATATTTGTCACTGTACTTTGTCCCAGCTTAAAACAACGACAAATTTGGTCACTGTCTGGGACGGTGACAAAGTTAAAATTGGTCACAGTTTAGAGCAGTGACTAATTTTGTCACAGTTGGTAGCAGTGACAAATGTAATTGTCACAGTCCTGAATGGTGACAAAATTTGTCACTGTCATTAGCGGTGACAAAAGACGCAAAAAAAAGGGTGACAAATCGGCCAATATGGTGTAGTGAATTTTGTCATAGAAGATCATCAAATCAAAGTCGTAGTGGATATTCTAATATCTAAAAATTTCTAACTCTAAATAAGTCTTAAATGGAATACTCTAACAATTATATTGTTACAAAAATCGTGTTGGGAATTGTGATTATCTCGAATAGAACACTTGAATGTTATCTATGTAATGATCAATCAAGTTTAGTTTGATTATAATACAATATTAGAAGAGCATCTGATTCGTGACTATTAAATTAAGGAGAAAGCCTTTAAAATTATGAAAAACATGGAAAGTGCAGACGTCTATTTCTCTCTCTATTTGGATATAATTTGGATGATTTTTAGAATTAGTTTTATATTATTAGTCTTCTAATCTAAAAACAATCGGAAGCATGAACCTGGCAAAACTTCAAACAAAACGGAAATAAAATTTAAATCTCAATATGAACTTTAGATTTACCATATCAACCCAATAGGAACGTTAGCGTGAGTATATACATTTTAGAGTCCTACAGTTATAAGACGTAATATAAACCATAGAAAAAAAAAAAGAAAAAAAAAATAGAAAAGGTACGCAGTAGAAACAATAATGCTATGCTCTCAAATTTGAATCATAAATTTGGATCACAAATGGCTAAACAATTCTACCACATACTGTGCATGGTAGTAATTGGTGGTACCACATGCCAAATCCATGGAACCCACCAAAGTTAAAAGACATTAGGAACATGAGCAAGCCAAAAAAAAAAATTAGAGTCTAACCAAGATCGGGGAAAAAAAAAAAAAAGCAATCTAAACCAATTAAAAAAATGTTATTAAGGAGAATTGGCAGTGTTGAAAAAATTGTAAAACACTTAATGGAGTTAGTACACTTCTATAAATATTATTATAAATATAAATTTTGAATTATAGATAGATAGATAGATAGATAGATATTATAGACAAATAGATATAGTTATTAATAGATTATAGATTACAGATAGATAGATTATAGATATAAATAGATAGATAGATAGATTATTACAGATAGATGATACAAATTATGTGGAGAAAAAAAAAAAAGTAAACATATAGTTATTAAGTGGGATTGGCCGACATTGAAAAAAAAAAGTATTCTAAATCATAGGAAGTGTATTCCTTATGACTCGCATGGACGGACCTAAAAGAAAGTGGCATACCAAAGAAAAGGGTTACGAAAACTCTATAAAAATTACTTAAGTAGTGTATCGAATGATAAAAAGGGTAAAATTCTTAAGGGGGTTGGTGCACGTATAGATTATATACATTATATATAGATTATAGATCATCTAGTTGTATAACACTAGCATGCACGTGGATGTGTCCTTTTCATTTTTACTTATGACTTAAATTTTGTAAGTTGTTAAACTTAATGCATGAAAGTAGTGGACAAAATAAATATGCAACTTCATTATGATATAATTCCTATAACAATGTTCTTTTGTATGTATGTAATATAGTTGTATTATCATAATCATTATGAGTGAAGTTAGATATAATACTAAGTCAAGTTGAATATTAACTATGCTTTGTACTTTCTTTCCTAAAACACTATTTTGAGATATTTTTACATAGAAAATTAGAGTTAAATCCTCACCATATTGTTAAAAGATAGTTAACAAAAGATTCTAGTGGTAAGTATTAGCACAATATAATCGTGATTAGGACTTTAGATAATTGATGAACACAATTTTTGGACTAATCTACCCCTCTATAGAGCAGATTTTCACCACCACCATCAACTTCACAATTTTTTAAAATATAATTTTTATAAAAAAAAAATAATTTGTAATTTGAAAGATATGTATATTTAAGAAAATTCTTTTAAAAAGTTAGTTTTGAGATAGACTGTCAGTGACCTAGAAAGTTTGCATGATAATGCATTTTAAATTAATAAACAATACTGGACATATAACACAATAGAGTCAAATTAAATTAAATAATTTTAAAAATGAGTTGTAAATGTTCACTTTATTCCTCTCCTTCTAATTTTGATTCTGTCACACTTCTAATTTTGATTCAGTCACACTTTCCAAAAATCCCACGGTTATTTATTTATTATTTTTTTAAAGTCCAATCTTAATTTCAAATGAAACACCATTACACCTATAAAGAATTAATAATGAAAATGAAGCTATGTAATTACTCATGAATAATTATTCGAAACCTTTTCAAATACATTTTTAAGATTTTATACATTCTAGATTTTTGTATATATGCGTTATTATTTATATCTATAATGATATTCTCACAAAAGTTATACAATAGCACTTCAAAAAGTTTTACAATTAATATAATGCAATTTTCTCAATATTTATGTGCTCTATTTACTACAAGATTATTTATCTAATGTAAATAAGTTGTCACACCCCAACCCACCCCGACGGATTAGGACACGTGTAACAATGCCAAAAGTGATCATTTATACTAATTAGCAAAGAAAACAAGCGAATTACTAAGAAACACCTGCTTAAAACGACATACAAGAATCTTACTGTGACAAAATAGCCCCCCAAGGATAAAATGGTAATTAATAAGATATATTAAATTTTATACCAAAAGATAGGTCTTTGAGTCCCGGTTCCAACGCAAAAAACGGCGCGCGAATCCGAATTTTCTAGAGAGAGTTATGCCCGTTTCCGTAAAAGCTGACGGGCTGAAAACAGAAAAGCGGATCGATCCGCCCCAAAACCGGATCGATCCGGATTTAGCAGAATCTCATTTTCTGCTCCCCTGGATGCCCCGGATCGATCCGCACAAGACCCGGATCGATCCGGATTCTGCAGAAGTGTTTTCCCTGCTGCTAAAACCCCTGTTTTCAAGTCTAAACTTACCAAACATCTTGGAACTTTGGAAACACATTTCAAACACCTACTAAAACTCCTCCAACATTACCCAAACAAGTGAAAACACCATTAACATCTTATAGATTATAAATTCAACCTCATTTGGACAAACCAAGTAACCAAATTCTTACTTTTGTCAAAAACTAGTATGAGCATAAAAACTAGTTAGAAATGAGTTCAAAACCTTTTTAAAACACTTGTTCAAACCAACCTAAAACTCTTTAGCAACTCAAGTTGAAAACAAGTCCCATTTTACAAGCACAACATTTCCCAACATGACTCCCAACTCAATCTCAAGTTCATATCATACAATATGAGTTCAAGAGCTCAACACTCACACTCAATGAAAGAACACCCAACATATTAACAAGTTCCCAAACCACATTCTAAAGCATTAAAAGCTGGTGCTTGACATTTTTACAACTTACAAAAGAAGTTTAAACTCAAGTACAACTTGTGTCCTCCAACCAAAACCATTTACAACTATAATATTACAAATATGAGTTCCATCTCCACCAAGACTAACATATTCACAACTTATGAACATATAAGCAACATAACTCTTTCCCCGAATTCCCGATCACTTCCTTTCCTCGTCGCGATCAGTACCTGCGGTGGTTATTCAATAACCACACAGAAAACAATTTTGATTTTTAAGCTTACGCTTAGTGAATACTTTAACCGTGCCATGGAGTATGAAATGTGCATATGCCATGTTAAGCAACACAAAAATAATAGTAGTCGTCGGTATGTCAAGTACTTAATCAACATCGCATCGGACCCAATATTCCGGGCCTTTTCTCACTTCAACGTCGCATATAGCGAAACACACACTCTCACGTGACCGTAGTCAAATCGTTGTAGTCGTCACCACCGTCCCCTTTTTCTTGAGGAAAAACATCGTCCCGTTACTACGGGCTAAATAATGGTGATTAACACTTGACATCCATTAACCCAATTAAGCACATAAGCACATCAAACATATCACATAACAATTTCTACAAAATTTGTCATGTTAAGCTCTAATTAACACATGCTTTAACTACAACTTCAAGAACTAAGCATTTTAACCATACTCAATATCACATAAGCACCATTTAGCACCCAATTTAAGATTAGAGTACTCACCTCACAAATTGCTCCAATTAAAGCCTAGAACCCCAAATTCCTTGCTAATTTTAGCTCTAATTAACTCCAATGATATTCCTACATATCAATTTCACATATATATATATATATATATCGGCACGTCAAAGACGGTCGTGGAAAACGTCAACGAAACTGAAAATGAATTATATAGAGACGATCCTCTCACCTCTACGATTCCGAATACGGTCTCGGTTCGCAAAACGGTGTACCAACGGCGACGGAACGGCGAGCAAACGACGTTGTCGGCGGAAACGGTGGAGCTTCCGTCAATGGCTGAAATCTCTCTTCTTCTACATCTATATCTCATGTTTTGTATATAGGAGATGATGAGTCACTCAAGAGGTGTCAACCTCTTGAGCTCCTAACCACATTTGGCTTAATTGCATTTGCACCCCCAACATTTCTTTATTATAACATCCCCTAAACAATTGCATTAGCTACCCAATATCTAAGTGGGTATTTGTCTATATCACGCGTGGGTCCCAAATGTGGTCCCACATATTTTGTGAAGTTGTTAATTAACCTACTAGTTATGAATTCGGTTCCTATTCTCTCTCACACGGGTACTCAAACTGGCACCATAAAAGACTACAGATAACAATAAAATATTAAAGCAATTAAACAAATATTCATTTAATCAAACAAATGCAACTAAATGCAATTTAATTAATCCGGACCTCCCGTGGGTCCCATTTCATATCCGTTCAACTGTGCCTTTTATCAAGCACTTAACACATCGGGGTAATCAGAACTTACCCAAATTATCATACGCTATTAATTATACTAATTAATGCATATAATGCAGATATTATATTATTTCTCCGGGTACGGGTATTACATAAGTATATGACAGTAATATAGATAGTGTATATATATATATTAGGCTAAAAAAACATGTTCACTAGGTCAGCGGGGCAGCCCGCAAGTTTTTTTAGGCTAAAAAACATGTTCACTGGGTAAGTTCACTCAACCTTGTTCACTTAAGAGCCTCACTATATATATATATATATATATTATGCTATCCCAAGTAAATAAGTAGCCATGGTTATTGTACCTAGCGATGTTAATGGTTCGGTCGGTCGGTCTTCTTCTTCTTCTTCTTCTTTTTTTCTTGTATAAAAACCGACCATATAGGGACGTTTCAGTCAGTTTTTTCATGTTTTTTTTCTGTTTTGAATTTTTATTAAGCTATGCTTTTGTTTGGAAAACCGATCGGTCAATCAATTGGTTCAATCCAATCGATTTTCCTAACACCTCTGTCTATGATCAAAAGGGAATAAATAGCAACAAAAAAAAAAGACGAAGAAAAGAAATTAACAAACTTCTAATTGGATAAAAATGTGAAAACTTTGAAGATGCTTATTTGAAGTTTTACTTAATAATGAAAACAATATAGATAGAGAAAGTAGAATACCAATGACATTTGCTAATAAAATTTGGCATTCATGTACGTATTTGCGTAGAACTTAGAGAATTTATGTTAGAAAATAGCTAAAATCTTCTATCAGATGTCTGAATGACCTTTTTGTTGTAATCAGCAGTCACCACCAAAGAAACTAACATGAACTACCAAACAAATCCTTAACTAACAAATAGTGAAGTAAAAAAAAAAAAAAAAAACATTCAAACGAAGTATATAATATGCATATGCGCATAATACATGTAAAATAAAATATGTATCTCATATATTCTAATAAATATTCTTATTTATTACTCACATTTTCTTAGAAGTTAGAACATATATTGTATGGTGCTGATTAATATTGCTATTTGAATACAATAGTTAATACTCATAGAATGGGGAGGAAGATAAACCAATACATAGAATTTCTATTTTGATTGTACTACTTAGATCAATAATAATGAGTCCCAATGACATAGAAAACAATTTTAATAGGCGGCTTCAGCCACAGTCCCCTCAAATAAAATATGTCCAAGCTAAAACCCAAGCTATTTTTCTTTAACTCGCTAAGTCTTTTTTTCTTGTTTTGGTAGAAAAATGCCCTTTTATGCCTAAAAAAACTTCAAATTGCTATAACAAAAACATATTCATTTTGTAACATTGGCACTATAAGTACATAGATCTAAAAAAAAATACATGAAATAAAAAAAAAAAAACACACACACACACACACACACACAAAGTCTGAAATTTATTTAAAAAAATTTATTTGCAGACAGACAAAATCCCAAAATCGGGCTGCAAATTTCCTGTTTTTATAAAGTTTCCAAGTCGAATACGTAGATCTAAAAAAAACAACAACAACACCACCCAAATAATAGCCCAAGAATTGACCACATTGTCGTCGTTAATACATATTACCTGTTTACAGACATATAACATATAATATTACTTGTTGCAGACAGATAAAATCTCAAAATCAGGCTACAACTTATCTTTTTTTTTTGTAAAATTTTCAAGTCTAATGCATAGAGCTCGAGGAAATACGTAAAATAAAATAAATAAAGAAATAAGAAATCATCCACAAAGACCAAAATGAGGAAATTATATTTGGTCGATTTCGTTAATATTATCTGTCTGTCACCACATAATATTATCTATTTTGACAGATAAAATCGAAAAACAAGGTTCCAAATTTTTTTTGGGTACAATTTTCAACTGCAATACATAGATCTCAAACAAATACATGAAATCTAAAATAAAAAATAAAAAAATATACAAAAAAAGCAAAGAGCGATTAAGTAATGGTGGTTTAAAGTTGACAGATAATATTACATGTGGGTAGCGAGGGGCTTTTCACCAAATTGAAAAATTAGCGAGGGGCTTTTTAAAAATGGCCAAATCGTGTAGGTTTTTGGCTAATACACATAATATTAAGAGGTCTATCACCTAATATCCCTTTCTTATAAAGAAGTAGAGTTCTTGATGGTTTAAGACACCATTTAGTGACATTTATAGAACAAATAGGACTCATTCACGTGGGATCTAATGGGTAATCTAAAAACAATTAAAAAAATTTTAATTTGTGTACCAATAGAATTTTATTCGACTAACTATATAGAAATATGGATCGACCAATTGTAAAAAAAAATTAAAAAAAATTGAAAATTGTAAAACATTAGGAATTGGGTATATTAATTAGTGGAAAAAACGTATTAGGGAAAAAAAGTAGTACACTAGGACTCTCCTTGACGGACCAAATAAAAAAAAAAATTTGCCATACTAAAAAAAATGTTATTCAAACTCTAAGAAAATTAGTTAAGTGAAAGTGCACAGATTGATAAAAGTATAAAACACTTATCCCGATTGGTACTTATATATATATATATATTATAGATTATAGATATAGATATATGTACAGTCAGTTCTAAAGAAGGCGCCCTCCCTTTATAAAAAGAGAGGGCGCCCTCTTTAGAGAATTTTCGTATATATATATATATATGCAAGTGAGAACTCTATTACTATTACTAATAACAAACCAAGATGAGACTCCAGCTTAAATTTCTTACTTGCACACCAAATATATATATGTCAAATACATTGTACGATGCCACTATTATGTGCAAGACCCAGTTTAATATAAGTTAGATTGAAGAAGTAAGAGAAAACTAGAAAGAGAAGTGAGACAAAGTGAGACAGAGAGAGAGAAAAAAAAGGGTAATGAGTTTCATATAAGTTTATTTAATCGACGTTTGTGATTTTATTTTCTTTTATTTCATAAAATCAAAGGATAAGAGTAGATGGAGTGCAAAAGATGTAGCGGATTCTGTTTTGGCTGACAAGTCTGCTTTGGCAATTCGCTTTTATATCTTTTCACTAACTCTGCCTAATATTATTTGAAGATACTGATATATTTTATGATGAATGTTGTAGGCTCATGTTGGATATTTTTGAATAATTTGGTGCATGGCCCAAGAGAGTAGTGGAGTTTGAAAAAAAATCAAACTACCTTTCCTTCAGCCCCAACTCTTCGCAGGAACTCCCTACCACCACAGTATAGTTTCCAAGTTATACGTATACACAGTATGTATGCACTCACTGTTTGGGCCAGATTTGATTCCCTTTTTTTTTTTTTTTTTTTTTTTTTTTCTTTCTGTTTCCACTTAGGCAAGTGAAGTGGCCATGTTTGATGTCCCCTTACTCTCAAGCACAACACACACACCCATAACAAATGCTATGTTGTGTTTTACATGTACATTACCATTATTATTATTATTATTATTAATATTAATATTATTATTATTTAGTTGGTCTATATGTTCTGCACTAGTTTTTTTATTGAATTTTAACACACTTTGTATTACTGTAGAGATATTTGTTTTGTTTAGTTTTAGTTTTAGTTTTTTTTGAAGTTATTTATTGGTTACAGGTCAGTACATTGGACCAAATGAATAGTAATACCTTAATTGTTGTGAAATCGCAGAACACCCCTCGCGCGAATTCCACCCGTGGCTGCAACTTATAGAGTTTTCTATTTCCAACGGAAGACCCTAATCTTTTCTTCTGTTTTTATTATCTGTATACACACCTTATTCTTTGCATCTCACCCTAATCATCTCCTTTTTTTTTTTTTTGGTCCACATGAAGTTAAAGGTTGCTTATTAGATGAAGTAAAGAGATATGCCCACAATATTCTTCACATGAAATTTGATTCTTCCAACACAAATGTCCTAATTACATATCTTCATTCTCTTTATATATTTTACCCTTTTTTTTCTTTAGCAGTTTCTTCTAATTTATTAAGACAATTTTATTGTGCATACAAGAATAGACTCATATGTTTCTTCTTTATACATGATTTCGTTGCAACAATTTCATTATTTATAGACCCATATGTTTGTTGCTTTGGTAGGTGGTGTATTTCTCTTGGTCCGTAGTACCTCTTGCATTCTCATTTAGACCATAGGATGTGTGTGGATACCGCGATTCCACCGCTTCGTTATGTTTTCAAAACTTGTTTGACTTTTGAATCAAGGAAAGAGAAAAGGTCTGTTGAAAACAGATATAGAGTCGCCACTTGGTCTTTAAGGAACCAAGAAACCTAATTTTGACTCACCCAAATGGATAAAGGGCACCGGCCCTTCATAACCAAAGAACTTGGTTCGGGGTTTTGGTACGAGAGAGGAAGGAGCCTTTGTCACGACTAAAACACCCTCAACTCGCCCCGTCTCTCGACGGGCCTCAATTAGCATCCAAATAATCATCTTATACTATGTATGGTTCGGCAATTAATACTATGATAGTATATTACATCACATAAGAATCTTGAAATTGAAAATCAAAAGATAAGATATCATTCATAAAATCTAAGTCGAATATCATACAATGTAAAGTGAAAATCACACAAATAAACCTAAGAAAAATCGTCTAGTCATATATCAATTAATCAAGACCTCCTAATCTAAAGGGGGACATGAATTGTTATTGAAACAAATAAACAAAGAAATCAAAATATGCTTAGCAAACTTGTATGATGCATGTTAATCTTTGAGAAAAGAAGACCTCTCAATCCCCGGGATGGATGAAAAAGGATGATTAGATCGGGGGAAGCATGAACGTGTGATCAAGTTCATTCCTCATAATCTTCTTAGATTAGGAGCCATGAAGGCCCCAAATCTTGCATGGATGCAATGTATGTATCTAGAATGTGTCGAGGTTGTAGTGTGCTTTGTGTTCATGGATTCCTAGAATGACTTAGAAGCCTATAATGTGTATGAATGAATGAATGAAATCATCATGGGATATGTACAAATGTGGTATGAACTACTTCCTAAGATATGAACTAATTTGGAAGGCATATAAGCATCAAATCAAAGAATGAAAGTTAAAATGTGCTTGCTGTGAATAGTGGACAGAACAGTAACATGATCTTGTAAAAATGGAAAAGAGGGGTTAGCAAAGCTTTCAATGCATGATTTTTTATGGAGATGTTCCTTATTGTGTCTAGAATACAACCCAAAAAGCCAATCTTTAATAACTATCACAGGTTGAGAGAAATCATATGAACAACAGAAGTCACTCAGAAACAGAGTCCGCACTGTCGACTGAAATGTTGAAAAATCTTAGAAAATGAAAACGAATGATCTAGGGGCCCATTTTATACAGAAAGTTCTCTAAGACATTGAAGTGTAAGGGAAAAATAAGTTGGGACCACCCCTTTTGGAAAATATTTCTGAAAAAGAAGTTGGAAGTTAGTCAAGCTGCTGTGACAGCAGAGGCAGAATGTTTGGAAGGAAAGTTTGGGTCCAAATGGACCATTTTCAAGTATTTCCAAGTCAAACCAAAAATCATGGGTGTTCTCCAATGAGTTAGGAAGACTTTCCAAGTGGCCTTGCATCTATATGTTGAGTATTGAGTTCTAGAGAAATCTTTGAACTCAGCTCACTCACTGTTTTGACTCACTGTTTTGAAGATTTTGGGAAAAATAAGGTTTTCTTTCTTGAAATCAAAATGAGAGGGATTGAGGGGGTTTTGAAATAGAGGTTTTAAAAGTGCATTTTTAATACTCAATAAAGATTATAGCCACTTAAAATGCCAACATTCAACTCATGATCATTAAGAACCTCCAAGATTGTTGGAGAAACTTATTTTTATTTGAGCATAACTTCAATACACTTCAAGGATACCTTGGAGGTATTGAAGTTATGATCATCATCTATCAAACATGTTTTTGAGGTCAAGAGCTACTATCCATAAGGATTCACTCACCCCAAACTTCATGTCATCATTTAGATGATGATGAACTAGTAAGTAAATAAATAAAATCAAAAAGAAATGAGGTAAGAAGAGATAAACAATGAATAAACAAGCAAATAGATGATGATCAATAGATGATATTCATGAAGTATTGAACTTGTAGCATGGTGTTTCACTCATATGTAATGACATTGGACATGGAAGAAGCTTCCACTCTCTTAAATGCTCACTAAAATGGTGGTTGGGTGTATTGAATGTTGAAGTAAATGGGAGTAATGTAGTAAAAACAAAGTTTAGAACTCACTTTTGATTTGAAAATCAAAGAGGAAAGCTTCTTTTCTCTCTATTTTCACCTTATCTCTACAACTTTCTCTCCCAAACTTTCTCTAAACTTGCATTTTTTCTCCCAAAATGAAGAGCAATGGGGGGTTTAAATAGGCCAACTTGGGGTGGTTTTGGGATTTAGAAAGTATTCACATTGGCTCCAAACATCTGAAATCATAAAACTATGTCGTTTTGGTTTTTAATTAATCAAAATGAATCCCCAAGAAAAATTACAAAAAAACACCATTCTGGAGGGGAGTGCCGCGGCAGCACTGCTCCTCCTTCGTCCAGATAATGCTGTTTAGGCCCCCTGAGGTTCCGGTATTCGCGAAAAGGCCCTATTTCGTCCAAAATTCACAGAAAATGCGTACGAACTCTAAATTGAGGTTGTGATATACCGTTGGAAAGGTAATGGAGTCTACTTTACATAAAAAATAGTTTGAGGATAGGTCACTTTGAAAAGTTTTACGGTATTCGCGATAAAAGCTGATTTGATCGCCTTTTTCAGCTTTGGAAATCCATAATAAATTCGTTTTAAATCCAGGGATTATGTGCGATATACCGTTGGAAAGCTATTGACCTCTAGTATCCATAAAAAATATTTGAAAATTTTTTCGGTACCCCGATTCCAAAGTCAAATCTTGGTCAAACTGGTCAAACCTGGGATTCTCGGGAAGTTCTGGGAACCTCCGGGAGCTCCCAGGAGCCGACGTTTTTGCTCGATTCTCTTTTAAAACTCATTTTAATACTTTTCTAATGATTCTGGTGAATTCGGACAATTTCGGTCAAACTTGGTCAAACTTGGTCAAACTCTGGTCAAACCTGGTCAAACCGGTCAACGGGGACTTTCGGGGAACTTCTGGGACTTCCGGGGGTCTCTGGGAGCTGACGATTTCTTCCAGTTTTGCTTAAAAACTCACTTTATCATTTTTCTTACGATATAGCATGTTTTCAGAACTTTGGGGCCAAATCTGGGAGTCTTCGGGCTTTCAAGGGCATTTTGGTCAATCTGAGCATTCTGAGAGATAGAGCTGACTTCCAGGAGTCCCTTTTTTACGATCATTGTGAACCATCAAGCTATGGGTTTCCTAAATCCGATAGCCGACAAAATGGGGTGTCTACAATGTGTTGATATATTGTTATGGAAATGCGAAGCAAATTGGTGAGTGTTTGGTGCTTTTATATCTCAATTGTCTCTAGGATTCCTTTTTTCTATCACTTGTACACTCTCTTATTCTCTTTTCTGAAGAGTTCACATTGTACGTATTTGACATTTGAATATACTCACCTTAACACTATGGTTGGTTGAATAGAGTTTGTTATGAAATTGAGTAGTATTTGGTTAACTCAGTGGTTGCTATAATTACTAAAAGAACACTTCTTTTGATGTGTTAGCTTCCCTATTATTTTCTTCGGAGGATTTCATTTTTCTAATGAATTATTTTCTTTTTCCTTTTTTCATGAAACAAAGTTAAAGTTCAGTTGCAAATTATAAAGCTGAGTGGTAGATTTGCTTAAAGGGCAACTCAAGGACGATATTCACGGATTGCACAGATGATGTGATGTCAAGGATGTTGACCCCCAAGGCAGTGGCGGTTCTTAGAGCACAAACATTTAAGGCAGAACTTGTATTAACCAGACAGAATGGCACCTGCTGCCCCTTCCATCCGACGATGATGTACATAGCTTTATTATGCGCAGATCCTTCCGGTGGCAAATCCTCATCGGAGAAGGTGATGACTGGATCAGGGGTGAGTGTACTTAGGAAAGCCACCATATCATCCGGTGCAGCGTCAATAGGGACCTCAATTCCAGCCAAGGCATTCAACATGGCTTGTCTGTGCCTGTAAGATGTTACCATGATGTCCCACATCGAGAGATATGCCTGAGTTTTCTTCAACTGCTTTATCAATTCGTTGTCCTCTTTGATGACCTCATCCATTTTTCCCTTCCCCTTGTCTTTGATTGGACTTTTCTCGATCGCTTCAGTGGTAGGCTGCGGAGGGTGATAATGATGGCCTGACCTAGTTAGATGATCAATCTCAGCAGAAGTAGGCCCTTCTACAGTCCCATCTTCTTTGAACCAGTCACAATCTGTTTCCACAAATGGTTTTTCTGGCTCGTTCCAGATAGAAGCATCACTTTCATCGTACCATTTGAGGTCCACTGCCCCTAGATCATGTTCTTCCAAGAAGAATAGATCTTGTTCATTAGCTAGCTGTTGCTGCCACTCATCATCCCCTTTTTAAATTAGATGAATTTCCACAGAATCCAAGATGTCAGTAAGGGGTAAAGGTTGACCTAAGGGGGTGATATAGGTAGCAGAGTTGAAGGATATAGGGTTAGACTCAATGAGGCTGATATTTTGGTGGTTTAGTAGAGGATTTTAAGTGATATGGGGCTGCTTTGGAGGTGGCTCAATGATATTCTGGTCAATGAGATCTTAGATATCATGGCGGAGGCGCATGCAATCATCGGTACTGTGGCCAGGGGCTTGGTGGTAGGTACACCGTTTGGACATATCGCAGTTCGACGGGAGTGGGGTATTTCGAGGCTGGAGTAGTTGAAGGTGGCCCTTTTTGAGGAGGCGATCTAAGGCTGAGAAGAGGGAGATTTCTAATTTGGCGAAGTTGCGAGGAGGCTTCCTCAGGAAAGGGCGACTAGGGAAGTTTGCTTGGTTGGGAGGTTGGTATGGCCTGGGAGGGTAAGCCATAGGTTGACTGCTAAGGGCATTGACATCCGAAGGGTTGCGGGAGTAGTTGGGCCTTTTTGATTGACTCGGAGGCTCTTCTTTTTTTTTTATCTTTCCTTCCCTTATGGCGTCTTCAATTCGAGTTCCAACTTCAAACAATTCCTCATAAGTGGAGATGGACTGGTAAAATAATTTCTCATGGTAGAGCGGTTGCAGATTCCGGATTAGCATCCTTACCTGTTCCTTTTCAATCGACTGGTGGGTCATTTGGGCCATTTTATTCCTCCATCTACTTAGAAACGCGGTGAAGGATTCATTATTGTTCTGCCGAGTTGTTTCCAAATCCCTGATAGTGACATAAAGTTCTTAGTTGTAGGAATAATGATGGACAAAGACCCGGACTATATCTTCCCATGCTCGAGTTGTAGAAGCTTCCAAGGTAAGGAACCATGATAGTGCAGACTTCGCGAGAGTTTGTGGGAACAGCATTGCAATGTGCTCATGAGTGCAACCCATTGATTGAAAAATGTTCATACATAGCTTTACATGGCTTTTCAGATTTCCAGTTCCATCAAAATGGTCAATGGCACGCATCTTGAAGTTTTCTGGTAGCTTCAGCTTAACAGGCTCGAAAAGTCCTTCCAAGTCTAGCATGTAATCATCAACCCCTTTACTCTTCCTCAATACGCTTTCCAGCTTGTCGACTTTGTCCATTTTCTCTTAAAACTTTTTCTCATATGCGAGCAGCGGGGCTCCTTGAAACCAGTCTTCTTCCCCATTATTCTCAGGAGGTGGTACAAACCCTGGCGGTGGAGGTAGCACGAAACCTGGTGGTGGCGGGAACCCAGGTGGATATTGTGGCTGCTGCTGTTTCAATTCTTCCATAAACCTCAAGACTTGGGCCAGATTGTCGGACTGCTGGCATATGGTGACTCCCAATTCGGTGACCTTGGTTTCTAACTCCTCCTGATTCATGTTGAAATAATTTGTTGGGCTGATTCTGACCAGACAATTATCTGAATTTCTGACCCAAGACGAAGATCCCAGCTGTTGACTTTGAGAATCTATAGTGACCCTACAGATTTGAGAGGATCGCATCAGGTTCTGACAGTAATGACTTTAGACAGACAAATAGTGGTGTTAACAGACCTGGACTGACTCGTGTACAGATTGACTGAAACAGTGCGTGCGGACCGATAGGAACAGTTCATGCAGATGAGACAAGCATGCGGATGTAAGTCCTAATCTATATGATGCCCCTATTTCTAACAGATAGCAGTTAAACAAGTAAGGTCCTAGCCATATAGAGTGTGCTAACCTTTCCTTTCAATATGATCACCAGGGGTTAACAGGGGTTTCCAAGTCATTTTGGGAAGTCTGGACAGAGTTTCTGGGAGAAAAATGTTATATCTGGGATATCTGGACAGAGTTTCTGGGAGAAACAAGTTATATCTGGGATATCTGGACAGAGTTTTTGGGAGAAACATGTTATATCTGGGATATCTGGACAGGTTTCTGGGATAAACAAGTATATATGACAGGAGCATGTGATGATGGTGATCATACTGTCTAGCAGGTTTTCATACTCCTATATCTTAGGACTGACAAACAAGGTTTGCGGTGTATATCTTTGTGAGCATGGAGCAGACATCCTTGTCATGGTGCCTAGGCAGGTCAACTCAATGCGATCACATGTGAGTGATTGCCTTAGGAATCATAAGAAAGAGGTTCTGCCTCATACCACATAAGTGTCTACACCGCGCAGGTAATCCCCGTCAGGGTATACAGCAGTTATATCACATTGTCCTATCTGAAAAGATAAATGAACAGTCCTATGAAAGGTTCTACTGGAATCTATATGCAAAGGCTGGGTTTAGTCAAAGAGGGTCCGTTGACGAGAGTTCCAATATACCGTCAGAGAGACAGTACGAGGGTTTTTACTCTTTTTGATATACCTTAGAAGGTACAGTATCAACGGTGACTTGTGCCTGGCACAGCAAGACCTAAACAATGTCAGCGCCGTATTTCAGATATAGTTGGGGGGGGGGGGGGGGGAATACAGGAATGCATTGCAGTGAACCAGACACAGTAAAAAGATGATTTTAAGGATGCTTCTTATGAGACAAACCTCTGTATTATTTTATTTTGAAAATAAATTTCCCCAGTGGAGTCGCCAAATTGTGGACACACGGGATTCCACCTCTTTTGTTTGTTTGAAATTGTTTTGAAAAAGGAAAAGGTCAGTTAAAAACAGATACACAGTCGCCACTTGGTCTTTAGGGAACCAAGAAACCCAATTTGACTCACCCAAACGGATAAAGGGCACCGTCCTTTCATAACCAAATAACATGGCTCAGGGTTTTGGTATGAGAGATGAAGGAGCCTTTGTCACGACTAAAACACCCTCAACTCGCCCCATCTCTCGACGGGCCTCAATTAGCATCCAAACAATCATCTTATACTATGTATGGTTCGACAATTAATACTATGATAGTATATTACATCACACAAGAATTTTGAAATGGAAGATCAAAAGATAAGATATCGTTCATAAGATCTTAGCCAAATATCATGCAATGCAAAAGTGAAAGATCACACGAATAAACCTAAGAAAAATCGTCTAATCACATATCAAGTAATCAAGTTTTCCTAATCTAGAAAAGGAGAGGACATGAGTTATTTTCGAAACAAATAAATAAAAGAAATCAAAATATGCTTAGCAAGCTAATATGATGCATGTTAATCTTTCAGAAAAGAAGATTTCTCAATCCCCGTGATGGATGAGAAAGGAAGATTAGGTCGAGGGGGAGCATGAACGTATGACCTAGTTCAATCCTTATAATCTTCTTAGATTGGGAGTCACAAAAATCCCAAATCTTGCATGGATGTAATGTATGATCCTAAAAATGTGAAGGTTGTGGTGGTTTGTGTACATGGACTTTATAAAGTGACTTAGAAATCTAAAACATGAATGAATGTATGGAGGAATTCATCATGGGACATGTACAAATGTAGCATGGACTACGTCCTAAGATATGAGCAAATTTGGAGTGCATGTAAGCATCAGATCAAAGGATGGAAGTAAAAGAATACTTGCTATGAATAGTAGACAGAACAGTGACATGATCTTGTGGAAAATGAAAAGTAGGGTTAGAAATGTTTTCAATGCATGATTTTTTTATGGAGATCATCCTTATTGTGTCTAAAATACAAATCAAAAAGCCAATCCTTAATAACTATTACAAATTAAGAGAAATCACATAAACAATAGAGGTCACTTAAAAACAGAGTTTGTACTGTCGACTGAAATGTTAAAACATCTTAGAAAATGAAAACAAAAGATCTAGAGGCCCATATTATACAAAAAGTTTTTTGAGACACCAAAGTTCAAGGGAAAAATAATTTGGAACCACACTTTTTGAAAAAGTTTTCCGAAAGATAAGTTGAAAGTTAACCAAGCTGCTGTGACAGTAAAAACATAATATCTGGAGAGAATGTTTGGATCTAAATGGACCACTTCCAAGTATTTCCAAGTCAAACCAAAAATCATGGGTGTTCTCTAATAAGCTAAGAAGACTTTCCAAGTGGTCTCATGTTAATACCTTGAGTATTGAGTCCTAGAGAAATCTTTGAACTCAGATTGTTCACTGTTTTGAAGATTTTGGGAAGAACTAGGGTTTTATTCTTTGAAATCAAAATGAGGGGTTCAAGAGGGGCTTGAAATAGAGGTTTTAAAAGTATATTTTCAGCACTTAAATGGAGATTATGACCACTTAAAATATCAACATTTAAACCCATATCAAGAAGCTCCAAGATTGTTGGAGACATTGTTTTCATATTTAAGACAACTTCAAGAATACATAAGAATGTATTGAAGTGGAAATCATCATCTATCAAACATGTTTTTGAGGTCAAGAGCTACTATCCATAAGGATTCACTCACCTCAAACACCATGTCATCATCTAGATGATGATGAACTAGTAAGCAAATAAAAAGAAATAAAAAAGAAATGTGGTAAGGAGAGAGGAACATTTATATAGACAAGCAAATAAACAATCAATAGATGATATTCAATGATGTATTGAACTTGTAGTTTGGTGTTTCACTCATATGTGGTGACATTGGACATGGAAGAAACTATCTATCTCACAAATGCTCACTAAAATGGTAGTTGGGTGTATTGAATATGAAGTAAATAGGAGTAGTGAAGTAGAAAATAAAGTTTAGAACTCACTTTTTAGATGAAAATCAAAAGAAGAAGCTCTCTTTCACTATCCTAACCTTAATTATCTTCTACAACTTTTCTCTCTTTAACTTCTCTAAGCTTTGAATTTTGCCCCCCTAAATGAGAAGTCAATTAAGGGGGATTTATATAGGCCAATTTGGGGTGGTTTGGGGTTTAAGAAGTGTCCCCATTGGTTCCAAACATCTATCAACATAGTACTACATCGTTTTAGTTTCTAATTTATCAAAATGGACCCCCAAAATAAATTACAAAAATGGACCATTCTGGGGGAGAGTGCCGCGGCGACACTGGGCCTGTGCCGCAGCGACAATGGGCCAGTGCCGCGGCGGCACTACTCCTCTGATATCCGGATAATTCCATTTAGGCCCCCAGAGGTTCCGGTCAACGGGGACTTTCCAGGAACTTTCGGGACTTCTGGCGGTCTCTGGGAGCCGACAATTTCTTATGATTTTTCTTGAAAACTTATTTTTAGTACTTTTCTTATGACGTAGTATGTTTCCAGAGCTTTTGGTCCAAGTCTGGGAGTTTTTGGGCTTTCGGGAGCATTTTGGTCATTCTGAGCATTTTGGGAGATAGAACTAACTTCCAAGAGTCCTTTTTGAGTCTTTTTCGATCATTGTGATCCACCAAGCTATGTGTCTCCTAAATCTGATAGCCGAAAAAATGGGGTGTCTACACCCTTCCATCATTTACATATCCAAACCATGTTTTCTAGGATCAAATGGGACCTTTCAAAGGTTGTAATATGGCTCAGGTCATGAAAAAGGATAGAAGGGATTCATTAAGTAGATTTAGAGTGGCTGTAAGGCATATTCTATTTATTTCATTCATTCTTCTATCAACTTTCATCTTTTTATTCTCTTCTTTTCATATTTTTTTTTCTTTTTCAACCTTCTTTTTTTTTTTTTCCTACCACCCTTTCTTTACTCTTCTCTTTTTTTCCTTGCTTGTTGAATGATTATTCATCAAATACAAAACAATCACCCCAATAGCATCTTGTCTTCTTCTTCCTTCTTCTCAATCGATACATCGTCTTATCAACACTAAGAGTTGATCAATCTTTCAGTGTTGAACTCCAAGTTGGCCAAGTTGGAGCAAAAATAGGATAATGGTGAATAAAGAAAAATAGGCACTTTAACGGCTCAAAAGGGCGAACCACCATTTCCTATGGTGATATGGTTCTTCAATATTTAAAATGGAAGATTATTTAGCATGGCAACAAATATTTTAACTTGACTATCAACCAAAACAAGAATAATGAGACTAGAACAATAAGTTAATGCGTTATTTCAATGAAATTCGACAAACACAAAATGTTTTCATAACCATCTAAAAAGAAAAGATAGGCTCAAAAGGTCACCGGGTTTAGTCTCCACCTTGTGTTATCTAGCAATCTGAATCATATTATAATTCACATCCAACATGTATTCAAACGACTACGTGGAGTGCATAGCTTTGTGTGCAAATCTATGATATAAAACTACGATTTGAACGATACATAAACTAGAAAATCGCATCATGACTTCAGCAAATGTTTAACCACATCTTTCCTTGTTTACCATTCTATAACAATCAAAGTTACATAACAAGAAGTATCGACTCGAGATTGCAAAAATGTCGGTAATCTCGTTTATTTAAGCACAAGTATCAAAATTTTGAAAAATTGGTGCATAATAATGTTCATGTGAGTGCATACCCCCAAACCTTAACCTTTCATTGTCCCCAATGAAACAATAAAATGAAAGAGAGAGTACGAAAAGAAGGAACGATATTACCTTGATCATGGCAAACACAAACAGGTGAACACATAAGAATATGGAAATCAAGTTCAATTGCTCCAAATGGAGACACTAATTCACCTGGCAATATGTGACAATAAAAAAGAAAAATAACAATAGTAGCTAATATATAAATTTTTTTTAATAGAAGTAAAAACTAAACTAGAATTAAAAGACTTAATTAAAATAATGAAAAAAAAAACACAAGCATAAATGTAACTATGAAAATAAAGAACTCGATCTAAAGGGACCTAAGTAAACAAACAGATCATATAAAAACAATTGATCTGGTTCGAGAGAAGAGGATAAGAGAACATAAGAGAAAACCCAAACAAACCTACCTCGCGCGAGCGGGCCACGCAAGCGATCTTCGCGTGCGCAAGCCCTCCGCTAGGTAATACTAAGCTTTTTTTTTAAGTTAAAAGAAAAATCTCTAAGTCTCAAGATCACACGAGCGACCTGTCGCGCGCGCAATTCTATACGCGAGATGATACTGAGGCTATATATAAAAAAAACTTTAAAAAATTTTCCCTAAGGGGCAAACTCGCGCGAGCGACGTGGTCTTTTCCTCTTTTTTTACTTATTTTATGTAAATAACTTTAAAATAACTTAACCCCGACCCCCAAATCTGTCCAAAAACTCAAAAAGGACTCAAAACTAACCAAAAACAATAGAAATGGACGAAATAAAGCTTGGGTTGCCTCCCAAGAAGCGCTGTCTTTTACATCTTCAGCTAGACCATTCTAGCTCAAGACTCAAGGAGGTTGTAAATCAGAGTTTGTACCCTTTAGGGCATTCGGGAGATTCCAGTGAAAAGCAGAAAGAAGGTCATTATGAATTAGTTTATTCGACGATTTACCTAGATTATGTTCAACCCGATTTTGTACCTTCCGAGTAAATTTGTCATTAGGATCTGGATTATTAAATTCATCCGCTCATTACTCACCATAATATTCTCCTTACTCACTTTTAATTCTGTAGTAGATTCAATAGTTTGTCTAACCTCACTCTCCGCCTCACATTGGTAATAATCATTCTTGGGGGGTTGATCAATAGCATTAAAAACGTTCAATTTTAGATTCATGTTCCCAAATGACACTTGCATTACCCCCATTCGACAATTGACACACGCATTAGCCGTGGCTAAGAATGGTCGACCAAGAATGACAGGAGTGTGATTCCTAGCATCTGTCACAGGTTCAGTATCAAGGACCATAAAATTAATGGGATAAAAGCATTGGTCAACTTTAACTAGGACATCTTCGACGATTCCTCTAGGGACTCTAACAGAACGATTCGCTAATTGTATTATAGCGGCCATAGGTTTAAGTTCACCTAATCCTAATTGCTTATAAATGGAGTAAGGTAAGAGATTCACACTCGCTTCAAAGTCAAGGAGAGCACGATGAATGATAGTGTCACCTATGATACATGAAATAGGTAGTGTACCGGGATCCATATACTTTGGAGGAGCATGTTGGAAAATCAAACTTACTTTTTCAGTGAGGAAAACCTTTTTAGGAGTATGACTCTGCAGTTTACGCTTTTGAGTGCATAGCTCTTTCAGACACTTAGCGTAAGCAGGAATTTGGTTAATAGCATAGAGGAATGGCATATTAATTTTTACTTGTTTAAATACCTCGTGTATGTCTTTAGTTTTTGAAGTTTTCTTCTAAAAATGTGATGGTTCATTGACATTTGGTGGAAAAGGTAGTTTTGGAATATAGTTAGTTGGGGTCATTTCGTTTTCTTTCCTAATTCTATTCGTGTCCTCACCCTTTTTTTGATTTGAGTTAATTTTCTTATCCTTTCCATTCTCACTCGGACTCTCTATCACCTCTTCTGCTCATGTGGTGATTCTAGTGGAGACGGCGTTTACTTGTTCATTCGAACCCCTAACCTCGTATTGTCCCTTAGGGTTTTGAACAATTTGGCTCGGCAACGTACCCTCATTTCTACAATTCATCGCATTAGCTAGTTGACCCATTTGGGACTCAAGCTTTGCAATAGATTGTGTATGAGAGTGCACTATTTGCGCTTGTGCGTGAACTTGTGTTTCTATATTCTTAAGGGATGCAAACACCGTCTCCTCAAAAGCGTTAATCCTTGGAGGATTAGGATTAGGAGGGGGGTGTTGGTATTGACTTTGTTGGAATTGGGATCTATATGCATTAGGAAAATTTGTCATCTCTTTATTATTATTATTTGATTTCCACGAGAAGTTAGGCTGACCTCTCCATGGTGCGTCCGGAATATTTGTCATCGGATTATAATTATTTCGCAGAAATTGTTGAATAGAACTTATGTGTTGCTCCACAAATTCCAAAAATTGAGACGCCGATGGACATGTAAGTGTAGAATGTGAAGGATCAGAACATATTTGACAAATTTCATAAGAGGGTGCGCTTGTTGTTTGGTTTATTGTTAAAAGTCGGTCAAGTTTTTTAGATAGTTCTTGCAATTCAATTGAGTGACTCGACTCTAACTTTACCTCTCTTAGGTTGATGAGGATATCCCTCGGAACGTACCGACATAGTCTGATGTATCGAATTCTCGCTTAATGTTTCAAAGTTTTCCAGGCCTCATCGGTGCTCTAGTATTACGGACAGAGAGAATAAGCCCCTTGTAGAAAACTTGTACCAACTGCCACTTAGGAACCTGATGATGTGGGCAAGAGCGTAGTAATTCTTTAAACTTCTCTCAAGTGTCCTAAAGCGTTTCCCCATTTTGCATCACGAAGTTAGTTATAGACTTCCTTATTTGATTCGTACGCATAATAGGAAAAAACATTTGTAAGAATGCGGTGTGTAAGGCTTCCTATGTTCTAATTATGTTTGGCTCTATAGACTAAAGCCAATACTTCGCTTTATCTTTTAATGAGAACGGGAAGAGTCACAATTTTAACTCATCATCAGTTAAGTTCTGAATTTTCAAAGTAGAGCAAATGTCTTGAAAATCTCCTAAGTGTTGGTATGGATCTTCATTTATACGGCCATGGAAAGAAGGAAGTAGCAATATGGTAGATGACTTTATCTCAAAGTGAGATGCCAACACCTTCGGTAAGGCAATACATGTTTGTGGTGTGTAAGTCGTGGAATAAAATAACCTTTAAGTGGAGGTGGTGGTGGTATGTTAGGATTATTTACATTATGTCCGTTATAACCGTTATTTCTGTTGTTTCCAATGTCTGCCATTGGAATTGGTTCAATGTTATTAACGCGAGTTTTATGTAAATGCTTAAGTGTGCTTTGAATTTCAGCCTGAAACAACGATGATGGTTTTGTAGTCAATTCGTCGTCTAACATCAACCAAGCTCTAGAAGCTTGGTTGGAAGATCTAAGGACTCTAAGTGTACGTTCAAGTTCAAGATCGAAAGGTTTTAATTTAGGTTTACTTGAACACGTACCTAACATAAACTAAAAAAAATGACACGAAAATAAAGACTGACTCAAACAAATACGAGTAGCAATCACACAACTAGAATAACAAGCACACAGTTACTATGATGCACGAAAGTTATCCTGTAATGCAGTGACCGTGTAGAGTTATTGTAGCTTTCATGTAAATTTTTGCAGTACCAACTTATACTCGCTGTCAACGGATTTTGGGAACGTAGTTTTCCTAACACACACAATATTTATCAAACACATGGAGTGCAAAACACAAGGTTACATAATTTTCCATGTGAAATACATAAGGTATGATTCAAAGTCTAAGTTTTGACAATCAAAGATGTAAGACAATAAGATGAAGCCCCTAGTTTTGAATCCTACACAAATGAACCCTAGAAATGCTACAACGTTAAATCCAAGAGTTCATGATCCACAACCTATGTAAACATAACTAATTAATGCAAAACATAGCAAAATCATCCAAGGATAAGAGATAGAAAATATACCTAGCCATTAAAACTTCAATCCAAGCTTCAAGTTTACAATAATGGAGAAAATTAGAAGGGAACCCAAACGGGTTTAAGAGAGAGAGAGAGGGAATACAACTAAAATCCTAAGAAAAATAAAAGCTAACCTAACCAAAATCTCTCCCTTCCTATTTATACAATCCACACTCAATGGCAAACTTGTAAATAAAAAGAGGAAAAAAACTGCAGGGGCGATCGACCCCAGGTAAAACGCCGGATCGATCCGCTATTCCTCTGGATAAGCAGAATCTTCGTCCAAAATAGCGGATAGATCCTCGTGTAAAAGCTGGATTGATCCGACTTTACGAAAATACGTCTCCAGGTCCTGAATCAACAGCAGATCAATCCGCCCTTTAGACCAGGATCGACCTGGCTCTGCAGAACAGTGTTTCTTACGCTTTTTTGAGGAAAGAACCAAAATGCTTGGTTTCAACTTCTACCAAGCTCCCAAAATCTACAAAAAAGATATTTTTATTAGCAACAAGTGAACAACAACAAGAAAAACAAAAGTACAATTTATCCATTAAATCTCCTAGTTTAGGTGATAATTCGTATCCAATAAGAGTAAAATCATGCAGTTAAGAATGCAATATTGGACACGAATCACACACCCCAACTAGCATGTTGCTATAGTCTCTTAGCAACAAAGCTAACGACCAAGAGATTCAAGAATAACCTTGCACAACTTATTTAAAATGAAGATAAATCATTTTCGTGGGAGACACAATTGCATTGAGCGAATGTAACTAGCCGTTAAACCTCTAGGTTACCCGTAGAAGCGGAGTGTTATCTCCGGAGGGTTCTCAGAATGATATCCACAAATATTTTGTTTCCTCATGATAGCTGCCCACTATCTAATGCCAACACTCAACATAGTCTCAAGAATTTTCAAAAGACTTTAGCACATGACACGCAAATCCAAAAAATTCTCAAACTATCAAGATTGTTAGATAAACTTCATTAAGTTCAATCTAGGATGCGTATGTGGTGTAAAGTGCATAACTACAACTATCAAGAAGATGGCAATGCTTTCATAATCCTAATTTCATTCAAAACACGCTTCAACTCAATTCTCACTGGCATTACACTCGAAAAATGAGCACTCTGAATCGAGTAATACAATTGGGACATGCGGGCAAAAAGAGAAATAGAAATAGATACCAAAGCCATACACATGTCAATGATGAAAAAACGTAAGCGTAAAAAATGAGTAAAAATTAATCTCATGAAATATACCCTTCACTAGAGGATGTGAAATAACTCAAACAACTTGTCATGATTGTCTCAAACTCCGAATCACAAAATTTGAGGATCAATTAGGACCTTGAGGGGGTTTTTAAAGTGGGAAAGGGTTATGAGGTGAAGGATGAGGGGAAAGAAAGTAAAGTGTTTGGGTACAAACTTGGGATTCGTTGGAATGCATGGATACAATTGATCACAAGAGATGAATCATCCACAAATATTTCTTTGAAGCTCACAAAGAGAAGTACAATTGACTATGAAGTTTTTTTTTTCTTTTTTTGTTTATTTTTTATTTTTTCTAGAACTTCTTTTCTTTTCTTTTTTTCTTTGTTCTCTCACAACAACACAATTCAATCTCTTTTACAACTTTACAAACACCATCTCATGCATAGCATCCCAAAAATGTAATTCAAACGTAGATATGGAAGATGTATGGTTAAGTGAAGGAAAGGTATGTGTGGTTGAGGCTAGAAATGATGAAAAGAAGGACCTAAAATCATTTCCTTAGACAATGTGATTCTTTGTTCTCCACTACAATGACAAGCAAGCAAGAGTTTTGCATTCCACAAAAGGATTCCTCTAATGAACAATCAAAGCAAGAAGATGAGATTATCTACGACTTTTGTATATTTTTCAAAAAGAGAAAATTGAAGTATGTAATGCTCAACAATGAAGAAAATGATCTAAAGCTCACAAGGATAAAGTCTCCACAAATGTTTCAAATGGTTTTCGGGTAACAATTGCATTAAACATCATCCTAACACAAGTAGTCATGCAATGTGCTCGATAATCCAAGATTTGAAATTCATGAAATTCACCATATTCAAGGTAGTTATAGAACTATTGGATTCAACAAGTGTCGCATACTAATATCGAAAGAAAACTCAAGACAAGTGTCATCGCTCGGCATTAGAACGGGGCAACTATACTAAAATCATTAGAAACTTTATTTTATTTTCTTTTTTTATTTTTTTTATTTTTTATTTTTGAATCATCTTTTCTTTTTTTAAAAACCATGCTTGGAGAATTAATGGCAAGAAGAAAATGGAACATCAATATGATGGGTGAATATCCCACACCCTCCAATTAGAACATTGCATTGTCCCTAATGCAAATGATTCGAAAGAAGGACAAAAATGAGTAGGGATAGAGTGGTATCACCAGCAAAAGGAGCGATCCCCAATGAGCACAAAGATGATGTTTTTGCACATGAATCACTACCAAGCACATCAAGCAAATAAAATAAGGGGAAAAATGAAGATGGAATGATTAGAAGATGATGCGGATGAATTTGAAAGTTAGAATGTTGAATCTACCACTAACCTAACATGCAAAAGAGAAATAATATTCTTTTAAAAGAGGTGTTCTAAAAAGTTTGGCAAAACAATCAAACTTTGTATTACTATACTATGTCTCTACTTTGATTAACATGATTTGCCCACCTTATAACTAAATTACAGTAACTAAACTAAGTTAACTAAACTGCATGGTGGAACACATCACATTCTCTTGGTAAGAGACGAGCATCTTAACACAAAGTATAATTATCGATCATAAAACAAATAAGTGGTAAATTACTATACTATGGAACACATTTTATTAGAATGACACATCAACCCTACATTAACTAAGTTATATGGTAGGCAAATCAATTTATCTTAGAATGACTCATGTGCAATAATACACCACTTCTATTAAGCACAACTATGTAAGAAATTACAAAAATCAATTACATATACCAAAATTTTAAAGAACAACCAAAGGAGATACTATTACCTTCCCCATAAAAAGTCCAATGTGTCATCAACATTCTAGATGGAAGTTTAGCTCTTCAAGAGTAGCTAATCCTTCAAAACAAAGATAAAACAAAAAGATCAAAAGCAAAAGTGCAACTAATTAGAATCTAAACAACTTAACGTTGTTGCCAATCCCCAGCAATGGCGCCATTTTGATGTTGTCAAAATCAAAAATTTTTATTAACCCTATTAAAAACATAGTGCGATATAAGTAGGGTGTCGAGTCCATAGGGATTGATACAAGAACAACGTTTGGGAAGTTTAGAAACTAATTATAATGCTAAAAGGAAGAAATAATAAAAGATGATTAAAAGGGAAAAATGGACTTTGCATCTTTTGGTATTTTTTGAGAAGAAAAGGAAAAACTAATCTAAAAAGCAATAGGTTGGGATCATTCCCCCCATATTGGGTTACAACAAGATGAAATGGACAAATGTTTCAAGCACATCCTAAGGTATTATCAAACACAAGGAGTGCACCTATGTATTAGATGAAAGGAGCTTTGAGATTTTCATAGAAATCGATTTGAAGCTAACGTTTGACTATCAAGGATGCGTGACATACAAGATGAAGCCTTCATGGCTTCTAATCCGAATGATTTGTCCACCCTACACTAACTAATCTACTTGGTGGACAAATCACCTATGAAGCCTTCAAAAGGTAATATTTAAAACCCAAGAGTTTGGACAATCAGAGATGATTGACATCAAAGATGAAGACTCCAAGTTTTAAATCTCACACACAATATTTATCAAACACATAAAGTGCAAAATACAAGGTTACATAATATTCCATAAATACATAAGGTAGTTTTCAAAGTCTAAGTTTTGAAAATCAAAGATGCAAGACAAATAAGATGAAGCCCCTAGTTTTGAATCCTACACAAATGAAACATAGAAATGCTACAACATTAAATCTAAGAGTTCATGATCCACAACCTATGTAAACCTAACTAATTAATGGAAAACATAGCAAAATCATCAAAGAAGAAGAGATAGAAAATATACATAGCCATTAAAACTTCAATCCAAGCTTCAAGTTTACAATAATGGAAAAAAAATGGAAGGGAACCCAAAGGGGTTTGAGAGAGAGAGAGAGGGGGAATACAACTAAAATCCTAAGAAAAATAAAAGCTAACCTAACCAAAATCTATCTCTTCCTATTTATACAATCCACACTCAATGGCAAACTTATAAATAAAAAGAGGGGAAAAACTGCAGGGGCAGATCAATCCCAGGCAAAACACCGGATCGATTTTAGGCAAAATGTCGGATCGATTCACTATTCATCTGGGCAAGCAGAATCTTCATCTAAAATTGCAAATAGATCCGCGTGTAAAAGTCGGATCGATTCAACTTTATGAGAAGACGTCTCAAAGTCCTAAATCAATAGCGGTTCGATCCGCCCTTTAGACTCGGATCGATCCAACTCTATAGAACAGTGTTCCTTGCCCTTTTTTGAGGTAAGAACCAATATGCTTGGTTCCAACTTCTGCCAAGTTTCCAAAATCTACAAGAAAGAGATTTTTATTAGCAACAAATTAACAACAACGAGAAAAACAAAAATACAATTTATCCATTAAATCTCCCAGTTTAGGTGATAATTTGTATCCAATAAGAGTAAAATCATGAAGTAAAGAATGCAATATTGGACACAAATCAGGTAGCCTTAGATACCTGTGGTACCCATATTACCATCAGTACCTATAGTACATATGGCAGCCATTGCTAATATGGCAACCGAGTGGGTAGCACAGATAGTTGTACAGCCATATGGATTCATTATAGGACAGGCCGAGCTAGTAGAGGCTATGGTTCTAGTTAGGGGATTTACTAAGATAGTCACTACTATCGTTGAGTCAGCATTCGGTATTGAGGATATGGACATTAATGAGATGATGGTTGAGGATTAGGATATTGGAGCGGTAGTTGGAGGTCTCGCTGCTTCAGCAGAGAATGATCCACCTGTGGAGATGGACATTGCATCCAATCTATAAGGCACCACCAGCAAGATCAGATGCTGACGATTTTTGAGTCAGAATCTGTGGGATTTAGATTTTGTTAGTTTTATCAGGATATGTTGTCCACATGATTTTTGGGAGCTTGAGAGATAGCTATTGGACCATAGCTTTGTATAGATGTTTATCAGTAGTAGTAGCATTGTAAATAGCTGACCTTAGTACAGTATTAGCCCATGTGGTACCTAGTTTGATTAGTGTGTACTATACGATACATCTTTTGATATATATTTCGAGCAGTATTTTTGATACATTGATGATATAATTGAGTTGATATATGCTGATTAGTAGAATTGCTAGTTCTTACTACTTATCGCTCTATCTTGATTTCGTTTCTATAAGAAGACTATTAGCTAATTGATAGGTCTCTTGTAGGTACACATCATACGAGATCACTATGGTTGGACCTAGAAGGAATCTGCCACGACTTGGAACACCTATTTCAAAGGGCATGGACCCAGTAGTGTCTTCGAGGAATTTATGCAGAGGATGGAGCATATAGGGGATACCTACAACCATACTGCCAATTAATGACCTGTCCAACACCTAGTTGCAGAACGTTTCCATGGATTACATCCTAAGAAGTTTGATGGGTTAACCAAGCCATAGAGAGTTGAGCAATGGATAAGGGAGATGGAGCTGATAATCAAAGCCTTAGAATGTAATTAGCAGGATATGCGCCATCTTCCTACATTTCAACTTACTTATGCTACTGCAAATTGGTGGGAAGCCAAACGAACCAGCATTGGAGTTAAAGTTGCAAGAAGGATACCTTGGGGGACGTTAAAAGAAAGATTTTTGGAGAAATACTTTCGAAAGATGAGAAGGATCAACAGGAAAAGAACTTTCTTAGCCTGGTCTAAGGAAGTTGGACTATACGGGAATATAAAACGCAGTTTGAGTGATTGTCTCGATTCGCTCTACACATGATCGACACCCTACAGAAGAAGGTAAGAGGTTTCACCAGGGACTAAAGCCCACCTGCGACACATGATGATTGGTCACCTCAATCAGATTTTTGAGAGATTAGTCTAACTTGCTGTGAGTTTGGAAAAGGATGCCTATCCAGCACAACGACAACAGTTGAATCGACCCCAACCATCAAGGAGTTTCTAATAGAGGAATTTTCAAAACTAGCTACAGAAGAATACCCAAGGGTAGAGACCTCAGGGTAACATTTAAGGGAATAAGTGCATCGGGATAGAGCTAGGAAGTCTCAGTAGTATTTTTCTCGACCCTAAAAATATTACCAGCAAGGACCACAGCCTCAGTCACTGCTTACTAATTTCCATCAGACGACAGGGGATGTTTTAATTATGGGAAGCTAGGGCATATTGCCAAGCTCTGCACAGCCCCCAGAGTAAACCATTGGATGGATGCTAACTGCCAGAATTACAACAAGTCGGGGCACTTGAGCAAGGATTATCATGCAACGCGTGGAGCGTATTATAGGGCACCAGTTCAAGGAATACAGGAACCCTGAATAAGAATTAGGTAAATTCTATCATTTCGGAAGGGGCAAGCTTTAATGCCGAAGAGCAGTAGAATTTAGAAGGTACGCTTGTACTCTTTTACAGTCAAGTTAAAGCTTTATTTGATACTGGTACTGCCCCTTCGTTTATTGCTATTAAGATTGTGCGTTAGTTGGGTTTAGAACCCCAGACACTTGAGTTAGCACTTAATGTTGTATCACCATTGGGAGTGACTGTTAAGTTGGGTAAAGTGTGCAAAGAATGCCCATTTTACCTTGGAAGATCGGAATCTTCTGGCAGACTTGGTAGTGCTGTCAATGTCAGAGTTCAACATTATCCTAGGGGTGGATTGACTTACCATGTATGGTGCCAGCTTAGATTTTCCTACCAAGACTATCATGTTTCTAGTACCTGGATGTCTAAAGATCATATTTCAATGTCAGCCGACGAGCAACATGTTTCTCATAAATTATTTGGCTGCAATCGGGAGTACGAGTACGGAACCAACAACGGATTAGATCCCTACCATACCAAATTTTGAAGATGTATTACAGGATATTAAAGGACTTCCACTGAAAAGAGAAATAGTCTTTTACGTAGAAATAGTACCCAGCACATTACCGATATCTAAGACTCCATATCGAATGGCGCCAACTGAGATGATGGAGCTGAAGAAGCAAGTTCAGGAACTTGAAGATTTGGGATTTGTTCGCCAGAGTACGTCACCTTGGGGAGCACCGGTGCTATTTGTAAAGAAGAATGATGGGACACTTTGACTCTGTATAGACTACATGGAGTTGAACAAGGTTACAATCAAGAATAGATATCCACTTCCTCGGAGAGACGATTTATTCGACCAGTTACAAGGATTAAGGATCTTTTCAAAGATCGATCTGTGTTCAAGATATCATCTACTATTGGTTCGACCAGAGGATGTGTCAAAAACTATTTTTAGGACGAGATATGGGCATTATGAGTTTCTTGTTATGCCTTTCGAATTGACTTTTACTCCAGTAGTATTTTAGGATTTAATGAATATAGTATATGTGGATCAATTTACTATAGTATTCATATAATACCCTGTATTTTCAGTATTTATTAATGCAAAGAGATTCTATATACTTCATTTGATCATACCTGAAGTTTCATTTTCAATCGATCAAAGTCCATTCAAGCGATTGAGCATTTCTAAGTTCAAGCGATCGAACCCTATTCAATCGATCAAAACCCTGCCGACATGAATTTATGACGTGGTCCCTACTTCAATCGATCAAATCCCTTTTTCAATCTACCAAAATTGGTCGATTTGCTCTCAATCACTCGCACTAGCTTCAATCGATCGAACATGACTAAATTTGATCTCTGGTTTCACGCAAACCAAGCCACCTACCTTTCCCTCTCTTCTATATACATGTGACATATCTGTGTATGTTTGGGTTGTTGAACCCAAAGAGAGAGCTAGAGAGAGTGTATGTGCTTGTGCTCTATATATATATACACACATCTATATATACATACATATATTATATATATACTCAGTCAGAGAGAGAGCCAAACAGACATAAAAGAAGGAGAAGAAGAAGAAGACGAGACAGACAAACAGAGATAAAGAGACAAGATAGAGGAGAGAGAGAGAGAGGAGGCCACCATTAAAGCTTTGAAGCTTCAATCTTTGCCAAACGAGCCTTTGCAACGTTTGGTGAGTTCTAAACTCACTCAGTAGCATTAGTGTAATGTTTTACAAGTTTTTGGACATTAATGAGGACCCAACACACCCTAGGATATTCTGGATGTTCACTGTCAGAATCTAGAGAAGACGACTTTCGAGCAATCGAACTAGGTTAAATCAATCGAACATACTGAGTCTCAATTGATCGAAATGACTTCAATCGATCGAGACCACCTTCACTTCAATCGATCAAGATTCAAGAATACTTCAACCGATCAAACTTCACTTTCGTCAATCGATTGAAATGACTTCAATCGATCGAACCTTTACAGAACAATAATGAGATTGAGATAATATGGTGAGTAACGGAGTAGGGTTTGGAACGTTAGTATTAATACGATGCGATAACGAAAAAAGGTTTGAGATATAACGATGGACAACATCGAATAACCTAGTGACTGAGTGAGTGGGGTATTAGTTACTTTCAAGGTTGTGTTTAGTCGAGCAGATGATTCGCTCAGGTTGAATCCAATAAGTGAGTAACAAGGATTTAACCAGGATCGTGGGATCTATGGGTGCACCATGACACGACTAAAAAGTTGTGCGCTCTTGTGCAACACCCAAGTGTAGGTGATCGTGCAAGTAATACTGGATAAGTCCAGGTCGATCCCACAGGGAAGGAATAGGAAGAAAATATACTAAGTTACAACCTAAAAAAAAAGAAAATAAGAATGAAGGATTGGAGGTGTACTAACAAATCCTAATTAATTAAATTAAACTAAATAATAAACGAAAGCTTATAGAAACATAACTAATGAAATAAATAATTTAAAGGTGTTGGAAATACAAGAATCCACATTGATCCCAACCATTTACCATGCATACTCATTAATGTTCTATGGAGTTCATTCCTCTTCAGTATTCCTTATTTTTCTAAAGATAAAGATTCAATAGCCCTTTCATGACCAGGACTACATCATCATAGTTGATTTAAAATACTTGAAAGACGGTTTAAAACAATGGTTATTACTTGCACTCTAAATGGTGTTAGCATTCAAAGTGGTTTTCAAAAGTCATTGAAGAAAATAGCCTTAAAGCTTTAAGTTCTAAAACCTGTTGTGACAAACTGAGCTTATAGGGACAATTTGATGACAAATTTCTAAAACAGAATGTCTTCGAATACTTAAAAGAGTGATCTCAAGAATTAACATGTTCGATCGATCGAAGCGCTCTCGATCGATCGGACAGCTTCATCCTTCAATTGATCTAAATGTCTTCGATTGCTTGACTATGGCTCTGGTTTGATCGATTTCGATCAATTGAAATACCTTCGATCGATCAAGCCCAAGGATTCTAAAGATTCAATGGCAGAGGCTGGGAATCAATGTTTCATCACATATTTCCAACGTCTAAACTACGGAAACATGAATAAACTAATACAAAAGTAGTAACCTAGAGTAATCATAACATATAAACTAATAAATAATGAAATAAAGAAAAGGAAAAGAAAAACCTGAAATAAATTGAAATAAACTTGTAATAAACTTGAAGGAAACTTGAATCTCGAATAAACTTCAATAAAACAATGGAAAAGATGAAGAAAAATAAGAATCCAACCTAATCTACTCATAATCTAACCCTAAAACTGCTATTTTTTGTGTTCTGGGGCGTCCTCCCTTCGTCTGGTATCAAAAAGACTTATTTGTAGGGTTCCTGTAGAGTTTACGCAACGTTTGGGTGAAAATAAAGTTCAATCGATCGAGCTTAGTTCGATCGATCGAACTCTCAATCGATTGAACTCTCCTCAAGCCCTTGAACTTCTCTGATTTTGACAACTCTACGCACCGATGGGAGAATGTCCATAAATTTTCACTTGGACATCGGATTAGCCTCCTGTTTAGGGCCACACGACCGTAACTCATAGATCTATATTTTGTATTTCTAGGAAAATCTACCAAATATGAAGTCTTCATTGTCAAAAAGGGCATTTTCTCAACTGTTTCTATTGTTCTCTCCACCAGAATCACTTTCTATGCAACGATTGCTTTTCATGACCTATAAAATAGTGTAAAAGCACATGTTTGAGTCTCAACATCATAGAAAACACTTAATCATTGATATGCATATAAATCTAGGGACTTGGGGATAAAAATATGCATAAAAGACCATAAAATACGCTATGAATATGCACTTTTCACCTCTAATCACACCATACTCACAAGCATTCTTAAAAGCAGTGAATAGTAAGAGTTCGTAAAAGTAGTGAACAAGAGTAGTGGCACGCCCATAGTTTGTATCTGCTAGAGCTATGAATATACCGTACTCAAAAACGTTCTTAAAAGCGGTGAACAGTAAGCATTTTTAAAAGTGGTGAACAAGAGCATGGGTACATCCATAGACCAGTCGTTATATGAGAACGATGTATAGTGCTCACAAGAGTTCTTAAAAGTGGTGAATAGTAAGAGTTTTTAAAAGCGGTGAACAAGAGCACTAATATGTCATGATGATATAATTTGTTCAGTATAGTCAATCGGGATTGGTACAGTCAGTCTTAGAGTTGGGAGACGATGAAAATCGATTAATGATGTGTCTGAATAAAAGAGGAAGAGATGTTACTAGTATCACTACTTTATATCATGCATAACTGGTAAGGACTTTATACCTATAATAATATAGGAGTTTCTATTCACTCAGCTGAAGTAAGCTAACGGTGTTTATGCCTGGACATTCCCCGTCTAGACTACCCTATCTCTATTAATACAGGTGATGGAACCTACGATGATGGCTACTACCCGAAGTTGGATTATGCAGATGGTGGCCCTGTTATATTGGGGAAGATTTTATTACACTGACGATTACCCTTACGCCAGCTAGCGATGAAGAAGTTATATCTAGTTTATATTTCTATTATTTCTGTTAAGCTTTCGCAGCGGGTACTTGGGCATATGTTGTCTCCAAACCTATTGTGATCCTGAGGACCACTTTAATATTGTAATGGATAGTATTGTTATTATATATTCAGTTTGTTTACTATTCTTGTTATTTTTGCTGGATTAGTGTTGTGTGGTGTGAATAATTAGTGATATTCACCTGCCATTCCCTATGGACCCAAAAAGAAAATTTATTTTTCTCTATTTTTGCTACTCTAGGGCATGACAATTCATTGACGACGTCCTGATCTACTCAAAGACGGAAGAGGATCATAAGGAACACTTAAAGATTGATTTGCAGACGCTTCGACATAGTACGTTGTATGCAAAGTAGCAAGTATGAGTTTTGGTTACAAGAAGTCAAATTTTTGGGACATGTGATTTCACAAGATGGTATCTCTGTGGACTCATTTATGATCGATGTAGTCCTAAGCTGGAATAGACCGACCAATGCAATAGAAGTTAGAAGTTTTCTTAGTCTAGCAGGATATTATCGAAGATTCGTAGAAGGATTCTCCAAGATTGCAGGACCTTTGAAAAATTTGATGAGAAAGGAGACGAAGTATGTATGGACAAACAAGTATGAAGGTACATTTCAGGAGTTAAAGGAAAGATTAACTTTTGCACCGGTACTTGCGATACCTAGGAGTGGAGAAAGGTATGTGATCTACAGTGATGCATCACACCAAGGACTTGGTTGTGTACTTACAAGACGGGAATGTCATTGTATATGGATCCAGACAATTGAAGTCACATGAGAAGAGTTAACCTACACATGATCTAGAATTGCCAGCGATAGTGTTTGCATTGAAGATATGGAGACACTATTTCTATGGAGAGAAGTTTGATCAGTCTTTCGATCATAAGAGCTTGAAGCATTTGTTCTCTCAGGGGGAGTTGAACATGTGACAACGAAGGTGGATGGAGTTACTCAAGGATTATGACTTTTCATTACAGTATCATCCGGGTAAAGCAAATATTGTAGTTGATGCTTTAAGCCGTCGACCTCGATTAGTAATCGATGCATTATTGATTCAAGAATGGCAAGCATTGGACGTTTTAATTTAATTCGATCTTCAGCCAGTAGAGTCCACTGAAGAACAACATCTTGGATGTCTTATAGTGCAGCCAACGTTGATCAGCCGTATCATAGAAGTTCAACAGATGACAGAGGACCTAAAGTTATGGTTCACTAAGATGTCAGTAAAAGAACCAGAGGTCTAGAGTATTGGTATAGACGGAGCCTTATGATGTAAAGATAGTCTCTGTGTACCTCATGAAGAAAATCTCTAGAAAGAAATATTAAATGAAGCACAAAAGTCAAGAATGACGATACATCCTGGAGGTATAAAGATGTACAAGGACTTGAAGAGGAATTTCTAGTGGAAAGGAGTGAAGGGAGAAGTAGCTGAGTATGTAGCTTGGTGTCTTACTTGTAAGCAAGTGAAGGCAGAATACTAAAAACCACCTGGACTACAATAACCATTATCGATTCCTCAATGGAAGTGGGAACACATAACCATGAATTTCATGGTAGGTTTGCCGAGATCTCAGCAAAACAACGACAGTATTTGGGTAATCGTAAATCGACTTACGAAGACTGCGCATTTTATCGCCTATAGTATGACGTATCCAACAGAACAATTGAGCTGGATGTATCTACAACACGTTGTACGACTACACGACATACCTGTTTCGATAGTGTCAAATCAAGATTCATGTTTTACTGCAGAATTTTTGAAGAGACTCCAAACAGCGATGAAAATAACACTGAACTTAAGTTCAGCTTTTCATCCGCAGACTGACGATCAGATTGAATGAGTCAATTAAATGATGGAAGGCATACTACAAGCTTGCATTATCGATTTTGAGAGTTCTTGAGAGATGGACCTACTGTTGATCGAGTTCGTCTACAACAATAGTTACCACATGAGCATAGGAATGGCATCGTTTGAAGCTTTATACAGAAGACCTTGTCGATCACCGCTATGTTGTGCTAAAGTCGAAGATACTCAACTTCTTGGGTCAAAAATGGTACGAGAAACCAGTGAGAAAATTCAGGTCGTACATGAGAAGATGAAGACAGCTCAAACTCGATACAAAAGCTATGCCAATAAGCGACACAAAGACTTAGAGTTTGCGATTGGAGATCATGTGCTGCTCAAGGTTTCACCTATTCAAGGCATCGTCAGATTTGGTCAAAAGAGAGGCAAGCTGTCACCACGATTCAGCGGACCATTTGAGATTTTAGAGCGTATCAAAAAAGTTGCCTATCGAATCGCATTGCCGCTGAAGATGTCAGGAGTGCACAATGCGTTCCATATTAGTATACTGATGCAGTGTACCTACAACCCAGCATGCGAGATTAACTTCAAGGATATTGAAGTCAACGACAACGTTACGTTCAACGAAGGACTGTGGATATCAGACCCACTTTGGCTTTCGCGACCTATTTTTCTCGATTTTTTCAAATCAATTTAAAACGAAAGAATCGCCACTTAATTTTAAGGAAAGAAATTAAGAAACCATTTTCCAAACTACTTTTCTGCGAAACCAGAGATTTCTAGGTCCGAGAATTATGGAATGAGAGGGGAAGGAACTCGATGGGACTAAAGTACCCCCTCTCATCCTATCATAGTTAGGCCTCTAGCCACCATCCTTTTATTTAATTTAAAAACTTATGTGTGTCCTAATCAATACATAGATATAAATATACATAACACAAGCAAGTCGAAAGGGTGTAAGATTGCTAAAAAAGGCACCCATAACCAAGTAGATTCAAAAAGCACACGATATGCAATGCAACAAGGAACAAGAAAGCTTACCGGGATCCAGTTGCAATAGGAAAGCGTGCAATGCAAGCATAAATAGAAAACCCTAAGAAAAGGTCTCTAAATCACATAAACATATAAGGCATCAACCTAATCTAAGGCATCGCACATGAAGTCACAAAATCAATATATAAAAAAAAAAAAAAAAAAAAAAAAAAAAAAACTAAGGCCGAATAAAATAGAAGGAAAAATGAGGAATCGTACCTCGACAGCGCTACAAGACAAAGGTTAGCCCACATGCTTGGATATGATATTGTCAAATTTCATCTAAATCTAACAAGACAAATAAGTTTGACCAAAATCATGAATTACCTCCAATCGTTGAAACTATAACATCCTTATAGACATATAAGTCTCGACGGGAAGGTCTAGAGGGACATTAACCTAGAGCCAATGTAATGTCCATATAGAGATGATATGGCTTCAACATGTTTGAAAAGAATCCATGATGATGTTGGAACAATCGTGATTTATTCCTATGCTCAATGACCCAAAATACAAGCATTATCTTAAAACATGATGATCATGAATGCATGGAAATGAACAAGACATGCATCATTTGATGATTTGGATCACTTGACCTCTGGATTTGAGTTTAATTATTCTTATTCAAAACATGTCCCAAGCCTTATGGCTTTAGAAAGCCATTTGAATCAAAATGAATGAGACTTACCAAATTTGCTTCAGGATTTTAGAATTTATTGAGAAGGAATCAAACATTCAAAAGTAGGAAACTCATAGTTTCCATGGTTTGATCTCAATAATTTTTGGATATGACATGCCTCTGTGTGTCTATTATCTAACCCAATAAGAAAATCAAAGATCAAATGGTCCAATCTCTGGAATTGGACCATGATCAGACACTAATTAGAATTTACTCTCTGTCCAGAAACTTTGTAAGATTTATTAAAAATAGCAAACGGATCTGAATCCTTTCAACCTTTTTTGGGGATCTTACTAACTCATAAAACTTCATAATAAAAAAGCATGTGCTTAAAATATTTGATTAAGGCTCTGATCCATTCATTTTAAAAGGGGTTCACTATTTGAAAATTATGGGCAGAGAGCAACTAGGTTGCAAAACCCATGATCAAACCATGTTAACCATAATCTAATCAAAACAAAAATTATAGTGGTTAATCCAGGTGTTATAGACACATTCCAATTGGTCTCATCCAAATCCGATGGATCATGATTTAATTAAAAATCTTTGATAACAGGCTGTCATTGAAATCACTGCACCATTGTTGAATTTCTATTCATAAACTAAACCAAACTAGATCCATGATTCTATGAAGAATCTAGACCAAGTGTGGTTATGGTCAACATACAAACATCATCATAGTGTAGAATTCCCATGGATTTAGCCTTGAAGAAACCCCAACATAGAACTCTCAACAGAGCTTAGACATAGGTTCTAAGGCCTTACTCAATCCCTTATATATGTGAACTTGAACACTTGAATTCAATAATCAAATCATAAGAACAACTAGATCTACATCTAATTCCTCTCCCAAATACATGATCCTTAAGGATTAAGGACTTATTTCCTTTTATTCCTCTCTCAAATCAATGATCCTTGGGGACGAAGGAATCCTACTTTCATAGAATTCAACGAAACATGAAAAGTTCCATAAACTCCAAATGGATGAACCAAAGTCATGAACATATTAGATCCATCAATTATTCATAGAAGTAATCATAGATCAACTCTAATTCTCATATAAACATAAATTTTACAAAACAAATAGAGCATCTAACTCAAGGAATTCATATGGAATATTGATGATTACATGAAAACCAAGAGAAGAGCATGAGAGAAAAAGGTGAAATCAAAGCAAATTTGAATGATCCAAAGTTCAATTCATTTTGAAAAATTATTTTGTATAGATTATAAGACTAACTAAATCCAAATCAACAAAAATACATAAGAATTCAATCACAATTCAAAGTGGTGTGTGAAGAATGGGGTAGAGAAGAGACTTTTTTTAAATGTGTAAAAACCTAGTTGAATCTACAAATTGCGATTGAATTATAGTAGAACATGATATATAATGAGAGAATTGCCTCTGAATTTTTTCATATTCGTATTGGTTTGGTTGAATTTTGAATATCTTCAATACTTCTTCTTGCTCTTCTTCAAGGTTCCATGACTCAAAGGTGATTTTGATCCAATTTGGGTAGAGTTTTCCCCTTTTTTTGGATACTTTTCTCTTTCTAAAACTCTCTGGAAATCACTCACAAAAACTCACTGTTTAATCTCCTCTTTAGGGTGAAGAGCAAGTAGCCAATCCCTCAAAATGAAATAAAATGGGTTTTTATAGACTTTGATTTTCTTAGTGACTAAGATAAGGGTAGATAGGTCAATTTGGAGTGGTAAGAGCATGGTTTGCATGACCTAATGGTAGTAATCACGTACACAAAAAACGACAACGTTTGGTACATTCAATTGATCAAAAATTGTATTTAAATGTCATATGAAAATGTGATTTTTGCCCAGAGCGGCACTCTCGCTGACTGCCGCAGCGGCACTCATCGATTGCTCGCATCTTCGCCTATTTTCCGGCTCTTCGCTATTCTTTCAAAATTTTGAAAACTCATAACTAATTTATTTTAACTCCAAATATTACAAATCTTATACCGTTGGAAAGGTGTTGGAGTCTAGTATTTTATAAAAATAGTTTGAAAATCATAATAAAATTATTTGGGATCATTTTGCCCTTGACCATTTTGCACTGATTTTTCTTAATATGAGTATTTTGAACTTCCGGCTCTATCTAGTGCAATTCTTTCGATCAAATGGATATTTCAAGGATGCTTCCATGTTTTGGTACATGTTTTCACACTTAGTCTAGAAAGTGTCACTCCGGGGGTATTTTGGTCATTTTGGCTTTGAAATCAATGGGTTTTTAGCTAAGAAGCTTTCCGAAGGCCGTGATTCATCATCAAGGATTTGAATTCTATCTTACATTATCATCATCGATTTTAGAGGGATAGTTCGATCAAAATTGGGGTGTCTACAAGGACCAGTGCGATAGATCGAAGAATTAAGAAGCTCAGAAATAAGGAGATTCCATTGGTGAAGATTCAGTGGAAGCATCATGATGAAGGTGAAGCTTCATGGGAGCTAAAGTCGGAGATGCGTGAGAAGTTTCCATTTTTGTTTTAAATCTGCTTACTTTCAATTTCGAGGACGAAATCTTTTAATTAGTTGTAGATGATGTGATTAATAAATAAGACTTTATACTAACTCATGTATACTTGTATGACCTTTACTTTCCTTTGGTTAATTTTGTGTCCCAATCGATTGCCACTTTTTAGACACCAATCGATTGACATCTTTCCCAATCGATTGCCATGCTGCCAACCTGAATTCATTATGTGGCACTATCCCAATCATTTGTCCTTCATCTCAATCGATTACCTCTGATCCCAATCAATTGCTACATGCAGAGATAAGTTTTCAACTTTGCTTCAAGGTTTGACATGTGGCACTCTCAATTTCTATATATATGGGTTCATTTCGTCCCTTGGGACTGCTTTCATAGTCTTAAGAGAGAGAGAGATCGTTGTTATATATAGACGCACCCATAAATACACACACAATGTCAAGGACAGAGAGAAAGAGAAGAAGAAGAGAGAGAGAAAGTAGAAAAAAAAAAAAGAAGAATAGAAAGAGAAGAAGTGCTAGAGAGAGACTGAGATAGAGAGAAAGCAAGAAAAGGAAAGAGAAATCTAGGAGTTTCATAGCCAAACATACCCCACACCCATAAGTGAGTCCTAACTCATTTGGTCTCGTTTATATGATGCTTTAAAAGTTTATATGAAGTTTAGACGTAACAAACATGTCCTTAAGACGTTTATATATGCTGTTTTATAATTCTGCTGGGGAAAATGAAGTCCCAATTGATTGGACTTTTTCCAATCGATTGCCATCAGTCTAGACCCAATCGATTGGATAGATTCCCAATTGATTGCCATTATTTGTAACCCAATTGATTTCCAAAGTTAGCAATTGATCATCATTATTTTGGATCCAATCGATTGCCATGTTTAGGGTGTTCATTTTGGCCCGTTAACCAGACTGACCCGACTTACCCATGAGATTTTGATCAGTTTCTACAGCATATGGTTCGAGTGGCGGGTCTGAAGAATTGATTTTTGTCAGTTCCGGGTCGGTCATCGGTTCTCATTATTTAAAACTCGCTAAACCCGACCCGACTCGAAGATATACACAATTTAGGGTTTTAACTTTTAAATGGTACAGAGTATATATACTATTTTGTCTATATTCACTATTCAGCCTTCTCTAAAAAAATTATAACTAAACTGAGCTCTCTCTCTCTCTCTCTCTCTCTCTCTCTCTCTCTCTCTCTCTCGCTCTCTCCACAAAAACCTAGATGGCTTGGATCTACACCCCCACCACTCCACCAGGTCATCACACACTAGCCTCCGACATCAAAAGTAGTTCCCTAGACGCCGTCTAAAGCCTTTCCCGAGGCCTTGTCGCCGATCAAAGTCGTCGTCGCCATCGCTGTCCCCAGCCACCACCACCGTTGCGCAACTCTACCTCCTCATATCTATATTTTTCATCCCAATTTATGAAATTCTATATTTTTTTCTTTATCAAGAAGGGTGATGTTGATGATGTGGACACCGGAAGTGGACCACTTCTCTTGTTTGAGATTGTTTTGAAATTGATTTGAATCAAAGAAAGAAAATAGGTCTGTTGAAAACAGATACAGAGTCGCCACTTGGTCTTTAAGGAACCAAGAAACCTAATTTTGACTCACCCAAATGGATAAAGGGCACCGGCCCTTCATAACCAAAGAACTTGGTTCGGGGTTTTGGTACGAGAGAGGAAGGAGCCTTTGTCGCGACTAAAACACCCTCAACTCGCCCCGTCTTTCGACGGGCCTCAATTAGCATCCAAATAATCATCTTATACTAGGTATGGTTCGACAAATAATACTATGATAGTATATTACATTACATAAGAAACTCGAAATGGAAGATCTAAAGATAAGATATCATTCATAAGATCTAAGCCAAATATCATACAATGTAAAGTGAAAGATCACACAAATAAACTTAGGAAAAATCGTCTAATCATATATCAAATAATCAAGACTTCCTAATCTAAAGGGGGACATGAATTGTTCTTGAAACAAATAAGAAAGAAATGAAAATATGCTTAACAAGCTAGTATGATGCATGTTATTCTTTGAGAAAAGAAGATCTCTCAATCCCCGGGACGGATGAGAAAGGATGATTAGATCAAAGGGGAAGCATGAACGTGTGATCGAGTTCATTCCTTATAATCTCCTTAGATTAAGAGTTACAAAAACCCCAAATCTTTGCATGGATGCAATGCATGTATCTAGAATGTGCCAAGGTTGTAGTGTGCTTTGTGTTTATGGATTCCTAGAATGACTTCGAAGTCTAAAATGTGTATGAATGGATGGGTGAAATCAATATGGGATATGTACAAATGTAGTATGAACTACTTCCTAAGATATGAACTAATTTGGAATGCATATAAGCATCAAATCAAAGAATGAAAGTTAAAATGTGCTTGCTGTGAATAGTGGACAGAACAGTAGCATCATCTTTTGGAATTTGAAAAGAGGGGTTAGGAATGTTTTCAATGCATGATTTTTTATGGAGATGTTCCTTATTGTGTCTAGAACACAACCCAAAAGGCCAATCTTGAATAGCTATCACAGATTGAGAGAAATCATATAAACAACACAGGTCACTCAGAAACAGAGTCCGTACTGTCGACCGAAATGTTAGAAAATATTAGAAAATGAAAAGGAATGATCTAAGGGCCCATTTTATACAGAAAGTTCCCTAAGCCATTGAATTTTAAGGTAAAAATAAGTTAGGACCACCCCTTTTGGAAAAGTTTTCTGTAAAAGAGGTTGGAAGTGGACCTAGCTGCTGTGACAGCAAAATCAGAATGTTTGGAAGGAATATTGGGATCCAAATGGACCATTTCCAAGTACTTCCAAGTCAAACCAAAAATCATGGGTGTTCTCCAATGAGTTAGGAAGACTTTCCAAGTGGCCTTGCATCCATATGTTGAGTATTGAGTTCTAGAGAAATCTTTGAGCTCAACTCACTCACTGTTTTGACTCATTGTTTTGAAGATTTTGGAGAAAACAAAGTTTTGTTTCTTGAAACCAAATGAGAGGGATTGAGAGGGGTTTTGAAATAGATGTTTTGAAAGCACATTTTCAATACTCAATAAGGATTATAGCCACTTAAAATATCAACATTAAACTCATCATCAAGAACCTCCAAGATTGTTGGAGAGATTTATTTTTGTTTTTGAACATAACTTCAATACATTTCAAGAATACCTTGGAAGTATTGAGGTTATGATCATCATCTATCAAACATGTTTTTGAGGTCAAGAGCTACTATCCATAAGGATTCACTCACCCCAAACTTCATGTCATCACTTAGATGATGATGAACTAGTAAGTAAATAAAGAAAAGAAAAAGAAATGAGATAATGAGAGATGAACATATATATAATCAAAGCAAGTAAATAGCAATCAATAGATGATAATCAATGTGATTTTGGACTTGTAGCTTGGTGTTTCACTCATAGATTTTGACATTTGGACATGGAAGTAGCTTCCTATCTCATGAATGCTCAAGAATGAGGGTTGGAGTGGACTTTGAATGTGAAGTATATAGAAGGATGATGGAAGAAAACAAGAATAAAACTCACTTTCTTATGGAAAATCAATGGGAGAAGCTCCCTTTCTCTCTTCTAAACCTATCTCTATCTCTCTTCTTCTCTACAACTTTTCAAGCTTTGCACTTGGCCCCCCCAAAATGAAGAGCAATGGGGGGTTTATATAGGCCAATTTGGGGTGGTTTTGGGATTTTAGAAGTGTTCCCATTGGTCCCAAACATCTGTGAACATAAAACTACGTCGTTTTGGCTTTCAATTAATCAAATTGGACCCCCCAAAAAATTACAAAAATGGACTCTGCGAGGGTTGAGTGCCGCGGCGGCACTGGGCCAGTGCCGCGGCGTCACTGCTCCTCAGAAGCCCAGAAAATTACGTTTAGGCCCCCAGAGGTTCCGGTATTCGCGAAAAGGCCCTATTTCGTCCGAAATTCACAGAAAATGCATACGAACTCCAAATTGAGGTTGTGATATACCGTTGGAAAGGTAATGGAGTCTACTTTACATAAAAAATAGTTCAGAGATAGGTCACTTTGAAAAGTTTTGCGGCATTCGCGATAAAAGCCGATTTGATCGCCTTTTTCGCCTTTGGAAATTCATAATAAATTCGTTTTAAATCTAGAAATTATGTGCAATATACCGTCGGAAAGCTATTGACCTCTAGTATCCATGAAAAATATTTAAAATTGTTTCGACACCCCGGTTCCAAAGTCAAATTCTGGTCAAACTGGTCAAACCTGGGATTCCCGGGAAGTTCTGGAAACCTCCGGGAGTTCCCGTGAGCTGATGTTTTCGCTCGATTTTCTTTCGGAACTTGTTTTAACACTTTTTCATGATTTAAAAATAATTCTGGTGAATTCGAATGACTTTGGTCAAACTTGGTCAAACCCTGGTCAAACCTGGTCAAACCTTGGTCAAACCGGTCAACGGGGACTTTTTGGGAACTTCCGGGGCTTCCGGGGGTCTCCGGGAGCTGACGATTTCATCCGATTTTTCTTTTAAAACTCATTTGAATACTTTTCTTACGACGTAGCATGTTTCCAGAACTTTGGGGCCAAATCTGGGAGTTTTATGGCTTTCAAGGGCATTTTGGTCAATCTGAGCATTCTGAGAGATAGAGCTGACTTCCAGGAGTCCTTTTGAGTCTTTTACGATCATTGTGAACCACCAAGCTATGGGTCTCCTAAATCTGATAGCCGACAAAATGGGGTGTCTACAGTTTGCCCCTCTTTGGCAGGAACTTGCGAGGCAACGCATGTCGCAAGCGAGTGCCAAAGTTTTGAAGAGACAGGTCTTTTTGGAGGCTATAGATTTAGGATAAAAAGCGTTGCAAAAAGATGCAAGGATGATGAGGTTAGTGCTGGTCGTGCTCCGCGTGAGCTGCCTACGTATCCCAAGGGGAATCAGACCAGGACGTAGTTCAGGGCACAAAGGAATAAATCACACATGCACATACACAACAATCAGGCGGATGCTATGCTATAAGAGTGATATGCTATGCATGGATGTGATATGAATTTTGTCCTAAGTCCTATCATGTCTAGTGTTCTGATCCTAGCATGAATTGGTGCTGTGGGGTGTACCACTCCGAGTGGACTTGTGTCGTGCCTGTATTGTGTTCTAAAACGCTTGTGGTCCTAGTACATATGTTCAGTGTATTTGCCACTCTCAGTGGGCTTGGTGATCTATGCTTCACTATGACTAATAGACTTGTGAGGGAGCTCGACCTGGAGGTCTTACTCAAGGAAGAGCGTGGTGCTCAAAGTGATACTGCGGTGCTCAAAAGAATGCTTATGGTGTGTTTGCCACTTTAGTGGGCTTTATGATTTGTGTGTGCCGCAACCGATGGGCTATGTGTCATGTTGGGTGAAGTGATTCTTGACTCGTGCTCCTCTTAGTCGTGACACTATGGACTCGGTGACTCCCAAAGTCTCAACGGTGCTTCTCAATCCTCAATTCTCAATGGCGCTTATGTTGTTCCTCGACTCTTTGACGGTGCTTTCTCAAGGCTTCTTGATTGTCAACGGTGTTCTTCAAATCTTAACGATGCTTCTTGACTTTTCCATGATGCTTCTCAACAAATCTGATGTTCCTCAACCCATCCGATATTCCTCAACTCTTCAACGACGCTTCTCAACAAATCTGATGTTCCTCAACACATCCGATGTTCCTCAACTCTTCAACGATGCTTCTCAACAAATCTGATGTTCCTCAACTCATCCAATGTTCCTCAACTCTTCAACGATGCTTCTCAACAAATCTGATGTTCCTCAACTCATCCGATATTCCTCAACTCTTCAACGATGCTTCTCAACAAATCTGATGTTCCTCAACTCATCCGATATTCCTCAACCCTTCAACGACGCTTCTTAGCAAATCTGATGTTCCTCAACACATCCGATGTTCCTCAACTCTTCAACGACGCTTCTTAGCAAATCTGATGTTCCTCAACACATCCGATGTTCCTCAACTCTTCAACGATGCTTCTCAACAAATCTGATGTTCCTCAACTCATCCGATATTCCTCAACTCTTCAACGATGCTTCTTAGCAAATCTGATGTTCCTCAACACATCCGATATTCCTCAACTCTTCAACGACGCTTCTTAGCAAATCTGATGTTCCTCAACACATCTGATGTTCTCTTCAACAATACTCTCTTCTGATGTTCCTCGACACATCTGATGCTCTTCCTCAACAACACACTTGGACTTTGGGCACTAAAACACATCTTATCAACACTCTTCATCAACACATCTAGACTTTGGGCCCTAAAACACCTCAACAACACGTCTCATCGACACACCTTATCAGCAATAGTTTCTCGGTGTTGGCGATATTTCCTCCGATCGGCCGCCTTGAGAAACAACTGTCGGTTTATAGTTTGCAACCACTTACGAGTTTATGCCACTCGTACCTGGGACATTCTCATGTTACGACCTTGACTGGTGTAGTAATAATGTTTGGAACTTCTGCTTATATCCAAAGTTTTTTTTTTATAATTGGGAATCACCTTTAACCCACACATTTGAGACTATCAGGACAAATGGACTTAACAGGAACGACAAGGAAAGTTGGGTTAGTTTATATGAAACCTTGGTCTCTGACACACTTGTGATCAGATTACTACTGACTCAAATAAAGAAGGATTGACTTGGACATGAAATTCTCAAATTGCCACGATCCAAAGTGCCTTTACCATGAATGATGTACCGCTCATCTTTTATGTTCACTCCTCATCTTGATATGTCAGCACTTTGCTAATAAATCTGGTTTTTTGAAAATTCCTCCCTACTGATCTAATCAATTTCTTTGCTTCTCCCAAGATGTGCTTTGAATTAGTGCCTTAGCTTATAGAATAAAAGATGCTCCATTTCCATCTGTTCAAGACAATGTTTGTGACTTGAAGGCTTACCATTGGTGTATAGGGATCGGGTGGCAAACAAAGTTTGCCCCTAGTTTGAAGGGCATGAAGTGGGATTGGTAGGCAAACGAGGTAAATGACCGAAGTTTGCCCCTAGTTTGGAGGAAGGTTCATTGGAGGTTTTGGGCAAACGAGGTAGGTGATCGAAGTTTGCCCCTTTGTGTGAAGGGTAGATAGTAAAAGTCAGGCAAACGAGGCGGGTAGCCGATGTTTGCCCCTAGTATGGAAGGTGATTTTCTGGTTTGAGGCATGGACCGTGACTTTAATCTCTCAAATGCTCATAACTTTTTGCCTAGGCACCAGTGAGGTAACCTAGCGAGCTCTTTTCTCTCTTTTGTTATTGCTCACCCTAGATTTAGCTCTAACTTTTGCCTAGGCGTCCTTTTGGATTTTCGACCTAGCGAGCCATCCTTCTTTTCTTTTTGAAAGTCTGCCTACGTACCCCCAAGTGGGGATCAGGTCCAACGTAGTTCGGGCCATGGTTGAAAAGAAGCGGGTTGATTTTTAGGTAGGTGGGGTGACCGAACCATTGTGGTTGCCTACGTATCCCCGGGCGGGAATCAGGTCGAGCGTAGTTCAAGGCAAGGTCTTGAAAGAAATCGGTTTTGATTATGATGGTGTCGACCGAACCGATGTGGTTGCCTACGTATCCCCGAGTGGGAATCAGGTCGAGCGTAGTTCAAGGCCAGGCTTGAAAGAAATTGATTGAGGGTTTTTCAAACCAATCGTAAAAGAAGTTCAAACTTAAGCCACTTATGGTAGCTTTGAATAAAAGGATTCAGTTTCAATCTCCCTTTCTTTTCTTTTTTTTTTCTTTTTATTTTGTTTTGAGGATTGATCCTTTTCACTTTCACCTAGCCAGTCAATTTTGCTTTTTTAATGTAGTCGATTCTTGTGAGATCTTTCAATCGCAATCTCAGAATTCCAGAATGTGCATGTCAGCTCTCGGAATTTATTTGTGGTCATTCCGTGCCTTTTGAAATGTGATCTTGGCACGTTCTTAAGATGTATCTTGAGGCGTATGATTCTCTCATTTGTTTCATCAAAATTTTCTCCAACATTTTGACTGGCTAGGGTCAGATTTTGGAAATCAACACCTTTTTCAGCTCTAACGTTTGCCTAGGTGCCCTTTCGGATTTTCAACCTAGCGAGCTTTTTTTTTTTTTTTTTTTTTTTTTTTTTAAGTGGAGATGAAACTCACTGAGATGTTTGGCTACCATCAAGGGTTAAGTTTGCATTGCTTTCAATCGGGCAGATTGCGTGGCTCCCAATTGGATTGGGCTTAAGGCTTCGAAATGGTGGGAATAGGGTGTTGGGCAAGCCCCAAGTCAGTCTCAAGTATGTCTTTTCGAGATTTGAGCAAAAGCATCTTTAAATTCTTAAAGTAAGACTATTCAATTCTCAGCTCTTCTTTGGGGTCAGCGCGAAATCGACTTTGGCCTGTTTGGGATTCTCTCTTTTTTTTTTTTTGTTTGATGCAAAAATTTATTAGCAGAGTAATGTCCATGGTAATTTGAAAAGTGACATTTTTAGTTCAGCGATTCATGCACTTATGAATATACACATCAGATTAGGCAAAATGAGACTTCATTCCATTAGAAGAGAACGATTACATTACTCGATACAGACTCACAACAACTCGGTGATAGACAGACTCAACCACAAGATCAAACTTGAAATAGACTCAAAACATAGAGCAGACTCGACTTGGTCTCAAATGGAGTGTCTTTGTGACCCATTTATTATCATTGTTTTTTTTTTTAAGCAGAAGTTCCAAACACTATCGCTCCACTGCACGGATTCAACATTCATGGCTGTCAATAAAAGGGACCATTTGAAAGGATAGGCCATGGGCTTAGGTGAGATGGGGTTGAATGGGTGGTGGCTCGATGATTCCTCGATCAATGAGGTCTTGGATATCATGGCGGAGACGTATGCACCGGTCGGTGTCATGGCCTGGGCCTTGGTGGTAGGCACATCGTTTGGACACGTCACAGTTAGGTGGTGGGGGATCGGCACGAGGCTGAAGGAGTTGGAGGTGTCCCTTTCTTAGCAGGCGGCCTAAGGCTACAGAGGGAGAGATATCTAGCTTGGAAAATTCACGGGGTACCTTATTTTGGTAAGGGCGGCTAGGCGAGCTGGTTTGGTTTGTGAGCTGGTATGATTGGGGAGAATAGGCCATGGGTTGGTTACTAAGGGTGTTGATATCCGAAGAGTTTCGGGAGTAGTCTGGCCTCTTGGACTGGCTTTGTGATCCTTCATTCTTGATTTTCCCTTCCCTGATTGCATCCTCAATTCTAGTCCCAATCTCAAATAGTTCTTCAAATGTTGAGATGGACTGGTAGAATAGTTTTTCATGGTACAGCGGCTGTAGATTCTTGATCAACATCCGGACTTGTTCCTTTTCGACTGGTCGGTGGGTCATTTGGGCCACTTTGTTCCTCCATCTGCTCAAGAATGCAGCGAAGGACTCATTGAAGTTCTGCCGGGTAGTCTCCAGATCCCGGATGGTGACATCGAGCTCTTGGTTGTAGGAGTAATGATCAATGAAGACCTGGACTATATCTTCCCAAGTCCGCGTCTTAGAAACCTCCAAGGTCAGAAACCAAGATAGAGCAGCCTTGGCGAGGGTTTGAGGGAACAACATTGCAATGTGCTCATGGGTGCAGCCCATTGATTGGAAAATACTCATGCAGAACTTTATGTGGCTCTTTGGATTCCCAGTTCCATCAAAACGATCAATTTTCGGCATCTTGAAGTTCTCCGGCAGTTTCAGCTTAACAGGCTCAAAGAGGCCTTCCAGGTCTAGCATGTAATCATCGACCCCTTTGCTTTTTCTCAGTACGCTCTCCAGCTTGTCGACCTTGTCCATTTTCTCTTGGAGCGTCTTCTCATACGCAAGCGGTGGGACCCCTTGAAACCAGTCTTCCTCCCCGTTATTCTCATGTAGGGGTGGTTCAAACCCAGGCGGGGGTTGCGGCCGCTGTTGCTTCAATTCTTCCATGAACTTCAGAACTTGGGCTAGGCTGTCGGACTGTTGGCTTATAGTTGCTCCCAACTCGGTAACCTTGTTTTCTAACTCTTCTCGATTCATGTTGAAGCAGGCTGTCGGGCTGATTCTGATCAAACGATTATCTGAACTCCTGACCCACGACGAGGATCCCGGCTGCTGACCTTGGGAATCTATACTGAATTGACAGATTTTGAGAGGACTAGGTCAGATCTTGACAGTAATGACTTCAGACAGACAAAGACAGTGATGTGGACCAACTCGAAACAGTGCGTGCAGATTGATGGGGAAGGGTGCATGCAAATGGGACAAACATGCTGATGTAAGCCCTAATCTATATGATGCTCCTATTTCTAACAGATAGCAGCTAAACAAATAAGGTCCTAGCCATACAGAGTGTGCTAACCTTACTTTCTAGTATGATCACCAAGGGATAACATGGATTTCCAAGATGCTTCGGGAATTTTGGACAGAGTTTCTGGGGGAAACTGGTCAATATGGTCATATCTGGGACATCTGGACAGAGTTTCTGGGGGAAACTGGTTAATGTGGTTATATCTGGGATATTTGGACAGAGTTTCTGGAGGAAACTGGCCAATGTGGTCATATCTGGGATATTTGGACAGAGTTTTTGGGAGAAACTGGTAAGTATGGTTATAGTGATCATACTTTCTAGCAGGTTTTCATACTCCTATGTCTCAAGACTGATAAACAAGGTTTGCGGTGTATATCTTTGCGAGCATGGAGCAGACATCCTTGTCATGATGCTTAGGCAGGTCAACTCAATGTGACTACATGTGAGTGATTGCCTTGGGAATCAAAAGAAAGAGGTTCTGTACTATGCCACATAAGCGTCTACACCGCGCAGGTAATCCCGTCAGGGCATACAGCAGTTATATCACATTGTCCTATCTGAAAAGATAAATGAACAGTCCTATAAAAGGTTCTACAGGAATCTATATGCAAAGGCTGGGTTCAGTCAAAGAGGGTCCGTTGACGAGAGTTCCAATATACTGTCAGGGAGACAGTACGGAGGTTTTTACTCTTTTTGATATACCTTGGAAGGTACAGTATCAACGGTGACTTGTGCCCTGGCACAGCAAGACCTGAACAATGTCAGCGCCGCGTTTCAGACACAGTCGAGAGGGTAAAATGCAGAAGTGCAATGAGGTGAACCAGACACAGTAGAAAGATGATTTTAAGGATGCTTCTTATGAGTCAAACCTCTGTATTATTTTGTTTTAAAAAATAAAAATCCCCAGCAGAGTCGCCAGATTGTGGACACCGGAAGTGGACCACTTCTCTTGTTTGAGATTGTTTTGAAATTGATTTGAACCAAAGAAAGAAAATAGGTCTGTTGAAAACAGATACAGAGTCGCCACTTGGTCTTTAAGGAACCAAGAAACCTAATTTTGACTCACCCAAATGGATAAAGGGCACCGGCCCTTCATAACCAAAGAACTTGGTTCGGGGTTTTGGTACGAGAGAGGAAGGAGCCTTTGTCACGACTAAAACACCCTCAACTCGCCCCGTCTTTCGACGGGCCTCAATTAGCATCCAAATAATCATCTTATACTAGGTATGGTTCGACAAATAATACTATGATAGTATATTACATTACATAAGAAACTTGAAATGGAAGATCTAAAGATAAGATATCATTCATAAGATCTAAGCCAAATATCATACAATGTAAAGTGAAAGATCACACAAATAAACTTAGGAAAAATCGTCTAATCATATATCAAATAATCAAGACTTCCTAATCTAAAGGGGGACATGAATTGTTCTTGAAACAAATAAGAAAGAAATGAAAATATGCTTAACAAGCTAGTATGATGCATGTTATTCTTTGAGAAAAGAAGATCTCTCAATCCCCGGGACGGATGAGAAAGGATGATTAGATCAAAGGGGAAGCATGAACGTGTGATCGAGTTCATTCCTTATAATCTCCTTAGATTAAGAGTTACAAAAACCCCAAATCTTTGCATGGATGCAATGCATGTATCTAAAATGTGCCAAGGTTGTAGTGTGCTTTGTGTTTATGGATTCCTAGAATGACTTCGAAGTCTAAAATGGGTATGAATGGATGGGTGAAATCAATATGGGATATGTACAAATGTAGTATGAACTACTTCCTAAGATATGAACTAATTTGGAATGCATATAAGCATCAAATCAAAGAATGAAAGTTAAAATGTGCTTGCTGTGAATAGTGGACAGAACAGTAGCATCATCTTTTGGAAATTGAAAAGAGGGGTTAGGAATGTTTTCAATGCATGAATTTTTATGGAGATGTTCCTTATTGTGTCTAGAACACAACCCAAAAGGACAATCTTGAATAGCTATCACATATTGATAGAAATCATATAAACAACACAGGTCACTCAGAAACAGAGTCCGTACTGTCGACTGAAATGTTAGAAAATATTAGAAAATGACAAAGAATGATCTAAGGGCCCATTTTATACAGAAAGTTCCCTAAGACATTGAATTTTAAGGTAAAAATAAGTTAGGACCACCCCTTTTGGAAAAGTTTTCTGTAAAAGAGGTTGGAAGTGGACCTAGCTGCTGTGACAGCAAAATCAGAATGTTTGGAAGGAATATTGGGATCCAAATGGACCATTTCCAAGTACTTCCAAGTCAAACCAAAAATCATGGGTGTTCTCCAATGAGTTAGGAAGACTTTCCAAGTGGCCTTGCATCCATATGTTGAGTATTGAGTTCTAGAGAAATCTTTGAGCTCAACTCACTCACTGTTTTGACTCATTGTTTTGAAGATTTTGGAGAAAACAAAGTTTTGTTTCTTAAAACCAAATGAGAGGGATTGAGAGGGGTTTTGAAATAGATGTTTTGAAAGCACATTTTCAATACTCAATAAGGATTATAGCCACTTAAAATGTCAACATTAAACTCATCATCAAGAACCTCCAAGATTGTTGGAGAGATTTATTTTTGTTTTTGAACATAACTTCAATACATTTCAAGAATACCTTGGAAGTATTGAGGTTATGATCATCATCTATCAAACATGTTTTTGAGGTCAAGAGCTACTATCCATAAGGATTCACTCACCCCAAACTTCATGTCATCACTTAGATGATGATGAACTAGTAAGTAAATAAAGAAAAGAAAAAGAAATGAGATAATGAGAGATGAACATATATATAATCAAAGCAAGTAAATAGCAATCAATAGATGATAATCAATGTGATTTTGGACTTGTAGCTTGGTGTTTCACTCATAGATTTTGACATTTGGACATGGAAGTAGCTTCCTATCTCATGAATGCTCAAGAATGAGGGTTGGAGTGGACTTTGAATGTGAAGTATATAGAAGGATGATGGAAGAAAACAAGAATAAAACTCACTTTCTTATGGAAAATCAATGGGAGAAGCTCCCTTTCTCTCTTCTAAACCTATCTCTATCTCTCTTCTTCTCTACAACTTTTCAAGCTTTGCACTTGGCCCCCCCAAAATGAAGAGCAATGGGGGGTTTATATAGGCCAATTTGGGGTGGTTTTGGGATTTTAGAAGCGTTCCCATTGGTCCCAAACATCTATGAACATAAAACTACGTCGTTTTGGCTTTCAATTAATCAAATTGGACCCCCAAAAAAATTACAAAAATGGACTCTGCGAGGGTTGAGTGCCGCGGCGGCACTGGGCCAGTGCCGCGGCGGCACTGCTCCTCAGAAGCCCAGAAAATTACGTTTAGGCCCTCAGAGGTTCCGGTATTCGCGAAAAGGCCCTATTTCGTCCGAAATTCACAGAAAATGCATACGAACTCCAAATTGAGGTTGTGATATACCGTTGGAAAGGTAATGGAGTCTACTTTACATAAAAAAATAGTTCAGAGATAGGTCAGTTTGAAGTGTTTTGCGGCATTCGCGATAAAAGCCGATTTGATCGCCTTTTTCGCCTTTGGAAATTCATAATAAATTCGTTTTAAATCTAGAAATTATGTGCAATATATCGTCGGAAAGCTATTGACCTCTAGTATCCATGAAAAATATTTGAAAATTGTTTCGGCACCCCGGTTCCAAAGTCAAATTCTGGTCAAACTGGTCAAACTGGTCAAACCTGGGATTCCCGGGAAGTTCTGGAAACCTCCGGGAGTTCCCGGGAGCTGATGTTTTCGCTCGATTTTCTTTCGGAACTTGTTTTAACACTTTTTCATGATTTAAAAATAATTCTGGTGAATTCGGACGACTTTGGTCAAACTTGGTCAAACTTGGTCAAACCCTGGTCAAACCTGGTCAAACCTTGGTCAAACCGGTCAACGGGGACTTTTTGGGAACTTCCGGGGCTTCCAGGGGTCTCTGGGAGCTGACGATTTCATCCGATTTTTCTTTTAAAACTCATTTGAATACTTTTCTTACGACGTAGCATGTTTCCAGAACTTTGGGGCCAAATCTGGGAGTTTTATGGCTTTCAAGGGCATTTTGGTCAATCTGAGCATTCTGAGAGATAGAGCTGACTTCCAGGAGTCCTTTTGAGTCTTTTACGATCATTGTGAACCACCAAGCTATGGGTCTCCTAAATCTGATAGCCGACAAAATGGGGTGTCTACAGATGAGTGATTTTGTTTTTGTTTTTTTCTTTGTTTGAGACCTTGGGTGATCCAAAAATTTCTGTGCAAGTTTTATATCACCAATGAAAATTATTATTATTATTTTTTTTTCAAATCTATAGACTTTCTTCGGATCTATGCATTTACTCTTTTGATGAACTGATTTTATGATTTCTTGAGATCTCTAGCCCTACAACTGATGTTATATGATTATATTTTGTGCTTATTTTGAAGATCTGTTTGAAATAGAGATAAGCTCTTATTTTCTTTTGATTTTTGTCCTCATCAATTTTCACCCGAATTCGACAAGTCGCCACCCGACAAAGTGGTGGATGATGGGTGACAGTTGCCTAACCCGACATGTGTTCGAATGGATGCACGAGTGAGGGTCAAACCCGACTCACCCGACGCATGAACACCCCTAGGCATGTTTCCTCAATCGATTTTTATAGTTTTTATCCCAATCGATTGGACCATTGTCCCAATCGATTGGCAATCACAGAACATGGATTATTTCTTTTGTTTATTATATAAGGGGTTCGATCATTCGGTTCTCGATTCGGACTTTCATTATTCAACTATGGGAAAAATCACAGATAATGTGATACCAAAGATAAGAACGAGGGTGGATAACGGATTACTACTATAGTGTTAGTTATTATGACATTCACGTTTGAGTTTGATATTCATTTCATTTTAATCAGAGTAGTTAGGCCACAATGGGAAAGCCATCTATCAATGTTAGTACAAAACATTTATAGATTTGATAAGTTTTGGGAAATGGTACGTGGACGAGACCAAGGGGTTCTAACTAGCCAGATGATCCATAATATATCCTTATCGAGTGGTGGATGGAGGATTACTGGTAGACATCAATGAGTCGTGGTAATAGATTTGATATACTACTATTTGAAACGTTATATCCCTAACATGCAGAGGACGGTGATATGTCCTTATTGAGTAGGGGGATGGACCGACGTGAAGACCATGACATGCGGTGGATGGTATATATCCTTAACGAACGGTGGACAGAATGATGGTATATCCATAGAGTTGAACGATTGAGTCTGTTCATTCAGTCAAGAGTACGTTGGTTATCAGTCTTAGGATAACAAGATGATAATGGGCGGTTATGAAAAGATGTAATAAAGAGAAGATATTATTTAGTAGAACTTAAGTTAACTCGTGTCTTCATAACTTGTTTATACTTCAGATAACTGGGAAGTTGTTAGTTTATATTTACTTAACCCTCAATAAGCTGACGGCCGTTATCTCCTGGACATTCCCCGTCCAGACTATCATGTTCCTAATAACGTAGGTGATAGAGCTTACGATGACAGCTACTACCTGGGGGAAGGACATGCAGAGGGCGGCCCACCAAGGATGGTTATGGAGGAGGAGACTACTATGCTAATGAGTATGTATACTCCAGCTGAAGGACTAGATAGTTATTAGTTTTACTTCTGTTGAACTTATGTAGAATTTGTACTTGAACATATGTTGCTTCCAGACCTTTTCATAGTCCTGTGGACAACTCTGATGATTTTCTAATAAATAGAATGATTGTAACATATTCAGTTTCTACATATTACTGTGTGGTGTAGACTATATGGTGACATTCACCCATCATTTTCTATGGACTCGAAAAGAAAATTTATTTTTCTCTATTTTTGCTACTCTGGGGCATAACAGGTGAATAAAATGGGAGTTAAATCAATGGGGAAACTTTTTTCCAACAAAGCAAACGTAGGCCATTAGATTATAAAGTGTATACTTAATTCTATCTTTTTATTTTTATCACTCACGTACATTTTGAATTGGTCCCGCGATGAATTAATTTATTAATAAATATGGGAGTAAGATATCAATGTGTTCACTTTTTTTTTTATATGGGAGAGGGAGATGCGGTTCGAACTCTGAACCTATGCATTAGAGGGGATTTATATATGCCAATCTCTTTGCCACTTGAGCTATGCTCACCGATGACAATGTGTTCACTTTTAAATTGTAGAAAAATCATCATTGTATCACGAAAGAGTAATGCTAGATACATCTAAACGGGATACCTAAACTATCCACCTGTTGATGTGTCATAGCAGTTTTAAAATTAATTGAAACTTTGTTTGGTAACTGATTAATAGTTTTGAAAATTTACATCACTAGGTGGATAGTTTAGGTGTATCGTTTAAAATTACCTAGCAGTACTCGGAAAATAAGTCATTAAATGGAGAGAGAGAGAGAGAGAGAGAGAGAGATATGAATTTTAGTAATGAAAGGCTCGATCGATCGATCGAGAGATGAATTGTAGAAATGAAAGGCTCAAATGGGATCGATAGGCGAAGAAATCCTGGTCTTTACAGTCAACTTTTCCCATTATGGGTGGAGGAAATGCGGGCCCATTAGATTATAAAGTGTATACTTAATTTTAGCTCTTTATTTTTATCACCAACATACATTTTGAATCTAACAATTAGGAAAAATTATATATAAATCCTTTGTTAGAGCATCAACAGTGGGGAGTTGAATAGGATAATTTAGGAGAACTTAACTCAAAATCATTAACAACGCGGCCCTTTCTGCTATTGTATAGGATAGTAAAACTTAACAAAACTTAACTTTGTGGTACTACTAAGTTCCGCTAATGTAGGGCGAAACGGCACAAGTTGTGCCGCCCCCATTCCAAACGGCACATGAAATGCCGCCCCCTTGCAAACGGCACATGATGTGCCGCTTCTCATTCACTCCACACGGCACATATTGTGCCACCCACTCTACATGGCACATGATGTGCCGTCCACCATTGCTCATGGCACATGATGTGCCGCCCCATTATTCCCCACTGCTAACACCTCCTTCTTCTTACAACAACTTAGGCTAAGTTCCGCCTAAGTTCCACCTTCCCATTGTGCATGCTCTTAGGGAATTTTAGTCGTTAAAGGACAACTAAATATTTACAATTTTATTTAGGTCCTTCATTAGGGTAATTGTGTCTACTAAGGTTCATTAGTTGTATATTATTCATACATTATGATCATTATACCCATGTTCAAAGTGGTGAAATTTCACCTAGTTTTGAAAAGTGTATAAATTTCACCAAGTTTTGAAATTTGCATCAGTAAATGATTTTTTTTTCTTATGACAATTATACCCCTGTTCAAAGTGGTGAAATTTCACCAAGTTTTTAAGAGTGGTGAAATTTCACCAAGTTTTGAAATTTTTTTCAATATTGATTTTTTTTGCTTATGACGATTAAAGCCTTGTTTAGAGTGGTGAAATTTCACCATGTTTTGAAGAGTGGTGAAATTTCACCAAGTTTTGAAATTTTTATCAATAATAATTTTTTTTTCATGACAATTAAATCCCTGTTCAAAATGGTGAAATTTCACCAAGTTTTGAAATTTTTATCAGTAATAATTTTTTTCATTTATGACGATTATATCCCTGTTCAAAGTGGTGAAATTTCACCAAGTTTTTAAAAGGAGTGAAATTTCACCAAATATTGAAGTTTTTATCAATAATGATTTTTTTCGCTTATGACGATTAAACCCTTGTTCAAAGTGGTGAAAATTCACCAAGTTTTGAATAGTGGTGAAATTTCACCAAGTTCTGAAATTTTTACCAGTAATGATTTTTTTCGTTTGTGACGATTATAACTCTAGTTAAAAGTGGTGAAATTTCACCAAGTTTTAAGAGTGGTGCAATTTCACCAAATTTGATATTTTTATCAACACTGATTTTTTTTCTTATGACGATTATACCCTTGTCCAAAGTGATGAAATTTTACCAAGTTTTGAAGAGTAGTGAAATTTTACTAAGTTTTAAAATTTTTATCGGTAATGATTTTTTCATTTATGACGATTATAACCCTGTTCAAACTGGCGAAATTTTACTTAGTTTTGAAAATTGAAGAAATTTCACCAAGTTTTGAAATTTTTATCAATAAATGATTTTTTTTTTTTTGTTTATGATGATTATACCCCTGTTCAAAGTGGTGAAAAGTTTTTAAGAGTGGTGAAATTTCACCAAGTATTGAAATTTTTTTCAATAATGATTTTTTTGCTTATGACGATTAAACCCTTGTTTAGAGTGGTGAAATTTCACCATGTTTTGAAGAGTGGTGAAATTTCACCAAGTTTTGAAATTTTTATCAGTAATGATTTTTTTTTTTTCCGTTTATGACGATTATACTCTTGTTCCAAGTTTTGAAGAGTGGTGAAATTTCACCAAGTTTTGAAATTTTTATCAGTAATGATTTTTTTTTTTCCGTTTATGACGATTATACCCTTGTTCCAAGTTTTGAAGAGTGGTGAAATTTCACCAAGTTTTGAAATTTTTATCAGTAATGCTTTTTTTTCATTTATGACGATTATACCCCTGTTCAAAGTGGTGAAATTTCACAAAGGTTTTAAGAGAGGTGAAATTTCACCAAATTTTAAAGTTTTTTTATCAATAATGAATTTTTTCACTTACGACGATTATACCCTTGTCAAAGTGGTGAAATTCACCAAATTTTGAAGAGTGGTAAAATTTCACCAATTCTGAAATTTTTACCAGTAATGATTTTTTTCGTTTGTGACGATTATGACCCTAGTAAAAAGTTGTGAAATTTCCAAGTTTTAAGAGTGGTGTAATTTCACCAAGTTTGATATTTTTATCTATACTGATTTTTTTTTCTTATGACGATTACACCCTTGTCCAAACTGGTGAAATTTCACCAAGTTTAAAAAAAATTTCAGTAATGAGTTTTTTTCATTTTATGACGATTATACCCTTGTCCACTGTTTTGACATCCATAAATAGAAGTAGTGAATTTCTCCACTGTTTTAAAAAGTGGTTAAAATAGTGGTGAAATTTGATAGCTTTTTAGGTCCCAAAATATTCTTCATAATAATATGAGCTCTGAAGCTATAATGACGTTAAATTCTATTTTTAATCTTAACAAGTTATGACATTTTGAAGTTCCAAAGGCAAAATAGTCCTTTTTTAAATATTTTTCAAGCCAAATGGACACCACTATTATGTCCAAAACGTCGTTGAATATTGGGGTAGGTCATCCTGTGTTATTTGAAGACTTTATTTAAAGTAACTTATTAAAAGTAAGTCACAATGGGCAATTTGGTCATTTTATGATAAGTGTACTTTGTTAGGTGTCAAAATATTCGTCATAATAATATGAGCCCATAAGCTTTGACGACGTCCAATTCTGATTTAATCTTAATAAGTTATGGCATTTTAATGTTCAAGGGCGAAATTGTTATTTTAAAAATATTTTAAAGCAAAATGGACCTCATCATTTTGTCTAGAGCATCGATGAATCTTGGGATAGATCACTTCGTGTTATTTGAAAACTTTATTTATTTTCCCTTATTAAAAGTACGCTCTAAGGGCAATTTGGTCAGTTTACAGTATGTGTACTTTTAGGAGTCAAAATATTCTTTATAATAATGTGAGCTCACAGACTCTGACGACGTTCAATTCTGATTTAATCCTAACAAATTATGGCATATTGAAGTTTCAAGGGTAAAATAGTTATTTTGCAAATATTTTCAAGCCAAATAGACCCTGCCATTGTGTCCAGAACGTCGATGAACCTTGGGGTAGGTCACCCTGTGTTATTTGAAGACTCTATTTATATTAACTTATTAAAAGTAAACCTCAATAGCAATTTGGTCATTTTACAGTGTATGTTCTTTTTAGGTGAAACATTCTTCATAATAATATGAGCTCACAGGCTTTGATGGCGTTCAATTCTGGTTTAATCTTAACAATTTATGTCATTTTGAAGTTTTAAGGGCAAAATAGTCATTTTACAAATATTTACAGGCCAAATGGACTCCGCCGCTGTATCCAGAATGTCGATAAACCCTTAGGTAGATCATCCCGTGTTTATTTGAAGACTCTATTTATATTAACTTATTAAAAGTAAACCCCAAGGGTAATTTGGTTATTTTACAGTATGTATACTTTTTAGGTGTCAAAATACTTTTCACAATAATGTGAGATCACAAGCCTTGACGACGTTCAATTATAGTTTAATCTTAACAAGTTATGACATTTTGAAACTTTAGGGGTAAAATAGTCATTTTGTAAATATTTTCAGCCAAATAAACCCTGCCATTGTGTCCAGAATGTCGATGAACCTTGGGCAAGTCACATCATGTTATTTTTATGGACTTTATTTGTATTAACTTATTAAAAGCAAACTACAAGGATAATTTGATCATTTTACGATATGAGAAACTTATTAATAAACATTCTTTTTAACTGTCCTTAAGGCTTAAATCAATACAATTATCATAAACTGTCATTATATCTAATTGAAACAACTAAATGTGGGAGTAACTAGTAAGGTACCAATGTGTTCACTTTTAAATCCAAGAAAAAATCATCATTGCATCACGAAAATAAGGGTCCGTCAGTGGTGAGAGTGACAGAGAGAGAGAGAGAGAGAGAGAGAGAGATGAATTTTAGGGATGAAAGGCTCAAATGGGATCGATAGGCCAAGAAGTCACGGTGTTAACAGTCAACACTTACCATTATGAGTGAGGGAAAAAAATAAGGGCAATGCTAGGGGCACTAACAACTTCCACTAACACTTACTAACACACTCTATCTCTCTCCTATTGGTACTACGGGGCCCACTGTGGACCCCACAGTACCACTAGGAGAGAGATAGAGTGTGTTAGTAAGTGTTAGTGGAAGTTGTTAGTGCCCCAAATATTACTCAAAAAATAAAGACCAAATGAAAGCATTGATAAATGGTAGATAAGACTATCAAATTGAATGGAAGGCAAAGACCAACATAACTAATCAAAAAAAGAGCATTTTCTTTTGATTGAAAGTGACATTGTCTTTTTTGTTGGAGTATATAGCATGTGAAGGCCATGTTACCCTTGCCTTAAAAGCCTCTCGTAAAGACAAAAGAGAAAAGGAACTGCAAGATCAACAAACCAAACATTAACATATTAAGCAGCAGTACCTACTGGGTTTCATAGCCACCCCTCTTGTTTACACTTTTCTGAAGCAGCAGTGCCGATTGAGAAGATTATTACTAGGTTTGGTTTGGTTTGCGGATTTATTGAAAGGGAAAAAAAATGGAAAGAAAACAAGATAACTAGGTCACTCATTTCTTCCCCCTGTGTTTTCGTCCATGCTTTAGACAACATTACAAATAAAAGAAATTCATAATGTCATAGTAACTTTAACAAAAAAGGAAGGAAAGTGACACAAAATTTAAAAGTTTCAATTCTTTTTCTTCTTATTTTTCTCCCCAGTTTCTCTAGTAACCAAACAAATGAAAATGTTGTACTTTGTGTTTTCCTTTCTTTTACCACATTAAATCCACGAACCAAACAGACTCTAGTGTAATTGATATTTGATAGATTAGACACAGATTTCTACGTAATAAAATGCATTACCCAAAAACTATTTATTTAGAAATTAACAAGTCATTTAAGAACAATAACTCCGGTTTTCAGACTTCCCAAACCACCACTTAGAGTTTTGTAGTACACCGTGAACTCTTCACAAAACTCCATGTAACTTAAGGTTACAGTGGCATTTGGGCCAGGATATCCCAAAACTAGGCTTTGAAAAAAAAATTAAAAAATATATTTATGGGGAAATTTAAAGGTAAAAGACTTACATTTGCCAAATCCAACTCGAGGACAAAACACATAAGGTTTATGAACCCTACCATCACAGAAAAAACAAACTAAAAACTGCTCACAGATGGTTTCATTTACACCAATGATACAACAAGTAATCACAGAAAAATGATGCAATAAAGCTTTCCAAATGATGGGGTACAAGTTGACTATATCACAAGTTCGTTCGGTCCTTCTCAATGGTGCATTCGAAGTAAAGAGTCTTATGGAGTTATTTTACTACAGTATTGGTTGTTAGCTAGGTGGTAAGATCAACATATAATGGGGAATGCAGATCAACCATCAGGTACCAAGGCAATCACTAACATACCGAACTATATATGGGAAGCACTCAAGGCCATTACCTTGCACTGTTCATTCATGGCCAAGAGTTGGGCTTCTTTCTTGTCAAGAAGAGCACTCAACCTCACATTTTCTTCCATAAATTTCTGTACTTCGGCTTCTTTCTGCATCTTCTCACTCTCCAACTGTGTTGTCTTTGCAGCTAGCCTGCTCCACAACAAAAACACAATCACTAACAATTGGATTTAGTATGGCAGTTACGATAACTGAACAGAATCGAAGAGAGACCAAAATGTAATGTGAAGAAGTTAATTTTGTCATAGAATAAGTAAATTTTCTATCAAATTTCAAAAGGATTTAGGTCGATGCGTGACAACTAAAACAACACTAAGTGAGCCTAGTTGAGCCAAGCCTAGGTTTTTTTTTTTTTTAAATCTTGTCCGGTTAAGCAACTGAAATTAACATCTAAACTCGAGCTTGGTTCATTTACATGGGGTACAAACCAGAAAGAGCTTCACAAAATTTATCTGAGACATTCACCATAAGCATAATTCACGAACATGCGAACTTTCCTAAAGCACGTATGACGATTAAGTGACAAGGTTATTTGAAAGCCCTCGGATTTTCATGACTAGACTAACCCTTAGATGCCACTGCGAAGAGAAGAAGAGATATGTGGAAAAAATTTCCAGCTCTACTGTAGTCTGTATCAAGAAAATCTAACCACTTCGACGTAGCAATCAGCTGACAAATGAAAAATTCAGCAGTTCAATATATAGCCAGTTTGGTAGTCACATTTGAAGTCCCGTAAGTGATTGTCGGACTTCAAACACAATTTTATGTTACCCAACATTGTAGAAGTGCAGCAGTATCAAATATCGGTGTAGCTGCCACCGCAATTTGGTGGGGCCCAGTTTCAATTGCACTAAGCTGTGTTTGAATTTTTTTTTTTTTTTTTTTTTTTTTTTTTCAGTTTTACTTTTATAGCCTTTAATATTATATAATTATAGTATAACAGTAGATTGAATGTTGTAATAGCATATTAAAATACTTCATACATAGAATACAAAACTATTCTATATTACACTATTTCTTTTTAGGGTAAATTATGTTTTGCACCCTTCTAGTTTGGGTGTGATGTCACTTTGGTCCCTGTAGTTTTAATTGTCATTTTGGTCATTATAGTTTCAGTTTAGGTTCAATGTAGTCCATTCATGAAATTTTTTACAATTTTTGACAAATTTATGTTCAATATAGGCTATGAAGCAACGACACTCTTTTCTGCCCCTCGTATCAGTGTCGAGAGCGTATCCGACACCGACACTCTTTGGACACGTGTCAGATACTTAAAATATCGTGTCCTAATATTTTATTAGTTTTTCTTGTACCGACACTCTTTGAACACGTGTCGGATACTCAAGTAGGTCAAGAGAGTTTGCAGATGTTGATTCCATTCACTATTGGTGGTTAATCTATGGTGCATGTGCACATTTGCTTCAAACCATATCTTTGAAGCTACTTGTGCACCCTTCTTCTTCGTCATGTGGTGAGATGAATTGGAGTTCATACTCCTTTGTGCACTCAATAATAAGGAATAAGATGACACCTAAACGTGCAGAAGACTTGGTTTTCATTCATAGTATTGACATATTTTTTGGGAACAAGTACATAAACTATTTAGTAGTTAGCAAATGTGCTTCGAAACTTGGTTAATGAATGTGGATGAATGTTGATTTATAAAGATGTTATTGAATTTTATTCATTGGCTTTGTTATTATTGATTATGTCATAATATTGTTGTCATTTATGTATTTTTATGCCAACTTTGATTAAACATGGTAAAATATATATTTAAAAAATAGAAAAAAAACCAACGTATCCCCACATATTCGTATCCTGCTTTTTGAGAAATATTTTGTCCACGTATTAGTGTCGCTTCGTATCCATGTCGCGTGTCCACATTGGTGCTTCTTAGAATATAGGTATATAAAGTGTAATTGCTCTAAGAAAATTTTCCATAATGCCCCTAATGATACCACATGTGTGTATCACATGACCTATTTCTGTCAAAAATTGTAAAAAAAATTCATGAATGGACTCTAAACTGATTCTGTAAGGACCAAAATGTTAAAATTGAAACTACAGGGACTAAAGTGACATCTCCTAAACTACAAGGGTGTAAAGTGTAATTTACCCTTCTTATTATATAATATGTTATTGTTTGTCAATAAACAATATTGTATACTAAGTCATATATTCATACTCAATATACTACGATTATAAATTCAGAGAGCAAGCCTCCCTGCAATGATAAGGTTACTTCATTGTGGCCTCGACCTTTCCATGGCCCGCCTGATATAATGAATTTACAGGCGAACAATGACAGCAAGACTTAACTACCACAAACCTGAATAAGTTTCCGCAATAACTGAAATTACAAGGGAGAAACAAATATGGGGTTTTCTCTTCCATTAGCCATGCAGAACTAATAATGAATAAGATTAAAAAAATAAATCCACATATTCTACATCACGACAAAATAAAAAAGGAGAAGCATCTGGATTAACCTAACACAAGCAACTAAGGCAAGTGTAAATATCAACACAGCAACAAGTACAGAATGGGAGTCTTTGAATTGAGCATACGTTGAGAAGTGCTCAAGCTTGAGATTAACAGGTAAATCATGGATTCAAAAGATGCTTCTCTGCTCTAATGGGGGAAAACAATTAACAATAACACCCACAAAGAAACTATTTTCGAAGGTAAGTTGTCTTCATGGAATATCGAAATCTTGTAAAAGAATCAACTCACTACCTCTGTTTTCCCCAACTTGTGTGCCAAACAGAAAAAACAAAACAAAATACACGCAGAGGAAAATCAAAAGCCTAATTCATGACAATTGTCCCCAAAAAAATCATTCACAAGGGTAAGAACAGGCCAAATGACCAACAGAAAAAACCATATCGAAAACTAAATGTATACTACATCATAACTAAGAGACATTCTCATTAGGGGTGTGATTTGGAACGGAAATTCCGATTCCGACCGATTCTGTTCCAAAAATTTCCAATTTCGGAAACCAAAAATGCTTTCCGAATTCCGAAACTTCCGAAAAGAATCGGATCGGAATCGGAATTGTTTTAAGAATTCCGAAAATTCCGAAAGTTTTCCGAAGCTATCTTTTCCGAAAATATTCCGAAAGTATTCCGAAGAAAATCTGAAACTATATTTTCCGAAAGCTTTCCAAAATATTCCGCAACTTAACTTCGTCCCACATCGGTAAAGAATGAAGAGAGGGAATGACAAGTGCTTCTATAAATTGAAAGACAAGTATGACAATCATCACAAATGGAAAATTTCGAAATAATTCCGAAAATTTCCGAAACTTTCCGAAAGATTCCGATTCGAAAAATTCCGAAATTTCCTAAATTTCGGAATCGGAACGGAAAAAAAAATAAATTCCGAAATTTCGGAATCGGAATTTTTTTTAGTGTTCTAAAAATTTCGGAATTTTTTCTCTGAAAGGGTGGTTTCCGATCCATTCCGGCCGAAACACACCCCTTATTCTCATTATCTACACGAACAATTTTTTTTTTTTTTTTTTTTTTTTTGGGGGGGGGGGGGGGGGTGGTGGGTTTGGGTGGGGGGATAGGTAATTGTATTGCATTGAAAAGGCACCTAAAGGGGTGCACCCATGTACACAGCAAGTTTACATCCCAAGACAACACAGGCTACGTAACAAAAAGGAAGAAGCATAAAAGCCAAGGAACAAAAGAAAACAGCTACGGGAAAAAACAAAACATAACGCAGGGTTAAGACAAGAACAAAAGCCAAAACTAATCAATTACATCGGAATAAACAAAAATAAATTAAAAAAACAGACTGGAATCTGCACAGTGAACAAAAACTAGCTTCAGCTCTGAGCCGTGAAGGCTAATGAGCATCCGTTCTTCAGGCAGAGATAGCTCACAAAGAAGACCAAAACAAGAAAGAGGCCAGACTGATCCAAGCACAAAAACCTCGAAAGCCTTCAGAGCTTATCGAGGAGCTTCACCTAAAAGAGAGTTTCATAATAACTAGAAGGGTGGCGGAGGTGAAGTGCCACAAATGAAAAGACCTCCTTAAAAACCTGGAACCGAGAAGAGGTTCCTAACCTTTAAAACCGACCCACAACGTCTTTAATCGAGGAGCCATCCAATACCCATGAGATCCACAATCGGCCCAACCCAAACACGAAACCCCAGTCCGCCGGCCCAATGGAGAGCATAAGATCCTAAAGTCACAAACTGACCCTACGGAAAGAAAGAAGCTGAGACCCAAAACTGCTACAAGAAAATAAGGAATCCCCCTCCAGCCAAAAATGGAAGCACCAAAAATATACAATGGATCTAATATGAAGCACATAGATGCAGAGAGTATTGTTACCATACAAACTAGGCATCATCACACCCCAAGTAAACAACATAGTACAAGCACCAGTGATAAAGATGATATAGTCAACTACTTCATGCATACAAGTCAAGACAGCATACTGACCGCTCAAAAAGCCTCTCAATAGTTTGAAACTGCTTCTCCGATGAAAGAAGCGTTTCTCTCACACTTATAAGGCTGTTAACATAAGATTTCAGGGATTCAAAATCCCGTTTAACACGATAAAGCTCCTGTTCATTTTCTGCAGCTCGCTGCCTCTGACTTGATGTTTCTTCAACCAAATCTTCGACCCTCTCTCGCAACTCGTTCAACACACAATTTGTACCCAGAGCAAACCTTTCCATTTCCTGTAATTTTGTTGACATGTTCTCAATTTGGAGTGCCTTCATTTTTATCTCCTCCTCTCCTAATGTTACCTTCTCTTTCTCGATAGCAATTTCGGATTCAGCCTCAATGACCCTCTTGATAAGACTTTCCATCACATCCACGACCATTTCTACACTTTTCAGCAACTCACCGATGTAAACACCATCGTGATCATCAAGTGAACCGGGCTGATTACTTAGTCCAAGCCACGTGTCCTCATCTGGACTGTTAGAGGAAGAAAGATCAACATTCCTAGACCAACCAGACAATGGGTTGCCATTCCTGTCAACAAGCCCCGCACCATCTAGTGGTTTGATGTCAAACGAGGTATAGGCTAAATGAGGAGCAGCCATGACTCTTGCTTTCGATTTCAAGTAAATCAACAATGTTGCCATAGTTTTGACTCTTCGCCGAAGAACCTCTAAGTCCTTTTTTGCATCTTCATCAGAACCTTGTATACAAGCCTGTACCTCCATGAGTTTTGCTAGCAAACCATCCCCTTATGATTTGCTTCGTACCATCTCGTGCTTCCACATTGTGGGAGTTTGGCTTAGTTGACGCTTCAAAGTTGACAAGTCAACATCATCCTCCGAGACTATCACCTTTCCAAAACATGCTGAATAAAATAACATGGTAGTCCAAGTTAAGGAAACTAATAAATAGTGATCAAAAGTCACACGTCCAAACACAGTAGTTAGTAATCATAAAACAAAAATCCATGGAAAAGGATAAACCTGAGAAAATTTCTTTAATTAGTTAGAACTTAGAAAAGGATACAGTTCAAGGATTTGAAGACTCTTAAATTGTGAATTAAAAATGTCTAAGCAGAAGCCGAAAGAAAAATCGTTTTAGCCAAACATGTTGTGCATATTTCACTTTAAGTTGTTTCTACATGAGCTACATGGACCACATGCATCATCAGACCAAGGGAAGACCTGTACAAACGGCTGGCAGTTAATTATTTATCAAAGTTATACCACCTGGTGGAAGAGAACGTAATATTTCTTTGCATGTATTAGACCTACTCAAAACAACTGGCACTTCTTGATTTCAAAAGTTATAGTGAGTCCAGTGAATCCCAAATCCTAATGATTTTAAAAAGTAAATTGAACATTTACAAGAACTCATCCTGGTTTGACACAAATTATAGTGGCACTTCTTGATTTCAAAAGTTATAGTGAGTCTAGTGAATCCCAAATCCTAATGATTTTTAAAAGTAAATTGAACATTTACAAGAACTCATCCTGGTTTGACACCAATTATGTAGATGCCCATATTAATAGAGGATAAATCAGTTGTCACAAAGTCCCGTGCTTCAAGAATTCCTACATTAGTGCAAAATGATGATGTCGCACATATTTAAAAACCTGACTATGAAAATTTTTAAGTAATGGATTTCATAAGTAGAAGAAAAGGTGTATGACTGGAAGGTTTATAAACCACAGGGTGTCCACAAAAAGTGATTTGCATATTTAGAGTTAACTTAAGGCCTAGAGGGAACAAATGGTTAGGCTTAGTTAGAGCTTATTGCGCAAGGTGCAGTGCTAAAATAGGGATTTTTTTTTTAGCCTGTGACTGAGTAACCCAAGAATAATATTTTGATTTTAAGAGAAGATAAATAAAAGAGAATCAAGAAGACCATCTAAACCGCCTACTCATCCACCTCAAATCCCCTTCAACTCAAACACTTAAATGCTCATTTCTGGTTTTGTGCGTTTGTGCATGTCGAAAACGCTTACGCTTATATGACCCCTAGAAATCGTACCAATCCAACGAGAACCATCAATTAATCACTTCAGATGTAAGAGTTCCAATGAGCTCAAAGAACAATTAATACAGAATGAGAAACACCACTACATTGAACTAAATCGAAAGTTCGAAACTCAATTATATTTCAAAAAGAAGCAACAATCTGATCACATGAAAATCAATCCTTAATCATGAAGAACTTAACATCAAGCATAACAGCTCAAACCAAACACATAATCAAAACCCATTTCAAGTTCCAAATTCTATTTCCATAAACCTAACGACAGAATGACTATCAACAAACCTAGATTTGATACATTAACACAACTCATCAACATGAAATTGTATAGCTCCAAGGGACCTCATCAGCATAACTATCCATAAACCTAGATTTAATACATATCAGAAATGAATTGCATTTTTACTAATTTGAGCACCAAACACGTCCCTGAATTCACCAAACCATAATTTCCGAAGAAAATTCCGAAACTCAAACACATAAATTGACCACAAGGGTAAAGAAAACGACCACAACAAATCGACAGCTTTCAATTGACATTTCGGAATCAGCAAACAAAAATTCAACTTTTCTTTTGCAGAAGAATACAAATAGAATGTGTGTATGTGTGTGTGTGAGTGAGAGAGAGAGAGAGAGAGAGAGTACCTTCTGATTTGAAGAATTTTTGGGAGCTTCCAACGAGGTTTGACTCCGAGATAAGACGAAGAATTTTTGGGAGCTTCCGATGAGGTTTGACTCCAAGAGAAGACGGTAGGTGCTGACGATGATCGAATATAAGTAAAAGGTGTCATACGTAATGGAAATTACGATTCCTCTTAAAAATTCTGATTTTAGCACTAAAAATTAATTTTTAAATTCTAAAAATTCTGAAAAAATTTAGAATAGAATCGAAATTATTTTTGAAAATTCTAAAAATATTTTTAAAATATGTATTCTGAAAAATTTTCAATAATATTTCAATAGCATTTGTATTCCAAAAATTATAAAAATTTATGAAAATTTTCGATTCCAATTCCGAAAATACCAAAACATTTCCGAAAAATTTCAATTTCGAAAATTGCAAAAATTCCGAAAAAATCGGAACAGAAATTAGAACACCTATTTAATTTCCAAAATTTTTGAAATTTTTTCCGAAAGAGAGTATTCCGATCCGTTCTGACCGAAACACACCCCTAGTAATGAACAAAAGGTTAACAAAAGTTTGGACAGGTATTTCTTTTCAAAAATAATACACGAGTACAAAGAATTGCACAACGGGGGTAGCTAAGCAAATAAGAGAAAATTTGTGAGCCCCACTTTTCACTTTTAAAACTCTTCTCTATCATTTGGGATTTACCCCATAATTTGGGTCTAGAATTTGGAGAAAATTTCCAAATGAAATTGAGAACCTAATCCAACCAGACGTAGAGACCCGATTGGCGGCGACGATCGACAGTAGCTGAGGGAGAGGAATCGGTGATCGCCAGTGACAAGGTACACACGCTCTCTCTCTCTCTCTCTCTCTCTCTCTCCCTCTCAATTATCTTTCTCTCGCTCTCGATCCCAATTCCATGTGAACTGAGCTAAAAAAAATCCTCAAGTGGAAGAAAATATATATATATATATATATATATATGCATTATATACATTGTCATACCATTTTCTTGATAATAGAAATTCAATTTGTGTGAGTGCTTGAGTGTTATTTTTTGGGGACACTGGTTCATAGTAGCTTAGAGATTGTACTACATTCTTGGATATGATTATATGATGTGTTGGACCTGGACATGTCATGTGTATTAGGGGTTATTCAAAAGAATGGATTTGGTGCATTACTTTGATATTACCTAATTTTGCATTGTGATTTGTAGATTTAATTTTGCACGGTGGTTAGTGGTTTTTACTATTTTGAGATTGGATGTCAATTTGGTTCAGGTTGCATGCCTTTACTTCAAGTGAAAGTGGTGACAAGAGACTAGATAGAGAGATCTTTATTGAAACAGTGAGAATTAATTTATTTGATATCAGAGATAAAATACTAAAGAGATTGTGGTATTTCTACTTTGATTATCCCTTTAATGTACAAAAATTGGCAATATTAATCACACTTAATTCATAAGATCAAAAATAGAAGGCATTTGCAACCTTTAGAAAAATGGTTCAAAAAAATTGAGGAGAAACCTAAATGGTTGGTTGCTTAACATCCACAAATTTAAGCTATTACACAATTTTGTTTTAAGCAAAAGTAATATTTTAGCTACATATACATGTAGTTATGTTTTAGATACATGGACGAAGAAGTATTTAGTGCTTATGTAGGTGTGGACGATGATGAACTTGTTGAGATTGAGCATGATAATGATCAAGTAACAAATCTAGAAGACAAAATAGATGAGCCAACAGAGGGGATGGAGTTTGATTCTTTGGATGACCTAATGGCTCTCTATGCAAAGTATGCCAAAGAAAAGGTTTCACGGTCGCTAAAAGAAGCTCTAAAAAAATTGATGGGATCTTAACACACGCATATATAGAGTGTACTCGTGCTGGTACAAGAAAGAGTACCTTAAGCTGCCCTTTGAGCATACGCCCAAACTCTAAAATCAAATGCGCAGCTAAGCTTACAGCATTTTTGAGCCGTAACGAAAAGTGGGCTGTGAAAGCTGTTGAACTTGCACATAACCATGAAATGAGTCCAGGAAAATCCCGATATTTCAAATGCAATATTTTAGAACCACATGTGAAACGAAGGCTTATGTTGACTGACAAAGCTGGAATCAGAATGAATAAGAATTTTAGTTCATTAGTTGTTGAGGCAGGGGAGTATGAGAATCTACCATTTATAGAAAAAGATGTCAGAAACTATATCAATAAGGTTAGGCGTTTACAACTTAGGGAGGATGATGCTAATGCGATGTATAACTACTTTTCGAAAATGCAATCTAATAATTCTAATTTCTTCTACCTCATGGATTAGATGTAGAGGGGCGCCTTAGGAATGTTTTTTGGGCAGATGCAAGGACTAGAGCAACATTCAAAGAATTTGGTGACGTGGTTTCATTCAACACAACCTATTTGGTTAACAAATACGGCATGTCATTTGCTCCTTTTGTAGGAGTAAACCATCATGGTCAGTCCGTGTTGCTACGATGTGCCTTTATATGGTTATTTGAGTCTTGGCTTAAATATATGTCTGAATGTCTGCCCAATACAATAATTACTGATCAAGATAGAGCCATGCAAAATGCAATATAATATGTTTTTCCTAATGCACGTCACCGTTGGTGCTTATGGCATATCATGAAAAAGTTGCCAAAAAAGCTGAAAGGGTACAACCAATATGAATCAATCAAATATAAAACGCAAAATGTTGTTTATGATTCATTGACAATAGATGAATTTAAAGGTTGTTGGGTAAATTTTATTGAAGAGTATCAATTACAAAACAATGATTGGTTACTTTTGTATGAGGAAAGGAATAGGTGGGGTACCTGCTTTTGTGAAGGACACATTTCTGGGTAGGAATGTCAACTACACAACGAAGCTTTGATGGCTACATCAACTCAAAGACCAACTTGAAACATTTTGTGGAGCAATATGAGAATGCCTTGGCTAAAAATGTAGAAAATGAAAATCAAGAAGACCTCAATTCATATAATTCATGCTACCCATGTGCAACTCAATTAGGGATAGAGAAGATTTTTGAAGGAGTCTACACGCGATCAAAATTTAAAGAGTTTCAAAATGAGATGTTTGGAAAGCTTTCTTGTCATTTGTCTTTCATTACAACGAATGTTGGCTTTATGGAATATGAAGTACATAAGCGGGTTCGCCTTGGAGAAGCGTATCAGTCTAAAACTTTCAATGTAAGTTTTAATGATGAGACGATGGAAGCTAACTGCAATTGTCGGTTGTTTAAGCTTAGAGGTATCATTTGTAGGCATCAACTTATGGTATTTGCTGAGAGACATATTTACAATGACGTACCTGCCAAGTATATCATAAAAAGATGGAGTAAGAATTGTAAGAGGAGATACACTAAAATTAGGATCAGTATGACAACTGAGCAAAAAGACCTGAAGAACGTCGCTTTAATAAATTGCTCAATGCATTCACTAAGCTTAGTGAGGTGGTATCAGACTCTGAAAGTTGATATGATGAGGTGATGACATAGGTACTTGAAATGAAAGAGAAATACATTGAAAGTGCTGAATGTGGTGGAAGCAAAATGCCTATAAATACTAAAACGCATAAGGATTCAACTTCACATAGTGACAGGATTGGGATATCCAAACACAGTACCAATGCTCTGTCTACTGTGTTGAGAGTACATGTTCCCAGTCCACCACAAGTCATAGACACATTCGTCTGTCTATCGAGTCGATAGATATTATATCAGTCCATCCCCTACTTTTAAGGATATATGCAAAGTCCACCACAAGTCAGGGATTTAATGCTTTGAGCAAAGACACATCCAGTTATATTGCCACGACTTATCAATCTCTACATATTTCTCAGCCACCGTATGCCATAGACATATTTTTCTGTCTACCACATTTGAGAATGCCTATTTCCCAGCCACTGCATATCATAGACACATTCGTTTGTCTACCGCATTTGGGAATACATATCTCCCGTAACCATCCCAGAACTTAACAAATCTACTTATCATTTGTACTACTACTGATACATAACAGTCCCATATGGCCTGACTATTTTGATTAAAATGAAGAGATTATCAAACTCGATTAGAATCAACCATTATTAACATCTGATCCTGAATATGGTAGTCACAATGTCTTCTGATTACCGTGTCCCATTATCTCTTTATTCAATAGTGTCGCATAATGGAAATATGTATTGATATATGAACTGCTAAACATTATGCATGATAACCAAAGGGAAACAACCATGTTCTGTAAAGTTCAATTGATTACAACCATTTCAATCGATTGGGAAAAGTAGGTTTCAAGCAATCGAAGTCCTTTCGATCGATTGAAGGTTTGATCGATTGAAGTCACTTCGATCAATTAAGATGCTGGTAGTTTTGATCAATTGAAAGTTTTCTTCTCCAGAAGACTAGGTAGTGAACGTCTAGAATTATTAGGGTGTGTTTGGGTCCATTCTTGATGTCCAAAACTCTTAAAAGTAATAGCCCTACCTACTGAGTGAGTTTAGAACTCACCAAAATTGTTAAGGGCATGTTTGGCAAAGCTTTAGCATCAAGCTTTAATGGAGGCTCCTCTTCCCTCTCTCTCCTCTGTCTTACTCTCTCTCTCTCTCTTTGTCTCTTCCTTCTCTTTCTGTCTCCCTCTTCTTCTTTTTCTCGATCTGTTTCTCTCTCTCTTATAGAATATATATATAGTATATATATGTGTGCATATATATACGGATGTGTATATATATAAATAAATAAATAACTCTCTCTCTATATAATCTCTCTCTTTGTTTCAGCAACCCCCCCTCCCCCCCCCCCCCCCACACACACACAAATGCTTGTATATACAGGGAAAGGGAAGGTGCAAGGTGGCAATCCAACGCAGAAACTGGGATAAGATTTCTGACATTTTCGATCGATCGAAGATACTTTGATTGATTGAACACAGTTAGGCCAGTTTTGATCGATTGAGAACAATTCAACTGATTGAGAGGGGGACCATTTCATAAATGTATGTTGGTAGGGTTTTAATCGCTTGAGAAGGATTCGATCAATTTAAACCAAACATTTTTTATCAATTAAAACATGTTCGATTGCTTGAACACCAATTACAGGTATGGTACAGGCTATTATATAGAATCTCATTGTATTTATAGATTTTGAAAATACAGGGTGTTACATCATCCACCACTTATTAAAAGATTTCGTCCTCGAAATCGAAACTAGTAGAGTTTAAAACAAAAATGAATACTTATCGTGTACCTCTAACTCCAGTTCCCATGAAGTTTTGCCTTCATCATGATGCTTCTACTGAATCTTCACCAAGGAGATCTCCTTGTTTTTTAGCTTCTTGATTCCGTGGTCTATGATCTGTACTGGTCCTTCATTGAACGTGACATTGTCGTTGACTTCAATGTCTTCGAAGTTGACCTTGTGCGCTGGGTTATGGGCTCACTTTTTCAGCATACTGATATGGAGCACGTTGTGCACTCCTAAAATCTTTGACGACAATGCTAGTCGATAAGAAACTTTTCCAACATGCTTTAGGATCTCGAACGGTCCGTTGAATCGCGGCGATAGCTTGCCTCTCTTCTAACCAAACTTGACGATGCCTCGAACAGGTGAAATCTTAAGCAGCACGTGATGTCCAATGGCGAACTCCAAGTCTTTGCGTCGCTTGTCAGCATAAATTTTGTGTCGGGTCTGAGCTATCTTCATCTTCTCACATACAACTTGAATCTTCTCGCTAGTTTCTCATACCATTTTTGGCCCAATAAGTTGATTATCTCTAACTTTGGCCCAACATAGAGGCGATCAGCAAGGTCTTCCGTACAAGGCTTCAAATAGCGCTATGCCTATACTCGTATTGTAACTGTTGCTGTAGGCGAACTCTATCAACGATAAATAGGTGCGTCTCCCAAGAACTCTCAAAATCAATGATACAGGCAAGTAGCATGTCCTCCATGACCTAGTTAACTCATTCCGTCTGCCCGTCAGTCTGCAGATGGAATGCTGAACTCAAGTTCTAGGTTGTTCCCATCGCTGTTTGGAGACTCTTCCAAAATTCTATAGTGAAGTGCGAATCTCGATATGACATGATTGAGACAAGTACACCGTGTAGTTATACGTGTTGTAGATACATCCGGCTTAATCGTGTAAGGAAACTGCGTTCCCAGAATTCGTTGACAGCACGTAGAAGTTGGTACTGTAAAAAAATTTTTGAAAGCTATAATAACCCAATAAGGGCGGAACTAGGGTTACCTTGAACTACAAAAACGGATTACTGTAGTAGACGAATCGAGAACACGGGCTTGATAACAGCTCACGATCTTCTATCGTATTCCTCTGTTGCCAGAATATCGAACTGAGTGTGGGCTTTTTCAAAATCCTTTCTATTTTCTGCTCTCCCTTTTTTACACTATTTTTTTTGTTATCCCGAGTTATAATGCTCTTTTAAAAAAAAATGTAAACTGAGAAGAGAGCCAAAGCAGCTTATATACAGGCTACGATAGGGATCATAAGAAGTCAATAAGGATTAGGCTTCCTTATGGAATTAAGAAACCCTAAATCAAACTGAATCAGATTCCTATTTCCATAAATTATAATTCATACCACTAAAGAATTATAATTGCACTCCTACCCTTATCTCAAAAATATATTTCGAGCTCTATGTTATTAAATGCTTGTTATCTCCCCACGTTAAGATCACAGATACCCATTAATTAAATATAATTGCTACAATCATATTTAATTAATCTCTTAAAATTCCTTGAGATCCTCTACTTAACTTGTCTGATATATCAGATACAAAATCCACCTGCAAGGTTTGAAATAATCAAAACTTATAAGCTTTCTCAAGGGGATATCATCAATCCCAAAATTGAGACATAGATTCCATCATTAATCAATATCCACCACACAATTAATATTGTCACCCAATCCAATAAGATATTGACCCATTTAAGGATCTCACCCTTTTAGGGATCAAAGTGTAAATATCAAATTTACGTGTCTATAAATTAACTTAGGATTTAGAGCATAAGCACTCATAATAGCCATGAGGTATTAATTATCTTATAAGTCAGTACAAAGATAATTAGCCCAAGTCGGTCCCGTTTAATACACAAAGTGTACCAGCATAGTGAGTTGAAACTGTACCGTTTCTCACAATCAAGACAAACCTACTAAATCACCATACTGCAGTCCTACCGATGGTGTGCTCAATCCCATCTAAGACTGCAAACCAAAATCTTACATTCTACAAGACCCAACGGTCTGATCTTCCGTGTGTAAGCCGAACTCTGCACACCAAACCACCTACTATGTAGAACAAGAGACACACATGCACAATATTAAATAAATAATATAATGCAAACATTTCCCACACAAATTCTCATAAAAATGGAATAACTGATTTTATTAAATAAATAATAAATCAACTATATAAAGCATGACTTTTAGTATATATCCCTAACAATCTCCCACTTAGACGCAAAGCCATGATGCGACACATCTCACTCCCATCCTTTCTACGTGACTATCAAAAGTCTTGGTTGGTAAGCTCTTGGTGAAAGGATCTGCTAGGTTATTTGCTGATGCTATCTTGGTCACTTCAACAACACATGTTTGCACAATCTTTCATATCAGGTGATACTTATGCTCAATGTGTTTTCCCTTCTTATGGGCCCTAGGTTCCTTTGAGTTAGCAACCGCTCCGTAGATACTACTCATAGATCCATAAGGAAGTTCTAAGCCAAACGGCTTCCTTAGCATCTTCCGAAGCAGCCACATAGTCGGCTTCGATGGTGGAATCAGCAATGTATGACTGCTTGATACTCCTCCAACTAATGGCTCCACCTCCTAGGGTAACACACATATCCTGAGGTAGACTTTCTGGAATCCCTATCTGACATGAAATCAAAATCTTTGTACCCAATGGGTACAAGACTGTCTGCTTGGTAAACTAACATATAGTCTCGAGTCCTTTTCAGGTACGTGAGAATATTTTTCACTGCAGTCCAATGTCCTTGCCCTGGATTAGACTGATATATACTAACCATGCCAACAGTAAAGTAGATATCAGGTCTAGTACATAGCAAAGCATACATTAGGCTTCCTACTACCGAGGCATAAGGAACTGCCTCATCTTCTCAATCTTATCAGGCGTCTTAGGACACTGATCCTTAGATAGAGTAATTCCATATCTGAAGGGAAGGAATCTCTTCTTGAAATCTTGTATGCTAAACCTTGCAAGAATATTGTCGATAAATGTGCCTTGTGATAAGCCCAACATCCTATTCTTGTAATCTCGCATAAGCTTGATCCCTAGGATGTGACCAGCTTTTCCCAAGTCCTTCATATCAAATTGACTAGACAACCATACCCTTACAGAAGATAATACCCCTACATTGTTTCTGATTAGCAAGATATCATCCACATATAGTACTAAGAACACTACCATGCTTCTGTCATATTTCATGTACACACAAGATTCATCCGCACATTGATCAAAACCAAAAGACTTGATTGCTTGATCAAAGCGGATATTCCAAGACCTAGATGCTTACTTAAGTCCATAAATGGACTTCTTAAGCTTGCACAACATGTGTTCTTGGCCCTTCGCAATGAACCCATCTGGTTGCACCATATAGATGCACTCGTCAAGATTCCCATTAAGAAATGTTGTCTTGACATCCATTTTCCAAATTTCATAATTAAAATGATCAGCAATGGATAAGAGAATCTGGATAGACTTTAGCCTGGCAACCGACAAAAAGGTTTCCTCATAATCGATTCCCTCTTTTGAGTGAACCCTTTTGCAACAAGCCTTGCTTTTAAGGTTTCAACCTTACCGTCTGTTCCTCTCTTCTTCTTATAGATCCACTTACATCCAAGGGGTTTTATTTCATTGGGGGTTCTACAAGATCCCAGACTTGATTAGAGTACATGGACTCCATTTCAGACTTCATAGCCTTTTGCCAAAGATTTGCATCTTTATCTTAGAGTGCTTCATTGTAGTTACAGGGATCGGTACCTTATTCATCACGGACCCTTCAAAAGACTCTCCCAAGAACATATACCGGTCAGGTTAAATAATAACCCTCCCACTATGCCGAGGCACAACCTGTGTCTGTGTATCACTGGTATTAGGTTGTGAAGATTCTTAACCTAATACACCATTATCTGCACGCTGCACTGGTTTAGGAACCTACGTGTTAATGGTTAGTTCGGGATCTATACGAGTTTCGGTAATCCTTTTACTAGACGTGGTAATAGAATATCGATGACTCTCTTGTGATGTTTTTTCTCGTACCGATGGTATCGAAGAAGTATGTGTCGGTGTCTCACCTCTCATTTCCAACTTTTCTACGTTCCCTTTCAGCACGTGTGCTGGACTACCCCAGATCCAAACTTGTCGCAGACTAGGCTTTTATCCAGTCCACAATTTCGTGGGAGTAGTAAGTACAGACTTAGATGGTACCAAGTTTAGAATGTATGCAGCTGTCTCTAATGCGTGTCCCTAAAAGGAAGCGGGTAGATCCGAATAACTCATCATAGATCTTACCATGTCCATGAGAATCATATTCCTTCTTTCTGCTACACCGTTCTGCTGAGGCATATGGGGTGCAGACAACTGGGATGTAATCCCTTGCTCCAATAAGTATTCCCTAAACTCTCCCAAGAGGTACTCTCCACCACGATCAGATTATAGTGTCGTGATACATTTGTCTAGATGCTTTTCCGTTTCAGCCTTGGAGTCTTTGAATTTCTCAAAGCATTCAGACTTATGCCGCATCAAATAAATGTACTCATATCTTAAGTAATCATCAATGAAAGTGACAAAGTACTCAAAGCCCCCTCTTGCTTGGACAGTCATAGGACCACACAAATCAGAGTAAACCGATTCTAACGGCTCTTTTGCTCTATAGCCCTTGGGCGAGAAGGGCCTCTTGGTCATTTTACCTTCTAAGTAGGATTCACAGACTGGAAGTGCCTCCACTTCCAATGTGCCTAATGGCCCATTTGAACCAGTCTTTGAATTCTTTTTAGATTAATATGACCAAGGTGTAAGTGCCAAAGATGTGTTTGGTTCATCTTTGAAGGTTCTTTTCTCTTAAATGGCAAACAATTTGTGTTATTCAATTCATTAAGTTACAGTTAGGAGAGACGGGATTTATAATGCAAAGATCATCCACCAATTGACCAGAACAAATAAAAAGTTTATTTTCTTTAATAACGACTGTTTTATTAAAATAAACTAAATATCCATTCTTTACTAAACTAAAATTGAAACTAAATTCCTTCTAATAGAAGGTACAAAAAGGCAATTTCTTAAAATTAAAATCCTATCTCTACCAAAACTAAGATGTAGATCTCCTACTGCAACTGTACTACTCTCGTAGCATTTCTCATATGTAGATAATTCTCTCCATCACTGAGCTGCCTATTTTCCTGGAACTCCTGCAAAGAATTGCATACATAATCAGTGGCTCCCGTATCTACACACCAGGTGCCGGTAGATCGGACTGCTAAACACGATTTAATAACTAGTAAATGAGATTTACCTTGATTGTTCTGTCTGGTGAGATAAACTGGACATTGCTTCTTCCAGTGTCCTGGCTGCTTGCAAACAAAACATTTGCCTTTAGGCTTTCCCGGTTGTCCTCGTGGCCTTTGGATTGGTGGAGGACCCGCGGTCTGCTTTTGAGCCTTTTTCATTTTCTTCTTGCCTTTTGGCTTTGAAGCAAAACCTTTCTCAAACACAAGAGCACTCCCTAACTTTCTGTTGAGACTTTTAGTTGCCTAGAATTGTTTAAGCAGCTCTGCCAAAGTATAATTAAATTTATTCATGTTGTAGTTGAGGCGGAATTATTTAAAAGACTCTGACAGTGACTGGAGTACTATATCGACCTGGGTTTCCTCGTCGATTTCAGCTCCAAGGATCTCTAGTTCATTAAGAAGAGATATCATCTTAAGAACATGATTCCTTACAAGCGTCCCCTTAGCCATGGTTATGTTCATCAAGTCTTTTATGGCAACTTGGCTAGCAGCACAACTTTGATCCCCCGAACATCTCTCGGAGGCTCTCCATCATGTCATCTGCACTGGCCATTAACTGATGCTGATGTTGCAGAATATTCGACATGGATGCCAAAATGCAACACCGCGCCATCTCATCAGCCTTGACCCATATCTTATGAGCCTGGGTTTCTTCCACGGTTGCCCCCTCACCAAGTTGCTCAGGACAGACTTGAGTAAGCACAAATTTGTACTCTTCAGCAATTAACACAATATCCAAATTTCTTTTTCAGTCTATATAGTTTGGTCCAGTAAGTTTGTTTTCTTTAAGTATAACAGCGAGTGGATTGAAAGAACCCATTTAAAAATCTGAGAATCACATAATATAAATAATTACGTTTGGGCAAAAATCACTATGGATTCGAGTTGAAAATATTGGTTCCTCTACCATATTTGAAAGGAACCTGCCAGCAACCTGATACACTGCGAATAGCATGACTCGATGGGAAGCCATATACTATCCATCATTTGTTCAGATAGGCAATTGCCTTTAAATTTTACTATCCAGGAAATGTACCTTGCCTAGTAAAATTAAACTGCTGACTTTCTTTGGTCCTATAAATAATAATAGTGGCTCAGATGGAGAGGATATTATTATTTATAGCTAAGTGTATACCATCGCTTAATTCTAGATCAAGAGTTCCGTGACGAACACCACTGATGGAGAGGTGACCCACACTAACAATCACCTAAAACATTTTATTAAAGAAGTTTGTACTGATGATTCCATGGTCAACTTCATCCGATGGGGAGGATAACACTAGATCCATCACACAAAATTAAACATATCATCTACAAACCAGTGATGGAGACCATGAGATTTATACTTGATAAATTCCCTCTCCCAATTTAATGAGACATTGACCCATTTAAGGATCTCACCCTTTTAGGGATTAAAGTGTAAATATCAAATGTACATGTCTATAAATTAACTTAGGATTTAGAGCATAAGCACTCATAATAGCCATGAGGTATTAATTATCTTATAAGTCAGTACAAAGATAATTATCCCAAGTCGGTCCAGTTTAATACACAAAGTGTACCAGCATAGTGAGTTAAAAATGTACCGTTTCCCGCAGTCAAGACAAACCTACTACATCACCATGCTGCAGTCCTACCAAGGGTGTGCCCAATCCCATCTAAGACTGTAAACCAAAATCTTACATTCTACAAGATCCAATGGTCTGATCTTCCGTGTGTAAGCCGAACTCTACACATCAAACCACCTACTATGTAGAATAAGAGACATGCACAATATTAAATAAATAATATAATGCAAACATTGCCCACACAGATTCTCATAAAAATGGAATAATTTATTTTATTAAATAAATAATAAATCAACTACATAAATCATGGCTTTTAGTATATATCCCTAACAAATCGTTCTACTGGGTACGTCATGTTGTACGTAATATAATTCATTATCTTCGTAAGTCGATCCCCTATTACCCAAATAGCGTTGTAGTTTTGCTCAGACCTTGACAAACCTACCACGAAATCCATGGTTATGTGTTCCTATGTCCATTGGGGAATCAGTAATGGTTGTAGAAGTCTAGTTGATTTCTGGTGTTCTGTCTTTACTTGCTTACAAGTAAGACACTAATCTTTACTCAACTACTTCTTACTTCATTCATTCCTACCAAAAATTCATCTTCAAATCCCTGTGCATCTTCGCACCTCTGGGATAATAGTCATTTGTGACTTGTGTGCTTCGTCCAACATATATTTCTGTAGATTATCTTCAACAGGCACACAAAATCTGCCATCTCAATGCTCCATCTGCACTTATGCTTCATACTTCTGGTTCCTTTGCTGACATCTTAGGGAACCACAACTTCAGATCCTTCGTCGTCTGTTGATCCTCTATGATACGAGTAATTAGAGTTGGTTATACCATAAGACATCCAAGATGTTGTCCTTTCTTTACTTCTACTGGTCGAAGATCAAACTCTACTAAGACCTCCAATGCTTGCCATTCTCGAATTAGTAATGCAGTGATTTCTAATCAAGGTCGGTGACTCAAAGCATCAGCTACGACATTTGCCTTACCCATATGGTATTACAACGAGAAGTCATCATCCTTGAGCCACTCCATCTACCTTCGTTGTCGTATGTTCAACTCCTTCTAAGAGAATAAATATTTCAAGCTTTTATGATCAAAAAACAAACTGAACTTCTCTCCATAGAGATAATGTCTCCAGATCTTTAAAGCAAACACTATTGCTACTAACTCCAGATCATGCGTAGGGTAATTCTTCTCTTGTGACTTCAATTGTCTTAATCTATATGTAATGATATTCCTATCTTGTATAAGCACACAACCAAGTCCTTGGTATAACGCATCACTGTAGATCACATATCGTTCTCCGTTTTTAGGTATTGCCAATACCGGTGCTGAAGTCAATCTTTCTTTTAACTCGTGGAATGCATCTTCATGCCTATCAGTCCACTCATATATTACTTCCTTCCTCATCAAGTTTGTCAAAGGCCTTGTAATCTTGGAGAAACCCTCGATAACTCTTCGATAATATCCTGCTAGTCTAAGGAAACTTCTCACTTCTGTTGCATTCGTCAGCCTATTCTAGCTTAAGACTGCATGGATCTTAGATGAGTCCATAGAGATTCCATCTCGTGAGATAAAGTGTCCAAGAAATTTAACTTTCTATTGCCAAAATTCGCATTTGCTGAACTTCGCATACAACTTACTATCTCATAGTGTGTGTAGAGCATTCTATAGAAGTCTCTAATATTCTTCTTCCGTCTTGGAGTAAATCAAGATGTCTTCGATGAACACTATAATGAATTGATCTAGATAGTGTCTGAATATTCTATTAATTAAGTCCATGAATACTACTGCAGCATTAGTCAATCTGAAAGACAACCAGAAACTCGTAATGCTCATATCTCGTCCTGAATGCAGTCTTTGATACATCTTCTAGTCAAACTAATAACTGGTGATATCTGGAATGTACATTAATCTTTGAAATGATCTTTGATCCTTGCAACTGGTCAAATAGATCGTCTATCCAAGAAAGTGGGTATATATCTGTAGACACCCCATTTTGTCGGCTATCAGATTTAGGAGACCCATAGCTTGGTGGTTCACAATGATCGTAAAAGACTCAAAAGGACCCCTGGAAGTCAGCTCTATCTCTCAGAATGCTCAGAATGACCAAAATGCCCCTAAAAGCCCGAAGACTCCCAGATTTGGTCCCGAAATTCTGAAAACATGCTATGTCATAAGAAAAGCAATAAAATGAGTTTCTAAGAGGAATCGGGTGAAATCGTCAGCTCCCAGAGACCCCCGGAAGTCCCGGAAGTTCCCGAAAAGTCCCCGTTGACCGGTTTGACCAAGGTTTGACCAGGTTTGACCGAGATTTGACCAGGTTTGACCAAAGTTTGACCAAGTTTGACCGAAATTGTCCAAATTCACCGGAATCATTAGAAAAGCGTTAAAATAAGTTTTAAAAGAGAATCGAGCAAAAACGTCGGCCCCTGGGAGCTCCCAGAGGTTCCCAGAACTTCCCGGGAATCCCAAGTTTGACCGGTTTGACCAAGATTTGACTTTTGAATCGGGGCACCGAAACAATTTTCAAATATTTTTCATGGATACTAGAGGTCAATAGCTTTCCAACGGTATATCGCACATAATTTCTGGATTTAAAACGAATTTATTATGAATTTCCAAAGGCGAAAAAGGCGATCAAATCGGCTTTTATCGCGAATACCGCAAAACTTTTCAAAGTGACCTATCCCCGAACTATTTTTTATGTAAAGTAGACTCCATTACCTTTCCAAAGGTATATCACAACCTCGATTTGGAGTTCGTACGCATTTTCTGTGAATTTCGGACAAAATAGGGCCTTTTCGCGAATACCGGAACTTCGGGGGGCCTAAACAGCATTATCCAGACGAAGGGAGGAGCAGTGCCGCCGCGGCACTCCCCTCCAGAACAGTAAGTTTTTGTAAATACTTTTGTGGTCCCATTTTGATTAATTAAAATCCAAAACGACGTAGTTTCATGATTTCAGATGTTTGGGACCAATGGGAGTACTTTCTAAATCCCAAAAACACCCCAAGTTGGCCTATATAAACACCCCATTACTCCTCATTTTAGGGGGAGTCAAATGCAAGTTTAGAGAAAGTTTGGGAGAGAAAGTGTAGAGATAAGGTTAGAGTGGAGAGAAAAGAAGCTTTCTTCTTTGATTTTTCAAAACAAAAGTGAGTTCTAACTTTGTTTTTACTTCATTACTTCCATTTACTTCAACATTCAATACTCCCAACCACCATTTTAGTGAGCATTCAAGAGTGTGGAAGCTTCTTCCATGTCTAGTGTCATTACATATGAGTGATACACCAATCTACAAGTCTCATGCTTCATGAATATCATCTATTGATTATCATCTATTTGCTTGTTTATTTATTGTTCATCTCTTCTCATCCCATTTCTTTTTATTTTCTTTATTTACTTACTAGTTCATCATCATCTAAGTGATGACATGAAGTTTGGGGTGAGTGAATCCTCATGGATAGTAGCTCTTGACCTCAAAAACATGTTTGATAGATGATGACCATAACCTCAATACTTCCAAGGTATTCTTGGAATGTATTGAAGTTATGTCCAAAAACAAAATAAATCTCTCCAACAATCTTGGAGGTTCTTAAATGATGAGTTTGATGTAGGTATTCTAAGTGGCTATGATCCTTATTGAGTGTTGAAAACATGTTTTCAAAGCATCTATTTCAAAACCCCTCTCAATCCCTCTCATTTGGTTTCAAGAAACTAAACTTTGTTTTCTCCAAAATCTTCAAAACAATGAGTCAAAACAGTGAGTGAGTTGAGTTCAAAGATTTTTCTAGAACACAATACTCAACATATGGATACAAGGCCACTTGGAAAGTCTTCCTAACTCATTGGAGAACACCCATGATTTTTGGTTTGACTTGGAAGTGCTTGGAAATGGTCCATTTGGGTCCCAACATTCCTTCCAAACATTCTGTTTTTGCTGTCACAGCAGCTAGGTCAACTTACGACCTCTTTTCCAGAAAATTTTTCCAAAATGGGTGGTCCTAAATTATTTTTCCCTTAAAATTAAATGTCTTAGGAAACTTTCTGTATAAAATGGGCCTCTAGATCATTCATTTTCATTTTCTAAGATTTTCTAACATTTCAGTCGACAGTACGAACTCTGTTTCTGAGTGACCTCTATTGTTTATATAATTTCTCTCAATCTGTGATAGTTATTCCAGTTTGGCCTTTTGGGTTTTGTTCTAGACACAATAAGGAACATCTCCATAAAAAATCATGCATTGAAAACATTCCTAACCCCTCTTTTCAAATTCCAAAAGATGATGCTACTGTTCTGTCCACTATTCACAGCAAGTACATTTCAACTTTCATTCTTTGTTTTGATGCTCATATGCATTCCAAATTAGTTCATATCTTAGGAAGTAGTTCATACTACATTTGTACACATCCCATGTTAATTTCATTCATTCATTCATACACATTTTAGACTTCTAAGTCATTCTAGAAATCCATGTACACAAAACACACTACAACCTTTGCACATTTTAGATACATACATTGCATTCATGCAAGACTTGGGGTTTTTGTAACTCTTAATCTAAGGAGATTATAAGGAATGAACTCGATCACCCGTTCATGCTTCCCCTTGATCTAATCATCCTTTCTCATCCGTCCCGGGGATTGAGAGATCTTCTTTTCTCAAAGATTAACATGCATCATTCTAAGCCTTGCTAAGCATATTTTGATTTCTTTGTTTATTTGTTCCAAGAACAAATCATGTCCCCCTTTAGATTAGGAAAACTTGATTAATTGATATATGATTAGACGATTTTTCCTAGGTTTGTTTGTGTGATCTTCCACTTTACATTGCATGATATTTGATTTAGATCTTATGAATGATATTTTATCTTTAGATCTTCCATTTTCAAGTTTCTTATGTAATGTAATATACTATCATAGTATTAATTGCCGAACCATACATAGTATAAGATGATTATTTGGATGCTAATTGAGGCCCGTCGAAAGACGGGGCGAGTTGAGGGTGTTTTAGTCGCGACAAAGGCTCCTTCCTCTCTCGTACCAAAACCCCGAACCGAGTTCTTTGGTTATGAAGGGCCGGTGCCCTTATCCGCTTGGGTGAGTCAAAATTAGGTTTCTTGGTTCCTTAAAGACCAAGTGGCGACTCTGTATCTGTTTTCAACAGACCTATTTTCTTTCTTTGATTCAAATCAATTTCAAAACAATCTCAAACAAGAGAAGTGATCCGAAGCCCGGTATCCACAATCTGGCGACTCTGCTGGGGATTTTTTATTTTAAAAACAAAATAATACAGAGGTTTGACTCATAAGAAGCATCCTTAAAATCATCTTTTTACTGTGTCTGGTTCACTGCATTGCACTCTTGCATTTCCCCCCTCCGACTGTGTCTGAAACGCGGCGCTGACATTGTTCAGGTCTTGCTGTGCCAGGGCACAAGTCACCGTTGATACTGTACCTTCCAAGGTATATCAAAAAGAGTAAAAACCTCCGTACTGTCTCCCTGACGGTATATTGGAACTCTCGTCAACGGACCCTCTTTGACTAAACCCAGCCTTTGCATATAGATTCCTGTAGAACCTTTCATAGGACTGTTTATTTATCTTTCCAGATAGGACAATGTGATATAACTGTTGTGTGCCCTGACGGGATTACCTGCGCGGTGTAGACGCTTATGTGGCATGGAACAGAACCTCTTTCTTATGATTCCCAAGGCAATCACTCACATGTAGTCACATTGAGTTGACCTGCCTAAGCATCATGACAAGGATGTCTGCTCCATGCTCGCGAAGATATACACCGCAAACCTTGTTTGTCGGTCTTGAGACATAGGAGTATGAAAACCTGCTAGAAAGTATGATCACTATAACCATACTTACCAGTTTCCCCCAGAAACTCTGCCCAGATATCCCAGATATAACCACATTGACCAGTTTCTCCCAGAAACTCTGCCCAGATATCCCAGATATAACCATACTTACCAGTTTCTCCCAGAAACTCTGCCCAGATATCCCAGATATAACCACATTGACCAGTTTCTCCCAGAAACTCTGCCCAGATATCCCAGATATAACCATACTTACTAGTTTCTCCCAGAAACTCTGCCCAGATATCCCAGATATAACCACATTGACCAGTTTCTCCCAGAAACTCTGCCCAGATATCCCAGATATAACCATACTTACCAGTTTCTCCCAGAAACTCTGCCCAGATATCCCAGATATAACCACATTGACCAGTTTCTCCCAGAAACTCTGCCCAGATATCCCAGATATAACCATACTTACCAGTTTCTCCCAGAAACTCTGCCCAGATATCCCAGATATAACCATACTTACCAGTTTCTCCCAGAAACTCTGCCCAGATATCCCAGATATAACCATACTCACCAGTTTCTCTCAGAAACTCTGTCCACAATTCCCGAAGTATCTGGGAAATCCATGTTATCCCTTGGTGATCATACTAGAAAGTAAGGTTAGCACACTCTGTATGGCTAGGACCTTATTTGTTTAGCTGTTATCTGTTAGAAATAGGAGCATCACATAGATTAGGGCTTACATCCGCATGTTCGTCCCATTTGCATGCACCTTTTCTCATCTCTCTGCACTCACTGTCTCGAGTCAGTCCACGTCACTGTCTTTGTCTGTCTAAAAGTCGTCACTGTCAGGATCTGATACACCCCTTTCTCTCAAAATCTGTCAGGTCAGTATAGATTCCCAAGGTCAGCAGCCGGAATCCTCGTCTTGGACCAGGAGTTCAGATAATCGTCTGGTCAGAATCAGTCCGACAGCCCGCTTCAATATGAATAGAGAAGAATTGGAAAACAAGGTCACCGAGTTGGGAGCGACCATAAGCCAGCAGTCCGACAGCCTGGCCCAGGTTCTGAAGTTCATGGAAGAACTAAAGCAGCAACAGCCGCAACCTCCGCCCGAGTTTCCACCACCAGGGTTTGAACCTCCTCTACATGAGAATAATGGGGAGGAAAACTGGTTTCAAGGGGTCCCACCGCTTACGTATGAGAAGAAGCTCCAAGAAAAGATGGACAAGGTTGACAAACTGGAAAGCGTACTCAGGAAAAGCAAGGGTATCGACGATTACATGTTAGATCTGGAAGGCCTCTTCGAGCCTGTCAAGCTGAAACTGCCAGAGAATTTCAAAATGCCTGCCATCGATCGCTTTGATGGAACTGGAAACCCGAAAAGCCACGTGAAGCTATGTATGAGTATCTTCCAGTCCATGGGTTGCACCCACGAGCACATTGCGATGCTATTCCCGCAAACTCTGGCAAAATCTGCACTATCGTGGTTCCTAACCTTGGAAGCCTCCAAGACCCGGGCCTGGGAGGACATTGTTCGAGTCTTCGTCGATCATTACTCTTACAATCAAGAGCTGGATGTCACCATCAGGGATTTGGAAACAACCCGGCAAAGCAACAATGAATCCTTCGCTGCATTTCTGAGCAGATAGAGGAACAAGGTAGCTCAAATGACCTACCGGCCAATCGAGAAAGAACAGGTAAGGATGCTCATCCGGAATCTGCAGCCGCTCTATTATGAGAAATTATTCTACCAGTCCATCTCCACCTTTGAGGAGTTGTTTGAAGTCGGAACCCGAATCGAAGATGCTATCAGGGAGGGGAAGATCAAAAAGGAAGACCCTCCGAGTCAGCCCAGAAGGCCCAACTACTTCCGGAATCCCCCGGATGTCAATGCCCTTAGCGGCCAACCCATGGCATATCCTCCAAGGCCATACCAACCCTCCAACCAGGCAAATTCCTCCAACCGCCCTTTCCAGAAAAAGCCCCCTCGCAATTTTGCCAAGCTAGAAATCTCACTCTCCTCAGCCCTAGATCGCCTCCTCAAAAAAGGCCATCTCCAATTACTCCAGCCTCGAAATACCCCGCTCCCGCCTAACTGCGATATGTCCAAGCGATGTACTTACCACCAAGCCCCCGGCCATAACACTGATGATTGCATGCGCCTCCGCCATGACATCCAAGACCTCATCGACCAGAATATCATCGAGCCACCACCAAAGCAGCCTCATATCACCCAAAATCCCCTACCAAACCACCAAAATGTCAACCTCATTGAGTCCAGTCCCGTACCCTTCAACCCTGCTACTTATATCACCCCCCTAGGACAACCCTTGCTTTGCATTGACATCCCGGATTCTGAGGGGATTCATCTGATCGGAGGGGAGAATGACGAGTGGCAGCAGCAGCTTGACGACGAGCAGGACTTGTTCTTCCTGGAAGAGCATGACCTAGGGGCGGTAGACCTCAAATGGTATGACCCTAACGACGAGAGTGATGCTTCCATCTGGAACGAGCCAGAAAAGCCATTTGTGGGAACAGATTGTGATTGGTTTAAGAAGGATGGGACTGTAGAAGGGCCTACTCCTGCCGAGATTGAACACCTAACCAGGTCAGGCCGTCATTATCAGCCTCCACAGCCTGCCACCGAAGCCATCGAAAAAGGTCCAGTTAAAGACAAGGGGAAGGGCAAGATGGATGAGGTCATCGAAGAAGACAATGAGCTGATCAAGCAGCTAAAGAAAACCCAAGCACATCTCTCGATGTGGGATATTATGGTGACATCCTATAAGCACAGGCAAGCCGTGTTAAATGACTTGGCTGGGATTGAAGTCCCCATCGACGCCGCGCCGGAGGACATGGTAGCTTTCTTGGGTGCACTTACCCCCGACCCCATCATTACATTCTCCGATGAGGACCTGCCGCCAGAGGGATCCGCGCATAACAAGGCGCTATACATTACTGTGGGATGCAAGGAACAACAGGTGCCGTTTTGTCTAGTCGATACGGGTTCTGCTTTGAATGTTTGCGCCTTAAGAACTGCCACTACTTTGGGGGTCAATATCCTTGACATTACGCCATTTGTGCAATCCGTGAGAGCCTATGACAACACTAGAAGAAATGTGATGGGAACTGTTTCTCTCCAAATCCGGGTAGGATCTTTGGTGAGCACTGAGATCTTTCAAGTCATGGACATACCTGCCTCGTTCAATCTGCTGATTGGAAGGCCCTGGCTTCATGCCAACAAAGCTGTATCATCCACTGTGCATCAAATGATCAAGTACATTCATGAGAGGGAGGTAAAGATCATCCTCGGTAATAGTTGGGGTAATGAGGCTTTCTCGAATTACGCTCCCATTTTTTAAGTCCAAATACCAGAGCTGGAAGAAGGAGAAATCGGAGGATTCTTCATGGAAGAAGATCATATGATCAAAGACGAAGACCGATTCCCTGAGGTCCACTCCGCAGTCGTCAACATTGTCCGCAAGATGAACTACTTCCCCGGGATGGGGTTGGGTCGACGCCAGCAAGGAATTCAGGAATTCCCGCAGATCAAAGGGCAACAAGGCACTTTCGGGTTGGGGTATAAGCCCACTGATGAGGACGCCGAGCTACAAAGGCCATGGAAGTAGAGGGTGAAGGGTCTCCCGCCATACCGCAAGACTTTAAATGGACAATTCGTCAAGGAAGGGATGATTTCCCTTACTTCGGGTTCCCTGAACCATGGATCCATCGAACCACTGGGAGAAGGCACCCCGGGCTTGAAATCTTCGCTGACTGCGAAAGGCCCCCATATCAAGACCCATTCTATCCCGAAGAAGTTGAAAAGACCCCAGAGGAAGACTGGTTAAAATACCTTGACACTGAGGCGATCAAGAAGATGTGGGAGGAATCTACTGAGGAGGAGGAAGAGAAGAGGGCCAAGAGCCAAGATGATCAGATCAAGCCAACTGAGGAGGGTCTGAGCAACCAGGCTGTAGAGTCATCTGTCTGTGTCTCCCAATCCCCTATTTCCCCAAAGTCTGTACTACCGGTTATCGAGTCTGTACTGGAGTCGGCTGCTGTAAGCCCACCACTATCCAATGTAATCACTTCACCTGTCATGAATGAAATGAAAGACGATTCTGCTTACTCCTCTGTGTCTGACACTTGTGAATGCACAGATCCCTCCGAGGATCTCCCAATCGAACTAAAGCAACTAATTGAAAAACCACCTGCTTATGAAATAATCGAAGATGCTTTATCAGTTAACTTAGGTGAAATAGATAATCCACAGATTGTGCAAATTGGCTCAACCCTTAATAAAGAAGAAAAAGAAAAATTAACCCTCTTGCTAAAAGAGTTCAAAGATGTTTTTGCTTGGTCTTACGAAGACATGCCTGGGGTCGATCCCGACATCGTCCAACATCATATTCCTCTCCTCCCTAATTCTAAACCTGTCAAGCAGAAACTGAGGCGCATGAGACCGGAATGGGCACTCAAGGTTAAAGAAGAGGTGGGGAAGCAGTTCAAGGCAGGGTTCATCATTGTCACCGAATACCCGGAATGGGTTGCCAATATCGTGCCAATCCCGAAGAAGGATGGAAAAGTTCATGTGTGCGTCGACTTTCGTGATCTGAACAAGGCCAGTCCCAAGGATGACTTCCCGCTTCCCCACATTGACGTTTTGGTAGATAACACCGCAGGACATGAGCTACTGTCTTTCATGGATGGCTTCTCAGGGTATAATCAGATTCTAATGGCGCCAGAAGATCGGGAAAAGACGACATTCACCACCCCTTGGGGAACCTACTGTTATAGAGTAATGCCCTTTAGACTCAAGAACGCGGGGGCGACTTACCAAAGAGCTGCCACCACTCTGCTGCATGATATGATTCACAAAGAGGTAGAAGTATACGTAGACGACATGATTGTAAAATCCAAGGATAGAGAAGGGCACCTGGTAGCGCTGGAAAAGTTCTTCGAAAGGTTGCGCAAATACAAGATGAGGCTGAATCCAAAGAAATGCACTTTCGGCGTAACCTCCAGTAAACTCCTGGGTTTTCTCATCACACAAAGGGGAATAGAGGTGGATCCCTCTAAGATCAAGGCAATCCTCGAAATGACGCCACCACGGAATGAAAAAGAAGTAAGGGGGTTCCTCGGAAGAATCCAGTTCATCAGCCGTTTCATTTCTAAGCTCACAGCCACATGCGACCCTCTGTTCCGATTGTTGAGAAAATGGGAGAAGTTCCAATGGGATGACCAATGCCAAGCCGCTTTCGACAAAATAAAGGCCTACCTTCAAAATCCACCTGTCCTTTCACCACCCACTCCTCATAAGCCCTTATTCCTTTACCTGTCTGTCTCCGAAAAGGCCATGGGTTGCATGCTAGCCCAAGAAGGAGAAGAAAGCCACTCCGAAAAAGCCATATATTACCTCAGCAAGAGGATGACTGGGTATGAGCTCAACTATTCTACCCTCGAAAAAACATGTTGGGCCTTGGTTTGGTGCACTCGCCGACTAAGGCACTACATGCTGGCCTTTCCGATTGTGCTCATATCCCGCATGGATCCTCTAAAATACCTTCTCGAAAAACCTGCCCTGACCGGTCGTATATCCCGTTGGTTACTTCTATTATCCGAATTCGATATCAAGTATGTTACGAGCAAGTCGGTAAAAGGGAGAACCGTAGCTGAGCATCTCGCAGAACATGCCGTTGACTCCGAAGAGAGTGGGGACTTTCCGTTTCCAGACGAGAGCATCATGGAAATCAAGGAAGAACAGTGGAAATTGTACTTCAATGGAGCAGCCAACATGAAGGGATACGGAGTAGGGATGATCCTAGTATCGCCGAGTGGGGACCACACTCCGTTAGCAGTCAAGCTCAATTATAACTCCACCAACAACACTGCTGAGTATGAAGCATGCATTCTGGGAATGGAAGCAGCCTTAGAGCTGAAAGTTCGGAGGTTGGATGTCTTCGGGGATTCAAACCTCATCATATCACAAGCCAGAGGAGAATGGAAAGTAAAAGAAGAAAGGTTGAAGCCCTATCATGATCGTCTCGACCAACTCAAGAGGCAGTTCGAAAGTATCACATTCCTCTACTTGCCCAGGGAAGAGAACCAGCTGGCAGATTCCTTGGCCACCCTAGCTTCGATGATCAAAATTCCCGTGGGAGTCAGGATGATGCCTTTGGTAATTGAGCAGAGGTACGAGCCTTCATTCAACATAATCGCCACAGTCGAAGAAGGAGAGAATGAAGCGCCATGGTATCAGGATGTCTGGGATTTCATAGAAAAGGGGACGTTCCCCCAAGAATCCACCGAGAGAGACAAAAGGGCAATTCGAAGATTCGCAGCGCAATTCATCATTTGCGGCGGGAAACTGCTGAAGAAGGGATACAACGGTCACAACCTGACTTGCTTGTTTGGGAAGAGCTCCAGAAGAATGATGGAAGAAATACACGAAGGGGTATGCGGCCCACACATGAACGGCCACATGCTGGCCAAGAAAATCGTGAGACAAGGGTACTACTGGACGACATTGGAAAAAGATTGTTGCGAATACGTGAGAAAGTGTCACAAGTGCCAGATTCATGCAAACATGATGCACGTGCCGCCATCTCTTCTATACAGTATGACCTCGCCTTGGCCATTCTCCACCTGGGGAATCGATATTATTGGTGAAATCGTTCCGAAGGCCTCAAATGGAAATCGGTATATTCTGGTGGCCATAGACTACTTCACAAAATGGGTAGAAGCTGCATCTTACACCAAGTTGGGGGCCAAGGAAGTGGCCAAATTCATCAAGAGAAATCTCATCTGCCGTTATGGAGTTCCCCATGAGATTATTTCGGACAACGGAAGTCATTTCAAGGCGGAAGTCAGGGATCTGTTCGAGGAATACAAAATCACCTATCACAAGTCGTCGCCATACCGACCACAGACCAATGGGGCAGTTGAAGCTGCGAACAAGAATGTCAAGGCCATACTGCAAAAATCAGCTGATACCTACAAAGACTGGCATGAAAAGCTACCATTTGCACTTTGGGGATACAGAACATCGATAAGGACGTCCACAGGAGCGACTCCTTACTCGCTAGTGTATGGGATGGAAGCGGTACTTCCGGTGGAGATAGAATTACCATCCCTACGCGTGATGGCAGAGTGTGAAATTTCGGAATCAGATTGGTTGAGAGAAAGGTATGAAGAATTGGCCCTCATAGATGAAAAGCGTCTAGCGGCGGTCGACCATGTCCGAATCTATCAAAAGAGGATAGCCCGTGCTTTCAACAAAAGGGTTCGTCCAAGGAAGATTGTCAAGGGCGACCTTGTTCTCAAGGAGTTGCGAGCTCCGATCTTTGATCCCCGTGGGAAGTTTAAACCTAAATGGGTCGGCCCTTATATCGTTAAGACTGTTCTTTCCGGAGGAGCAACTTATCTCATGGACCTCGATGGTGTCGAATTCAAAGAACCGATCAACATGGATCGCCTCAAAAAGTACTATGCTTGACTATCCAATAACCATTCCTTTCAAGCCTTGCCTTGAACTACGCTCGACCTGATTCCCGCTCGGGGATACGTAGGCAACCACATCGGTTCGGTCAACACCATCATAATCAAACCAATTTTCTTCAAGCCTTGCCTTGAACTACGCTCGACCTGATTCCCGCTCGGGGATACGTAGGCAACCACCTCGGTTCGATCAACACCATCATAATCAAACCAATTTTCTTCAAGCCTTGCCTTGAACTACGCTCGACCTGATTCCCGCTCGGGGATACGTAGGCAACCACATCGGTTCAGTCAACACCATCATAATCAAACCAATTTTCTTCAAGCCTTGCCTTGAACTACGCTCGACCTGATTCCCACTCGGGGATACGTAGGCAACCACAACGGTTCGGTCACCCCACCTACCTAAAAATCAACCCGCTTCTTTCAAAACCTTGGCCCGAACTACGTTGGACCTGATCCCCACTCGGGGGTACGTAGGCAGACTTTCAAGAAAAAAAAAAAAAAAAGGGATGGCTCGCTAGGTCGAAAATCCGAAAGGACGCCTAGGCAAAAATTAGAGCTAAATCCAAAGTGAGCAATAACAAAAGAGAGAAAATAGCTCGCTAGGTCACCTCCTTGGTGCCTAGGCAAAAATTATGAGCACGTGAGAAAAATAAAGTCGCGGTCCTTACCATAAACCACCCTCCACACTAGGGGCAAACTTCGGCCACTCGCCTCGTTTGCCTGAACCTCTTCTAAACTAGGGGCAAACGTCGGTCATCTACCTCGTTTGCCTCACAACCATATATATCCCAAACTAGGGGCAAACTTCGGCTACCCGCCTCGTTTGCCTCTAACAACCCCAGCATGCTCAAGCAAGTACCAAAAGCAACAACTAATTGAAATCTCAAGTTACAAAATGTTTTTAGAAAGCTAAAATGCATAAAATGAGATTCCCAAAGTAACCAAGGTTCACCGATAAACAAACTTTGAATATTACAATAAGCAGGAATAATCAAAGAAATAAAAGTCTTTCAAAAAGCAACCACATGTTCAAAGACACTTGGAGGAATGAGCAAAATCAGTCAGGACTAGTTTTGTCTTAGTGTCTTTTATTTCTTCAAAGGTCTTTAGAAGTAGGCCTTTACTCGGTCAGTCCAACCATCAATAAAAGCAGCAATAGTGGTAGCTCTGATCCTGGAAGCAAAGACCCTCTCAGTAAACCTCCGGGGAACCTCCTGAACCTGTCCATACTGTCGGGCCAAACGGCGAGGATGATAGAAAGAAGTCTCTCTCAGACCCATCAACCACACTCTCTGGTGACCCCTGAGGCTCGTGGTGATAGCATAGAGGCCCCAACGCCTCACGATCCAGCAGATGTCAGCCTCAGATAAGGTGCTCATCATGCCCACCCAATCGGCAAAGGTATAGTGAGAATGAAGCACGGCTCGACGAAAGTAAACTGGTGGTATACGGCCTGTCCACAGCTGAAGGCGCTCGTAAAGCCAAGCCTGTAACACCAAAGGTGCCCCAGAAAGAAGAGGAGTCCCTTGGTTGAAGGCATTATCCAAACCGTTCAGAGTTTCAGCTAGAACCATGGCCATGGGATTCCTGCTAAGTTTCAGCCCGAGGCACACATGCACCAAGTCAACGGAAGTGCCCGAGAACAGGAAGTGCGAAGTCATGCACAATATCAAAGCGGCCCCACGGGAAGCATCATACGCGCTGGGATTCCCAGGACTGGCATACCGGGCAATAATAGAAGCAATGTTGAGTACCTCACCTTGAATCAGCCGGCGGGAAATAGTAACAGAGCAATTCAGGTATTCAGCCAAGGCTCGTGTAGGGCTGAGGGTATCAGCAGAAGGGAGGATCAAGTCAGAGTCAGAATCATAGCCGAGAATAGCGCAGAACTCCTCAAACACAGGGCATATCTCCAGGCCATTGAAGTTGAAGACATGATTCACCGGGTCCCAGTGACCAATGGCAGCACGCAAGAACTCAGTGTTCAGGGTCATCTGGCGAAGAGAGAACAGCTTGGTCAAGCCGTAGCTGAAGAGGTTGATCCGCTCCACGCCATCCGTAATGTTCAGCCAAGTTGTGAGGTGGGCGGGATCATACAAAGCCATATTTCCTATCACGGCTCTAGCAAAATTCAAAATTTCGGCAGCACCTCCCCGTTTCACGGACTATCCCACCTGCAAGGCAAAAGCACTCACTATCACAAAACTGCCTATCGCAGTAACATCCAGCAATCACAATGCACATATATCAACAAGCACACAACTGCGTCTCTAAACCGGAAGATGTCCGGCCTAGGAAGCAAAACATCATAATACTCTGTCAGAAGGTCACAAATTGTGCTACACATCGTCCTACACTGTCCGAATAATCATATCCTCAGTACAACCCAATCGAAAACAGGAAAAGAAAATAAAATAATAATTCCCGCTGGGGAAGCCTCAGTCCTCCTCTTCTTCGTCCTCCGTCGGACCGCCCGGCGTGTATGTCGGCGACGGCCTCCTCCTGCCACCTCTGCATCTTGGACCTGTCCTCGATGAGCCAGCCCCGCCTCCACGGTACTGCACACACAAATAAAAAATGAGGGCAATCAGTAAGGGAACAACAAAAAAGGTACAAAAAAAGAGTCGAGTCAGAGACTTACCAAGGACGCCATCTGGTTGGCAGCAAATTGCCGCATACCATCCATCTGTCAAAATAAAAAATCCAGGGTTAGAACCTTGTAACCTTAAGAAAGTGCAAAACTAGAGACATACCCGGTGGTCTCGTGTAAGGACCAAGGACTGTAGGCTAGCCGCCAAGGCGTGACCCTCCTCAGCGTAACTCCAAGGAACATTGAGGACGCCCGCTGGCTGAGTAGGGTACCCACATGTGACTCGTGGCACCTCCATCATTTGGGGAGTGCCATCAGCGCCTAGAACATTGACGGTCCAATCCCAAGGGGGGATAGGGTCGGGAGCCTGAGGAGCCTGTCTCCTGTACATCTCGCGAAGCTGCAGGCACAGAATAAGTTAGGAAAAGATAGATCAAAAACATGGGCAATGAATATAAACAAAAATACAAAAAAAAAGGAACTCACCTCCAGGAGTGGGAAGTTAGGCATCAGGAAACGGCCACGGTAAGCCTCATAACCGGTCTCAGAAAGAAAATGGTCCCAGACATCAGTGCCGGCTAAGGCCACCGATAGAGCGTCTCCAGAAAGGTCACCGGCATCCATCGCAGGAGGATCATGAGGGACGTGATACCGAGAACCACCAACCACCTGCCGGGAGACCCGCTCCCCAAGGAACCACTGCCTACACTCGGTACTCTCCAGCAGAAGGCGGCAAGAGGTAAGAGATTTAACCACTTGTATCTCCTCAGTGGCGGCATAAGCGACGCCCTCCCAAGGCGTCCAATCAACACTAGAGGCTGTCAACCCAGTTAAGAAGTTCCGAAGCAAAACAATCCGATGGGCCCCGCTCTTCACCCCAACAACGTCCCTCCGCCATCTCAAGCCTCGTGGGAATAGAGGCACAGGAGCTATACCATCCTCATCCTCGCCTGACTCGTCTGCTGGGGAGGGAGCCAACATCTTCAAGTATTCAAAACTCCAAAGCTGCACAGACAAAGGAGAAATCAGAACAAGTATGAAAATCAAAAGATGGAAAATAAAAGAAGAAGCAGTGCATACCTCCCAAGCTCGCCAGAATCCCCCAGTAGATTTAACATCGCCCCGAGAAACCTCCCCCATATGCTTGTAGAGATGGGCCAGGGCAGCACCGCCCCAGTTGTAGGAGGGGATCTCATCAATGGTCGCCAGGCAAGAAAGGAGCCTCAAGCTCACCCGGTCGTTCCTTGTCGCAAAGATGGAGCACCCGAGGACATACAGACGGTAAACCCTCAAAAGCTGGGAATTGTTCAGATTGTGATTACCTCTACCATAGGCCCGGTAAAGCCAACCACAGGGGAACCAATGCCTCTCCAGGTTAGGGGGAACAGCCCCAATCAACATCTCCACCGCCTCCGGGTCAATCTCATAAAAATAGTCCAGGACCAGGCGCTTCCCGCCGACCCTCAAGCCTGTGATCATGGAGAAATCAAAAGGCGTCATAGTCATCTCTCCGAACGGCAGATGGAAAGTGTTGGTAGTGTCCCACCACCTCTCGGTCAGTGCATAGAAGTGAGCCAGATCATTGCTACTTTTCGAAACCAAGCGGACGAAGCCTCCGAACCCGGCATCATCAACCATCCTCTTAACGGTGGGCGAAAGCTGGGTATACCATAAGAAAGCATGGGCAAGGCTACCATGGCCTTTCAATGCCACTTCTGGCACCTGCACACAACAAAGGCGACAAAAGATGCACAAAATCACTATTCACGACCCGAGAGCAAAATTCACAAAATCAACATTTGAGCGCAAATCTAACTTCTAACGATCTCTAGGTGCACACTACGGCTCACAAAACTAGCACAATACATGAAGATGGTCCTAAAATGTCGAAAGTTTCACATACCAAGCTCGCTAGAGCCGCGGTCGAAAGATGGTGTTGGGGGTCCCGCAAAATCACGTCCGGGGTGTGCATCTCGGCCTTCATCCGGCCTTTGGCCTTCTTAGACGGTCTCCTTGAGCTCGAAGCCATGGATCTACAAAGAAAATGGAAGTTCAAGTTAAACTTTCTTCTTGAAAATTTGGGCAAACCAAACACCAATCAAAAATCCGACTACGGGGAAAGATTACTCACCTGAGCGCGCACAAGCTGCGTTTTGATGAATTTTGGCTCCAAAAACACCCCAAAATGGCCAAGAATGAGCTTGGAAAGCTCAAAAACCCGAGATATATGAAGATGGAGTCCGGCCACCCAGTGCCGCCGCGGCACTGGCCAACTGCCGCCGCGGCACTGGCCAACTGCCGCCGCGGCAGTGGCCCAGTGCCGCCGCGGCACTGCTCCCCGTGGGCCCCGCGTCGCTCCGTTTTGCTCCATTTCGCCCCGTTTTGGCCCGTTTTGGCCTTTTTCAGCCCATTTTTGGCCCCGATCAGCCCCGATGACCCATTCCAATCGAGATTTTTGAGGTTTTACCCCAAGCAGGCTAAAAGTTGTCAGAACTACCTCCAGCAGGCAAAAACTGGGAAAAATCGGCTCCCGAAGACTCGAATCGGTCATTTCAGGATAACCATCGCAAATTTCGATCAAACACGAGAATTCTGGTAACGGATCCTGGTTCCCGATCAAGAAAAGAGATTCCCCGAGAACCCTGCATTATCTTCCGAGGACAGAAGCAGACAGATACCAGCTCCCAGAGGCCCTGACAGGCTCCCTTGGATTGAGCACCGAAAGAGATTCCCCGAGAACCCTGCGTCATCCTCCGAGGACGAAAGCAGACAGATACCAGCTCCCAGAGGCCCTGACAGGCTCCCTTGGATTGAGCACCGAAAGAGATTCCCCGAGAACCCTGCGTCATCCTCCGAGGACAAAAGCAGACAGATACCAGCTCCCAGGGGCCCCGACAGGCTCTCTTGGATTGAGCACCGTAAGAGATTCCCCGAGAACCCTGCGTCATCCTCCGAGGACAAAAGCAGACAGATACCAGCTCCCGGAGACCCCTACAGGCTCGCAAGATTCGATCAAAAAGAGCAGTTGAAGAGAGATCCTAGAAAGTATCACTTCATCCCCAGCAGATTCAGATTAATCCTCAGCGGATTTATACACCGTCAGTTCAAATCACAGTAGTCCATTGTCGACTCGTCATCTCGATGCAAACATCGTCGGTCCATCACTCTCATCACACCATTGGGGCTTCCATGTTCATCATATGACGTCCCAGGATTTTTCACGTTCGTCCCGTGACTTCTATGTCAGTCTCTTAATTTCCAGGGCCCCTGTGTCCGTCGGTTATTTGCCAAAAGACGTCTTCAATCATAGTCCTCTGAGACCCCACACCCAATTACGTTCGTTTACGAAGCACTTTCAGAAGTTTGCCCCTAAACCCGGAGTCTTCTAGACTTCAATGCCCTTATCTGAGTCACCCACCACGTTACAATCGCAAACACTAGCACAACACCAGCCCACTCGGAGTGGCACACCCCATGGCACCTGCTTATCCTAGGATCAGAAAACTAGGCATGATAGGACTCATGTATGAGATCATATCACATCCACACATTGCATATCATCCTCATATAGCATAGCATCCACCTGATTGTTGTGTATGTGCATATGTGATTTATTCCTTTGTGTCCTGAACTACGTCCTGGTCTGATTCCCTTTGGGATACGTAGGCAGCTCACGCGGAGCACGACCAGCATCATCCTTCCATCTTTTGCAACGCTGTTTGTCCTAGATCTATAGCCTCCAAAAAGTCCTGTCTCTTCAAAACTTTGGCACTCGCTTGCGACATGCGTTGCCTCGCAAGTTCATGCCAAAGAGGGGCAAACTGTAGACACCCCATTTGTCGGCTATCAGATTTAGGAGACCCATAGCTTGGTGGTTCACAATGATCGTAAAAGACTCAAAAGGACCCCCGAAAGTCAGCTCTATCTCTCAGAATGCTCAGAATGACCAAAATGCCCCTAAAAGCCCGAAGACTCCCAGATTTGGTCCCGAAGTTCTAAAAACATGCTATGTCATAAGAAAAGCAATAAAATGAGTTTCTAAGAGGAATCGGGTGAAATCGTCAGCTCCCAGAGACCCCCGGAAGTCCCGGAAGTTCCCGAAAAGTCCCCGTTGACCGGTTTGACCAAGGTTTGACCAGGTTTGACCGAGATTTGACCAGGTTTGACCAAAGTTTGACCAAGTTTGACCGAAATTGTCCAAATTCACCGGAATCATTAGAAAAGCGTTAAAATAAGTTTTAAAAGAGAATCGAGCAAAAACGTCGGCCCCTGGGAGCTCCCAGAGGTTCCCAGAACTTCCCGGGAATCCCAGGTTTGACCGGTTTGACCAAGATTTGACTTTTGAATCGGGGCACCGAAACAATTTTCAAATATTTTTCATGGATACTAGAGGTCAATAGCTTTCCAACGGTATATCGCACATAATTTCTGGATTTAAAACGAATTTATTATGAATTTCCAAAGGCGAAAAAGGCGATCAAATCGGCTTTTATCGCGAATACCGCAAAACTTTTCAAAGTGACCTATCCCCGAACTATTTTTTATGTAAAGTAGACTCCATTACCTTTCCAAAGGTATATCACAACCTCGATTTGGAGTTCGTACGCATTTTCTGTGAATTTCGGACAAAATAGGGCCTTTTCGCGAATACCGGAACTTCGGGGGGCCTAAACAGCATTATCCAGACGAAGGGAGGAGCAGTGCCGCCGAGGCACTGGCCCACTGCCGCCGCGGCAGTGGCCCAGTGCCGCCGCGGCACTCCCCTCCAGAACAGTAAGTTTTTGTAAATACTTTTGTGGTCCCATTTTGATTAATTAAAATCCAAAACGACGTAGTTTCATGATTTCAGATGTTTGGGACCAATGGGAGTACTTTCTAAATCCCAAAAACACCCCAAGTTGGCCTATATAAACACCCCATTACTCCTCATTTTAGGGGGAGTCAAATGCAAGTTTAGAGAAAGTTTGGGAGAGAAAGTGTAGAGATAAGGTTAGAGTGGAGAGAAAAGAAGCTTTCTTCTTTGATTTTTCAAAACAAAAGTGAGTTCTAACTTTGTTTTTACTTCATTACTTCCATTTACTTCAACATTCAATACTCCCAACCACCATTTTAGTGAGCATTCAAGAGTGTGGAAGCTTCTTCCATGTCTAGTGTCATTACATATGAGTGATACACCAATCTACAAGTCTCATGCTTCATGAATATCATCTATTGATTATCATCTATTTGCTTGTTTATTTATTGTTCATCTCTTCTCATCCCATTTCTTTTTATTTTCTTTATTTACTTACTAGTTCATCATCATCTAAGTGATGACATGAAGTTTGGGGTGAGTGAATCCTCATGGATAGTAGCTCTTGACCTCAAAAACATGTTTGATAGATGATGACCATAACCTCAATACTTCCAAGGTATTCTTGGAATGTATTGAAGTTATGTCCAAAAACAAAATAAATCTCTCCAACAATCTTGGAGGTTCTTAAATGATGAGTTTGATGTAGGTATTCTAAGTGGCTATGATCCTTATTGAGTGTTGAAAACATGTTTTCAAAGCATCTATTTCAAAACCCCTCTCAATCCCTCTCATTTGGTTTCAAGAAACTAAACTTTGTTTTCTCCAAAATCTTCAAAACAATGAGTCAAAACAGTGAGTGAGTTGAGTTCAAAGATTTTTCTAGAACACAATACTCAACATATGGATACAAGGCCACTTGGAAAGTCTTCCTAACTCATTGGAGAACACCCATGATTTTTGGTTTGACTTGGAAGTGCTTGGAAATGGTCCATTTGGGTCCCAACATTCCTTCCAAACATTCTGTTTTTGCTGTCACAGCAGCTAGGTCAACTTACGACCTCTTTTCCAGAAAAGTTTTCCAAAATGGGTGGTCCTAACTTATTTTTTCCTTAAATTTAAATGTCTTAGGAAACTTTCTGTATAAAATGGGCCTCTAGATCATTCTTTTTCATTTTCTAAGATTTTCTAACATTTCAGTCGACAGTACGAACTCTGTTTCTGAGTGACCTCTATTGTTTATATAATTTATCTCAATCTGTGATAGCTATTCAAGTTTGGCCTTTTGGGTTTTGTTCTAGACACAATAAGGAACATCTCCATAAAAAATCATGCATTGAAAACATTCCTAACCCCTCTTTTCAAATTCCAAAAGATGATGCTACTGTTCTGTCCACTATTCACAGCAAGTACATTTCAACTTTCATTCTTTGTTTTGATGCTCATATGCATTCCAAATTAGTTCATATCTTAGGAAGTAGTTCATACTACATTTGTACACATCCCATGTTAATTTCATTCATTCATTCATACACATTTTAGACTTCTAAGTCATTCTAGAAATCCATGTACACAAAACACACTACAACCTTTGCACATTTTAGATACATACATTGCATTCATGCAAGACTTGGGGTTTTTGTAACTCTTAATCTAAGGAGATTATAAGGAATGAACTCGATCACCCGTTCATGCTTCCCCTTGATCTAATCATCCTTTCTCATCCGTCCCGGGGATTGAGAGATCTTCTTTTCTCAAAGATTAACATGCATCATTCTAAGCCTTGCTAAGCATATTTTGATTTCTTTGTTTATTTGTTCCAAGAACAATTCATGTCCCCCTTTAGATTAGGAAAACTTGATTAATTGATATATGATTAGACGATTTTTCCTAGGTTTGTTTGTGTGATCTTCCACTTTACATTGCATGATATTTGATTTAGATCTTATGAATGATATTTTATCTTTAGATCTTCCATTTTCAAGTTTCTTATGTAATGTAATATACTATCATAGTATTAATTGCCGAACCATACATAGTATAAGATGATTATTTGGATGCTAATTGAGGCCCGTCGAAAGACGGGGCGAGTTGAGGGTGTTTTAGTCGCGACAAAGGCTCCTTCCTCTCTCGTACCAAAACCCCGAACCGAGTTCTTTGGTTATGAAGGGCCGGTGCCCTTATCCGCTTGGGTGAGTCAAAATTAGGTTTCTTGGTTCCTTAAAGACCAAGTGGCGACTCTGTATCTGTTTTCAACAGACCTATTTTCTTTCTTTGATTCAAATCAATTTCAAAATAATCTCAAACAAGAGAAGTCGTCCGAAGCCCGGTATCCACAATATCCTTGATCGTAACCTTGTTCAACTCTCTGTAGTCGATACAGAGTCGAAGCATCCCATCCTTCTTCTTTACAAATAGTACTGGTATTCCCCAAGGTGATGTACTTGGGTGAACAAATCCCAAATCTTCAATAAAAATTGATAAGGTTGGCCCATCCGATATGGAGTTTTAAAAATTGATAAGGTTCTAGGTACTTGTTCCACTCAAAGCTCTATTTCTCTCTTCAATAAAAGTCCCTTAATATCCTAGAATACATCTTCAAAATCATGTAAAGAAGGTTCTGCACTTGTACCTCCTATCATAGCCAAACAACTCATAAGGAACATGTCACTCGTTGGCTGACACTGTAACAAGATTGTCAGTCATCCTAGTATCAAAAACAAAATAGTCCTAGTAGGGCAATTCAAGTTAGCACTATACTTGGTAAGCCAATCCATTCATAGGATAATGTCAAATTCTGACATTAACAGAATTACCAAGTTCACCGAAAGATTCCTATCTTCCAGGGTCAATGGACAATTTTTGCACATTTTACCCAACTTAACAGTCACAATGGTGACATAGCATTAAGTATTGTCTCAAGGGTCTGGGGTTCTAAACCCAACAAACGCACAATCTTAACAACAATAAACAAAAGTGCAGCACTAGTATCGAATAAAGCTTGAACTTAATTGTGAAAGAGTATAAGCGAACCTTCCAGATGTTGTTGCTCATTAGTGTCAAAGCTTGCTTTTATGGGAATGATGGCATTAATTCGAGTCTGATCTGGGGGGGTCCTTGGATTCCTTGAACTGGGGCCCCATAGTATCCCCCGCGAGGTGCGTGACATTCTCTGCTCAAATGACCCGACTTATTATAGTTGTGGAAAAACCAATCATTATGATGGTGGGTCTTGGGAATGGTGCAATTCCTTGCAAAAGGGTCCCGGCTTCCCACAGTTGAAACATCCTTCGTCGTTCGATGGTAGGGCAGTAAGCAGTGCCTGAGGTAGTGGTGCTTGTTGTCGATACTGTTGGGGTCGAGAATAACTCTGTTGAGGCTTCGTGGTACCATCCCAAGTTCTCTTGTTGCCTTGATAATTACCCTATGGTCTCCAACCATGGATATTCCTTGATGATAGATTTTAAAACTCCTTTGCTAAAAGTTCCCCTATGACTAAGGTTGGTTCAATAATTGTCGCTGAACTGGGTAAGTGTCCTTCTCCAATCCTACAGTGAATCTGACAATTCTTTCAAATGACTAATTCAGGTGGCCAACCATCATATCCCTGAGGTGGGGGTTAAGTCCCTGGTAGAAATGCTTAACCTTCTTCTGTGGCGTGTCTATCATATGTTGAGCGAATCGAGATAAACGTTCAAACTGCGTTGTGTATTCCCACACAGTCCATCCTTCCTGGACCAAGTTAAGAAAGTTCTTCTCTAATTGATCCTTCTTGTCTTCTGGAAAATACTTCTCCAAAAACCTGCCCTTATGTCTGTCCCAAAAAATCTTTTTGTTTTAAAATGCATAATTCATTTTGTTAAACTTATCAATGTTATTTGATAATTGTGAAAGTGGTTGACTGGGGGGTCAACGAAAGGTGTCAAGTAAGGACACGGTAATCCAATATTTCTTGAGGCATTGATATGATTTAAATGACATTTATGTGATTAAATGTTATTTGATCGTAACTGGTACATGCGAATAGAAATTTTACCTGTGTAGTGTACTTTTTCTGGTAGTTAGGATCTCGATTAAGATCAATTAGATGGATTTAGTAATAACATAAATGTTACGTTGCATAAAAGATAGTTTGTATAGAAATTTCACGAAAACAATTTTTAGAATGTAATTACGACAACAAACGGAACTTAGACGAAAACTTCCATGAATTATAGTCTTCCATGAATTATAGTTTTCACTCGTGAAGCAATGAATTAGACGTGTAAGACATTTCGGGGAATAATTAGAAATTTTGAGAACTTGTGGTGAGCTAAACGCAATTTCCTAGAATGTTGTCTATATATAAAAACTGAAGAGATTTTTTCATTTCAAAAGTTTCCAAAACCTAAATCAAGAAGGGGGTTTAGTGCTTAGAGCTTCAAGACACAAATCAATGACCGTTAGTTCATTAATTTTTCTCCAAATTTTATATTCGAACTCCTCGAGGTAAGGGCTTTGTTTTGACACCTCTTAGGCCACATTTGGCAAACTTTTATAAAAATATTAATGTTGGAATTTTGGGAAAAACACATGTAAACTTGTAAGAATTGCTTTTAATCGAAGATTCGACATTTAATCGGGCTGCTAGTACTTCTCTCAAAGTTATAGGATGATAGCTCGAGGTATGAATTTCTAACCTATGAAATATAGGAAAATTAAATGTTTTGATTTTCGGTGACGAAATTGTGATCCGAGCGAAATTCATGCGTTAGTACTAGGCCCGTTAATTATGCACGCGACAAATTATGAAAAGTATGTATATATGTTTACATGAGCACATTATATGACTATGTGGATCGAAGGGGAGTTTTATGAAAGTTCATGCTGGGGTAAGCTTCTCGATGTTTGAGAATTTAGTAGCGACGTCTACTGTGCATGGTTTAAGGCTTGGACTTGCTAGAGTACTTGGGATGCAATGATTATAGGCTTGGATTAGTCATTGGCATCACAATTTAAGGCTTGGACTTACCGCTACCGAATGAATGCGTGTTTTCTCCCTAGAGACTATTTGATGTGATTTATGAGGTTGAAGCATGATTTATCATATATGTAGATGGTAGAAATTGTGCACTCAGCATATAGCTGAGCAGTGGAGCTTTACTCCATTGAAGGTGAGACAAAGAAAGGCAAGAAGAAGCGTGAAGAGTAAGACCGTGAGAATGTCGATCGAGGATCACCGTTTAGTTATACTTTTGTTTTTCCAATCCAATGTTGTAATAGCGAGAGTTGCGAAGTTAGAGTTATGTACTTAACTGGGAAAACCCTGAAATGAATTTGTAATGTTGTAATATGTTGTAAATCTCTTGGTTTAAGTTTGTAACCTGTTCGAACTCTTAAGTTTGCATTTTGAATGTTTAACTTATCAAATTTGAGTTTTGAAGGAATGTTGTTAGTATTCTATGAATTAAGCCAAACAAGTCTAAACTTGTTTCATTTTCGTTCCTTTTCTAATGATTGGCAAGGTTTTTATAAGTTTTTTATAACCTTGATATGGTTGGGAAGGTTTTGATTGAAGTGTGGTAAACTTGGAAGGGTTGTTTGACCCTTAAGCAAAATTCTACCAAAGGGGGGTACAATTCTGCAGCAAGGTCATTCGACCGGTCGAACTGACTAGTCGAACGTGGCAGTTTGACCGGTCCAAAATGGTTCTGCCCGTGCACCTTTAGGGTCCCTTTCAACATAAATTCATTTATTTCAAAATATTATGATATTTTTAATTTTATACAGATTTTACAACTCGGAAGGCATTTTTTCCAAATGTTTTGAATACTTAATATTGTTTTAAGTTTCTTTTCCACTGTTATAATCTTTTAATGAATTGGATGATCCTTGGTAGCGTGGCACGTGTCCTATTTTAGCCTGTAATGGGATGGGTTATGACACCTTAAACGTCTCCCAAGGCATCACCCTTGTAGCGTTCATTCCAATAGTGGCTCTCTCAGTCTTCCACCAGTCTGTGGTGGCAGCGTAGGTTAGCTTAAACGTAGCAAGACGGCGCTTGTCTTGCTCATTACATCCTAATACCTCGAATATCAATTCCATCTCTCGTATCCATTGCTCTGCTTTCCACGGCTTTGTTAATCCGCCGAACTTCTCAGAATGTAGTCTACAAAAACGTTCGAGTAATTTATCTCTTGTTTGTCTTGGCGGAGATGGTGCAACAAGATACTGGATAGGTGGCTGACGTGTGCATGGTTGTAGGTATCCCCTATATGCTCCATTATTTGCATAAATGCCTTAAAGACACCGCTGGGGTCCATGCCCTTGGGAATAGGTGCTCCTAGTCGTGGTGGATTCCTTTTCTTTCCAACCATCGTGATCTAATGATGTATACCTACAAAAGACCTATCGATTACCCGAAAGTCTTCTCGGAGAAACGAAATCAAGAGAACACGATAGGCAGGATGAATTAATAGTTCTAAATCATGAGCTTATAATCAAATTCAATCACACCATAGATATAAAAAAAAAAAAAGGATACTCATATATATACATATATATCAATCAAAAGATGTACCGCGGAGTACACAATAGTCAAACGGTGTACTACATGGGACATAAACTATAAAAAGTACTAAAGTCAGCTATATAAAATGCTACTACTAGTGGTAATCATCTATACAAAAGCTATGGTCAAATAGCTATCTCTCAAGCCCCCAAAAATCAAGTGGGCAACATGTCCTGATAAAGACTAACAAAATCTAAAACCCTATAGATCCTGACTCAAAAATCGTCAGTATATGATCCCATTGATGGTGCCCCATCTATTGATGTAATATCCAACTCCTCCAGTGGATCGTCATCTACTGGTGCAACGAGACCTCCACCTATAGCTTCAATATCCCAATCGTCTACTATCATATCATCGACATCAAATGATGGTCCAGTGATGTCAACAATTGCCTCCGCAAAGCCACATGCTACGGCTATGGCCTCTGCTATCTCTACTTCCCCTATAACAAATTTGTCCGGCTACATAATCATCACAGTTACCTACTCTGCTGCCATCTGTGCAATCGGTCCTGCTGGTAACTCCAGTGCTACTAGTATCTCATATACAACTACTTCCTCCGGCTCCTCGTCCTCAACAGCCTCGTCTCCATCGACTACCCCAACATCATCTCCAACTATAACATCCATGTCTGCCTGATCTGGATCCTCTAGCTCCTCCTCTAGATCATCCTCTAGTGCTAGCTCCTCTGGGTCCTCCTCATTGTCTACTGGCTCCACCTCTCCATCTCTGTCTATATCCTCATTAGGATGCTCATTCTCTAGCTCGACGTCCTCTACTATATCCTCTTCATCCTAAATTATGTCATAACCCATCCCGCTACACTCGAAAATAGGACATGTGGCATGCCATCAAGACTCATCCAATTCAATTACAACATCATAGCAACGGAAAAACATAAGTAGAAACTATAGATTTCAGAGTTATACAAGTTTTTCTCAATTAAAATCACTTAAAGAAGTCATTCATTTTGGAAATAGCAATCCAATCGACTGGATCCAGTTGACTGGATTGGAACTATATAAAACATTAAACCCAGCAGTCCCAATTCAGTTGACTGAGACTTGAGTTTGGTCTACTGTAGGTTCTAAAACCCAGTTGACTAGGACTCGTTCGGCCGACTATTCTGAACCCAGCAGAATGGCTAGTTTTGAATGCTTTTCAGTTGACTAATTTATTACCCCAATCGACTGTTTTCGCGAAACTAAAAGTAAAATTTTGTCCAAACATTGTATCCAGTCGACTAGACTCTAGACCAGTCTATTGCTTTCACAAATTTTTGCACATTCTACAAAAAAAAAAGGCTAAACTACACACGCCAAACTTGATCCAATAAGGTCTTATCCAAATTTGACAAGTTAAGCATTCAAAACATGATCTCATGAGTTCAAATCCATTACAATCGAAACTGAAATAGTATTTACTAACTATTACAACATTACATAGCCATTCCATGGTTCCCAAGTTAATCCAAAACATAGTTTTGGTTTCTTAAGGCCTATTTTACACATTGGAATGGAAAACCAAAAGTATTTACAAGGACTATCCCGTCATCCCATCGGCCTCACTCTTTTTGCTTCTTATTTCCTTTCTTCTTATCACCTGCAATGGAGTAAAGCTCTACTGCTCAGCTATATGCTGAGTGCACAAAAGTTTTCAAAACTTCCAATTATCCCCCAAAACGTCTTAAACGTCTAATTTATTACTTCACGAGTGAACACTATTAATTACAAAAGTTTTTGTCTAAGCTCCGTTTGGGTCCGTAATTATGTTCCGAAACTATTTTCGTGGAATTTCTAGATAACCTACCTTTTTTCAACGCATCCTATTGGCTAACACTAAATAAATCAAAGTGATGTTAATCAAGATCAAAACTATGAAAAATTACACTACACATATAATTTCACTATTCACATTTATCAGATAAAGTCAAATAACATTTAAGTCATATAAATGTCATTTATAGATTTAAATGCCTCAATGATTATCGGATCACCGTGTCTTCACATGATACCTTCCGTTGACTATTGTCAACCACTTCTCCAATTATCAAATAACATTGATAATTCTCAAAAATTCAATTATGCATTTTATAATAAATGATTTTTCAGGACTGGTGTGACAATCGGTTCAGGCTCTGGGTCATTCGGCTAATCCTGGTGCTCTGGAACTAGTATGTTGGGTACCGGTGCTGGTGTAATGCGTCCTCCAAGAATTGCTCGTAACTCGATCGTATCCATCTCTAGCTTACTCTACACCAAGCAAGCCATCTCAGGATATATCACCTCACCAGTCATGGCGTAATGATAAGCATCTATACACATCCATGTCGGATGGGTTCGTTCACCGACATAGAGCACCCTCTACATATCATCTTCTAGATAACGACTGGGTATCTGACGTATACGATCCTGGTAACGCTCTGGGTCAGCTGGCTCCACAGTATCCCCATAGATCACATATCCTCCGTAAGGGTCATCCACCAACCTATAAAAGTCTGGATCCATACTAACCAGCAAATGAAACTATCTGTTGTCAGAAGGATAAACTTATCTTAAACTCATATCTCATCTCAGGGGATCTTAAGATGATAGGACCAGATAGTGTGGGACAATTAGTGAACGAAAGTACCAAAACTAAGCTCTGATACCAAAAACCTGTCACGACCCGGAACAGCAAAAATAGAGAAAAGTAAATTTCCTTTTTGGGTCCATAGGAAATGACTGGTGAAGTCACTCAATTATCCACACCACACAGTACTAGTCAGCTAATAAAACAAAGATAGTAAAATAACCAAGCTGAATAAATTACACAAGTCCTAGCATTTACAATATCAGAGTTCACAAACAGAGATATAAAAGGTATGGAAGCAACATATGCCCAAGTACCAATTATAACAAGGTTTAACAGGAATATAAAAACTAAATATTTATCTTCATCTTCAGCTGGCGTAGATGTAGTCATCAACATAGTAGTCTTGTCTATCCTTGCCTTCTGCTCCAGGTCCATCCTCGACATAACCCTCCTCCATATAGTAACCCTCCTGGTAGTGATCGTCGCCTGCAGGGTTAGGAACAGGGTAGTCTGGAAAGCGAATGTCCTGGCATAAACGCTGTCAGCTTAATGAAAGTTGAGTAAATACCAGCAAACACAGTATCATAGGTATATTGATTACCAGTTATGTAGGACATACCATATAGTTCTACTAATAATATATTTCTCTCTTTTTTTTTTCCAAACTCATTAATCGGTTACTCACGTCTTTTATATAAGAACCCACATATCTAAACATACCAGATTGTAGTACTCTTGGATACACCAATGCTCTGTCTACTGTGTTGAGAATGTATGCTCCCCGTCCATCGTAAGTCATAGATACATTTGTCTATCTACCGCGTAGATAGATATTACGTTAGTCCATCCCCTGCTTAAGGACATATGCACAGTCTACCACAAGTCAGGTATTTAACAGTTTGAGAAAAGGCACATCAGTTCTATTGCCATGACTTATCAATCTCTACATTTTTCTTAACCATCGCATATCATAGACATATTCGTTGTCTACCGCGTTTGAGAATACCTATTTCCCAGCCACTGCATGTCATAGACACATTCATCTGTCTCCTGTATTTGGGAATATATGTCTCCTGTAACCGTCCCAGAACTTAATAAACTTACTTATCATTTGTACTACTACTGATACATGACAGTCCCATGTAGCCTGACTATTCTGATTAAAATGAACGGATTATCAAACTCGATTAGAATCAACCATTATTAACGTCCGATCCCGAATATGGTACTCACAATGTCTTCTCATTAACGCATCCCAGTATATCTTTATTCAATAGTGTCGCATAATGGAAGTATGTGTTGATATATGAACCACTAAACATTATGCATGATAACCAAAGGGAAAAAACCACGTGTTGTAAAGTTCAATTGATTGAAACCATTTCAATCGATTGGGAAAAGTAGGTTTCAAGCGACCAAAGTCCTTTCGATCGATTGAAGTCACTTTGATCGATTGAGATGCTAGTGGTTTCGATCAATTAAACCAAGTTCGATTGGTTGAAAGTCTTCTTCTCCAAAAGACTAGGTAGTGAACGTCCAGAACTATTAAGGTATGTTTGGGTCTATTCTTTTACGTTCAAAACTTGTACAAACAGTAACCCTTACTACCGAATGAGTTTAGAACTCGCCAAAATTGTTAAGGGCGTGATTGGAAAATCTTTAGCTTCAAGCTTTAATGGTGGCTCCTTTTCCCTCTCTCTCCTCTGTCTCAGTCTCTCTCTCTCTTTGTCTCTTCCTTCTTTTTTGTCTCCCTCTTCTTCTTCTTCTCAGTCTATTTATCTCTCTCGCACATAATATATATAGAGTGTATATGTGTGTATGTGTGTGTGTGTGTATGTATTTAAGTGTATATATATAAACACAAACACTCTCTCTCTATAATCTCTGTCTCTGTTTCAACAAACCCCCCCTCCTCCCCCCATACACACAAATGATTGTATATATAGGAAAAGTAAAGGTGTAAGGTGGCATTCCAACATAGAAACTAGCATAAGATTTCTGACATTTTTTGATCGACCGAAGCTACTTTGATCGATTGAACATAGTTCGACCAGTTTTGATCGATTGAGAACAATTCAATCAATTGAGAGGGGGACTATGTCATAAATGTATGTTGGCAGGGTTTCGATCGCTTGAGACGGGTTTGATCGATTGAAACCAAATATTTTTCGATCAATTGAAACATGTTCGATCGCTTGAACATCAAATTATAGGTACGGTACATGCTATTATACAAAATCTCAATGTATTCATATATTTTGAAAATTCAGGGAATTGCAAACATAGACATGAAGTAATAAGGAAAAACCCCTAAAAAAACAAAAACCCAAAAAATTAATTTGGAGTAATCTTAAAATTTGGACAATATACATGTAACATCTATAAATGCTACTAGCAATAAAAACATCAGTATAATTTGCAAATACACTATTTATATGTATATAGTTATAGCGGGTACAGATATCACAAAAATACATAAATTCGAACACCATAGTTGTGTATATATATAATATATGTATAATATTATTTTATTTTAACAAAAACACCATAGTTGTATGTAACGCATACAGATTGAGTTCCCTAAATCTTTATCTATCCTTTGAATGTGAAATCGATATCAATTAGAACCTTGTGACTATAGATACCCCAATTTTGACCGACCATCAGATTCAGGGGATGATTACCTCTAAGACCGATGATGACAATGTCCGACAAAATTTGAAGATTTTCTAAGTGGTTCAAGTTCTTCGGAGGATTCTTCAAGCACCAAGAAAGTTTTCAAAGAGAAAAGAAAGAAAACTGGGTGTTCGGGGAAGCTCAGATATAAAGTACGCATAAAGGAGACCGATTGAAAATTAATTTTAGTATAATATATATATATATATGTATATATACAAAGATTTGAAAAGAAAAAGGAAAGAAAAGAAAAGAAAATTTTGAAAAAGAAAGGAAAAGAATTTTGAAGAGAAGAGAAAAAGAAAAAGGAAAAGAAAAGAAAAAAAAACAAAAAAAAAAGAAAATTTGCTTTAATCCTATAAATATATATATATATATATATAATTTCTATAAGTATATAACTATATAGTTGAAAAAATAAATAAATAAGGGAAACCCGTTAGAAGCGGCATGTGGCGATGCTGGCGGCACCCGCTGAGTGCCGCGCCGGCACTTACTGAGTGCCACAGAAAACTTAGTGAGTGCCGCCCTCTATAATAGACTGTTTTTCTCAAATACATATGGAATATCCCTGGACATGGATTTTTCACCCGAATTTACCTAATTGACCCTTGGAGAGTGGTCTATATAATGAGATCTTCATCTCCATTATGGAGATCCTTTTTTTTTGGCAAGAAAAATACATAGAAAACTAGAGAGATTTGGGAGAGATTGAGAGATACTTTTGAAGAATCAAGGATTTTTTGAAGAGGATTTTGAATAATTTGAAGAAGAATCAGAAGAACTTGGAAGATTTTCATCAAGAGTCAAGTAAACCTTGAGGTTATTGTCGCGCTCGCCCCGAAGGTGGGGGTCGGTCACCTCGTGGGTCGCGACCGTTTTAAAGGATATGCAATAAAATAGGGCAAAAGGCTCAAAGCAGCGAACCAAAGCGCGAAAGAAAATGTATGAAAGTCCGTACAAGTGGGAGTAGGGCCAGTAAAAGTTTTCAGAGTCGTCACCTAACGTTTTCGGGAGTTAGGATCTCTGCAAAGACGATTATAGTAATCATCTTTGACTTTTGAGAAATAGTATGAGAAAAGTGGGCCCTTTTAAAAGTGTGACTCTTGATAGTCGTGCAAAAACCAGAGTTCTTGAAGTGGGTTCGGGGACTCAATTACGTCGAGGGAAGGTATTAGGCACCCTCAAATATCCGTGACATATGGTTGCCGGTTTAGTGGTTTTCATAGTAACGAGGTGTAAGTAAGAAATAATAGAATACATATACAAGAAATTAAACGTGAGCATCCGTGACACGCGGTTGTCGATTTACGTATCTCGACACAAGATAGTTTTAAAAGAGAATAGTTATGTATACGTATCTTAACTCGAGATAGTTTTAAAGTATGTATACGTATCTCGACACGAGATAGTTTGAAAGTATGTATACGTATCTCCATACGAGATAGTTTGAAAGTGAAGTTATGACCGCACCCAAGTGTGGGTTGCATACGTATCTCGACTCAAGAATCAGGCCATACGTAGTTCTGTGTTGTGTATGTGCGTGAGTTTTTTGGTCGATCTAGACCGTGAGTGTATAAAATAATGTTTTGAGTAAAGTCGGTGTAGCTAGGAACTTTAACATGTACGGTGTAGTCCTAGACTTTAACCTTTGAGAAAGTAGTGAGTTGTTAGAAATTGTTTTTGAGTAAAAAGTCGAGGTAGATCAACCGTGCGATGAGTTTTTGTATTTTATGATTTTTAGATTATTATTTTTTTTGTCTGCCCATGAAGAGTGTGAAGACTTAACTGTCTAACCTGTGCTGTTTGCAGATTCCAAGCAAAGGTGGCATTGGAGTTTTATTCTGAGAAAGCCCATTTTTTGTATTTTTCTTTTTGTCTTCTTTTTTTTTATTTTTTTATTTTTTATACCAAAAGTAAGGGTCAGAGCCCAGTGATTTGAGAAAAAGTGCCGGAAGTAAGGGTTGGTGCCCAATGATTTGAAAAAGTATGGCGGAAGTACGGGTCGGTGTCCAGTGCGAATGGATTTTGTTTCTCTGATTTATATCAATGAATATCTATAACAAGAGATAAAATGCAGCCAGGTGGGTCATGAGATCTCCTTCCGACTGACGCAGGATATAAAGTCTAATCGGGTAGAGTTCGAAGGTCTCCTTCCGACTGGCGCAAGATATAGCAGTTTGATAAAGTTTAGCCGGGTGGGTCATTAGATCTCCTTCTGGCTAACGCAGGATATAAAGTCCAATCGGGTGGAGTTCGAGGCATCCTTCTGATTGACGCAGGATATATCCGTTTGATAAAGTTCAGCCGGGTGGGTCATTAGATCTCCTTCCGGTTGACGCAAGATATAAAGTCCAGTCGGGTGGAGTTCGAGGTCTCCTTCCAACTGGAAAAAGAAAAAGGCAGAATATCTGACTAGTGGATTTATAGGGAGACCACACCACTAAACCATGTAAGTAAATAAAAGAAAAGAAAAAAGCAGAATATTCGACCAATGGATTTATAGGGAGCCCTAGACCACTAAAGCATATAAGTAAATAAAAGAAAAGAAAAAGACGGACTATCTGACCAGTGGATTTATAGGGAGACCCAGAGCCCTAAGTGTACGAGTTTGAGGGAATTACCTGTGCAGAAGGGGCTATTGAAATTCAATCGATGTTTGTTGAGAAAGAATCCTGAGCTTTTGAAAGGATTGTAATCAAGAAACGTCGTAAAAAATAAGCCGAGAAGGCCCCAAGTCAAATTTTGACACGAAATTGACCTGAACGGATGTCATAGTTAAGTCTGGAAGGGCCCAAAAAGTCAAAAAAGTCATAAGTCGGGCGAAAATGAGTCTGGGCTGAGTTGAGCGGGACCCACGAGGGTCAAACTATGGCCAAGATAGCCTGAAATAGACATATAAAATGCCAAATAGGCCTTAAAATTTGGATTTGAGCAAATCTGAGATCACCGGTGGGTCTGGAACGACCAAATTAGCTAGGAAAAAGGGTCCGTTCATCGATATCTGGAACCAGAGTGGAGAAAAATGGGAAAAACTGAAAAGTGGGACCAACTGCCATGTCAGCAAGCCACGTGGCAGTCATAGACACGTGGTGTCTTCTGGTTGGCTGGTCAAAGCTAACCAGGCACTGATTGGGCATGCTGACTGGCCATCGAAGTAACGTGTGGCAGCCTCTGACTGGCTAGTCAACATGCTGACATGGCAACCATGTCATGTGTCAACCTCTGATTGGTTTGTGGGTGTTGATGAAGCAGTGATGTGGCAGTGATATGTGGCAGCTAATGCCATGCGGTAGCTTGTGATTGGCCAATCAACTATGACCTGGCACTAACATAGCAGACACATGTCAATTGACTAGGCTGTTGACTCAGCAGTCTGCGCCACGTGGCAGTGTCTGATTAGTGGGTCAAAGATGAGCCAGCGTTGACTGTTGGCAACTCGAGGGATGGGCGGAACGGACCGTAGTAGCTCGTGTAACGCGTGTGGGCATTTTCGTTAACTTTTGGAGGTTAGGCTTCCGGGGTTTGCATCGTCTAGGTCAGACGATTGGTCTGGTGGTGGTGGTGGTTTCCGGTGGCTATTGCCAGAAAGACCGCCGGAGTTACTTCTATGTAGCGGCGGTGCGTGAGGTGTTTGGGAGGGGCGTAGGGCTTCTGTGGGAATGATTTAATGGTGGGACTACCGCGGTTGGCTTCGATTTGATGAGAGGAAGGCTATGGTATGGGCGGTGAGAGAGGGAAAAGTGGTTAAGGCCCTGTTTGGTTGGATTTTCAGTTTCTGGGCAGTGGCTAAGGCTCTGTTTGGTTAAACTGCTTTTTTGGGCTTTCCGAGGGTCCTTTAAGGCTGGGTTTGTGAGGGGAGATTGGGTAATGGGGTGGCGATGGTGGTTTTTTGGTGGTGGAGACAGTGGTGGTGTGGTGGTGGTGATGAGGTTGTGTTTGGTTAACAACCAAACAAAGCCTAAGGGTTTGGGAGGAGTTTTGGCTTGAGCCAAACAAGACCTTAGAAGAGAGAGGCTGCCCTTTTTTTTCAACGTAGGAAGGCAAGCTTTCTATTTATAGAAAGTTTTTCCAAAACCCTAAATGGGTTTTGATTCTATGTAGGCGGAACGCGAAGTGGTGTGTGGCAACCTTCGATTGGGACCGTTGATCGATTCCAAACTTTGATCTCTGATAATTTTCAATCCGGACGTCCAATTGGGATGATTCGAAAAGATCTGGGCTCGATTTAATGTCCTTTTCAAATTTGTGTGGCTGGATCGGAATTTGTTTGAAACCCAAAAATGCCTCTGTTTTCTTCGGACTATCAACGTCTGATCTAGACCGTCTGAACTTCGACTGTCGATATCTTTTGATCTGACCATCTGATCTTCCAGATTCAAGATGATTTGAAATTGTATTGACATTCACTTTGAATCGGTACGGTTCGATTGATATCCTCTACCTTTAGAAATGACCATTTTGCCCTTGTCTTTTCGACTGAGCTTTCAAACTTAGGTTGGCCGTCGTTTCTTTTCTGATTACTTGATTATGTTGATTCAAGTCATAGAATCTCTATTTTTCTTTGTGTTTCAATCAGTCATTTCTGGTGGGACCTCGGGTGCTCTGGGATTTACGATTGCGTCCTTTTTCCTTAATTTTGGTGCACCAAAACTTCGATCGGAGCCCAATTTTTCTCTGGTTGTCAAAAATTGACGATTCGAAGTGCTGTAGGCCTGTATTGATTCCTAATATACCCTGGTGTAATTGAATTCAACCATTGGTTGTCCCAGACTTGATTCCGGTCTTGAATTTTGTGCTGAACTTCGATTCTGGTTAAAAACGTCTCCAATTATCGTAATCGGATGATCCTGGGTTCTGGGACTCCTGATCGATGAGTTCTAGGCTCTGTATTGACTTTGATTTGACCTCTGGGATCCCTGTTTTGATTCTGGAGCTCTTTTCTCGATTTATGGGCCTGATGGGCCCCTCTGTGACAGTTGTTTCTTTTTTTGGCAGGTCAAATTGGGGTGTCTACAGCTGCCCCTCTTTGTCATATTTTGCGAAGCAAATCTTGACAAAGAAACAAGATGACCCATTTTGACCCTTTTCGTTTAAGTGATGAGAATAAGTAAAAAGACATGCTAGAGTAGGCAAGTGAGTATGAGGTGCCAACATAGGTGAGTGAATCTGAAATGCCATCGTAGGTAAGTGAGTATGGGGTGCCAATGTAGGCGAGTGAATGTGAAATGCCATCGTAGGCAAGTGAGTATGAGGTGCCAACGTAGGCGAGTGAATGTGAAATGCCATCGTAGGCAAGTGAGTATGAGGTGCCAATGTAGGCGAGTGAATGTGAAATGCCATCATAGGCAAGTGAGTATGAGGTGCCAATGTAGGCGAGTGAATGTGAAATGCCATCGTAGGCAAGTGGGTATGAGGTGCCAACGTAGGCGAGTAAATGTGAAATGCCATCGTAGGCAAGTGGGTATGAGGTGCCAATGTAGGCATGTGAATGTAAAATGTCATCGTAGGCAAGTGAGTATGAGGTGCCAACGTAGGCGAGTGAATGTGAGATGCCATCGTAGGCAAGTGAGTATGAGGTGCCAACGTAGGCAAGTGAATGTGAAATGCCATCGTAGGCAAGTGAGTATAAGGTGCCAATGTAGGCGAGTAAATGTGAAATGCCATCGTAGTTAAGTGAGTATGAGGTGCCAACGTAGGCGAGTGAATGTGAAATGCCATCGTAGGCAAGTGGGTATAAGGTGCCAATGCATGTAAATGTGAAATGCCATCGTAGGCAAGTGAGTATGGGGTGCCAATGTAGGCAAGTGAATGTGAAATGCCATCATAGGCAAGTGGGTATGAGGTGCCAACGTAGGCAAGTGAATGAGAAATGCCATCGTAGGCAAGTGGGTATGAGGTGCCAATGTAGGCAAGTGGGGATTATGGGTACCACCAGAGTAGGCAAATAGCTCCACTGGGGATTGAGAGCGTTACCAGAAAGGGTGAACAACTCTGTTGAAAATTCACGTGAGAATTGAGTAGAAGAGGGATGGTATAGTCAAGAAGTGCATAACCGCATAATCCCAAATTCTAATCGAAAATGTAGTAAAGTGAGGGTATGGTCGAGCTGTTAAAATTGCCTACGTATCTCCCGTCGGGAGAATCTGACCGAGCATAGTTCATACGAACCTGGATAGCTGATAGATGGTAAGAGATGATGTAGTCGAGAAGTGCGAAGCCGCGTAATCTCAAACTTTAACCGAGAATGTAAAAGTAAGGGTATGGTCGAGCTCTTAGAGCTACCTACGTATCTCCCATCGGGAGAATCAGACCGTGCGTAGTTCGTACGAACCTGGGTAGCTGAGAGATGGTGGGAGACAGTGTAGTCGAGAAGTGCGTAGTCACGTAATCTCGAACTTTAACCAAGAATGTAGTAAAGTAAGGGTATGGTCGAGCCTTTATAGGTGCCTACGTATCTCCTGTCGGAGAATCAGACCGTGCGTAGTTTGTACTACGATAGAATAAGAGTGATGAAAAGTGTGAAATGAGAGAGCAAAATGCCACGTCGGGGCGTGATTGCTGTGTGTGAGATAGCAAAATGCCAAATAGGGCATGATCGCTGTGAAATAAGAGTGCCAAAATGCCGCATCGGGACGTGATTGCTGTGAAGTTATAGAGTGGCAAAATGCGATTTGCGTGATTGCCTTGAATATAAGAGACGAGAATAGCAAAGTCCGATACGGGTAATTGTCGTGGAGGTAAGGTCCAACAGAATGCGATACGCGTGACTGCTGGGAGTATGAGAGAGCAAAATGCCACGTGAGGCGTGATTGCTGTGAGATTTGTGGGCAAAATACCACGTGGGGCATGATTACTGTGAGAAAAGAGGTTCGAGAGCAACAGAATGCGATACGCGTGACTGTCGGGGGGTACTAAAAAGCAAAATGCCACATGGGGCGTGATTGCTTTGGGATAAGAAAAGCAAAATGCTCAACGGGGCGTGATTGCTTGTAAAATAAAAGATGAATTAGCAAAATGCGATACGCGTGATTGCCGTGAAGGTGAGAGATAAGTGTAGCAAAAATCCGAGATGGGTGTTCGCTGTGGAGATAAGATTAATAGAATGCGATACGCGTGATTGTTGAAGATATGAGAGAAAAAAATGCCAAGTAAGGCGTGATTGCTGTAAAGAGTTTGAGATAAGAGAAGCAAAATACCACAAGGGGCGTGATTGCTGTGAAGATTCGAGAGCAAAATGCCACGTGGGGCGTGATTACTATGAAGAGTGATGAAATGAGCGAAATGTGGTATACGTGATCTTTGTGGAAAGGTAAGGATAGCAAAATGCCATGTGAGTGATTGCTATAGAGTGCAGAGGGTAAGAAAAATACCTGATGCTTGATGCCGATGTAAGTTGGATGTCGTTTAAGGGACTTATACCTGATGGTAGGTAATATGAACAGGATGCCACTTGACGGACTCACTCCTGATATTGAATGACAGACGATGACGTAAATAGGATGCCCCTTGATGGACTCACTCCTGATTCTGATGACGAGTGAACAAGATGCCGCGTGGGGGTCTTATACCTAATGGTAGGTGATATGAATAGAATGCCACTTGACAGACTCACTCCTAATATTGAATAATAGATGATGTCGTGAATAGGATGCCCCTTGATGGACTTACTCCTGATTTCGATGATAGATAGTATGAATAGGATGCCACTTGACGGACTCACTCCCAAATCTAGTGATAGATAGTGTGCATAGGATGCCACTTGACGGACTCACTCCTGATTCCAGTGATAGATGGTGTGTATAGGATGCCATTTGACGGTCTAATTCCTTATTTCGGCAACATATAATATGAATAGGATGCCTCTTGACGGGCTTACTCCTTATTACAGCGATTGATAATGTGAATAAGATGCCTCTTGACATACTCACTCCCGATTCTGGTGATAGATAGTATGAATAGGATACCACTTGACAGACTTACTCATGTTCCGATGATAGATAGTGTGAATAGGATGCCACTTTGACGGACTCACTCCTAAGCTTGAAGATGTGATTAGAAAGCCTCTTGAAGGACTCATTCCCGGTAGTGAGAATGTGAACGGGATGCCTCTTGATGGACTCATTCCCGATAGTGAGATTGTGAATGGGATGCCTCTTGACAGATTCATTCCCGATTCTGATGATGAATTCTGATGCAGAATAGTGAACAGGATGCCACTGGAGGGTCTTATACCTAATGCGGGAAATGAATAGTGGATAGGACACCGCTGGGAGTCTTATACCTGATGCTTGAGATGTACATGAGTAAGAACAGGCTGTCACTGGGGGTTTCACATCTGATTTCTTGATTTTGATGATGAATTCTGATGATAAGTGAACAGGATGCCACTTGACAGGCTCATACTCGGTAGTGAGATTGTAAACAAGATGCCTCTTGGCGGACTCATTCTTGATGTCGAGAGTGTGAAGAGGACGCCACTTGATGGTTTCCTCCTGGCGGGGATACGTGAACAGGAAGCCTCTCGACGGACTCACACCTGATTCTGAATTCTTGATTTTGATTATGGATTCTGATGATGAGTGAACATGATGCCACTTGAGGGTCTCATACATGATTCTTGATTTGAGCGTGAACGGTTAGACCTGAGCGAGGGATAGATTTCTTGATAATCTACCAGGGAAAAGACCGATTTGATATGTGGATCAGAGCAGGTGGATCAATGTGAAGTTGGCGAGTCTGAGCAAGGGTTGATATCGTGGCTCAGTTAGTGGTGAGCTTTTGGGCTATTTGAGAGGATTGTCGAAACTAGTTGCCCCTGCTATAAAAGTATGCATTGTCTGCTATGCTGAAAGATATGAATGCATTTTGAAAGTTATTTCATGCTAAGTATACGTATTTACAAGAGTATGATGCATGAATCTATCATCTAAAAAAGAATGCTCAAAAGTTGGTGGATATTGACCGTCTTGTCGCTTGTTGAGTACTAGAAGATAGAGTATTTGACCGTATGGGCTCAGTGCCCAGTGATCGTCCTTCAGAAGGACCCAGTTTTTTAGTATTTGATGTCTCTCGAGCTCTTATTCTCTCTGAAACCATTTTTACCTTCGGCGCCCTCACTGGTTTTCACTGAATTCGGTTATATGATCGTTGCACTTCAAAGTATCTTGTGTTTTGAAAGTATGTGGCACCCCCGTCATTTGGAATGATGCAAGTATGTGATCTTGTGAACCCAACAAGGCTTGTATCAATCAAAGTGGACTTTATTGGGTTGTAATGAATGCCAGGGTCTTGGGATGAGAAATGAATGGATCGCATGAAGGCTCAAAGTTTATTTTGAAAAGTCGGTTAAGATTCCTGAGATCACATTATGCCCTGCGTCTTTCCTTCTTTTGATCTTGCTATTTTCTTTTTGTTTTTGTTTTCGTCTTCATCCCAATCTAGTGTGGGGTACGTTATTCCTGAGTGAAGTATGTACTGGGGAGAATTGCCCCAATTTGAAGTATGTATCCGAGTCGGATCATATCTTTCGTGGATTTGCTCCAGCTTTGCATTGAGTTCTAATTTGTTTGTTTTTTTCTTTCTTTTTCCTTTTGGCATTGCCCCAGTATTGGGGGTGATCCTCAGGGGTTTAAGTTTGAAAAGAAATCATCGTATGGCTCAAGTAGGCTAACGAGTAAAAGTAGTGTATGGATAGCTGAAATGATTGCCTCTAATCATTTTGACACAAGTCGAGTCGGGTTCAGAGATCATATATATGCATCATTGAAGTAGAGATCGTGGAAACGTGTATTTACTTCCCTCATCAGGATTGGAGGGGCCCCATGTGGGCCAATTGTGATCATGATGACCTTTTTGCTGAGTCGTGGGGGCAAAGACTATCCCAGACTATGTATGTCATGATCCTGAGAATGGACCAAGGTGTTCTTGTCCCTGAATGTACGTCGGTTGTTTGCTATGTTCTTGTGTACTCAGATGACATCAAGCGGTCGTAGAGAAGTATGCATTGAGTATGCTCTTGTCATTTGATTCTTGTTGAGATGTGAGCATCGCCAGAGGGTGAAATGGCTGATTCGTGGACCTGAGTTTGTTCTTGGAATGATTTTGCGCTGGTCTCACTTTCAAGTAAACCCGAACATAGCTTGCTATATTTTGAAAGTCTAGTACGATGTCTAAGTCGTACTCAACAAGTAACGAGACAATAATATCCAATAAACCATGAGATTTAAAGAACGAGAGCAAGACAACATTTATTGAGTGATGCAAAGAATGAGTTTTGTTTTTTTTTTTTTGAAAGTATGTACTTATGCAAAGCAGAAAAAGCATATATTTAATAGTATGGAGAAATTTCCCCTGTATGGCATATGATGATGAGTAATGTTTTAGGACAGTTGGCTGAGTATTGGGTCTCTTACGAGAGTCGTCTTGGACATGACCAAAGGCTTTTGGGTGTTTATGGGTGGAAGTAGGCCTATTGGTTCAGCGGCTTGAGGGTTTGAACAATCGCGAATGCGCTGGTACTGCTCGAATTTGATCTCCTCGGATTTTGTCATTCGACCCTACTCAGGTTTGAGGCTTGGACATGTTTAGAGTCAGAATTCAGAGTTGTTTGGACTAGTTGTCCATTCAGACTTTCTCGACCCGTGGAGAAGTCGGTGATGCCGAGCGTAGGCTGAGCGTGTAGAAACTTCCCCTATTGACTTCTATCAGAAGTGCACCTGCAGTGAAGGTTAGAAGAAGTAGAGGTAGACGTAAAATTAGTAAATCGCTTCAAAGAAAAGAAACGGGGATTCTTTTCCCAGTGACTCGTTAGAGATGGGAGAGTTGTGCCCCAGTGTGATATGTGTTCCCAAGGTATGAAATGAATCTGGGTAGCCTTTCGGCGTCACCAAATGTCTTTGAAAAGTGGCTTTTGTCCTTGGGGAGTTTTTTTTTTTTTTTTTTGAAAGGTGATAACGAGTTTGGAAAAATCCTAGCAGCCTTTCGACGCCGTTATGAAGTTTTGGAAAAGTGTATCCATCTTTGTTAAAATGTAAGGAGAGGATAAGTGAGAATGAGCTGCCCTTCGGCGCTGTTTTGAGTTTGAAAAGTGTTTCTGCCCCTTGGTTTGTAAAAAGTTCAAGGGAAGATAGAGAAGGATCCGGTAGCTCGTCGGCTCCGTTTATTGTTTTTGAAAAGTTTTTCTATCCCCAATCAGGGGAGTACAGAAAAGAATTGGGCAGCCTATCGGCGCCGTTTTGTATTTTAAAAAGTTTTGAATTCACACGTGCAAAGTGTGACTATGTGGAGAGGTTGACGTCTAATCTAGACTTATTTAGGTCCGGTTCTCGAACCTTCAAACCTCCGGTGTCGAAGCACCTTCTCAGGTTGGTGGTTTCGAGCGGAGAAACTTTCGGTGCTGGTACCGACGGTACTACCGCAACGGCCATGCCACTTACTGATCCTCCTATCTAATCTTAAAGGGCTTCAGTTTCAGAACTGGGATATGTCATGCTTGATGCAAGTGTGTAATGTGTATAGCAGTAAAGTATGGCATTGACCTTGTAGTTTCAGTATGGCATTAGCCTTGCAGTTTCTTTTGAGTCGCAAGTACTTGTGCAAACAAGTTTATAACCTAAAAAAGAATTTTAGAAGTATAAAGTAGTTAGTAAAAGAAATGCCCCTTTTAGAATATGAAAACCACCAAAGTAATGGCCTAAGTCCTCTTAAGTGTGACACCAGCAGAGTCGCCAGCTGTGGCGCCCGCCCCGAAGGTAGGGGATGGTCCCCTCGTGGATCGCGACCGTTTTAAAGGAAATGAAATAAAATAGGGTAAAAGGCTCAAAGCAGCGAACCAAAGCGCGAAAAGAAATGTATGAAAGTACGTACAAGTGGGAGTAGGGCTAGTAAAAGTTTTTAGAGTCGCCACCTAATGTTTTCGGGAGTTAGGATCCCTACAAAGACGATTATAGTAATCATCTTTGACTTTTGAGAAACAGTTTAAGAAAAGTGGGCCCTTTCAAAAGTGTGACTCTTGATAATCGTGCAAAAACTAGTGTTCTTGAAGTGGGTTCGGGGACTCGATTATGTCGAGGGAAGGTATTAGGCACCCTCGAATATCCGTGACACACGGTTGCCGGTTTAGTGGCTTTCATAGCAACAGGGCATAAGTAAGAAATAATAGAATACATATACAAGAAATTAAACGCGAGCATCCATGACACACGGTTGCCGGTTTACGTATCTCGGCACGAGATAGTTTTGAAAGAGAATAGTTATGTATACGTATCTCAACTCGAGATAGTTTGAAAGTATGTATACGTATCTCGACTCGAGATAGTTTGAAAATATGTATATGTACCTCGATACGAGATAATTTCAAAGTGAAGTTATGGCCGCACCCAAGTGTGGGTTGCATACGTATCTCGACTCAAGAATCAGGCCATACGTAGTTCTGTGTTGTGTATGTGCGTAAGTTTTTTGGTCGATCTAGACCGTGAGTGTATAAAATAATGTTTTGAGTAAAGTCGGTGTAACTAGGAACTTTAACATGTACGGTGTAGTCCTAGACTTTAACCTTTGAGAAAGTAGTGAGTTGTTAGAAAGTGTTTTTGAGTAAAAAGTCGGGGTAGATAGACCGTGCGATGAGTTTTTGTATTTTATGATTTTTAGATTTTTTTTTTGTCTTTTTGTTTTATGTGCCGGAAATAAGGGTCGGTGCCCATGAAGAGTGTGAAGACTTACCTGTCTAACCTGTGTTGTTTGCAGATTCCAAGCAAATGTGGCATTGGAGTTTTATTTTGAGAAAACCCATTTTTTGTATTTTTTTTTTCGCCTTCTTTTTTGTATTTTTTGATTTTTATACCGAAAGAAATGGACGGTGCCCAGTGATTTGAAAAAAGTAACCGAAAATAAGGGTCGGCGCCCAGTGATTTGAGAAAAAAGTGCTGGAAGTAAGGGTCGCTGCGTGATTTGAAAAAGTATGATGGAAGTACGGGTCGGTGTCCAGTGCGAATGGAGAGAAGTATCAATTTTTTTGTTTCTCTGATTTATATCAATGAATATCTATAACAGGAGATAAAATGCAGCCGGGTGGGTCATGAGAACTCCTTCCGGCTGACGCAGGATATAAAGTCCAATCGGGTAGAGTTCGAACGTTTCCTTCCGACTGGCGCAAGATATAGCAGTTTGATAAAGTTCAGCCGGGTGGGTCATTAGATCTCCTTCCGACTGACGCAGGATATAAAGTCCAATCGGGTGGAGTTCGAGGCATCTTTCCGACTGACGCAGGATATAGCAGTTTGATAAAGTTCAGCCGAGTGGGTCATTAGATCTCCTTCCAGTTGACGCAAGATATAAAGTCTAGTTGGGTGGAGTTCGAGGTCTCCTTCCAACTGGAAAAAGAAAAAGGCGGAATATCCGACCAGTGGATTTATAGGGAGACCACACCACTAAAGCATGTAAGTAAATAAAAGAAAAGAAAAAGGCAGAATATCCGACCAGTGGATTTATAGGGAGCCCCAGACCACTAAAGCATATAAGTAAATAAAAGAAAAGAAAAAGGCGGACTATCCGACCAGTGGATTTATAGGGAGCCCCAGACCACTAAGTGTAAGAATTTGAGGGAATTACTTGTGCAGAAAGGGCTATTGAAATCCAACCGATGTTTGTTGAGAAAGAATCCTGAGCTTTTGAAAGGATCGTAATCAAGAAACGTCATGAAAAATAAGTCGAGAAGGCCCTAAGTCAAATTTCAACACGAAATTGACCTGAACGGATGTCATAGTTAAGTCCAGAAGGGCAGAAAAAGTCAGAAAAGTCATAAGTCGGGGGGAAATGAGTCCGGTTTGAGTTGAACGGGACCCACGAGGGTCAAACTATGGCCAAAATAGCCTAAAATGGACATATAAAATGCCAAACATGCCTTAAAAGTTGGATTTGAGCAAATCTGAGATCACCAGTGCATCCAGAACGGCCAAATTAGCTAGGAACAAATGTCCGTTCATATATATCTGGAACCAGAGTGGAGAAAAATGGGAAAAACTGAAAAGTGGGACCAACTGCCATGTCAGCAAGCCATGTGGCAGTCATAGACACGTGGTGCCTTCTGGTTAGCTGGTCAAAGCTAACCAGGCACTGATTGGGTGTGCTGACTGGCCATCGAAGTGACGTGTGGCAGCCTCTGACTGGCTAGTCAACACGCTGACATGTAAACCATGTCATGTGTCAACCTCTGATTGGTTGGTGGGTGCTGACGAAGCTGTGATGTGGCAGTGACACATGGCAGCTAATGCCACGTGGTAGTTGGTGATTGGCCAATCACCTATGACCAGGCGCTGACGTGGTACACACATGTCAATTGACTGGGCTGTTGATTCAGTAGTTCGCGCCCACATGGCAGTGTCTGATTGGTGGGTCAAAGATGAGTCAGTGCTGACTGTTGGTTGCGCGTGTGATGGCGGAACGGACCGTAGTAGCGCGTGTGACGCGTGTGGGCATTTCCGTTAACTTTTGGAGGTCAGGCTTCCGGGGTTTGCATCGTCTAGGTCAGACGATTGGTCTAGTGGTGGTGGTTTCCGGTGGTTATTGCCGGAAAGACCGCCGGAGTTACTTCTATGTGGCGGCGGCGCGTGAGGTATTTGGGAGGCACGTGGGGCTTCTGTGGGAATGATTTGGTGGTGGGACTACCACGGTTGGCTCCGATTTGATGAGAGGAAGGCTATGGTATGGGCGGTGAGAGAGGGAAAAGTGGTTAAGGCCCTGTTTGGTTGGATTTTCAGTTTCAGGGCAGTGGCTAAGGTTCTGTTGCTTAAACTGCTTTTCTGGGCTATCCGAGGGTCCTTTGAGGCTGGGTTTGTGAGGGGAGATTGGGTAATGGGGTCGTGACAGTGGGTTTTTGGTGGTGGAGACAGTGGTGGTGTGGTGGTGGTGATGAGGTTGTGTTTGGTTAACAACCAAACAAAGCCTAAGGGTTTGGGAGTTTTGGCTTGAGCCAAACAAGACCTTAGAAGAGGGAGGTTGCCCTTTTTTTTCAACGCAGGAAGGCAAGCTTTCTATTTATAGAAAGTTTTTCCAAAACCCTAAATGGGTTTTGATTCCATGTAGGCGGAACGCGAAGTGGTGTGTGGCAACCTTCCATCGGGACCGTCGATCGATTCTGAACTTTGATCTCTGATAATTTTCAATTCGGACGTCCGATTCGGATGATTCGAAAAGATCTGGGCTCGGTTTAATGTCCTCTTCAAATTTGTGTGGCTGGATTGGAATTCGTTTGAAACCCAGAAATGCCTCTGTTTTCTTCGGACTATCGACGTCTGATCTAGACAGTCTGAACTTCGACTGTCGATATCTTTTGATCCGACCATCCAATCTTCCTAATTCAAGATGATTTGAAATCGTATTGACGTTCTCTTTTAATCAGTATGGTTTGATTGATATCCTCTGCCTTTAGAAATGACTGTTTTGCCTTTGTCTTTCCGATTAAGCTTTCAAACTTCGGTTGGCCGTCGTTTCTTTTCTGATTACCTGATTAGGCTGATTCAAGTCATAGAATCTCTATTTTTCTCTATGTTTCAGTCAGTCATTTCTGGTGGGACCTCTGGTGCTCTAAGATTTATGATTGCGTCCTTTTTCCTTGATTTTGGTGCACCAAAACTTCGATCGGAGCCCAATTTTTCTCTGGTTGTCGAAAATTGACGATTCGAAGTGCTGTGGACCTATATTGATTCCTAATTTACCCTGGTGTAATTGAATTCAACCATTGGTTATCTCGAACTTGATTACGGTCTTGAATTTTGTGCTGAACTTCGATTCTGGTTAAAAACGTCTCCAATTATCGTAATCGGATGATCTTAGGTTCTGGGACTCCTGATCGATGAGTTGTGGGCTCTGTATTGACTTTGATTTGACCTTTAGGATCCCTGTTTGAATTTTGGAGCTCTTTTTTCAATTTGTGGGCATAGTGGGCCCCCCTGTGACAGTTATTTCTTTTTTTGTCAGGTCAAAATGGGGTGTCTACAGTTATTAGAAGTAACATTCTAATCTTATCTAGATTTATGCTAGAATTCAATCACAAATTCATAGATCTAAGACTTTTACACATTTTCAAAAACTCTCTCCTTACCCCATTTCATCACGCACCACATAGAATTTGTGATTGAATTTTCATATATTATTTTCATTGATTTGGGATTTAATTAAGCCTTGGATTTAAGATCAAAATAAATTGAAACTTAATTTGGATCATCAACTAAACTTTGATTCTATTTCTTTTGTTTACATCTTTCTTTTGAGATTCATAAGACCTTCAAATGTTTTATTTGTTTCCCTTATGATTGATCCCTTATTTTCTATTATCTTATGATTTATATGGAAATAAGGTAGATCATGGTTACAACCACACATGATTGTTGGATTCAAGTCTTAATTCATGACTTGGATCTTTCAACTTAAAATCTCATAGAATTCTTTCCATAATTCCTATGAAAGTTTATGTGGATTTGATCTTATTTAGTCTCCAAGGACCATTAATTTGAGAGAGAGAATAGGACATAATAAGTGTATATCCCTCAAGGATTATCAACTTGAGAGAGGCATTGACTTCATAACTTTTGTGACTTAAATGTTGGTATTGGTACAGTGAATTCATGAATCCACTATGATCAAAGATTTTTAATTAAATCATGGTCTATGGGAATTGAATAAGACCAATTGGAGACTGTTCATGACTCATATATGTATCACTAGGATTTTTGTTTTGATGAAATTTCATAGTTAGGTAGTTACTCTCTATTCAAAATCTCATAACAGTAAGTCCATTTTAAACTAAGTAGATCAGAGCCTTAATCAACCCTTTTTGACTTCAAATAAATTTCTATGAAGTTTAATGTGTCAATAAGATCCCCTAAAACATCAAAGTGATTCTGATTTATTTGCTATTTTTAGAAAATCATACAAAAACTCTAGATGGAGAGTTGTAAAGTTCTGAGTGATATCTGGTTTTTGCCCAATCCCTAGAGATTGAACCGTTTGATCTTTGATTTTCTTTACGGGTTAGAAACTAGACTCACAGAGGCACAACATACTAAAAAATCATTAAGATCAAACCGTTGGAAGTATGATTTTTTTTATTTTTGAAAGTCTGGTTTGCTCTCTGTAAATTCCGAAGCTCTTTATCACTTACTAATGATGATTCAAATGTCTTTTATATGACCTAATGTTTGAAATATACTTTAATTATGACCAATTGAACTTAATCCCAATTGATGAATAATTCATAGCTCATTCTTGTTTATGTCCATAAATTCATCCATGTATATTGATACTTAGGATTAGGACTAATTCTTAGCTTAGGTTGCATTTAATTAAATTTAGTTGAACATATCTATGGGTTCCTTATGATCATGTTGGGATTATACCATCTCTATATGGACATTACATTGGCTCCTAGTTGAGACTTGTATATCAATAAAGATGTTGTGTTTCCAACTATTTAGAAGGAATTCATGATTATGTCAATTCTTTCCATGATTGATAGATTTAAATTAGAAGTATAGATATGTATTTAGCATTCGATATTATATCTTGACTAAGGCATGTGGACTAACCCTTTGTTTTGTAGCGCTATTGAGGTATGATTTCTTGACTTTCTCCCATTTATTTTATTTCTTGATTTTTATTGATTTTCGACTCCATGCGCGACACCTTAGATTAGGATTTGCCTTATGTGTATACATGTGTTAGAGACCCTTTTCTAGGTTTTCTCTTTATTCATATGCATTGCACGTTTAATAATTGCGGCTAGATCCCAGGTAAGTTTTCTTGTTCCCTATTTGCATGTCATCTTGCTTGCTATTTGAATTACATGGTTTTGTATGCCTTTTATCGTTAGCAATTTTACACCCTTTTCAACATGCTTTTGGAATGTATATATATGTATTAGTTGAGGGCATGCTTAGATCAATAATTCAATTAAAAATGATGATGAGTAGAGGCCTATCACGAGATGGAATGAGAGGAGGTATTTCAGTCCGCTGGGCTCTTTCCCCTCTCATTCCATAATCCCCGGACCTAGAAATCTCTGGTTCCAAAAGATCAGTTTGCTTTTAACATGGTTTCTTAATTTTTCTTTACAAAATTAAGTGGCGACTCGTATTTGAATTTGAAATTTTAAAAAGTTTAAAAAGCGTGGTTAAACTACGAGTATCCACAATGACATAACATAAAGATTATCACATAACACAAACTGAGTTTTCTATGAATTGTGAAATTAAGGGTTTGAGTTTTGAATATGAATGAAGGCTAAGGGTTTGAGTTTAATTCTAAATCAAAGGGGTTCAAAGGTTTGAGATTCAGATGGCCATGGTATTCAACAAGCAAAACAGTTTTGAGGAAGAAATTTTATCTTTTCAATTTCATTGATGTAGATTTATTTATTTAATTTTTTATTTCGCAATGAAAGTGGGGTTTATTTTTCCATGGCTTATTTGTTGGAAATTTTAAAGAGGGTAATTTGGTCATTTTTCATTGTTTGACATTTTTCCATTATTTAAAACTTCTATAAATCTTAGATGGTAAGGTTATAGATGTAATTTGTCACTTTCTGTTACTTCTGTCTACTGACAAGGGAGGTCAGTGTAATATCCGAAATGTGAGGGGTGGCAAGTATGATCGAGCCAACCCTCATGATATTTACCTTGTAAAAAAATTATATGAACCTCCCTTTTAAGTGAAAGATGTCCTAATTGTCATGACGGAAAGGCTGAAAGTATCAATTTGCCTTTACTAAAAAATCAAGAATAGTGAAATATGAACTATCGATACACCAACCCTAACTGCTCAATCACACAGCCAATTTGCCTTTTGGGGACAATGAGAGTAACAGGGATGTCAAAATAGCTTGTCCGGCTCGACATTGATCAGGTTGGGGTGGGCTTCAGCTTTGGCCCATTGGCTCATGCCTCTCTTCAGGCTCAAGTCAGGCTAAGAACCCTAAGGGTAAATTTATCATAAATTGGCATAAATATATGTAATCATTTCTTTGTAGGTTAGGAATCAAATTGGATATAGCAACTTGCATTCTTTTTTTACTTTTTTAATACATGAAAATGGTCAAAAGTTTGATTATTGGGAAGCTTCTAGTTGGGCTTTTATACGGGCCTCGGGCCATGCTTGATCGGGTCGGGCTTTGGGCTGGCTCGAGCTTCAAGAGGTAGGTTCAAGTAAGGGTGAAGTCAAGATTTTTATTTGGGGGAGGGGCTAGGACTGGATAGATGAGTATTTATTTATATTTTTTATTGAATTTTTTTTAATATTACCTCTTCCTTTTTTTATTCCATAATAAGGGTTGAGTACTTCTTTTAATTTGTAAAGTTTGAGTGATTGTAAAACAATTTGGGTTAGACTAAATTTAGAAGTAGTAAGAAATAGTAATAAATATTTTAGGGAGATTGAATTACAATTAGGCCAATATACTAGACATTAATTTTTTTTCAAAAAAAAACTGAGAGGGTTGGAACTAAGAAAATAAGTTGGACCAAATATTTGAGGTGGGCTATTACCATTGAACTAACATAATGTGTTTTTGTTTTTTTAGAGTAATGCTAGTGTAGACACCCCATTTTGGTTCGTCCGTCGACAGAAAGGACCCCGCCTCAAGAGTAATCGATGATCGAAATCAGGGTTTTTCGGTTATGAAACAAAACTCCGTGAAGCACCGAGGTCTCCGAGATACATTAGAATAACCTTTAGAAAAACTTAGGTTCATTAGAAACACAATCTAGAGACAAAAACCCGATTTAGGATAGCTTTTTCACATGAAATGACAAAAAATCACTTTTTACTGAGCAAAATCCGGACCTCAGAATGGGATCCTGAGAACTCTCTTTACAAAATATTTCTAAAATAGCCTAAATTAGTGACCCAAGCCCTGTCATTAGAAAAAAACCACTTAGGAAAATATTCACCCTTTTTGTACCTTACAGATTTGCTCCTTTTTTGAGTCAGCCTCACTCTTTTGACCATATCTCAAAATCTAAAAATGTTTTTTGAATGAGACCAAAAACATCTTAAACTAGACTCCCACACCTTTCCAAAAATATATCACAAGCCCAAAAGGGATAACCGAGGTGAGAAAACGAAGTCCGGGAAGTCTGGAAAGAAAACACAACTTCTAGGGTGGCTTTCAGCTGTGTGCCGTGTCGCACTCCCGGACTATCGCCTCAGCCCTTTGACTGCCACTATGGCTCTCAGATGTCCTAGATGCATTCTGAGCCCTTGATTTAACCCCAATCCACGTGAAAATGCCCAAAAACGTGAAAATTTATGTTTTTTCCGTCCCATATCGCTTAGCTATGAAATTTTCACCCAAATTTCAAACTATAAAAAAGGGTCCTCCTCGCCCCATCCATCACATCTAAAAGTCCTGAGGACTAGAGAGCCCAAGGAAATCCCTCTGGAGGATTCTGAAGCACTCTTAGAAAGTCCTTAGGAATATTATGATTTTTCTAGTGTTAGGATCGAGTCTTGGAGTCCGTGGTGCCGAAGAAGCTTTGTAGGAGTATTCTGAGGAGTGTTCTTGGGGTAAGTTCTTCTTCTTTTTTATTTTTTATTTTCTGCTTTGATATTTATATTCCTAGTTCTAGGTTTAAGTTCTTGCTTATTCAAATTGTTCTTCTTTGTTAGTAGTTTAGATCTTTAAAGTCCTAGGATAGTTGTAATTCCTTGTTCGTAGTATCCCTATTAAAGCGAAGTTATCCTAATCGAAGCTATCCCTCTATGTTGGGTAGTCAGAGCTTGGAGGGTTGATATCTAATCCATGGATATCCGATCCCTGGTGATAATGAAACCTTAATTTGGATCTATGAGTTTAGATTTAGGGCATTCACGTAGGAATAATGTTATAATCCATATTAGTTGGGATAGTAGGCTATCCATGTTTTATTCATATTCATGCTTTAATTCATGTTCTTACATAGTTAGTATAATTCACTTAGTTTAATTCATAATTAGTCTAATTCATGAATTAATTCATATCCATGTTTATTCATGCACATGCATACACATGCACACTACTACACATAGTAGTCATGTTTGGACATGTATACATACTACCCATCCTTAGAATAATAGGATATTCTTAGATTATCCTATATATTATGTCTATTATTGTCCTAACCATGGTTAATTAGGATAATTGGGAAAACTATGCTATCCCGGGTAAGTTCTCTAGCATCCCTCTTATTTATTACTTTCTTAGGATCATATAAAAGCATGCTTAGGTGGATAAAATACAGATTTAATTTCCTTACATGATTACATGTGTTTAGATGTCATGTTTTTCTAAGGTTTTTGTGTGTGACTTTCACATTTATTCAATTTTAATTTCTTTTTGCATCCATAGCTGAGCGTTGTAATATGTATAGTTCCCGAATTGCTGTTTTAGCACGTTCATTGCATGTAATTGCTTAGTTTCTTGCACGATTTTCTTGTATTAGTTGTTTATAATTTGAATTTGGGTTGCATTAAAAATAATTGAAATGGTCCATATAATGTCTAGTCAAATACCTTGAAAGCTTGAGTAGAGCCCATCTCACGAGAGGGGGTGTTTTAGCATGATCTAGCTCATTCATCTCTCATATCTTAACCCCCGAAACAAGTTCTTTGGAGATGACGGGAGGGTGCTCCCTATCCATTGGACTTAATAGATTTAGTTTCCTTGGTTTCCTTTATCAAACCAAGTGGCGACTCTATTGGTAAGGATCTCTCTGAATTTAGTCTTGTGGGATAAAACATGGATTACTCACTCGTGTAGCCTCGGACATGGATTATGGGCATCGATTGTTGCCTTGGGTGGGATAAAAAACCCCATGGAATTCAAAATATAAGTAATCCGAATCAGTCGGATCAGATAAAGGCTAATGAAGGGTGGCGAACCTCACTTGTGGCTGTTGGTATGAGATTTGAATGGGATCAATCAAGTGGGCTTAATCCTTCTAGGCCTCAAGCATGGTTCGGGTACCCACAGCTAGCTTTCCAAATTTCTATCACAAAAGTGTTTCCGAAACGATGTGGCAGTGGGGCCAGGTCTAATGCAGTGGGACCAGTTAAATTTTGATTGGAAGTTATTTACCTAAACTTACTGCCACATCATTTGGGAAGTATTTTTGAGATACAAATTTGGAAATCATAGCATTACTCTTTTTTTTTTTTTTGGATTAGGCAATAAAGGATAAGACATATTTATTAAATATTAGGGTGGGCTAAACTACAATTAAACTCTAACTATTCCAAGTAGGAAAAACAATTCTCAGAAATTGGGGGGGGGGGGGGGGGTTGGGTTGGCTACAACCCAACTCAGCCCTTGGGCCCAAGGCCTACTCGGAGATGCTATGGCTAAGCTTAAAGCCCATTTTTCTGATTAGACTACAAGCTGCCCGTCAAGCCCTTTTTTTTTAACACCCCTATAAAGTAACGAATAAAGGATATGTAAAGCAAGCATAAATGTACTAAATAACCATTAAAAAAAATAAGCAAATTACAATAAAGGCAATCTAAATTAGAGAATGCGCACAAAAAAATATGCTGAAATTTTGTCCATAATTAACGTGTGATATGAACGCTTATTAGATAGCTGGTAGAATCAAATCACTTGGCCATAACATAGAATTTTCCAAAAGGAACAGTTTAAACTCTAAAGTGAGCTTGGCAGCCTTTTCTTTGCTATCGTAGTTTGGAGTAAAGATTTAGGCACAAACACTCCAAAAACAAATTATACTAACACTAGTAGAAGACTGTCATATATTAGAGTTGATACATTTTCGTCCCCCGTGTGGCAGACAACTCTGCTATATGGCAGTCTCGATCCCACTAGTATTAGTGTAATTTATTTGTGGAGTGTATGTGCCCAATTCTATACTCTGTAGTTTGGAATCAAAAAATGTCACACCCTAACCCGTCACACGCGGATTAGGACCGTGTAACAAAGAGTTACCCAAAACAAAACACCATTTATTAGCAATAAAATAAGAGTTAAACATAAGAAAAGGAATTCGTTAGCTTAGACCGGCCCAAGGGTAAAATAGTCATTAAAAATATAGTCAAATTTATATCAAAAAATAGCCCTTCGAGTCTCGGTTCCAACGCAAAAAACGTCACACGAATCCAAATTTTCTAGAAAGAGTTATGTCTGTTTCCGTAAAAGTCAACAGGCCAAAAATAGACCTGCGGATTCTGTAGATCAAATTTCTACACCAATTTTTTCTATTTTAAATAGTTAAAAACATATCCAAAACTAAGTTACACATACAAACTCAATCTCATTCAATACCAACTAATCCACTAATAGGCTCATAACACCTTGAAAACTAAGTCGAGATTAAACTAGCTTTATTACAAAATCATTCGCCTAACTAGTCTCAATTTCAAAACATATAATATGAGTTTCTAATTACAAAATTTTACAACCAACTCCCAACCCAACTGAGTACGCCCACAAACAATGTATTAACATATACAACAAAAGAAACATACTCCCAAGTTGTCCAGAACCCTGTGGTTCAATGCTTCTCAATGTGATGCTCATCTGAACCTGCGTGGTCTTTAGCCACAAAATTGACTAAGCTATCGTTCAGTGAGTACATGGTACTAATGATGCCATTGGAGTATTTAATGAATCATAACATCAATTATGCATTCACAACAATAAATAGTCGCAGGCGTGTCAAGTAACCAATCACCATCGTTCTGAACCCCTGATTCTAGGCCATTCGCACTTTTGTCATCGCTTTAAAAGCGATATCACACTCTCATGAGACCGAAGTCAATTCGTTGTGGTCATCACCACCGTCCTCTTTTCTCTGAGGAATTCGTCCCCTTTTCTCTGAGGGATGACGTCCCTTAAATATGGGCTAAATAATGGTGATTATTACTTGAGACCTTTTGACCCAAATAAGCACATAAGCACTACAACATGTCAAACATGGCAATTTCAACATTTTAGATATGTTAAATACAAATTAATCACATGTTTTCTCCTTAATCAATAATTAATCATTTAAAAGCATTTAATAACAATTAAATAACATTAAACATCCAATTTTGGGATTAGGACACTCACCTCACAAGTAAAGCTTAGAATTCCCAAATTCCTTCGCAAAACTAGCTCTAGTTATTCCCAATGATATCCCTACGTATATAGATCATAGATATGTATCACCCCCCTAAAATGGGTCGCAAAAAAACGTTACCAAAACTGAAAAAGAAAGATATAGAAATAATCCTCTCACCTTCACGAGCCCGAATATGACTTCGATTTGCGAAATAAAGGTCGTACGGTGAAGCTACAGTGACGGAACGGTAAAGTGATTTTTTTTTCTTTTTCTTGCCAAGATACTCTTTGTATCTCTATTCTATTTTCTACTTTTTTTTAAAGCAATGGTGAGTCACCCAAAATGAGGTGTCAACCTTGTGATCCCCTAGCCAAACGTTGGCTTTATCGCTCTTACACCCCCACAATTTTTCAAGTCTTATCATAAAACCCCCTGAACATTATATTAATTACCCCAATATCTAAGTAGATATGTGTCTATGTTACACATGGGTCCAAAAAGTGGTCTCAAATGTTTTATAAAGTTGCTAATTAACCTACTAGTTATGAATCATGTCCCTATTCGCTCTCACATGGATACCCAAACTGATATCATAAAAAGCCACAATTAATAATAAAATATTAAAAATATTTTAACAAATATTCATTTAATCATATAAATGCAACTGAATACAATTTATTTAATCTGGAACTCCCGTGGGTCCCACTTCATATCTATCAAATTGTGCCCTTATCAAAGCATTTATCACATCGGGGTGACTGAAACTCACCCAAATCATCACATGCAATTAATCACACTAATTAATGCATGAGGAATAAATATTACTACCTTTTTCTGAGCACGGGTATTACATCTCTCCTTCCCTTTTAGAAAGTTTGTCCCCAAACTTTTCTTGTCTTAAGTAAACTCACGGTTCAACTCTGACATTCAACACTGTGATACGCAGTATAGAATACATTACACACATTGATTAATTCCCATTTTCTTTAACATTTCAAATGATCCTACTGAATCACTCAGTTCTTCAAGCCATACCATTCTCTGATGATAACACATTTAGAATTTTCTGTCCCCGTAGTAGACATTTCTATCAACTTCCTGGAAACAAGACTCACTTACCTGTGATGTATTCTCAATCAATCATCAACTTGTGAAAGGCATTATTCCAATATTCAATTTCTTTCCCGTTGCCTCGTGCGAACTCCCAAAATATCAGTACAAGTCAAATATTCCACTTTATGATGATAGACATTAGTAAGCATAGAAGTTCACAAACAAATCGATTAACCCCAGCAAATTTGTATTTCTAATCATGAACATAATCAAATTTGGTCACCTGTCTATAGTGATTTACCCGTCAATATCTAATCTCTGTTGACTTTGACTGTCAACAGATACTCATTTGCACTTGGTCATTAATATCTTTGACAATAACCCAGGACTTTTCCATATTTCGATCTTCATTTTCTATTAAACCACACATCTCCAGTATGTTTTACAATTTTCATCTGAAGATAATTTTCTCAATATTGTAGCTTTAACTGCTAATTGGTGATACTCAAATTCCAATTATGTTCTGAGGAGGTTTTATCCCCTATAATCGATTAACGAGTTATCTTGTATAATAAAATGCAAGTAACACAGTCACATATCTGCTTATCAATGTATCATTCTATAATCCCATTATGAGCTTCAATATTTTTTTCAAAATCCATTCCTTTAGCTACCTACATTCAAAATGGATAATAGGCTACTAAATTTCAACACATCTTATTGTAGTATAATATCCAATTGCTTCCCTTTCAGTATTCTATTTGTAACTTCCCTCTCCCCTTTTTTTAAAAGAAAACAGAAATCCAAACATATCATTAAGTCAACTTCTTCCATGTGATACAATAGCATCAGTTGACTCAAATTACTCCTTATTTACTCATACTTGCCAAAATACTGATAATAGTTGCACCAGCTCAACTATTCTTTGATATTCTGTCTGTATACTTGACTAACCCAACATTTAAGCATATAATGAACAATTTATCATTTGTAGATAATCTTCTCAATAATTCAACTTTAACTTCTAATGGTAATATCCAGACTTCAAACTAAACATCAACAAACTTATATCCCTGCAGATGATTATCAAATCACTATATACAACAGAATACAATCACAATCTTTTTCCCTGAATCAATTTCATTCGAAATACTTGCTTAATTTATTGCAAAGCAAAAATCTGATCATTTCCCCTTTTCAATAATTTCATCATAAATATTTTTCTCTAAAAAGCACAGAAACAAATAGATCCCTGAGTCAATTCCACCTATTCTGATGCAATAGTGTCATTTACCCATACTCTGTTGATATCATTTCTTGTCTAGTTGTCTCAGACAATTTCAATTTCCTATCAAATCTCTATTTCGACGCAATCATTTTTAGATAATCAATACACATACAAAATTTTTCTATCAATCTCTAACTCATAGCACTAATAATCATTTTGGTTTTGCCTGAATAACGTCAAATGTCAAACCGTAGCTCAGCACGAGTTTCAACTGTCTTCTTTACAATATACTGAATTCCTGTCATGTAATCAAGTATTTCAAATCTCTGCAATTCATATAAGCTTCATGCTTGCAAAGTAACACTACCAAATATTCAATACAGAAGTAATCTCTCAGATTTCAAGTCTTGTGTCTGATTAATTCCCCAAAAAATACAAGCAGCTATCGTATCAACATACAACTCAATCTCAATTTAAAGTTTCATCTTAATGAACAAATGTTTAGGTATAGAACAACAAATTAAATCCATGTCTTCACAAATCAATTTTGTAATTCCTCAGAACTCTTTCATGTGATCAATATAAATCCACAAGTGTTCCTGTATAAATAACCATTTCTATGGTGTAGTTATGACTGTTATCACTCTCAGGTCTTCTATTAGCTCATCTCTTACCTTAAGGTTTCAATTATTGTAGAAAATTTATTCATTCATTTCCAATAAAAAATCTAATCTTCAATATTTTTTTCCTATCTCTAACAGATTATATATCAGCACCATTACAACTTGGGTCCTCAGCATAGTCCTCACAAATTTTCTTCACATCTTGTATCCTCCCAAACTATATATATACACCAACGATAAATAATAACATCATCACTAATACCGTCATATATTGATAAATTTATAAATTGCAGCTGGTGTTGTGGTTAACCCAATTATCTTCACAAATACTCGCATTTTCTATACTAGCTCTTCAACAAATCTTAATAATGTCTTCACTATATTCTTCTGTTACTCGTACCCAAATCTCAAGTTCATATCAGGAAACACACGTACGTACCATTGAGAATAACAGATAATTCATTTTGTCATTGCTCATATACTACTTCTCAACTATAATTTCAATCAACTTCAATTGATTCTAATTACTCTGTCTTTCTTCTTGTAATAACACCTATAATCTCCACAATATTGTGCTTAGATGAACAAATCCCTTATCAAATAAACTCACGTTCTGCATCTTCTTCGTTCTTAACTCTATAACTCCATTGGATACGGTACCCCGAATATTAGTTATAGTTCTAATATTTTGCTGATAGTAATTCTATCTTCTTCCAATCAAATAATTTAACCAGTCTTCAAATGACATATCAAGAATTCGTTTACTACCCAAATATTTTCAGATATCAATTTGATGTCTTCTAGTATTTAAATAAACCCAATTCTTGACAATTCTTTTTCATTAACCGGCGAATCGCAACTGTCTCTATACTAACTGATAACACTTCGTTAACTGTCTTAAAGATAGAACCCCATTTGGTTTGATTTTTGACCGTTACATAATCAACTAAAACATATTCAACTGGCAGCCTGCTCGTACCCTATAATATACCAGAATAGAAATATCAAACCATCAATTAGCATTCTTGTGCTACCCTCACATCACATACTACTGATATACCATAATCAAACATGATAACCCCAGATAAGTTATTACCAACCCCCCTCCCCCAATTCATACACTTAACCAGTTAACAACTTCCATGATGCAATAAATACACAACTCTTCTCAGAATCAGAAACACTTATGTAGATCACAGTTATATAAATAAATGAGTAAGTAAATAATTTAATAATTTTACCTCTACCTGATATCTGTGACATCCCAAGCATAAGTTATTGTTTTTCTTTCCCTTTTGGCGATTGAGCAAATCTTGAAGTAGTGTTAAATGTCGAAGCATTCGGATTCCCTTGTCGTTTAGTAAGACAATCTCGCATTCGATTACCCTATTGCCCACATCTAAAACAATTACCCCTGAACCCCAAACCCCTGGTTCGACAATTTCCCACGATATGCCCAAATTCCCTACAACATAACAGATTATAATGCTATAGCATACATCCCGGTGTCGTTTTTCACATATCGGACAATACAGATTCTTTTCTCTAGAAATACCACTTGTTGATAAACTACCCTCATTTACTCTTTTCAACTTACCTTGACTTTCTCTGGGACTTTTCCCCAATCTCTTACCTTTTATATTGACAGAACTTTCTCATAAACTCTTCTGTGGTCAATAATTCTGTTCTTACCTCTGGGTTCGAATTTGTATGTGGCTCTTCCACTGATAATGTAATAATTTTTACTATTCTCAATCCACCATTGTCGATGTATTTGTCTATTCTCCGAATCTATTGTTACCAGCCAATTAAGACTGGCAACCAATAACCTTAATGGTCACCATGCATACTATGTTATAAACATCATAAGCATGCTAATCAATAGCTTAAGTATGCTAAAATAAACGTGTATGCATGATCATGTAACTACGTGTTGTTGTGTGCACACTCACGCGTCGTTCGTCGTCTCTCATTCTCAAAGGCTCTAACCTGTTGCTCTGATATCAAAAATTGTCACACCCCAACTTGCCACACGCGAATTAGGACTGTGTAACAAAGACTTATCCAAAACAAAAACACCACTTATTAGCAATAAAAAAAAGAGTTAAACATTAGAAAAGGAATTTATTAGATTAGACCGGCCCAAGGGTAAAATAGTCATTAAAAAAATATAGTCAAATTTTATATCAAAAAATAGCCCTTCGAGTCTCGGTTTCAACACAAAAAATGACACATGAATCCGAATTTTTTAGAAAGAGTTATATTCGTTTGCGTAAAAGTCGACAAGCCAAATATAGACCTGCGGATTCTGCAGATCAAATTTCTACACCACTTTTTCCTGTTCTAAATAGTTAAAAATATATCCAAAACCAAATTACACATAGAAAATCATTCTCATTCAATACCAACTGAATCACAAACATGCACAAAACACCTTGAAAACTAAGTCGAGATTAAAGTAGTTTATTACAAAACCCTTCCCCTAACTAGTCTCAATTCCAAAACATATAATATGAGTTTCTAATTACAAATTTTACAACCAACTCCCAACCTAACTGAGTACGGCCACAAATAACGTATTAACATATACAACAAAAGAAACATACTCCCAAGTTGTCCAGAATCCCGTGGTTCAATGCTTCTCACTGTGATGCTCATCTGAACCTGCATGGTCATTAGCCACAAAATTAACTAAGTTTCGCTACATGGTACTAATCATGCAATTGGAGTATTTAATGAATCATAACATCAATTAAGCATTCACAACAACAAATGATCGCAGGCGTGTCAAGTAACCAATCATCATCGTTCTGGACCCTTGATTCTGGGCCATTCTCACTTTGTCATCGCTTTAAAAGCAATATCACACACTCTCATGACACCGAAAATAATGGTGATTATTACTTGAAAACCTTTGACCCAAATAAGTACATAAGCAACTCAACATGTCAACATAGCAATTTCAACATTCAGACATGTTAAATACAAACTAATCACATGCTTTTCTACTTAATCAATAACTAAGCATTGAATAACAAATAAATAATATTAAATATCCAATTTTGGGATTAGGACACTCACCTCACAAATTAGTCCAAATAAAGCTTAGTATTTCCAAATTCCTTCGCAAAACTAGTCCCTACATATATAGATCACAGATATGTATCACCCCTTAAAATGGGTCGCGGAAAAACGTTACCAAAATTGAAAAAGAAAGACATAGAAATAATCCTCTCACCTTCACGAGCCCGAATATGGCTTCGATTTGTGAAATAAAGGTCGTACGGTGAAGCTACAGAGACGAACGGCAAACTGAAACTTTTTTTTTCTTTTTCTTGCCGAGATACTCTTTGTATCTCTATTCTGTTTTCTACTTTTTTTTTTTTTTTTTTTTTGTTTTTGTTTTTAAAGCAAAGGTGAGTCACCCAAAATGAGGTGTCAACCTCCTGATTCCCTAGCCAAACTTTGGCTTTATCGCTCTTACACCCCCATAACTTCTCAAGTCTTATCATAAACCCCCTGAACATTATATTAATTACCCCAATATCTAAGTAGATATATGTCTATGTCACGCATGGGTCCAAAAGTGGTATCATATATTTTATGAAGTTGCTAATTAACCTGCTAGTTATGAATCATGTCCCTATTCGCTCTCATATTAAAAATACTTTAACAAATATTCATTTAATCATATAAATGTAACTAAATACAATTTATTTAATATGGATCTCCTGTGGGTCCCACTTCATATCTATCAAACTGTGCCCTTATCAAAGCACTTATCACATCGGTGTGACTGAAACTCACCCAAATCATCACATGCAATTAATCACACTAACTAATGCATGAGGAATAAATATTACTATCTTTTTCTGGGTACGGGTATTACAAAAAATGTTGAATTTCCCGGTTATTAATCTAATATGGTATCACAAACTAGTAAAACTCATTGTTTTATCCAACTGTACCCAAATCCATTCCAACTCCGCAAAAACCAAATATGTATTAGTATGTAACAGGCTTACAGGGAATAGCGTGGTATCCTATTATTGCCAATGTTCACTCTATAATTTCAACAATTTTATGACTACATGTTTTTTTGGGGCATAGTTTGGTAGTACTGAGTCACTTTATTTGTGAGAAAGCGTAACACTATTTTAGGAAGAATAATGCTATGCTTCTCAAATTTCAATCTCAAAAGTGTTTCTCAAATTGTCATGACCCATCCTGCTACGCGTCGAAATAGGACACGTGGCACGCCACCGAAGCTCATCCAATTCATTAAAACATTATAGCAGCAGAAAAGAAACTTAAAAAACTGACATTGAGTATACAACTTTTTTGGAAACAATTCCCACGAAGATGTAAAATCCATACAAATTTGAAAGCGTAATTATATTTCAAAATGAATGAATTAATGTTAAAAAGGTCACAAAGGTACCTTAAGAACTAACCAAAACATTTAAATAATTTTCGAAAGGGGTATAAAAAGAATACATGTAGAGGTCATTTCGACCGGTCGAATGACCACCTCGACCGGTCGAATGAACCCCTGGCAGAATTCCCTTTGACTGTAGCATTTTTGCAAAGGAAATCACCCAACCTAACATTTTGCAAACCTCCCAAACTTCAGTCCAATACTTCCCAAGTCCATCAAGATTGCAAGAACATATACACATCTTACTAATCCTCGAAAAGAAACGGTAATAAAACAAGTTAAGGCTTGTTTGGGTTAAAACACTAAAGTACTGTTACGTTCCTCTAAAATATGAAATTGACAAATTAAGCATTCAAAACACGAATCCACGGGTTCGAATCCGTTACAAACTTAACAAAAAGGAGTTGTGAAACATATTACATCTTTACTAATCCATTCCAAAGTTCTATGTGAAGTACATAATCCGAACTACCCAAAATTACATCATTTGGAATGGAAACAAAAATATATACAAGGATGATTCCCATCATCCCACGGCCTCACTCCTCACGCTTGTTCTTTCCTTTCCTTTTATCACCTATAATAGAGTAAAGCTCCACTGTTCAGCTACATGTTGAGTGCACAATTTCTAACATATGCATATATGACAAATCATGCTTCAATATCATAATTCACATCAATAGTCTCTAGGGAGAAAATTACATATTCATCCAGTAGCGGTAAGTCCAAGCCTTAAACTATGATGTCCACGACTAGTCCAAGCCTACAACCATTGCATCCCCCAAGTGCCTTGACAAGTCCAACCATTAAACCATGCACAGTAGTCGTCACTACTAAATTCTCAAACATCGAGAAGCTTACTCCGGATGAAATTGCATAAAACTCCCATTTGACCCACATAACCATCTAGCATGTGCATGTAAACAATTAGACATGCTTTTCATAACTTGTCAAATGCATAATTAACAGGCCTAATACTAACACATAAATTTTTCCCAAATCAAATTTTGACTTCGATAATCAAAATATGTAAATTTCCTATATAACATAGGTTAGAAATTCATACCTCGAGCTATAGTCTTAAGATTTCAGGAGGATCATAAGAATACCGATACTAAGTTAGATCTCCGATTATACGCAAAACCTACAAGCATTTACATGTTTTTCCCAAATTTCTAGAATTAGGATTTTATAAAAACTAAGTCAAACAAGGCCTAAGGACTATCAAAACGTAGGTATTACCTCATTGTGTTCGAATATGAATCTAGAGAAAAACTGACGGACGGGATGTCGTCGATTTGAGTCAAGAAGCTCTAAGCAACCAAAATCTACTTTCTTGCTCTCAACTTTAGGTTTAGGAAAACTTTACAAATGAAAATATCTCATCAGTTTCTATATATAGGCTCGACTCTCAGAAATTACGTTTAACTCCCGACGAGCTCTTAAAACTTCTAATTATTCTCTGAAACGTCTTACACGTATAATTCATTGATTAACAAGTGAAAACTATAAATTACTATAAAAGTTTTCGTCTAATTTCCGCTTGTCGTCGTAATTACGTTCTGAAAACTATTTTCGTGTAATTTCTAGATAACATACCTTTTATGCAACGCATCTCATTGGTTATTAATATAACATTCAAAACGATCTAATTAAAATCAAAACTATCAGAATTTACACAAACAGATAAAATGGCTATTCATAAATACCAAACAAGTCAAATAACATTCAATCACATAAATGTTATTTAAACTATGTCAATGCCTCAAGATTTACTAACTTCCCGTGTACTCGATTGACACTCCACGTTGACTCACATTTAACCTCATTCACAATTATCAAACAACATTGATAATCTCAACAAAATAAATTATGAAATTTAATAGTTAGATTTTCCGGGACAGGCGTGACACAAATAATGTGGCAGTGGGGCTAAGTCTAATACAGTGGAACTAGTTAATTTTTTATTGGAGTTGTTTACTTGACCCCACTATCATATCATTTGAGAAACACTTTTGGGATAAAAATTTGAAAATCATAACTTTACTCTTTCAAAAAGTACAATAAGTTTAAAGCATGTCAAAGCACTAATTTTTAACCAAAATAAATAATCAAAGCCAAAATCAAAATTTTGACCACTTTCATCAAATTGCTCTAACCCTAACTTATCAACTTATTTATCAAGTTTATTTATCAAACCCACTAACTTTTTAACTTATTTATCAAATTTATCAACTTTTCAAAGTCTTCTTTTGAAGACACAACTTCACCAAATTCTTTTCCTCTAAGGTTGAGTTTTGAACTGACGACTGCTCAAGAAAATTTCTTTTGCACTATTACACTAAACTTAAAGTCATATTTTTAAAATACTAAGGGAGTGTTTGATAAACTAAATAAGTGTTGCAAATAAAATTATCAACACTTATTTTTTTTTTCAATGTGTTTGATAATATACCCCCTTAATTGAAAAAAAATAGTGAAAACCCCGCTAAAAACTTTAAGTGAAAATTTTCTACTAAAAATAATCACTAAATGCAACATATTTCAGTACTTAATTTATCAAACGGAGCCTAACTTTGTAAAAGTTGATAAATTTAAAAAATAAGTTGAAAAATTAACAGGTTCAGTTAATAAAACTCCAAATCTGTAAAAATAAAATTCCTCAAAATCCTCTCCCTTATTAGCTAACTAGATAGATGGCTGGCGAAATTTTTTTTCTTAAAATTCGGGTACATTTTACAGAGCTGAAACACTTACTGCCTACAATGACAGGATCCCCACATGACTGTGGCCAAGTCCTACGACCCTATATCATTGTATTATTATTTATTTGTTTTCAAATCTACCCTATAATTGAGTATTAGCATTTGACAAGTGGTTGTATGTTCTATGATTAACAAGACAAGAGACCTTAAGAAAATAAGGGATCTGTCGTCGTCAATACAACTTTTGATACTTCCATATACATCTACATACATATATATATATATATATACACACACAATCAGCTCTTAAGTAAACAGAATTGAGTGAATGTACTAGTGAATATGTTTTTTTAGCCTAAAAGAACTCACATGCTGCTTTTAGGTTAAAAAATATGTTCATTTGGTATGTTCACTCAACCATGTTCATTTAAGAGTCTCACCACATATGTGTATATGTACAGTCAGATTCCAGTGCGCACTAAGTAAGCACATTGGGCTTTTAACCTTCAAAAAAACTGCGGGGCGGCGGGATCGGGGTGGGTCAATGGTAGGGGTGTTAGCGGTCGGTTTCGGTCGGTTTTTTCGGTTTTTTGTGGTTTTCAAAACCGACCAATAGGTTCGGTTTTGGTCGGTTTTTCGGTTTTGGTCGGTTTTTCGGTCGGTTTTAGCTTGTACATACATTGTATAAACCGACCAATCGGTTTTTTGGACAATCGGTTTCGGTCGGTTTTCGGTTTTTCGGTTTTTGTTATCACCCCTAGTCAATGGGGTGGCCCATGATTTTTTTTAGACTTAAAAGCCGAATGTGCTCACCCAGTGCACACTGGAGCTTGACTGGGTATATGTATTTGTCTCAATTGATGATAATGAAAATAACAATGCTAGGGTCACAAACAAATCTCACAAACACTTACACCCACAGTCTATCTCTCTCTTGGATGGCACTATAGAGTCTACTGAAATTATTCAGACCCCACAGTATCACCCAGGAGAGAGATAGACTGTGGGTGTAAGTGTTTGTGAGATTTGTTGTACCCAAAAATATTACCCTAATGAAAAATATATGTATATTTATCAAATGAAAGCAAAATTGTAGGTCCTAAAATAGTGATTTTTCAAAAGCAATGTGGTTTCAACTAACATTTTGGGATGTATGATAATTGTAAACTAACACAACTAAGAGCAACTCTAATTCTATATGTCATTTTTATCATGTCAATTCTATTTTTTGGCATTGTTATAGTATCAAATGCTATATTTTGACATTTTGCTCCAATACTACATGTCATTTCAAATGCTATATTTTGGTCCAACTACCATTCATCTTTCAAAATAGTCTTTTGTTAAGGGGGCAAAAGGGTCATTTAATAAATATATATGCTGCACAAATTTTGCATCCTAAATGTTTCTTAAATACATGTGGTAGGGAAACTTTATAGGCCAAAATATATATATATATATATATATATATGTGTGTGTGTGTGTGTGTGTGTGTGTGTGTGTGTGGCAGTGGGACCACTTTAATACCCTTCAATCAAAATCAAATGGTCCCACTATTGCACGTATTACAAAAATATTTGGGATGCAAAATTTGTAAAACATAACAAAGAAAATGATCAAAATGTATTATTTCAATACTCATACACTGTTGTGACACAAATGACGTGTTATTTGTTGTGCTAAATATGACATGACAAGTGATCATGCCAAAATTTGGAATGACCAATGGTGTCGCAATTGCATTGGAGCACCCAATACTATTTGGTCATGCCATAAAATGGGTGTGGCAGCCCATTTGGCAGTGCATTGAAGATGGTCTAAGATGTATCATAGACATTTAGGGTGTGTTTGATAATCCTATTAAGTGATAAAAATGAAAAGATTCAACACTTATTTTTTTAGTGCGTTTGATAACATACCACTTAATTGAAAAAGTAGCTCTAAAATCACTGAAAAATTTAAGTGAAAAATTTCTACTGAAAATAATCACTAAATGCATTCTACTTTAGTAGTTGAAACACTGTTTTAAAGAATAAAACTACAAACGCTTAAAATTTTCAATACTTAAAATTCAATACATAATTTTCAGTTTTATCAAACGCACCCTTACCAAAAAAAAAGTTAATCATCCACGGCGGAATGAAAAATGTGTATAAATACCAATGAATTTATGGAAATATGCAATGACTTTCTTTAGACATGTTTAAATAACTAAAAAGTTTTTCAAGAAAAAAGACCCTTTTTCAGATTCATTAAAAGCATGTTTGGTTACCGGGAGCCAAAAAGCTATTTTGCACCTGTAATTGTAAAAATTAAAGTGTTTAGGCATTGCAAGACTAAAAGCAATTGCAAAAGCACATGGGCAAAACTTGCCATTGAAACGCAAATTCTGAAAGCCGGCCATCCGCAGCTGTGGTTTGACCACCAAAAAGTATAAGCTATCATAATTGCAAAAGTATAAGCTGCCCAAACAGCCTCTAAAGCTAGAAAAAGAATGTGGATCACCAATTCATCCCTTCCCAATTTGGACTCAGATCGTCGGTAGCATCGTTAGCACCAATGGTGCGCGACGACACACTCTTGGATCCCATTTTTCAGTTTTTCAAAAAAAATTAAATAAATAATATATACATATATCGTTGCGTTGGCAACAACAACCGTTGTAATGAATATTTTCTCATACCTTAGAGGGCTACCGATGATCCATAGCTCCCCAATTTTGCTATGGACTCTAATTGCTAATATTTCTCTCTCTTTCTTTCTTTCTTTCTTTTTTTTTTTTTTTTTTTTCGCTCTGTTTTCCAAATAATTTAAGCTAATTTAACATACAAGGTGTATGACAATAACTTTTGGAGTTCATAAGTGATCATGGAACTCCAAAGGCTAAACTATTTTGAAATCAAATTCTGCAATATAATAGCAAAAATAAAAATAAAAAAATTGTAAACAATTGCAATTTACTAAGCGCTACCTTGAATAGATTTTGATCAAAAGAAGTTTTTTCCCAGTTGAATTTCAGCAAGTAAAAGTTGTGCCCAATGGGCCTAATAGAATATGAATAAGTCTTGAGGCACCGAAAAAGTGCACCGAATGATCGGTGGCCTCCATTCTCTAGAACTCATGTCCTATACGTGTGGGATCCATCGAAATAGATAGCACCAATCATTCGGTGCCTGTAGCATTGTTGATGGATTAGATTCATGGGCCGGCTGGTTAAAGTAGAACACCACACCTCAAATTTACCTTTCCCCACTTGGATATTCATCCACTTTAAAAAGAAAACAAGAAAAATATATGAATACAATCCCCTGGAATCATCTTCTTCTTTTTCTAGATGAATCCCCTGAAATAATCATTGAAAAACCCTTTTACAAACCCAGAAAAAAAAAAAAAAAAAAAAAAAAAAAAAAAAAGAGAGAGCGAAAGGAAAAAGAAAAACAGAGAGTACTACACTAGACCACAAGTCCCTCTAAGTTTACAACACCTAAAAATATTTCACACATGGCCACTAAATATTAAGGCATGTACAAAATACATACCTATATATACTATATATTTTATATATATATATATATATCACATAACTGGGACAGGTATAAGCAACTCATGATTAGGTGGTCCATCAACCGAACCACTAGAAGAGGAGTCACGGTTCTCCTCCGCCGTCGCCGACTTCCTGATGAACTCTATGCAATCCGCCACCGCCTCGCTGTGGTGATCATTTTCCGGACGATAATAAGGCCGGTGAGCGTCGGCAGAAGACCCAGAACTCCGGTGGGTGGTGGCGGCCTTGGAGAGAGCCGAAAACATGATCAATCGAAACACGGCTTCTCGAATTCGATCAAGCAGAGACATGGGAGATAATTTCTTGTTGTTTTTGAGTCTTGGGACGCAGAGGTAGTGAGTCTTCATTGTGGTGTTTTCCCGGGCTCTGTTTGGGTAATTTCTCTATTACTTTTTTTCCCGGGTTGGGGGGTTTGTTTGTTTGGTTATATATATAAACATCGAGTGTTCTAATTTTGTATGTATATGCTTAGGGTGTATGTGATGAGATCATGAGAGAATCTTTGAACAGGCACACACAACACACCAAATATTTTTTGTTATAATAGTATATTTAGTATTGGTTGTGAATGTGAGTACGAAGTTGGGATTGTTAATAAGCTGGCTTGGCTTGATTGGCTCAGCTGGTGGCAAGCTCAGCTATTTTAGATATGAGTAATACTTGGGACACAACTAAAATATACAACTTTGGAATACAACTTCCATTTTGTGTCGATCTCTCTTTTAATGGGCCCCACAGTGTCAGTGGATCCCACAGTACCCACTAGGACCATTAGGAGAGAGATAGACACAAAATGACAGTTGTGTCCCAAGGTTGTATCTTTTGGTTGTGTCACAAGTATTACTCTTTAGATATTAAATACTACTCGTAGTGAGTAATACTACACACACTCTGAAAAGTACATCAAAATACACAATTTTACTAAAAAAAAGTTGGACCTTGTGCTCAAAAGTCTGCAACACCCCTTTTTGTGTTTACAGACTTTTCAGCACAAGAGGTAACATTCTTAAGTAAAGTTGTGCATTTTGCTTTACTTTTCAAAGTGTGTGTAACATTACTCATAGTATTGGAATAATGCTACATACTACGTCACATCACATATATGATGTGGTAATCTTGACCAATATTAATCAAGTATATGTGACCAAAATGCGTTGTTATAGTTTTATTATATATTGATGGTCATTGTGCTAACCTTTTAGCATTATGTACATGTAGATATCTATGGTGATCTTTTTGTGTCATATATTATTTGGTTATCAGGTCAAACTGTCACATCACATAAATGATACTCCCTCTGTTTTATTTTATGTGTCTATCTTTCTTTTTTGAGATTCCCAAAATTGTTATCTACTTTCTTAAATTAGTATGCAAATTTTACTTAATTTTCTAAACTACCCTTCCTTGCAATCAACACCAAAACAAAATAAAAAAAGGAAGTGCAATGATTATGGGCAATTGTGGAAAGTAGGTGTAGATTCTTTTTGTCCCCTTAAATAGTTGGATTCCCCAAGATGGACACATAAAATGAGACGGAGGTACTATGAAAATCTTGAACCACACAATAATTTCTCAAGCTAGCCTTTTTTTTTCCTCGTCTTTCGGGTGATCAACAGCTAGATATAGTCATCACAATATGGTTGTTTAACAAGAAGTTGTACAATATATAATGTCTTAGGTTCAACTTTTACTTGTGATTGCTCCTATTACATTTTGCGTAATGCTATGGTGTTTAAATTTGAGATATTCTAAATGTTATAAGAGTGGTACCACATTTGAAAATCATACCACTATTCTTACAATTTTTTTAGTGAAACATGGAATCGCATTGGTTATTTGCAACGGTTTCTTCAAGCCTGAAAGAGGGCTTCGGCAAGGAGATCCCTTATCTCCCTTTTTCTTTATTATTTGCTCTGGTTGTCTTTCTTGTCTTATCCAAAGAGATGCGGATCTTGGTTTTATTAGTGATATCAGGGCTAGAAAAGAATGCCCTAGTTTTAACCATCTTTTGTTTGCAGATGACCTCATTGTGTTTGGTAAAGCTACCCCGGAGGAAGCCACAAACATCCTGGATGTTCTTAATAAATATGGTAAGTGGTCCGGGCAAAAGATCAATTAGTCAAAGTCCAAAATTCTTTTTAGCAGGAATGTTGATCCTGATGTGACTAGGGCTATCTACTCTAAATCTGGTATGAAGAAAGCCCCTCTCGACTCCAAATATCTCGACCTCCCCCTCTCCTCATTGGGGTCCAGACGACTCTTATTTGCCGATGTCCTTACTAAAGTGCAAAAGAGACTGAATGGCTGGAAAGCTTCAGTTCTTTCTCAAGCAACCAGAACCACTCTTATTCGAACTGTGACTCAAGTTATATCGGTCTATAACATGTCCATCTTTCCCCTTCCGGTCATGTTCTACCTTAGATGCTCTTTCTGAAATTTTTTGTGGGGTAATTTTGGCAACAATAAGAAGACTATTTGCTTTAAGGCTTGGGACTCGATTTGTTGGCTTAAATCTCGAGGTGGTCTAGGCCTTCGCAGAATGAAGGATTACAATAGAGCTTTTATCACCAAACCTGGTTGGAATATTTTCACTCAAGAGGCAAAACCGTGGGTCCAACTTATGAAGGGGAAATACTTCAAGAACTATGAATTTTTTCATGCTTATATTAAGCCATCCTCTTCTAGGGTTTGGAGAGGGATTGCTAATGTGATTCCCCTTCTGAAGGAAGGTTGCTATATGTTTCTTGGTCCCGGCAATCAAACCAAGATTTGGAGTGTTTCGTGGATTCTCGCTATTCCCGGATTCATCCCAACCTGAAGAACCTCAGTATTTCCTAACCCCTCCATTGTTAAAGATCTCACTTGGGCTTCTTCTGGTACATGGAACTCTCCTATTTTGTCCTTCCTTTTCGATGAGGATATTGCTTCAGAGATTCTTGGCATTCCTATGCCCACAGGTCGGGAGGATGACAGAATAATTTGGTTACCGGATAAAAAGGGATCCTTTTTCGGTTAAACTCTTACGGACCAATCCCCTCGGTCCACCATTTAGGATAGGACTCCTCCGGCCTTCTGGTGCGAGATTTGGAATGATAGGCTTCATAAGAGACATGATTTGTTCTTGTGGAAGGTTGCTTCTAATGCTATTCCTACAAGGGAGATGCTCTCCTCTCGTTTCCATATTACTGATACTTCTTGTGTTATATGTGGTTTCCCTATGGAATCTCTCGACCCCACACACGCATACAAACCCAATCCAACCCCACCCCACCCCATAACTCCACAATGGCCCATAACAAAGCTCAACAACAGTCCCTCATTCCGACTGAACGCACAAATATAGAGAACAAGAACTTCCCTTTAGGAGAATCGAACCCTTGACCTCTCTTTGGAGAGATCAATGTAGGATCACTTGACCACTTGTGTCGTTGGTACTTGTGATCATTTCTTAAAGTTGAAGAGAGTGCTTAAAAGTTTGACCAATTCAAAAATCATAGTTTGCATGCCACCATTTGTTTACAATTATATATAATTATAATTATGTGCAAAGATACAGTGAATGCTTGTAACATGCACTCACTCAGAAGCCAAACTTGATAAATTTGAGTAGGGGTGTCATTCGGCCGGAACGGAACGGAAATCGCTCTTTCGGAAAAATTTCCAAAATTTTCGGAACACCAAAACCAATTCCGATTCCTAATCCAAAATTTCGGAATTCTCATTTTGTGTTCCGATTCTGAAATTTCGGAAATTTCGAAATTTTTCGGAATCAATTTTTTTTAGGATTTTCATAATCTTTAGGGATAAAATTTTTCTTTAAAAAACTGGGGAAGCTCACAGATATGAGACTTCATTGATTTTTTTTATTAAGGATTTTCAGAATTTGAGATTTAGTTGAAAAATAAAAATAGATCTGAAATTTGCGAGAGGAAATTCACAGATCTCAAGCACGAAGAATGGATTCATCAAAAATATAAACAGAGATCGATCTATGTATAACAACAAAAACACACAGAACATCCATCCAACCGTAGACCCAAAAAAACTTCATGATCGGAGGGATTCTAGATAGAGATCGAGATTTTCCCCAAAAATTAAAAAACAAAAGAGAGACATCGAGAGAGAAACGCCTAACCTCAGTCCTTCATCGTGTCTTCTAATTCACCACCATCTTCATCCTTCGTCGCGTCTTCTTCATCATCGAGATAGTGACACCATGGCTGGTTGCTGCACACTAACATGGCCGATCACTGCACCACCACCTACATGCTTTGTCTCATGAGGATGAGAGAGATTGGGATTTTGGAGAGAGAGAGAGAGTGATCAGATTTAGAGAGAGAGATAGACCGACAGAGAATAGAGAGTGAGAGAACAGGGGGGTGGGGTGTGGAATGAATGGGGCTGACATTTGTTCTAAACCTAATCCCTTTTTAACTTTCTTAAGTTTTTGTAAATTCTATTTTAGTACAAAGCCTTTCAAAATTATATTGAGACCCCCACTTATTAGATTAATACATATAGTACAAGGAAGTCGGAATATTTTTGGAAAACATCGGAATATTTTCGGAAAATACATTTTCGGAATATTTTCGGAATTTTCGGAATTCTCAAAACATTCTGATTCCGTTCCAAATTTTTTTCGGAATTTTCGGAATTCGGAATTCATTTTTAGGTGCCAAAATCGGAAATTTTCGGATTGGAATCGATCGGAATCGGAATTTCCGTTCCAAATGACACCCCTAAATTTGAGTATTAACCCCATGCTTTCTCCAATTTCAATCTCATTTTAAATACTTATCATATTTGATTTCTAAATAATTTGATAATTAGTTCTACCACATGCAGCGTTTGTTAAATTTTTTGCGCATCAATTTTGAGATTCAAATTATTAAAAAAATAATAATAATAATAATAACATTATGCCATAAATTCTAGTCAACCAAATAAACCGCAAAATATTAATTGGATGATTTTATACCCACGACACGACATTATGAAGTCATGTGAGAAACTTAATAATTATCTCTTATAAAATGAGGCAATTATTGAGGCACCAAATAGTAATCATAGGCATGCTAAAAAAAAGGGTTTTAATGTGGGACACAGAACCTGCAAATAAAATGACAACTTGTCAGAAAATTTGCTGAAAATAATGGGGAATCAGTCTTAATTTAGTCAAGATACCAAAAATAGGGTCCTTAACAAAAGTAAATAAAAGTTTCGGAGTCTCAGCAATTGGGTTTTAGTGACAGTTAATTAAACTACAATAATGTTAGGTATACACATTTTTTTACACATTTTTTGACACATTATGCTTTAAATGCATATACTTTACCATTTATACAACATAAAGTACATATATTTAAAGCTGTGTGTCAAAAAATGTGTAGAAAAATATGTACAGTGTATACCTAGCATTACTCATTAAACTATATGGCACTAAAAACTTAGGGTGTGTTTGATAACCCCATTAAGTGCTGAAAATGAAAAGATTCAGCACTTATTCTTTTTCAGTGCGTTTGATAACATACCACTTAATTGAAAAAGCAACCAAAAAATCACTGAAAACTTTAAGTGAAAAATTTCTACTGAAAATAATCACTGAATACATTCTACTTCAATAGTTAAAACACTATTTTAAGGAATAAAACTCCAAACACTTAAAATTTTCAGTACTTAAAATTCAGCACTTAATTTCAATACTTAATTTTCAGTTTTATCAAACGCACCCTTAGTGTTGGTTTGGATTGACTTTCGATTTTGCATTTAGTAGCAGAACAAGTAGACGACTAGAGAATCAAGAGAAAAAAAAAAAAAAAATTAGATGTGAATTCCTAATTTGAGAAATATAGTGATTTAAAAATAATTAGTTATTTTCATTTAGATTTAGATCATTTACTAAACAAATATCTTAGAAAAAAAAAAATCAAAAAAGACGAAGCTCCCGCACCTCACAAACATGAAGTTGAAGAATGAAAATGCTGATATGTATTACACTCACACCAAATTACAAATGGTTAAATTCAGCAATTAGTAGTACGTTGACACATGTCCATGCCATATGGTGAAGATACACTCGCACGGTGCGAGCAGGTACACCATAGCAATGCCCATTTTTAAAAAGTTTTTAAAATTTAAACCTCCATAACTTTTGATCTACAACTCCAATTTTTACAAATTTTATACCGTTAGAATCGTGTCGATGAGATCTACAAAACCAGTACCATTGTTGAAATATTTTGAGCAAAAAAAAAAATTTATTTTTTATACATGCCTTAACTGCTTTGTTCCTAAAAAGTGGTGAAATTTCACCACTGTTTCACCATTATTTTAAATGTGGAGAAAATTTTGTTTATCAAAGATTTAAAATGATGAAATTATGATTATGGTGAATACTCTCATAAACTTCAAATGTTTTAACACCCACATGTATTTGGAATGCAAAATTTGGGACGAATATATATTTATTAACTGACCATTTTGCCCCTTAACAAAAGACTACTTTGAAAGACAAATGGTAGTAAGGCCAAAATATAACATTTGAAATAGCATCTATCATTGGAACAAAAATATCAAAATATTGCATTTGACATTGTAAACAATGTCAAAAAAATAGAATTGGCATAATGAAAATGGCATGTAGCATTTAGGTTGCTCTAAAAGTGGTGAAATTTCACCACTAATTTTAAATGTGCTAAAAACAGTGGTGAAATTTCAATACTTTTCAAAAACAAGGCTCTCAAGGCATGGTCTTTTTTTGCTTAAAACATATCAACAATGGTACTAGTAGTAATGGAAAAATAAAATAAATAAATAAAAATGCATGAATAACACAAAACATGAATACTGTTCAAAAGTGGTGAAATTTCATAAATTTTTAAGAACAAGGGTGTCAAGGTATGTAAAAAAAATTAAAAAAAAAAATTTGCTCAAAATATATCAACAATTGTATTAGTTTTGTAGATCTCGTCGACACGATTGCAACAGTATAAAATTTGTAAAAAATAGAGTTGTAGATAAAAAATTATGGAGGTTTAAAGTTTAAAAAATATTTTTGAAATTAGGCTTGATATGGTACAATTACTCACACCGTGTGAGTGACTGTCATAGGCTGCTTCTTGTGTGGCACGTGCGTGAGTGGGCAAATTTGAGGAAAAGAGAGAGATTCTTTGGTGTGGTTGAGGGTATGTTCGTCCAATAAAAAATTTAGGGACTTAAATCAACATATTTTTTTTTTAAATTATCCTTAAATCAATATATTTACATTAAATTATTCTTTTATCTAATTGACCCTAAAAAAATTATGAAAAATTAATCTATTTTTTGCATCACGGTCGAGTAGAAAGCACCACTTAACTTTCCAGCAATATGTGCTTTTATGGCTCTCGTAGTCCTTTTTTTTTTTTTTTTTTATAAATTTATACAAACGAGCTAATATGTGCATTTTGGGTCCCATAGACACCCAGACCAAAATTTACGATTGAGAAGTTATTCCAAACAGAGCTTAGACTAGAGGTACATGTTCGACGGAACGGAACGGATCAGAAATAGATATTTTGGAAAAAGGTTCAAAATTTTCGAAATGAAAATAACATTTTTCGATTCCGATTCCGATTCCGATTTTTTAGAATTTCCATTTTGCTTCCGATTCCAAAATTTTGAAAATTTTGGAATTTTCGAAATCCAAATTTTTTTAATTTTTTTCTAAAATTTTTTTTGAAAATTTTCAACTAAGAGCTCAAGCTTATAGCTCAAGTCATGCCACCTAGCCAAGCTCAAACTCAAACTTAATGGATTCACTTGACGCTTGTAGACATTTTATAGGGGAGCCGCTAATGCCAGAGCTAATAAAGCTAATTCCAGAGCAACTTATATTTTCTGGACCAAATTGCCCCCAGCCCAATTAAGAAACCCTTGAACCCTCTTTCTCTCATATCGTTCCACTCTCTCTCTCTCTCTCTCTCTCTCTCTCTCTCTCTCAACATGGATGATCTGCGGCATCTGCCTCCTCACTCTCTCTCTGCTGAAAGTTCTCACCGCCTCTCTGCCGACGAGCCTCAGTCCCTCTCTGCCGTCGCTCATCACTTCCTCGCCGACGAGCCTCAGTCCCTCTCTTGCGTCGCCTCAGTCCCTCGGTGTCGTCGCCTCACAGTGGCCACTGATCCTCCTCCCTCCCTGTTTGGAGGTAAGTGGTTTTTATCTCTCTTTAGCATTACCCTTTTTCTTTTATTTTATTTTTTCATAGAAAGATTGTTTGAGATTGAATCCATTGGCACAGATTGGGCTCTTTTTTAGGGTTATCATAGAACTCAAAACTATTGTTGTTTTTTTTGTTTTTGTTTTGTTTTTTTTTTGTTTTTCCTTAGAAACAAAATACAGTTGAAGTTCACTAGAAATAGTTGAATGTAAGATGATTTGTGATACATATGATTTTTGATTAAATTTTAGCCAAAAAAAAAAAAAGATTTTTGGAAAAAAAAATATTTCAGTTGAAGTTCACTAGAAATAGTTGAATGTAAGATGATTTTGTGATACATATGATTTTTGAATAAATTTTAGCCCAAAAAAAAAAAAGATTTTTGGGAAGAAAAAAAAAATTACAGTTGAAGTTCACTAAATACTTGAATGTAAGATGATTTGTAATACATGTGATTTTTGAATGTTTGATTTAGGTAACATGAATTTGAAAAAATAGTTGAATGTTCCCAACAACTTGAGAAGAAATATCTTACCCGTGAGGAACTTCTTAGCAGTGTTAAGAGATTTTTCTTAATGCAAGGGTATGTGGTATCAATCAAAAGCTCAAGAAAAGATAAATATGTGACTATTGGTTGTGATAGGGGGGGTTGTTATCGAGATAGACTTAATATTCCCATCGAGCAACGCCAAAGGAAATCGGCAACTCGCCTTATAAATTGTCCATTTGAAATTAAAGGAAAGAGGCAAATGGATGGCTTTTGGACACTTGAGTTTACAAATAGCTTACATAACCATGAACCATCTACTGATATGTCCGGACACCCTACTTGTCGTCGTTTGTCTAAAGAAGATGTCAAAAGTGTTCATGAAATGAGTGTATCAGGAATTGCACCGCGTCAAATTATTTCTTCTCTTCGGCAAAATAACCCTGATCTTCAAGTTGTGTCTAAGACTATCTATAATACGAAATCGAAAATTTATAAGGAAAAGTTAGGTGGTCGTACTTCAATTCAAGCTTTGTTTGAAGAACTTGGTCAAGGTAGTTTCATTTATAACTTGGCACAAGATGAAAGTGGGCATTTAACGCATTTGATTTTTGCACATCCGATGTCGACACATTAACTTGGAACTTCTTTAATGTGTTTATTATGGATTGCACTTACAAGACAAACAAGTATAAGATGCCATTACTTGACATTGTTGGGATCTCATGTTTCAACACATCTTTCTATTCATGTTTTGCCTTTTTGAGTAAAGAAGGGGAAGAAGATTATATTTGGGCTCTAGAGAATTTTAGCAAGATATTGGGTCCTGGATGTCAACCTTCTGTCATTGTCTCCGATAGGAAGTTGGCATTAATGAAAGCTATTCGAGTTGTCTTCCCCAACACTCATAACATATTGTGTGTGTGGCACATTAACAAAAATATAGTATCGAACTGTAAGCATCACTTTGAAGTGCAAGAGGTTTGGGATTCATTTCTATCTACTTGGAATTTGATTGTACAATCTACCGATGAAACATCATTTGAGGAATCTTGGCAATTGTTTGAACTTTTGTATAAAGGTAAGGAAGAAGTTTTAAGTTATATACGTAGAACATGGCTCCCGTTTAAAGATCGATTCATTGGTGCATGGACTGAAAAATATCTTCACTTAGGAAATCGTGTGTCTTCAAGAGCGGAAGGTGCACACTCAAAGCTTAAGAAATACTTGCATAATTCGAGTGGTGATCTTTGCCAAGTGAAAGATAAAATATGCTTAGCTATTAAAAATGAGTTTGAAGAGATAAAGACACAACTCTCAAGTGAAAGACTTCGTATTTCCCATAGTGTTAATATTCCCTTTTTCAAGGAAGTTAATACTCATGTGTCTATGTTTGCAATGAAAGAGCTACTTAAGCAATATGAGATGGTCAAGTTGGGTAAAATGCCATCTACATGCACTGGTAATTTTACATCTACCATGGGTCTCCCTTGTTCTCACAAGATGATGAGTTTGAAAGATGGGGCACTACCTCTTAGTTCTATACATTCACAATGGAGGATTGATATTAGCTCATTAACTAGCAATTTTGGTGAGATAACCAATGAAGAAGGTGAATTTGAAGGGTTGCTCAACGAGTTTCAAGATAAATATGTTCAATGGCCTCTTGTTCGAAAGGAAAATGCCCGCGAGAAAATTTCCCAACTCATAGGTGCATCATTGCCTTATCTTGAGCCAAATGTTGAAGCACACAAAGGACGCCCATCAAAGAAACAAAAGGAATCATTATCCACAAAGCGAGATCCTTCAAAGTTTGAGATTGTGGAGGCAAATCGACAATGTAGCACTTACAAAGGCGTTGGACATAATAGTCGTACATGTCAAGGCTCGGGATCCTTCTAAATTATTTGTAATGAATGATGATTTTTGTTCCAAAGATGATGAATGATGATTTTTGTTCCAAAGATGATGCACTTGCAAAGGCGTTGGACATAATATTTTTTTTCTTATTTTTATTGTAATGATTGTTGAATGATGATTTTTGTTCCAAAGAAGATGATGATGTTGAATTTTTGTTCCAATGACGAAGAAGTTGAATGTTGAATGATGAAGTTGAATTTTTATTCCAATGAAGCTGAATGTTGAGTATTGAATTTTTGTTCCAATTTTGCATTGAGTTTGTGCTTGAGCAATTTTGCTGAAGATATGTTGAATGTTGAATTTTTTTTCCAATGATGATGAAGATGAAGCTGAAATGGTATTGATATTTGGAAGTGATATTGTTTGAATTTTTGTTCTTATTTTGTATTTTATTCTAGCTGCTGGAGCAATTTTAATTCTGCAGAATATTTTACTAGTTGAGGGAAAGAGAGGTTGAGAGAGAGAGAGAGAGAGAGAGAGAGAGAGAGAGAGAGAGAGTGGAACGATATGAGAGAAAGAGGGTTCAAGGGTTTCTTAATTGGGCTGGGGGCAATTTGGTCCAAAAAATACAAGTTGCTCTGGAATTAGCCTTATTAGCTCTGGCATTAGCGGCTCCCTTTTATAGAAGCACATCACATTCCCTCTTTTATGTTTTTTCGATGTGCGATGGGCACCTCTAGCAAAGTTGAATTTTTGGAATATTTTGAAATTTTCAGAAAATATAATTTCGAAATATTTTTGAAAATTTTTCAGAATTTTTGGAATTCGAAAAACAATTCCGATCCCAATTTTTTCGGAATTTTCGAAATTCAAAATGCATATTTAGTTGCCAAAATCGGAATTTTCTGAATAAAAATCGATTAGAATCAAAATTTCTGTTTCAAATGACACCCTTAGCTGAGACCAAGTGAGTGATCATGGCCCATGGGATTGATTATGCAATTTTATCTTCTAGGATCCTTTGTTTTTAGACTCCGGAATTCACAAAGAAAAATGTGTCAGTTACAAAAAAAAAAAAAAAAAAAGAGAGAGAGAAATTACAATTGTGAAAAGTCAACCACCCTACCTTTTGAAAAAGATAGTTGTTTTTTTTTTTTTTTTTACGATTGAATTGTAGAAGCAGAAACTATTTCCAAATAGACCAAAAATAGACCAAAAACCCCATTATTTGTAGTTCCCTCTTGTTAATAGTAAGATGAGGTTTTTTTTTCTTTAAGAAACACACAAAAAAAATAAATAAAAATAAAAAATAAAAAATAAAAATTTGCCCTCGATCATGCCCTAGTCTCGCGGGCCAACTTGGTTTGAATTCTTTTTGGAGACACATGAAGTCATTATAAGCCCTTAAATTTTAGCAAGAAAATCCTCCCAAACGACAAACCCTTGTTTTGGCATTTGAAAATGGAATGGACTCCATTAATTTACATCCTCTTGAATAATGGATGAGTGGGACATTTGCACCAAAAGTTTATAGAGATTTTTGCTTGCCCATATTTAGGCGTGGCAAAATAGGAATAAAATGAGACACGTGTCACTCAGTGAAGTCTGAGTGAGCAATAGTGGACCAAAAATGGGTGAGCAAAAATGCTCTCAATAGTTTAAATTATCGAATTTTAGTCAAAAGTTCTTCAAAATAGATTTTTTTTAATGTTAGATCCAACTCATTTTTTATTTTAGTCAAAAGTCCACATGTTATAAAAGTTATAAGAAATTTCACATAACTTTGTAAATTTTCACATAAAAATGTTATGTGAAATTCACATAATTTTGAAAACATAGGGACTTAATCCGATTAAGTTTCACTAGTCATGGAGCTTTAACATGCAAAAATCAAAAAAGGGTTGTCTAAAATGAGGGACATTTTACTAAATTTCTATTTAAACTATATTGGTTATTTTTGAAGTAGATTAAATAGAAAAGGAAACCAAAAAATAAATTTAAATAAAAAAAAGGTAGTGTTTTCCTTTATGTTTTTCTCCATACTTAAATGTTAAAATCAAAGTATCAGGGTATGAACCTTCCTCCTCACTGGGGCCCTGACACTTGTGTCATTGCACGAGGCCATTATAGTAAATTATCCCCCAAAAAAAAAAATCAAAGAAAAGTTCAAAACTTTTCAAACATAATATTAATTCAAACAATGACTTAGCCCAATTCGTAAAAGACACTCCATACCACGTTCACCAAGGTTTGAACCCCGTCCACATCTCCGGGCCTGACACTTGTGACATCTCACATGACCGCTACACTAAATAATAATAAAATAAAATAAAAAGGGTAGTGATTTTTGTTTTAACTATGATCCTTTTTCTCTCCTATATATTTTGATCATTTTTTTTTTTTTACTTCTGAACCATGCATATATGTCGAATTCTAATACTTTTGCCGAGATCGGTTGTACCCCCATACCACCCAAAACCAAGGTTAAAAAACTACATTAAATCAGAAGCCACTCGGTGAATTACGAGCCACCGGCTCATAGCTGGTGTTGACCGTTAGTGTACTTAGCAAATTTTTGTCTTGATTGGAAGGAACTCACATGAACACATGTGCATGGTTTTTACGATTATTTTACATTCTAGTGATCAATAGAACAACCGACTTACCGACCATATAGACCTTTTTGTCATTTTTAATATGGTCAGAGTACAAATTAACACCAAAAAAAAAAGAGTACAAAACACCAAAGTGTGTTCACCTTCCCACAAATTCTTTCACTGATAGGAATTTGCGGAGAGAGAGAGAGAGAGTTAGTTTGTAATGGGCAAATAAACAACTTGGTTGCTTAGAGATTAATTGGCATTGGGATATGCTAAAGTTTGAACATAGGGTGTGTAACAGTGTAAGGGTGAATCTCTCTATCATAATGGTAGGAATTGGATGTGTTGTGATGATTTTTTTCTTTTATGTAGGACTAAATATATAGGGCAAATTTTATGACACATTTTTTGCAATTTAGATTAGGGTTGTTTACGAAAAGTCAAAAATTAAAAATCAGTAAAAATTAAATTGATCAAGCACCGATTAATTGGTTTTTTAAATGAATACACAAGCATAAATAAATTGAAAACCGACCAAAACTAGCCTAATGAAACCAAAAAAATTATTAAAAAACCGACCGCAAACACTCCTAGTTTAAATCAACTTATTTTACATTCCAGTAGTTTTAGTATTAACATTTTATACCATTTGAAAATAATAGTTTTCAAGTGTAAGGTGATTCAAGCTACTACTATTCGCCACCAAATTAAGTGATGGGAGAGTATTATTAAGGGAGGTTTGGACTAAGGTCCTTAAGGTTGGTCATTACTTGTTTAAAGGATAGGCAATTAATAATAACTCCTACAAGGACAAAAGCCCAAGCCTATTTTTTCACTCAAGTCCATACCACTAACAATTCACTCCTCAAGTCCATTTGACTATTTTTCATCTTACCAAACTAACCCTCACTTCATTTTCCAGGAAAAAAAAAATAGAGACCACTCTCTCTCTCCTCCCATGGCCACCACCACCATCTCTCTTCTCTCTCTAATTTTCTCTTCCCTCATTTTTGCCATAGCCACCACCACCATCTCTCTTCACTCTCTCTAACTTTCTCCCTCATCCTCCTTCCATTAGGGGTGGGCAAACAGTTCAGTTAACCAAAATTTTTAATCAAACCGAACTAAAATAGCCAATTCGGTTGATTACCGAACCGAGCTAACTTGCGTTCAGGCTGAAACTGAACTGTTTTAACTAGATCGGTTTGATTTTCTGTAGCAGTTAAGAAAACCGAACCGAAACGAACCGAAAATCAAATTAGATACTCCATATATATATGCTGAAAATTAGGGTTTGAGTTAAAAAAAAAAACATTTTCCCCTCTTTCATTTCTTCAATGTTGACTGTGTGAAGATGAAGAAGCGGCGCCGAACTCCACCCCTGCCTGGCTGACCTCCGACCTCACCACCGCCGATCATACACGGCACACCACCAGCCTCGCCACCAGCACCTCACGCCGAGCTCGACGCCACCACCAACCGCTCACACCACACAAGCCTCCACCACCAGATCTCTTCTCTTGAAAATCTCCTTCTTCTTCCTTCTTCTTCTTCTTCTTCCCAATCACAGCCCTAGATCTAAATCCAGTTGATTTTTCTTCTTCTTCTTCTTCTTCTTCTTCTTCTTCTTTTAATGATCGATTAGGGCTTTCACTGGAAGATAATAGATTGGATCTCTTCTATTGTTTGGCCCATTCCCTTGGATCTCTTCTATTGCCTTTTGTTTTTTGTAGGTATAATGGAAGATTGTTTCTATTTTTTTTTAATATGACATAGTTTTCTATTTTTGTTTCGGCATGGATCTTTGTTTAGCTAATGCAAAGTCTTGGAATCTCTTTCTATATTTTTTTTCCCAAAAGGTGAGGTGAGACTTTGGAGGCAAGAGACTTTTTTCCAGAAGGTGAGGTTTTTTTGGGAAATGATACATGAAAGAAAATTCTGGTCTAAAAGGTTTTAGTATCCCTTTGTTAATCTAATGCCATTTCTTTGATTGTATCCATTTTTTTGTATTCAAATTTGTGTTTAATTTCACATAGAAGTTGAGAGGTTTCTAATTATGACTTCTTTTAGTTCTTTATGTACATGTAGAATTTGTGTTCTTTACTTTTCGGTTAACCGAATTTTATAACCGAACTGAATTTGTTATTTGGTTAATCGAACTGAACCAACTGAATTAAATTTCAATCAGTTGACAGTTGACAATTCTCTAAACCGAATCGAACCCAAACAGAACCGAATTTTACCAAACCGAACCGAACCGATCGAATGCCCACCCCTACCTTCCATAGCCATCTCTCTTCTCTCTCTCTAACTTTCTCTCTCCTCCTCACTCCATAGCCACCACCACCATCTTTCTTCTTCTCTCTCTCTCTCTCTCTCTCTCTCTCTCTCTCTCTATAAGTTTCATAATTCTCATGTTGGGCCCATCTGGAACTACGTAATTGCTAAGTTCAGTTCCTCGGACCATATTCAAATATCCTAAGTCAAATTTCACTTAAGAATTAATCCTAAGTGAAATTTGACTTAGAATATGAAAAATCATAATAAGTCAAATTTGACTTATGATATATATCCTAAGTCAAAATTGACTTAGGATATATATCATAAGTCAAATTTAAAGATCACAGTAGCAAAGACTGAAGAAGAAAGTTCTTTCTTGAGATGCTAGACTTAAAGGAATAAATTCTTCAATTTTATTATGTCTTAGAGATGCTAGATTTTTAAATTTTAGTACTAGTATGATGTGAGTTATGGAGTCCAGTCTTCATGATGGACCAGTTCATTTTAATTGTTTCCCCGATTTTACCTTAAGTCTTAGTGATCCCCACTTGTTAAAAGCTTTAACATTAAATATTAAAACTACTGGTGAAATTACTAATATGCACAATGGTTCACAAGCTCTTGCTTTAATTTATAGAATTTATTATAAATGTATTCGAAGTAATCTTAATGTTCATGCTTTAATTAAAAGGCCTAAGAATCATACTTTACTTATGTTAGGAAGTTCTGAACATGCTAACATCCAAATTCCTAAGACTATTCTGTGGAAGGATGTAGAGTTACCCAGTTGTTGGATTTTAGAAAATGAAAATCATTCTAGTAATTTTCAAAATAATAATACAGTCAATTTAGATCATGTACAACAATTCAATAATGGAAAAGTTAGAATTAGTTTTGATGAACAACGTGTTAGGACATCTCCTTTAAAAATTAGAGATTTTGATTCTAAGTCTTCTAGATCAAGTACATCTTGTATTCCTGATAGGACTACAACAGTTAGAAAAGATAAAGATCTACTCAGTGAATTGATACTAAGTTAAAAGTTATTAAAACCACAGCCCAAGTTAGTAATCTTTGTTACAAAATACCAAGTGAAGATAGTTTTCCAAATTCTCCTACTCAACATATTTTGAAGGTCTTAGTAAAGATTTATTTACTATAAGTAAAGATTTTGAAATTGATACAGAAATGTTAGCCAAAGAGTATAAGTCACCCATTTATGAAAATTATAGAACCAATTATCGAGCCATTTATGATGTAGATGAGAGAAAATCAATTGTAAAAGCTTGGAAAAAATACATGAAGTTAGTTAAAAGAATTATATATTTCTTTGAATATTTGGAACATTACCATGATATTATAGATTTTACTGTTAAAAAAAGAAGAATCAAAAAAGAAAACAGTAAGCCTAGGAAGCCAAAAGATGACAAAGAAAATAGTAGGTCTAAGTCTAAAAAAGATAGTGACCCATCTCAAAGTGAATTCCAAAAACCATCTCGTAGTAAAATTCACAATTCTAAATAAACAAAAGATGATAGTAAGAAACACAATCATCATGACAAGAAAAGTAAAAAAGCATCTACCAAAAAATCAACCCCTAAAATTGTAGAAGAATCGAGCCTAGGATTATCCCATGGACAAAGACCTATAGATACTGTTAAAGAATCTACCAAAGAGTTAAGATTAGAACAGTATAAAGTTAATGTAATCACTAAAACCATATGGACTAAAAAGGAAGACAATAGTAAAATTTCTACGGTAAATCCACCCTTAGAATCTATAGTCATCAATCATAAAGGAACATATATAGTTGCCTCACCCTTTAAGATATCTACTGATACTGAGATTAAAAAAGTTGTAAAATAGAATAATTATACTAATCAATGTTTAATTGTTTTAGGAAAACAGTTAAAAAATATAGAAACAAAAATAGGAAATCCTAAATCTGTCAAGATAGAAGAACCCTTAATTAAATTACCAGAAGTTAAACCTACTGGTACCTCTCTTAAATCAGACACTAGTAAAACTGTTGATAAAATAGAGAAAATGCTAAAGGATATGGAAAAATCCTTAGGCAAAAGACCTGAAGTTACAGAAGTTGTTGAAGACAGTTTATCCCAAAACCTCAGTACCATTAGTAAAACTGGTATTCCCATGAAAGAAGATTTTAGTGATAATATAAGTTTAATAGAAGCACAGTTTGATGATTTAGAATTAAAAAGAATAAATCAATCATATAGATCACAAATCACACCCACTACCCTTACCAAAAATTGGTACTCAAGACCTACACCTCCTGACCTCCAATTTGAGGAAAGAAATATTCAAAACCAGTTTTCAGTTTCTGCTGATAAGTTATATGAATGGAATATTGATGGATTATCTGAAAAAGAAATCCTCAACAAGTTAACCCATATGACCATGGTGGCCAACAGTTACATAACCAATCATGATATAAGTCAAACTGAGATAGTTGATTTATTTGTTACAGGATTTAGTGGAATGCTTAAATCTTGGTGGGAAAGGCATCTCACTGAAGAATCTAAAGAGAAAATTAGATATGATGTTCAACAAGATGATGATGGAAATCCCATTTTTGATGAAAAAGTAGGATGTGGTGTACCTGACGGAGTTAATACATTAATATATACTATAGTCAAACATTTTGTTGGAACCCCTAGTAATATAACTGCTAAAATCCATGACCAGTTAAGTAATTTAACTTGCCCCACACTAAGTGATTTTAGATGGTATAAAGATGTTTTCATATCCAGAGTCATGCTCAGAAATGATAGTAATGATCTATTTTGGAAAGAAAAATTCATAAATGGTTTACCAAGTTTATTTGCACATAAAATTAGAGAAGTGCTTAGTAATGATAAAGAAATCATAGATTAAAATAATTTAACATATGGTGAAATAGTTAGTACAATCCAAAGAGAAGGATTAAGAATGTGTATAGACATGAAAATCAGTAATCAAGCCAAAAATGATAAACAAAAAGCTAAATATGAGTTAGGTAATGTTTGCGAACAACATGGTTTGCCACCTATAGCCCCTTCTAGGCAAAATAGGATCAACCATAGGAAGCACATAAAACGAAAAGACTCAAAGGACTTATTTTATTCTGAGCCTAGTAATACTAGTAACAATAAAAACAAAGATCTTAAGAATAAAGGAAAAACTAGTAATAACAAAAGTAATGTCCAATGTTTCAAATGTGGTAAATTTGGTCATTATGCTAAAGATTGTAAAGTTAAAACCCAGATTAAATCTTTAGTATTATCTGAGGAAGTCACAGAAAATATTTATAAAATTTTAGAGTTAAGAAATACTGATTCTGAACAGTCAGATAATGAATTTAGTTCATCTCCTTATGAGTCTAGTAAAGAACAATCTGATTCTCCTGATATAATGTTAGGATGTCAAGACGAGTGTTGTAAAAATAAGACAGTTAATGTATTAACCAAAAGCAATTTATTAAATTTAATGTTAGAAATTTGGCATATAGTTACCCTTCCTTATATTAGAGATTTTTACCAAGAGATTTTTACCAAGTTAGACCTATTATTAGACCCATTCCCATTAGGTCCAAATTCTACCAAGTAATTATTCATTTGGTCATTGTCTTTAACGCTTTTTGCAAATTTTCAAAAAGTTATGATGATTATGTCTTCAAGACATATTCCTACAATTTGCCCCTTTCACGTACTAATATTAATAGTCCAGTCAAGAGTTTCATTCCCATTCCTTTTCCTCAGTTTACTAATATCATTTTTTATGTTTCAGCAATATCCAAGGGAAAAGAAAAAATTGTTGCTATGAATGAACATCCAAGGCAAGATTTTACCTTTACCCCTATTCATGGTCAGTCTGATGGTCAGTCATCCCCAGTCATTTTACAATCAATTCTAGTCCCTATGAATAGATATCCAGGTATGACATGTGATTTATCTGAAAAATCCATGGTCATCCTTGATAATTTATATTAAGCCTTTAAAAAGAGTCATGAAAGACTATTCAACAAATCAATGTTAGCGGTAGAATTTCAGTTAAGGGCACTTGAGCTCCAAAAGGAGACCAAACCCAGTAAAACCCAAAGAAAGGACTCTTTGTTTATCAAGGAGTGTTTTGCTTTCCTTGGGGGGGGGGGGGGGGGGGGGGAGGAATCATCACCTCCCAATACTCAAATATTTTCTAGATTACAAATTCATTTTGCCAATCAATATAATTTATGGCCTGAAAGCATAATCCAGCAGGATTATCATTTTAATCTTCAAGCCATATCTTTTTCAAACAAAGTCAAGATTCTTCTAAGACACAAATTCAGTCAGTTATTTTCCCATAATATTGATCTAATGAGTCAATTTGAACCCTCCTTATCTGCTGATTACAAGTTATGGTTAGATTTTTACCAGTTACTCCACCAGTCAACTTTTTCGCAGATTCCCAATATCCCAAATGGATTTATCTGCACTGAAAAATTCAGTTGCGGAGAATTCTACAGAGCTGTTCGCCTTGAGTCCCAAATCCACAAGTCATTTCTGAAATCTTTGAAAAAGGATTTCTAAAAATTTTAGTAGTCACCTCTTTTAGACAACTCCAGTTACTTACAAAGATAATTCGCGACACAATCAAAGATTATGCTAAAAGAGTTGATAACAGAAGATTTGGTTACATAGTGATTCTTGGAATCACTTCAGCCAATCCTGAATGGATCCTTCCTTTTTATGATCTTTATCCATCAGTCCATTTCGTAAGAATATTTGGAGCCAATGCTTGGAATTGCACTCTTATTAACATACCTGATCTTGAAACCTAGTTTAGTCAGTCAATACCAGCAAGTAACTCATTCCTTGACCATTGTAAAAGAAGAGCCAGAGCTCTCAACACTATTCGAATGAAACTTTCTGACAGAAATTGGTTTACTTTGGGTAGAACCAAAAGAATAGTAATCCAGTCATACAATCCAAGAAAAGATCCATGGATTTCAAAGATAGATAATGGTCACTTTTCATATGATGATATTGGTAAAGAAATTTCTGATTTCAACATCTAGTCAGAAGAATGCCAATTTTGGTATCCAAAGTTTGAAGAAACAAGGGACGTCATTTACAACGAATTTCATATGCTCTGAAGTTATAATGGTGACTGGTTACCTCATTACCACAATGACCCTGATGGTGATTACCCATTTGATGAAGATGCAGATGCCAACATCATCAATGCAATGCAAGGATAAGGCATTCAATGCCTACAGTAAAGAATCCAATGCTCTTTTGATAAAATAATAGTATTTATTTTGGTAAATACTACAGTAAAAAGGACAAGTCAAATCAACCTTTCGGCCACAGTAATCGATAGGCTTTTTTCAGATTTTGCGTGGTTAAACAGTAACAGACATAACACTGTTTATCCACAGTAACTTCATGTGAAGAGCCAGCTTTCCAAAAGTACTTTACAGCTCATTGCCATTCACAAGCTCAACAGGACCATTTGGAAGGCTATAAGTAATCCCCTCAGCGTCCAGTTACAGGCAGAGTTTTTAGAACAAAGAGACTTTTTCTTAACAAAGTTCAAGTGTGAGTTTCTTAGAGTTTTTAGAGAGCTTTGGGAGAGAACTTTTTGAGTTTACGTGAGATCCTCTTTAAGAATAATTCATCTACTTCTCTCATAAAGATTTCTGTAATTTATCAGTTCATATTCAGTTCATAGATTGTAATACTTGATGTATACACTGAGCACTTCAGTGATCCATTCTCAGTAATCCAATCTGTAAGTTTCGGTTATTTGTCTTCTGTATTTATCTGTGTCTTTCTTCTTCAGTCTTTGCTACTCAAGCATACATTAATATAAAGATCAGAGTAGCAAAGACTGAAGAAGAAAGACACAGATAAATAAAGAAGACAATTACCTGAAACTTACAGATTGGATTACTGAGAATGGATCACTGAAGTACTCAGTGTACACATCAAGTATTACAATCTATGAACTGAATATGAACTGATAAATTACAGAAATCTTTATGAGAGAAGTAGATGAATTATTCTCAAAGAGAATCTCACGTACACTCAAAAAGTTCTCGCTAAAAGCTCTCTGAAAACTCTAAGAAACTCTCACTTGAACGTTGTTAAGAAAAAGTCTCAAGAAAAGTCTCAGAAACTCTTCAAGAAAAAGTCTGAAGAAAAAGTCTGCATGTAACTGGATGCTGAGGGGATTACTTATAGCCTTCCAAATGTCCTGTGCCTCTCGTGGATGGATCATGAGCTGTAAAGTACTTTTGGAAAGCTGGCTCTTCACATGGAGTTACTGTGGATAAACAGTGTTCTGTCTGTTACTGTTTAATCACGCGGAATCTGAAAAAGCCTGTCGGTTACTGTGGCCTAAAGGTTGATTTGACTTGTCCTTTTTACTGTAGTTTTAACCAGTGTTAATGGGAGTTTCACCGAGAAACTTTTGCATTAACTATGGTTAATACTGTCCTTTTTACCCAAAAAACATTGGATGTTCAATTATTCTTGACTCTCTTCATAGGGGTTTTGAGCATCTTGGAATGCTTAACTGAAATAGGGATCATAAGGTTGTGCAACAGAGCATGATCCTTTTGAACTATGACTGTTGTTATCTTGATCATTTTGACTGACTTGAGCTAGTATCTGTTGGGCTATAGCCATTAACTGTGCATTTGATGGCTTGGAACTTGACTTGGATTTGGAGCTTGACTTATCTTTGGGACCTGTAATTGTGCACTTGACCATAGGGCCTGTGATTGGAGCAAGGGGGCTGTTTACTGGTGGGAATTCAAGATTTACTTGTTTAATAATTTGGTGGTGACCAAATTTATCCCCCCATTTGACTAAATACTGTCTCTGGACAGTGTTACTCTGAATTTGATACTGCCATTTGAAAATCTATGGCACTTTATATTTACTTGTGAATATGAGTAGAATGGGAAACTGGGTATTGTGTTCACTCATTGTATACTTAGTGGAAAAGTATTTGACCATATCTTGGAGATCATTTGGGAGTAAGTCTGGCATGGGGCCATGACAGGACCACCAATGGAGGAACCAAGTAGGGAGCTGACTTTTGAACTTTATGTCAAAATTGACATACCATGAATGGGAAAATATTTCGGTCTGGTGGAGAAAGACATAGAACCAGGCATCAATATAATCAAAATAATTATACTGAGTATGGTTGGGTAGTGACTTGAGGATGCATGGGTGGGAACCCCAATCTTTACTAAAAATAATCTTTTTAATATACTAACTGGTGAAACAAAATTTTCCTTTCTGACTCAGGAATTGAATCATCATTTTCAGTAATGTGTTTGACATAAATTGACTCAGTAGAGTATAAAATATCTCTGTAATACCTAAGGGATTTTTCTGGACTTTTGGGAATGAAATGTCATCTTGTGGGAAAGGTGAGTTTAACTAAATCAACTGGGCTTTTGTAGTGACTCTGATGTGGCTCAATCCAGAATAGGTGAACTAGGTTGGGTTTTACTACATAATCTGTACTGGGGGCCGGCTTGGATGGGCATGTTAACTATTGTTTGAATGAGCTTGGTAGAAAATGGGTCATTGACTAGATATTGACTGCTGGTTGGCCTGGCTAAGGCTTACTGATAACTGGGCCTGGATGTTGATCCAAGCACTTGGTACCTGTTAACTAATCCAATTGGAGGGATAACTGTTGGAAGGATAACCGCTAATTTGTTACAAATTTGACTTATGATATATATCCTAAGTCAAATTTGACTTAGGATATCTGATTTATGATTTCACTTAGGAATACACAATATTGTATACATACACAGATCAATTGATCACCATTTTCAATCACTATTCAACCATTCCAAAAAAAAAAAAAGATACTCTGTACACTTAATCATCATCACAAAATTCGATAAAAAAAATCATCATCACAAAATGACAAAATCTAAAAGTTGAATTTACAATGAAGAATTAGATTTTCTCTCCCCCCCCCCCCCCCTCTCTCTCTCTCTCTCTCTCTCTCTCTAAATCTAAATTGCTAAACCTAGTTGTCAACGGATCAGCAGATTTGTACATTTCATCATTGCAAAAACTCCAAAACATAAAGCCTATTCAACTAAACACCTTAATCTCCAATGGAATCGTCACCGGTGATGGCGATGATGCATCATCGATCTCGGCCTTTCTCGGCAGCGGAGGTGGCGACCCCAGCGATCTGGAAGGAAAGTCCTTGAGATTATCATCTTCTTTGCCGTCAAAATTCAAAGCGTAGCTAAACGGATCGTACCTTAAATCAGTCGAAGCATGACGCAAGTTCCGTCCGATTTGATTGATAAGTTGCTTGCACTTGTCTCTGATCTCCGGTAGCTCATTCACTCTCAATTACAGCCACATCAACGATGCTCTGATTAGCCTCAGTTTGTCATCAGACGGCGGCGGCGGCGACTCGGCGGTTTCGTGGTGGTTTTTGTTAAGAGAGCATGAGAGGCATAGAGTTTTCTTGAGCTTGTGTTTCAGGGAGGGTAAAGTGATGTGGTGATGTTGTTCGTTCTCCATGTGAGATAAAGTAGAGAGAGGTGAGTGTATTTTGGTCTATAGAGATTAGGAGGACTTATCCTCAATGTGCATTTCAAGTTGTCCTTACTTCTAATAAAGCTCCTCTTAATGACATTTTTACCAATTTTCCCTATTATTATAACTTGGGATGTATGATACAATAATGAATATCTCAATGTTTAGCCATAGATATATGGTGGTTCCGTTGGCTATTTCTATCGAATTAGAAAGTAACACGGCAGTGGTCCTGTCTTCAACTTTGAGAGGCATGTGATCTAGGAGAAAATAATCACACTACAATGGATAAATGGCCTTAGACTAGTGGACCCATGTGACCTTTAGGTGAATGAAATCCATATCAAAACATGGGGGTCCTATTCCCTTAATTGATTCAGTGGCCCTCCCAACATAGAACATTCACCCATTTTGTTCTTTTTTCTTTTTTCCCTGCTTACAAAAGTATTTTATGTGAAATCAAAACTGAAGCTACAAGAAATCAGTAAATAACATTCATATTGTGTGTAACCAGTAAGCTATGAACTTCAACGCCTTTTCACTTTCATTCTCTGACACCCCCAAACAGAGTAATATACACATACATACATACATATATATATATATATATATATTCCTAATTGTTACCACAGCATTCATACTAACCATCTCAAATAATACACACATATATATACACACACACAGAGAAAGAGAGAGAGGGAGTGATAGGGGCAAGAGATGAACTTGGCAGACGAGAGGTGACGGCAACAAGCGTCGCAAAGTAGGGCTGGGGGGGAGGAGGGGCAGTGGGGCTTGGGTCCTACGATATTTTTTTTTTTGAGGGAAAATTTTTTCTTTTTGGGAAATTTTGGGGGCAAATTTTATCATGTAAAATGATTCTTTGCCACGTACTATTGCGTAGTAAATGATAAGTTTTTATTTGCTACGCACTATTGCTTGGTATATAATAAATTTTTTATTTGCCACGCACGTGTGCGTAGCAAATAATTCACACGAATTGGTCAACTCTTATTTATTTGTCATGCTTACAAGTGCGTGGTAAATATTTTTTGCGTGACAAATATATATATAATTACTCACATATTAAGTGCATGGAAAATAATGTGCGTGGCTGAAAAACAAATTTCTTGTAGTGTCATTACAACTGTTATTTCACTGACGTTATATCACAAACCAATAACATTGAGATCATTTTGTTAGTACTATTTTTTAAGGAAAAAATATGTCCACACAAGCACTATGCACGCGTGCTTGTCCATTGGACCGAGTACATGTGTATTAGTACATGTGGTGATATCGAAGATATGATATTACCGTTTTATTGAGTATTTACTCGTGATCTAGGGTGTCGTGTGATATACATAATGCTCTACTTAGTTTATGGATACAGTGAGGAAAGAGGGAAAATAAAGTTAAAAGGATTTTTTTTTCTTATTTTATTAATTAACAAGGAAAGCGTTGAACAAAATAGCAAGGAAAGAGAATTTGGTTAAAAAAAAAAAAGCAGAATAATATTTTAAATTGTTTGAATCACCTTCCTTCCTGCTTTTTATTGTACTTATTAATTTTTAATTTTGAATGTTATTTAAGCACGAAAAAAAAAACACGAGGCATAAAATCGATTTGAAAGAAAATCGTATGCAACCATGCAGGTACCAAAGGTTCACATAGCAAAAAAATCATTATTATAAACCGAATTTTAAAAAAAAATGTGCTTTGTAGAAACTCTTATTCCAATACCGTCTATTTCCTTTAAGGTTCACCGGATCGGTCAAGCGTCTGATCTCTAAGGCTTTGTTTGGTTCTTGGATTTCATGAGGGAGAGAAGACAGGAAAACATAGAGGGAAACATTTTCCTTTTTTTGGTTAGTAAGGAAAACGATGAGGAAAATAGAAAAGAAAAGAGAACAAATTAAAAAATAAATTAAACATTTTGAATGTAGTGAGTCATTTCCCTTCCTTTATTCATATATTACAATTATATTTTAGATCTTTCTTGTTTTTAATGTCATTTAACCATGAAGAAAAAGAAGTTTGCCTTCTTTTTTTTCTTTCCATTTTCTTTTCCCTCACGAAATCTATGAACCAAACAGAACCTAATGCTCTGTTTGGTTCTCGGATTTAGTGAGGAAAAAGAAACGAATACAAAGAGGAAAATATTTTCATTTGTTTGATTAAAAAGGAAAACAATGAGAAAAATAGATAAGAAAAGATAATAAGTTGAAAAATAAATTAAACATTTTGAATGTTGTGAGCCATTTCCCTTCCTTTATTCATATATTACAATTATACTTTAGAGATTTTTAGTTTTTGATGTTAATATTTTTTTTTTTGGATAGAAACGAGCCAAGTTTTATTGCATATCAGCAAAGATCAAATCCTAGATAAAGGAAGGAAAATTCATGTCCCAGACCATGGTATCTCTAACATCTTTAGCACTATTCACTAGACCATGTGCAACACGATTACAAGAACGCCTGGCATGGGAAAATAGAAGAAACTTCTAGACCCTAAAGGCATGCACGAATTGCACAAAGGATATGACCATAAGGAGCCAAATCAAGGTCAGCACCACAGAGTCCCTTCACCGCCATGATAGAATCAGACTCCACCAAAAATCTTGAATAGCCTTTTGATGCAAATCCTTTCTTTTTTGGTTTTCCAAGGTATCCCCAGGTCTTTCGCCTAGGACTAATCCTCCGAGGTACTGTCCGGCACCGAAGTGGAGACCTCTCCCAAGATAGTTTTTTGCATACACAAAGACTAGAACTTGAGACCCTTGCTTAAGCAGCCAAAGCCCCTTCCACCTAGGCTAACTGACTCTTTCCTTTCACTGCTCGGAAGATAGCCAAACACTCGGCTGTCAATGGATTTATCGCCCCTTTTATATAATTTGTCATGGTCCATTGAGCTTACCCATTAGCACCCCTAAGGATAACAAGTACCCCATAGCATTGAGATCCAAGAACACAGCCGCTTCAACGTTGAGCTTAACCAATCCGATAGATGGAGCCACCCACCGACCCACCTTACTCCCTCTATCCGCACCACTGGTACCATCACTAATTCCCCAAAGCTTGTCTTGGGCTTCATTAAATTTGAGATGAAAGCCCCCACTGAATTAACCACACAAGCCGGATCGAACCTCACCCCTTCCATAACCCATTTATTTCTGCTAGACCAAATCAGCCATGCACCCACAATGAAAATATGCATTATCTCCTTATTGTCTTGAGACAGAATAAAATCTAACCAATCATCAAATCATAATCCCCTCCCACCATTACACACCTCTGTAGGCAGAAGACCATTTCAGACCTCCCGAGCTTTCTGACATTCAACCAAAATATGTATCACTGATTCTGAATCAAAACCACAAAGTAATTAAGCACTTTTCCCCCTACACAGTTTTATGTTTTTTTCAAGTTTGCTTTACAAGGAAGCTGGAAGCCATAAAAAGCATGCCAAACAAGATGCTTAATCTTACTCAATCAAGGAAGACTCCACAGCCGACTCCATGGGAAGCGCTTCCCATCACCCGAATTTCCTTCCCCGTTAACTTTGATCAAACGAGCAATGTGATAGGCAGATTAGACTGTAAAATTACCCTTCTTTTCCCAATGCCAAATAAGCCTGTCATTGCAATCCCCTTCACTGATAGGAATACTGAGCACAGTGTCCTCTTCATGTGAAAAAAAGATATCTCTAATCAATGCCTTATTCCACATACTTCCACCATGAGATATAAGTTCCTTGACCAAACCTTGTTTTCACAACTAACGACATTGGTGTTTGCACCTAAAAAATACATTTTTTAAATAAAAGTTGGTAGAGGCCGATTGGAACTTTTTTAATCGGACTTAGAGACCGATTGCAAAAATTAATGACCAAGTGATTGGTTCAAAGTTGGTTGAACCATTTACCTGTAATCGGACTGCATACAAATTTTAATTCGGACTACCTCACTAGACCGGTTTAGCTAAGCGCTTCCTCACCAGCCCGATGCTCATTAAGTTATGGTCTTAACCATTAGTTGGTCAACATCAAAAGGACATGAGATCATGCAATGGGGCCCGATGATTGACTCAATATATGAGAACAAGTGGCTGTCCTTAAAAAGCCATGATTTCAATTGGCAGTAATTTGATTTCAGCCCGACTGTACATGATATATTTAGCCTAGTTGTAATTATGGTCACTATTAGTTGACCATTTTATAACTTTTATCCTCATTGTAGTGATTCAAAATTTGGCTTTTCCTCCTTACCAATATAATCGGACTAGCCAAGTTTTGTTCGGACTGGCTTGGTTATGGAATCGCATGGTGGGTCACCAGGATCATGTGGCTTGGAAAAAGTGAAGAGGTGGGACCTATGTCAATTATGATAAGAATGAAGAATATGTTCTTGACTCTTCTCAATGCCGTTTAAAACTATTTTGGACTGTACACCAACTCGGGCTGCACCCCACTCATAAAGATCGGACTAACGTATGTTTGGCAGTGCATTTAATTCAGTCACTTTGGAAAGTTGGTACAAAGTTGGTCAATTATGGGAAGAGTATCAGTCCCTACAAACTCTCTAAAGTGATAAATTCTATATTGTGATAAGGAAAGTTATTGATTGATATTATCACTTATGCTATTAATTTGGAAGATAATATCAGATTTTGTGGGAGTTATCTTTTACTTGGAGGGAAAGCAAGCCGAATGAAGCCACAAAAAGGGACCAGGTTCAAGCTATATATATATACATGTGTATATATATTATTCAAGATATGGAAGACTTTATCAGTTTATGGAAATAAACTGGTAATTTTTACCAGATAATGATTCATCAAAGATTTCCTACCTTATCTAGAAGACCTCCATGGCCGCTATAAATTAACAGGCAGGCCAAGCTATCAAGGCACTCCGCGTCTCTTCGACAAAGCATTCAAACATGCATTCTTAAAGCATTCTTAGTTTTATTTTCTTAGCTTTTCAATTACATCCTTGTAATTTCTTTCTTATTAATTAAATAAAATCTGCTTTTATTTAATTTCTTTTGTGTCTTTTCATCACTTGTATGGCTTGTATGCTTCAATACTGCCATAGGACCTTAGGCCAAGGGTACTTTCCTACTTGGTCATCACAATCACCCGATAGAAGTCAGATTTTCAAACCTTGTGTATCACTCACACAAGTGCTTTAGGAAATTTTGTGTTAATTAGTTTGGGTCTACCTCACAAGGCTCTGGCACGCCCAAATAAAATATTATAGCAAACAATTTGGCACGCCCGGTGGGACAGCCAAGTGATGAGCCATGCACACACTGAAGCATGGCTATACTTCTACAACAACCAGATTGGTTGGCGGAATGAGTCAATACGCCAACTTCGCGAAGAAATCTGTCGTCTCTACAACGATGGATATTGGAATGAAACTGGTCATCTTTACAATGAGATAGACCGTTTTGAGGCCGACTTGCGATTTTTTAATCAAGAAATCGGCCTCCTCACAGCTTCGAGTGGAGCTGATGAACCGCCGCCCGAGGGAAATTCGTTCATGTCTCTAGACGAGTTTCTACACGGTGACTGGCGAAAGAATCTTGTTTGTGACAACATTCTTCGTGCTCTTGAAGATATGAAGGCGCACTCGAGAGAACAGCAGGCAAGGCTTAGCCGGTTTGAAGAAGACACGAAAGCAGGCCTGGCAATACTGGAGGCTCAAGGGCAAAAGATCGAGCAATTTTTAAAGTCACGACAACGGCCCGAGAAGGCCGATGTTACCACGCTGTCCACGCCACTCGGGGGGCAAGAAGACGGCGAAAAAATAATTTTTAAGGAAAGGCCGAGTGATCTTACATCGGCCATAGAGCCCCTCCTTGATGTTGAAGAGAACGAAGCACTCGGGGGGCAAATTCAAGACGAGCCTCAAAATTCTGTTGAGGTCGAAGAGGAAGAGTGTGATAGGCCGAGGGATCCCGTATCGGCCATAGACCCTCCTAGTGATGAGGAGGACGATGATGAAGACCCTCTAGTTGATGAAGAAATCGGCGTTGAACCGCTCGGGGGGCAAGTCTCGCAGAGACCGATTGACTACAATTCGGTCCATGAAGCTTTTGAAAATATTCCTTTGAGGAAAATCAGCCTCAAGGAATTGTTCAATTTTTTCGGTCTCTTTGTTATGACCGATTATTATTTTTATTTTAAGCCAATTAATTATTTGGCTTGGATTGATTTACATCCGCGTTGGCTGTGTGGATGTCACCAAAAACTTACGGTTATTTGGTGGCTATTTTTACAACAGTGGTATTATCAAAAGACTGAAAAGGTGCTGAAGATCGGACTGAATTAATTCAGTCAATAGGCTATTCGGACTCAGAAGACCGAAAGCAAGAAATAATAATAATAAATAAAGTGATGCTAGATAGATGCTTGAGATGCTGAATCGGACATAGAGGCCGATGGTGTAGTGTCAAGTGGTGGAGCCCGATAAAGTAATTACATGTCTCAGTCAAGTTACAACGTGAGGAGTCAAACGGTCTCTTGGCCAAGCCCGATGTTGGTCCAAAGATCATCGGTCTATATGATGAGCCCGATCGCAGTCTAAAGGTAATCGGTCTCTAGAAAAATATGGCCATTCAAAATTTCACTTGCTTTTATTTTAAACGGCCAGGGGGGCAATTGTTTGCACCTAAAAAATACATTTTTTAAATAAAAGTTGGTAGAGGCCGATTGGAACTTTTTTAATCGGACTTAGAGACCGATTGCAAAAATTAATGACCAAGTGATTGGTTCAAAGTTGGTTGAACCATTTACCTGTAATCGGACTGCATACAAATTTTAATTCGGACTACCTCACTAGACCGGTTTAGCTAAGCGCTTCCTCACCAGCCCGATGCTCATTAAGTTATGGTCTTAACCATTAGTTGGTCAACATCAAAAGGACATGAGATCATGCAATGGGGCCCGATGATTGACTCAATATATGAGAACAAGTGGCTGTCCTTAAAAAGCCATGATTTCAATTGGCAGTAATTTGATTTCAGCCCGACTGTACATGATATATTTAGCCTAGTTGTAATTATGGTCACTATTAGTTGACCATTTTATAACTTTTATCCTCATTGTAGTGATTCAAAATTTGGTTTTTCCTCCTTACCAATATAATTGGACTAGCCAAGTTTTGTTCGGACTGGCTTGGTTATGGAATCGCATGGTGGGTCACCAGGATCATGTGGCTTGGAAAAAGTGAAGAGGTGGGACCTATGTCAATTATGATAAGAATGAAGAAGATGTTCTTGACTCTTCTCAATGCCGTTTAAAACTATTTTGGACTGTACACCAACTCGGGCTGCACCCCACTCATAAAGATCGGACTAACGTATGTTTGGCAGTGCATTTAATTCAGTCACTTTGGAAAGTTGGTACAAAGTTGGTCAATTATGGGAAGAGTATCAGTCCCTACAAACTCTCTAAAGTGATAAATTCTATATTGTGATAAGGAAAGTTATTGATTGATATTATCACTTATGCTATTAATTTGGAAGATAATATCAGATTTTGTGGGAGTTATCTTTTACTTGGAGGGAAAGCAAGCCGAATGAAGCCACAAAAATGGACTAGGTTCAAGCTATATATATATATACATGTGTATATATATTATTCAAGATATGGAAGACTTTATCAGTTTATGGAAATAAACTGGTAATTTTTACCAGATAATGATTCATCAAAGATTTCCTACCTTATCTAGAAGACCTCCATGGCCGCTATAAATTAACAGGCAGGCCAAGCTATCAAGGCACTCCGCGTCTCTTCGACAAAGCATTCAAACATGCATTCTTAAAGCATTCTTAGTTTTATTTTCTTAGCTTTTCAATTACATCCTTGTAATTTCTTTCTTATTAATTAAATAAAATCTGCTTTTATTTAATTTCTTTTGTGTCTTTTCATCACTTGTATGGCTTGTATGCTTCAATACTGCCATAGGACCTTAGGCCAAGGGTACTTTCCTACTTGGTCATCACAATCACCCGATAGAAGTCAGATTTTCAAACCTTGTGTATCACTCACACAAGTGCTTTAGGAAATTTTGTGTTAATTAGTTTGGGTCTACCTCACAAGGCTCTGGCACGCCCAAATAAAATATTATAGCAAACAATTGGCAAGATTGGTGTGAAAGAGATTGGAACTGGTAACCACGGGTCAGTCCCAATTTTAATAGAGTCCCCATTCCCTACTCTCCATCGAACTCCTCGCTGTAGAATATTCGTAGCCCCCAAATGCTATGCCACACAAATGAGGGATTATACCCCAAATTCGCCGCCAGCATGTAACCATGAAAAAAATGACATGCGTGAAAAATCTTGTAAAATAATAACTCACAATTGTGTAGAAGCCTCCATGCTTGCTTTACCAACATGGCTTGATTATTCAGACATTTCAAGTCCCTAAAAGTGAGTCCCACATCACATTTGGGTTTGCATAAAGAGTTCCACATAGTCCAGTGAAAATGTCACACCCCGACCCGCCACGGGTGGATTTATTTCTATGACAACGCCACCGAGGCTAATCCAACTCATTAACATACTAAACAAGTTTAAGTAATATGATTTTCCAAAGTCACCTAATTATGACAAATAGAGACATTAAAATTTTAGAGTATTCAATTACAAAAAAATATATTTTAATGGCTTGGAAACCAAAAGAATTATTTCCTTGGATATTAGGGACCCCAAAAACACCATTCCATCAAATCAAAAGTTCAAAATAACAAAGTTTAAAAACCAAGTCAGAAGAGTGCTCGAACAAGTTTAAAACCCCCTCTTAAAACCCTTTTATAAATCCATTTATAAGTAGTTAACCCCAAGGGCAAAATGGTAATTTTGAAATTTTAGTCAAACCCAATACCAAAACATAATATTCTTCATTTAAAAACCAATGGTGAAAATGGCTCATGAATCCAAGTTTTGTATCCCAAGTTATGACCATTTTAGGATTTGCATTTCCACAAAACTAAAAGTCTGGTAGAGGTAGGACCAGTTGAACGGGTCAGTTGGACCTGTCGGAATGGGACCTGAATGAAAATCTAACTTCTGCCCTGCTCTTTTTTTTTACATGTATAAAATGATCTCAAAGTTCCAATTCAAATAGGGATAGATACAAGACATTCCCAAAGTCATTCTAACCCAATTGAGAATGATTCTCGAGTTTACTAAAATCATTTAAAACACAACTCGAATCCATAGAATACCTCATTAAGGTCATAATAAACTCATTGAATCACATGAATTAAGACTAAAACATGAATACATGACTCATTTACTACAACCATCTACTCCATCCATTCTTGAACAACATGATATAAAGATTAAACATAAGTTTACTAGACTGATTACGATCACACCAGACTCATTGACTTGACAAATATGTATTACACATAACGTGTGGATTGTAAGATACAACCCACGACATTTTACACAACCAAAACCCAAGCTAGTTAAACTTAGAATATTACAAGTTCTTCAAAATATAGGTTACAAATGGACATATCCACATATTCATAACTCTTAGTCATGATTCGTACCTGCAGTGGTTATTCAATAACCACAACAAAAAATAACATTGTTTATGCTTTCGCTTAGTGAATGAACTAATCGTGCAAGTGAATGTAATAAACATTTTAATGTCACAACCTTTCATATATACATCATTATAGTCTCCGACTACCAAGTATTGATTCAGCCGGCTGTACCGCTTATATTATTATCAATCTTTTTGTCCCCCTACACAAATGATTTATTCTTGCCCTTACACAAAGGGCTTAATCCTACCCACACAAAGCGTTTCATGACTTACCCCTACACAAAGGGATTTTCTTTTCTTATTAGAATTTCATACTTGGTGAACTATCACTGGGTAACATTCGACTCACATATTCACATAAACATATAATCAACTCAATATGGCAATCATTGAACATTTAGACATGTTGTTCCATTTTCCAACATAAAGATGTTATATATAACAAATGTAGATTCAACCTACTAGAATTTATATTGGCACATTAAACATATTTACACGTTCTAAAACAAGATTAGAATCACTCACCTTAGCGATTATTAGCAAATTAAGGTCCTAGAAACTGAATCTTAGCAAAGACCCAACTCATTATATATAACATGTATGTGCTCCTACACATCAATTAATAAATTATGGTTACCCACCCATTTGAGTCACGAAAATCCTATCACAAATCTAAAAATAAGATATACCATAAGGTTAGTTTTATCCCCATGAGTTAAAATATGGGCTGCGTTTTGAAAATGGAGGTCCAACGGCGGAGTTACGGCGAGACCACAGCGGAGAACTCTTTTTTCTCTCTTTTCTTCTCTCAGCCTTTTTTTTCTTCTTTTCCTTCTTTTGATCTAATCACCTACTAACTAACCTAAGATATATATATATATATATATATGTTTAGGATATTTTCTAACTTAACTATATTTGCATTATACTCCCAAATTCTCTAATTACTTTATAACATCCCACAATTAATTATATTAACTACCCAAATTCTAATTGGGTTTAAGTCTAAATCTCGTATGGCTCCCAAGCATGGTCCCAAATATTCGTGAAGGTACTAATTTAACCTACCAATTATGTCACGTGTCCAATCATGCTCTCACAAGGATACTCAAACTAGCCCCCATAACTAAACACGAACAATAATAAAATGCTAAAACACTTATCAATTTATCAATTAGATAATCATATGTCATCTACATGCATTATAATGTAAACATTTACTTTTACATGTCTACCATATAAACACATAAATGCAAATATATACAATTTACGTAATCTAACCTCATCGGGTCCTACTTTCATATCGGTCCTACCTCTAGTGAAACTTTCACTTGTGTCCTCAACAGGCTCACAACTTGGTTTGGTGAGTTTACTACCCACCCTAACCACACATTAATATTAAATAAATGCACAATTATGCAAATAATGATATTAACCGTCTTTGGTATTACAGAATCTTCCTCTTATCCGATTGTTGACCCCACCAGAATCTAGCTAGAATTCGAGTGATCTCCATACATGTGGTTACTGGGATTTTAAAACAGCTCATAGCGTTGCTCGGTATAGCTTGTGCAATAGCTTGGATAGGACTTCGCTTTCCACCTCTAGAGAGAAGCTTTTCTTTCCAGCCCTTTGCCTTGTTTTGAATCCTATCAACAAGCGTAACACCCGTGCCCAAAAAAGAAGGTTAATGTAGTGTTAATGTGTGTTAATTAATGATAATTAATTCTTATGATGGTTTAAGGTAGAGTTATGAACCCCACATGTGAAAGGTGTTCAGTGGGAACACAAGTGAAAGTTTCAAGTCAAGTAAAACTGGCATGAAAGTGGGACCTAATGAAGATCTAAATGATGTAAATTGCATTTAGATGTAATTATATGCTTAAATGAATGATTGTTTTATTGTTTAAAGTTATTATAATGTCATATGTTAGATAATGTGGACCGGTTTGGGTACCTATGTGATGACATTTATGAACACGATTCATAATTGATAGGTTGAATAGCAACATCATAGTATATGCGAAACCATGTTTGGAACCCACGCAGAACATAGACTAAACCCATTTAGAAATATTGGGTAGTTAACTGAATTAAATGGGGGGTTTCATAATAAAGCTTAAGAAAGTTTGGGGGTGCAAATAAAATTTGAGGAAAAAGAGATGTATATCTCTTTAGTGAGTCACTTGGTAACTCATTTCATATTCATAATAGAATGAAAAGGGGAGAGACACATAGAAGGAGAGTTCGGCGAGAGATAAAGGAAGAAGAAATGGGTTTCTCCAACGACGTTTGATGTCGTTCCTTTACCGTCCGGCGTCGGATTTGCAAACTGAGACCACATTCGGACTCGTGGAGGTAAGAGGATCACATGCACGTCTTTTAATTTCAGTTTCAGTAATGTTTTTCTGGCGACCGCCCTTGATTGATAACTCTTGGTATGTCAAAACTATGTAGGATTATCACCGATTAGGAAATTGAGTTGAAATTGGTAAGAGTTGGAGAAATCTAGGTTTAATTTGCTAATAATCCAAAGAGGTGAGTGTTCTAATTCTAAAATATGTCAATGTGATAATTTTTATCAAAGAATGCTTAGTTCATATTCTTGTGATTATATGTTAATGAATTTAGAGTAAAGCATGTCAATTATGTGTAAATTGCCATGTTATATGCCTAGTTGCTTATATGCCTATATGGATCAAAGTGAAGTCAAGTAGTGACCACCATTTATAGTTCCCATATGTAAGGGATAGTAAGTCCTCAAGAGAATGACGTGGTGACGACCACAATGAAAAGACAGTGATGCCTTCAGGTCACGAAAGTGTGAGATACACTATATGCGTCCAAAAGTGAGAAAGATCAGAGGTGAGAAGGACCCGGGGATGGTGACTAGAGTTACTTGACTTTCCGGAGATCAATTTATTGATGTTTATGATAATTGTTGTTGTCACGCCTTGGAGGAGCAAAAATAAAGAAAAATAAATTTCCTTTTTAGGTCCATAGGGAATGATAGGTGAATGTCACTAATGATCCACACCACACAGTACTAGTCTACAACAAGAATAGTAATAAAAACAAACTAGATATAATAGCCATTGCTTTTATTATAAACATCAGAGTTATAACAACAGTAAAGCTACAACGGAAGTATATAAGGTTTGGAAGCAACATATACCCAAGTACCAAATATAACAAAACAGTCTAAACATAATAAATAGACTAAGAGCTATATCCAGATCCTCAGCTGGCGTAAACATCAGCATAGTAATCCTCCCCGGCATAAGTGTCATCAGTGGGGCCACCCTTTGTGTACTCCTTTCTCGGATAGTAATCGTTGTTGTAGGATCTGTCACCTGCAGAATAAGGTACAGGATAGTCTGGACTGGGGAAAGTCCAGGCAATAAAGGTGGTCAGCTTACTGAGAGCTGAGTGAGCATAGACTAATAAGGTACCAGTTATCTAAAGTAAAACAAACTTATGAAAGTTATAAGATACAGCTTTACTAAGTAATATCTTTACTCTATTCAACCCTGTGTAATTCGAACCCACGTTTTAATTACAAAGATCTACTGACTCTTATGACCCCGATCTGATTGTAACATTCCTGGATACACCACTGCTCTTGTCGACCATGGTTAAGAACATAGAGTACATATTCTCAATCCACTGAAATTCATGGATACAACGCCTCGAGCATGACATATCATTCTATTGCCATGACTTATCGATATCTTGCTAATGATCTCCCATCCACCACTCATTAAGGATATACATAGATCATCGGACTATCTCTGAACTACTTGGTCCCACCCACTGCTCGTTAAGGATATAAGCCATCCACTACTCTTTAAGGGCATCGTATGACCAAACGTCCACTTACGTACCATTCCCAAGAACTTATCGAAACTTATCTAAATTTCGTACTATGATTGATACATGACATCCCATCCTATTGTGGCCTGACTATTCTTGATTTGAAAGAAACGAATATCAAACTCGTACACAAATCAATATGTTACCCTCGTCGTCACGTTAATCCATTATTCTTAATCATACTTATTTATTCTTGATCAATCCAAAATCGTATAACAGAAGTCCGAATCGAGAAACGAACAAACGAGCCCTTAATAAAATAAAAAGGTAAAGGAATCCATGTTCTGCCAATACCAATCGATTGGGATAAGATCCAATCGATTGGAACAAAAATCATAACAATCAATTGAGGAAACTGGCAATCGATTGGGTCTAAAACAATGTTAATCAATTTCTAACATTGGCAATCGATTGGGATGTCAATCGATTGAAATTCTATTCAATCGATTGGGTCCAAACTGATGGTAATCGATTGGTAATTATTCCAATCGATTGGCACTTCGTCTTTACCAGCACATAAATAAAATAGCATATATAAATGTCAAAACTATACATTAAACATATCTAAACTTCACCATAACTTGTATAAACGTCAAATAGAGGGACTAAGTGAGTTAGGAACTCACCTAGGGTGTGTTTGGCTTGTGTGTGAGTTTAAAAACCCAAGCTCTCTCTCTCTCTCTCTCTCTCTCTCTCTCTCTTCTATGTCTTTCTGTCTCTCCTTCTCTTCTTCTTGTTCTCCTTCTTGTTCCTCTCTTCTTCCTCTTCTTCTCTTCTCTAGAGAGTGAGAGTGTGAAGGTGAGTGTAAACATAGATAAATATATATTACAAGATATGTGTCTCTCTCTCTAAGCTGTGCAAATTGGCCCAAGGCCATAAATACTCTCATATATATAGAGGAAAGAAATGCCACACGTCTAAAGCTCAAGCAAAGAAGAAAAGTTGTCTCAGCTTATGCCAATCGATTGGTATAGATGGAAATCGATTGGTAACAGATATTTAAAGGCAATCGATTGGGAAGAATGGAAATCGATTGGTATGTTGCCACATAATGAAATTTAGTTGGTAAGATGGCAATCGATTGAGAATAATGGCAATCGATTGGCATCTCAAAAGTGGCAATCGATTGGGAAAACTAGGCAATCGATTGGTAACAATTTTTCACCAAATGAAAAGGAAAGGTTATACAAGTATACATAAATGAAATACCAGGTTTATTATATATCAAAAATACAGGGTATTACAGTTGCATTATATGTTAAACATTCTAATAGCATGATTAGTTCTCTCACTAAGCAAAAGTTTAAACGAAATGTTTTCTGTTGTGGTTATTGAATAACCATCGCAGGTGTCATACAGGAGGATAAGAGGAAATGATCCACACGACGGGGTTGGGCGTGGGGGGTATGAGATTCGTTGATATGTTTATATGTATAGATGTTTTGGTTTAGTTGTAATCTTTGTATTCCAAGTGTTGTAAACTACTTATGTTTTGAAAGTGTATGAGAATAACACAAGTTTTTGAAGTTCTTGTAATATGTCAATTCAAGTTTGGTGGTACGAGTCCTTTAGTATGAATTGCACAAGTAAGTCTCAAGTTGTGTATGGTTGGAAAGAGACTTGGAGGAATGAGTAGTTTTGTTGTAATTTAAACTTTGTTTTTCCTTGGTGGAAAGATTATGCATATGTTGGGCACAATGTGGATTTTGGGAGCAAATTCATGATTCTAGAAATGAATTTATGAGTTTGGTGGTTGTATCATGCTTGATATCTTGTATTGATGTTTAGAAGCACTTGGAAATGTTTTTGAAATGATTTTTGATTTGAACTTGTAAAACAAAGTTCATAAGCAGCAGGAAGCAAATTCTGCAGAACCGGATCGATCCAGGCTTTAAGGGGGATTGATGTCTTTTTGGGGATTTTCTGTCATATTTTAACAAGTCGGATCAATTCGGGTTTTGTGGCGGACCTGTATTTCACAGTCATCGACGTTTACATAAACAGACATAACTCTTTCTAGAAAATTTGAATTCGCGCACTGTTTTTTGCGTTGGAACCGGGACTCAAAGATCTATCTTATGATGTAAAATTTGGCTATACTTTATTAAAGACCATTTTATCGTTGGGGCTATTTTGTTTCAAGGAAGTTCTTATATGTTGTTTAATTCATGCTTTTCTAGTAATTTGAGATTGATTTAGTGTCTTGGCTTATTACATGTGTCCTAATTTGCCTGAAGTAGGTTGGGGTATGACAACAAGGAAATGGATAATTTGTTTTTTGGACTTCCCAATCAAAGATGGCAAGCCCAAGTACTTAAGCATGAATGAAAACACAAGGGAAAACACGAGAGAATTAGCTTTCCTTCTTATTTTCCTTTACAATATTATCTTTTCCCTCACGGAATGCATGAACTAAAATAGAGCCTAAAAGTATTGAACGAATGAATTTATAATTTAAAACAACTTTGACCAAGTCTTCAACAATTGAAGAGACGAAATGCCAAATAAGGCACAAGAGATGGAGGCCTCAAAGAGAAAGAATCTATGACTCGAAGTTGTTCTAGCTTTTGTTTTACTCTTATCCTCTATTTATTAATTAATCCAAGAGTCTTTATTAAGCACATTAGTAAAGCTAGTTTGATTTTAGGGTAAGTCTATTGTGAGAAGCTTCTCATATGAGAATGCGAATTTTAACCGTTGGATGAGAATCTAGCCATAAGATTCCCAAGAATCTGGAGATGCATTTATTGTCCTATTCTCATCCAACGGTTAAAACCCGTATTCTCATATGAGAAGCTACTCACTATAGACTTGCCGCCATTGATTATAATCAAACTAATTGTAATACCACTATTAACTTTTCAAAGTAAGTATATAAAAAATTAAAAATTAAAACTTTTATATTAATAGACTCCATATGTTTCTTTAAACTACACAATCCTATATATTCTTTGTGACCTTCTAGATTCATATTGTACTAATCTAGTAGTAGGAATAAGTACTTTTAAGTATTACACTTAGAAGTATTTCTAATTACTTATTGAATTAGAACACCTTATAATCCTCCCTTATTAGAACATAATAAAAGAAATTAACATATAATTATTTTTCAAGGAATCTACTAGTCATGACTGACTCTTAGCAGCAGGTCATCACCCACACCATACAATTTGAAAACTACTAAACCTATTTTTTATCAGTTATCGTACACTTAAATCATTTTATCATGCAATGTCCCAAGTAAGTCATTCGGTTAAAGATACTCCATCAAACCCCAATTTAATTATATGTGTACTATCTAAGTATTACTCCAACTGGTGATATATTAGAATACTATTTTTATAATTCTCATTATGCCATGACCAATGAACTTAATTGAGTTATCTCTTAGAATGTCACATATGATATTGTCCTTTACTTTGGAGTTACGTATTCCATGTTGTGTATTCACATATCTTTATGTGTAATTCATTATACACCTAGTAATAGATGAATATGTCTTTGGGAAAAACATAAATATCGTGCTATATGAAAGTATAATAATTTATACATGAGACAATAATGATGTCTCAAGTTTGATAATCACTTGCAAATTTGTAATTAAGAACAATGCATTGATAGCTAAATAAAATTTCATGTGGATATACTTTTTAGAACAATCAAGTTTAGTGTACTTGTGAACATGTAGATGCATGTCTGTTCTAGTGTCACTACACTAATGACTTTAACACTTGTCATATTTCATTGATTGAAACAAACACGCCATGTGTAATGTCTAGCCAGATTATTAATTGGGCTTCGATGATGGCTTTATATCGGAAATGTATTTACTTACAACTAAAAACATTTTAAGAGTAAAGTTATCAAGAAATATAAGATTCTCATTCTTTAACTCTTTAAGAGCATATCTTTTCAACTTGAATTTTATGAATATATCATGAAAATTAAACAATATAAATTAGCCATGATAATTGATAAACTTACCTTTTGTTAAATAAAATTAGACTGTTAATTAATAAAATATTCTTAACACACTTCTTAACAATTAATTTTAGGGTACATTACTAACACGTATAGAAAGCAAAATAGGTGGGCGTACATAAAATTTCACGTTATCATCATAATGTTGGGGCGACACCTACAGAAAGCAAAGTAGGTAGGTGTGTATAAAATTTTATGGTGCATTACTAACACCTACAGAAAGCAAAGTAGGTAGGTGTGTATAAAATTTCTCGACATCATCACCCATTAGGAATGCTGAGTCATTTGATAATACCTTTGGACCAGCATCCTAAATGCCCTTACATTGGGACAGTGGGAAATTGAATTGCTCTTGATTACAATTTAACATCACTTTTTTGTGCCATAAGTCCTGAACGACGCAATTATCAGAGGCGCACTCTACCATTGAGCTAATAGCCTATCATGCGAGCTTCCGACTAGGGACCCACTATGCCAAAAGCAAGAGAAACACCATCCCTCTCTTTCCTTTTTTTTTTTTGGCCCCATGTTGCCATGCGGGAGGCATGGCCGGGGATGTAAAAAGGGGATCCTATCAACTTGTTCCAACCTAGGATAATAAGCTCATGAGTTTGGTCTTACTTCACCATCGAGAAACAAAAAAAGACGTCCATCTCCAAGTTTTACTTAGATGTAACTCCCTTATTTTGGGGTATGAAGTAGTGTCACTAAAGTGTAATACAAAATTATCAAAAAAAAATAAATAACTAGTAGCATTTACTAGTGTAACATTATGAATAAAGATTGTGGCACAAACAAAATTCACAAACACATAAATGTGCCTATCTCTCTCATGATGGGGTCCACTTATAACACCCGCATGCATGTTGTTGCATTTCATTACATTCTCATGCATGATAATGTGATGTGTTGTGCATTTGTGGCACATGTATAAGTGAGTTGTGACTCACGAGTTGATTTGGGTGTTTGTGTAAGAGAATCCTTTGAGACTATGTGAAATGATTGTTTGATGTTGTGACGTCTCTCCGAGATTGAGACGGTCATTGTGAAATACCCTAAAAGTTTAACTGAAAATAAATGTTTAATTGTGTATTTCACTGTCTGTATTATTGTCTGGTTTAGATTATATTTCTATTGTTAATTTTAGTATCCTTGTGAGGACGAATTAACATGCTACACAATTGGTACGCTAATTAGCAATTTTGTAAAATCATATGAAATCGCATTTTAGCAACCAAACGGAACTTAGACGAAAACTTTTATAATTTTTAGGTTTCACTCGTGAAGTAATAAATTAGGCATGAAAAAAATGTTCAAAGGATAATTAGAAGTTTTGAGAACTCGTGGGGAGGTAAACACAGTTTTTGAGACTTATGCCTATACATAGCTAAGTGTGAGATATTTTTGGTTGCAAAACCTAAATTGACTTCTAGAGGAGGAGAGAGAAAAAAGAGATTTGGTTCTTACAAGCTTGCGACGCACAGATCCGGTGATCTGTTCGTGAGCCAAAATATTTTACCGGATATTCAAAATCCTGGAGGTAAGAGCTTCGTTTTGATACCCACTAGGACTTGTTTGGCTATGTTTTCCAAAAACTCATTTTCTAGAATTTCCCTAAAAAGTTAATAATCGGATTTTTGATCGATAGGAATTGTACTATACGGACTTCTGCATGATCTTTGTACTTGGGTTTTCCTTGGATCGAATTTTAGGAGCGTTAATCGAAGGTGAGTGATTCAACTATGTGTTGTGGAATGATTTCTTGACATGTATTTATGTTTGATATGAAAAGCATGTGTTAGTTCATAGAGATATATTGTTTAGTTCATATTTGACAACTATATTGATAAGTAGGCCTAATTGTACGGTGCAATGTTATGATTTCGTTGAGAGCACGGTGAAATGTATTTGAGCATGTTTAGTTGCTATTTGGGTCAAAGGAGCACGTGCTACCAAGCCATCTTGTGGAGTTGATATAGGCATAAGGTCGCACGTTTGAAGAAAAGAAACATGGGTCTTACCTGGCCGCGTGGACTTATTGGTGAGGAATCGCAAACTAGGAGTGTGGAACGTACACGTGAGATTCCAAAGACTAGTATGAAATGTAGAGATGTGAATGCGAGCTTGTTTATCATTCATGTGCATTGTTGCTTCATTCACTAAGCGTTAGCTTAAACAAATCGAAATATGTGTGGTTATTCAAATAATCATTTTAGGTGTAAATGCCGGCGAGGAATCAGAAAAGTGATCGTGGGGTATTGTAAGTTCATTTGAAAGGCAACTGAGTACAGGTATCCCATAGTTTTGTAGTAGCATGTTGTAATAAGGATTTTATGACTTTAATCTATGTTTATCTTAGAATCATAGAACAGATTCGTGATGTTGTAATAGTTAGTAATCTTTTGTAATTATGTTTTAGTAATGTTATAATCCAGTTAGGATCATTTAGGAATGAGTTTAGAGTGTGGGTTTGGTCCTTGGTTGAATTCAGGAAACTTTTAACTTAGAAAACTCTGCAGAATGTGCTGCTGCAAAAAACCACTCGACTGGTTTATGAAAACAGTTGACTGGAGCCTTTTATTGAGCAACTCACTGCATCATTTTACGAAAACACAGTCGACTGGGTCCCCGACACAATCGACTGGATTGTGTTTTAGATTAAGATATTTTGTTTGGATTGGATTTCAGTCTACTGGATGGTTTTAGTTGACTGATAATTTTTCATCCCAGTCGATTAGACTTGGGAGTAGTCGACTGGATGGGCTACTGAGGGTTTGAGCTCTCTGTAGTTTGCATTTCCAATCGACCGAACCTCTGATCAGTCGACTGGATCCCTATTTTCAAAAGAAGTGTTTCTTTAAGTGTTTTCAATGAGCAAAACTTTTAATGGTTTGAAATTGTGGATTTCTACTATTGTTTATTCCACTGCTGTTTACTTAAATTGATTTGGGTAAGCCTCGGTGGAGTGCCACAGGCTTCAGTTCTGCTATTGTGGGATCGAGCTGTGACACCACTGACCCTGTAGGGTCCACCGAGGAAAGAGATAGACACATTTTGGTATTTGTGGATTGTGATTGTGGATTTTGTTTGTGCCCGTAGAACTACCCTAACAATATATGTGAGTGAATATCATTCTAAATTATGTCTTGAATATTCATTTTGTTGCACGTATTTATATGTTCGTGCTAGAAGACCCTTTAGTAGTGTGTTTGGAATGACAACTTCAAAATATAATCTTAACAATAGTAATTACATAATTATTTTATCAGTAACATATTTTTTAAAATATAAATATGCATTCTAATACAATGTTTACTTTTTCACAAAAGCAGGTCTTACCTTCTTCTGCTTTAGAGTTGGAGTTGGTGTTTTGTATACGACATGAGTTGCAGTTAAGGGAACCCCGTGCTCATTAATTTTTGTAGCAAATTAGTTTACTCTATAGTGTATCTATCTCCATCTATATCCCTCTTTTAGTTTCCTTTTTTTATTCCTCCCTCTCTATATAAAATACATCAGTATCGGTACATGTATTTTGAGGGTGAAAAGGCACTTTCGTACCAAACAGAGCAATAATGACATACGACAAGCTAGTATTTTTTTTTGTTTCCTTTTTTATTTTATTTTTTTTATTAGCCACCATTTTCCATTGCTGTAGTGACTCAACTAAGAGCCTATCTCAGAGGTGCCAAAATTTTTCCACAATTAGATAATGCCTATTCCTAGTAAGTTAAACTCAAAACCCCTTCTCCAGTTGAAACACACATTCAATAAGCATTGGACACCATGCTTACTAGTTAGTAACTTAGTAGTTACGATGTTTCTCTCTCCAAGACACTTGTTTATATAGTTCTTACATGATTGATGATACTTACTAGTTCCTATACTTATGTGCATATATAACACGAAGACACTTGTTTATATAGTTCTTACATGATTGATGATACTTCCTAGTTCCTATACTTATGTACATATATAACACGAAGTGCAGAATGTAAGGGCCAAATAGGTCCAGCCCATCTTGGGCCTCTTCTATGAATATTGCTTACAATGACAATAAAACATCTCACAACATTAAAGTAACACTGTCACACCCGTTCCGGGAAATATGGCTTAATGTTATTTGATGTTTCCCGATATATGGGAATAGTAATTATACATGTTTTGTATAATTTCTAGTAGTTCTGATCTGGTTTTAGATCATTTTGAATACTGTGGTGAGAACATGAGTGATGCGTTGCATAAAAGGTAGGCTAACTAGAGATTCCACAGAATTTAGATTTCGGACGTAAATTACGGACCCAAATGAGACTTAGATGAAAACTTTTATAAATTTTTAGTTTTACTCATGAAGTAATAAAATAGATGTGTGCGACATTTCTAGGGTTAATTAGAAGTTTTGAGAACTCGAGGGGAGGTAAACATAATTCCTGAGAGTCGTGTCTATAAATAGTAGTGGATGAAATATTTTCACAAATATCTCAAAACACACCTATCTTGAGAGAGAGGGGGAGAGAGAGAGAGAGAAAGAAAGAGAGAGAGAGAGAGGGGGAGATTTGTGGCTACGATCTTCTCGACGCCAAACGATGAACTTCCAATCGACAATTTTTCACTAGATTTCATATTCGGACTCCTCTATGTAAGAGCTTCATTTTGATACCTCTTAGATCTCGTTTGGCAAATTATTTCCGAAAGCTAAGTCTAGAAATTTGGGAAAAATATGTTAATACTTGTAGGAATCCTTTAAGATTGGAGATCCGACGGTTAATTGGACCGCTAGTACTTCCTCTGAAGTTGTAGAGTTATAGCTTGAGGTATAAATTTTGAACCTATGTAATATAGGGAATTTGGATGTTTTAGATGTCTTGTATGATATTGTGATCCGAGCAAAACTCATGTGTTAATTTAGGCCTGTTAAATTTAGCGAGTACGTATTGAAAAGCATGGTGATATGGTTATATGAGCATGTTAAGTATTTATGTGGGTCAAAGGAGAGTTTGGTATAATTCCATGCCGGGGTACACCTCTCAGTGTTTGAGAGTTATAGTAGTGACGACTACTTGTTTGGTTTGGGAACCAGCCCAGCCAGAGCAGATTGATTCAATGGTTGAGTGATTTTTGGCTAGCCATTAGCATCGTGGTTTAAGATTTAAGACTTGTCGATATACCGGATGAATGCGTATCTCTCTCCCCAGAGATCAAATTATGTGATTTAGATGTCTAAAGCATGAATTGCCTCATATAAATTTGTTTAGAATTGTACACTCAGCATATAGCTTAGCAGTGGAGATTTACTCCATTGCAGGTGATAAGAGAAAAGGAAAGAAGAAGCGTGAGGAGAGAGGCCGAGGATCACCACTTGTTAATATTTTTGTAATTCTATTCCAAATGATGTAATACAGATTCGTATATGTTTAACTGGTCAAACTTTGAGTAGATTAGTAGTAGTGTAATCGGTAGTAAAACTTCTATAATCATGTTTGGAATGTTGAAATCTAGTTGTGATTATGTTGGTGTTGATACTGGACTGGAGAACCTTGTCCTTGGGATTCTACAGAACATGTTGAATTTGGGGAGATCAGTCGACTGGGTCCCCGACACAATCGACTGGACCCTTGTTTTAACAAAAGACCTATTTAGTTTTCAAAGGAATCAGTCGACTGGAGGACGAGAAACAATCGACTGGTTTCCGCACAAAAAACTTTACACTCTGCTAGATGAACTTTAGTCGACCAGACCATCTCAGTCGACTGAGAAATTGAGACCCCGGTCGATTGAGTCCCCGACATAGTCAATTAGATGGGTTATTTAACCTTCACACTCTCTGTGATTAGTGTTACAATCGACTTGGCCTTCGCCACAGTCGACTGGACCTCTGTGTTCAAAATGGATTCTTTTCGACAGTGTTTCAATTGGGCAAAACTTTTATAACTCTATTTTTATAATGAATCTTACTTATGTTTTTCGCTGTTATTTTACTTTAATGGAATTGGATGAGCCTTGTTGGCATGCCACGTGTCCTATTTCTACACGTAGCAGGATGGGTCATGACATTTAGTGGTATCACAGCTATAGGTAACAAAACTTTGGGGAACGTACGTCGACGTGTGGAGTGTTGAGTTTTTTGACACATATTGTAGAATGCATTCATATATTGTAGAGGTGTTTGATACATATGTATGTTGTTATACATACATGAATTTGTTATTGCCATACATGCATAGTATTTATGCATTGAGATTGACAGGATTATAATCATGAGTGATAGTAACCAAGATTTATCACCACATACTCGACGTATGGATCAAATGACAGAAATGATTGGGAACATTGGGGAATTGGTTCAGAATTTAGCGAAACGATTACCTCCAACACCTCCATTCGAGGCAGCACCGATAGCTATGGTACATGCACCTGAGATAGGGGTATGAGATCTGTGTCTGAACAATTTGCAATCAATTCCCTAATATATATATATATATAACGTAAACATCAAGGCATATCGAATAACCATCGTAAGTACGGTACATATATACAAATACTCTAGCAGTCATTATGTATATTGAGAGTGAGGTTAGAAACACTCACCTGGATGTCTTGTCCAGCTTATGACTCTCCGGACAGCGGATAAGTCATAGTCCTACAACGTATAATAGAATAACGGTGATGAAACGTATGTGTAAATGATAATGGCATAATGGTAATTATACCAAATGAGGATATAAACCTCAAGGTAGTGATCTACGTGTCATTCTAAGTCCAACGCCATTGACTAGACTCAAATCGGAGTCCGTCACATAAAAGGTTGGATTTTCTATACCAGTGTAGGTCCTGCAGGTAAGCTGTATTTTCGACAGCATCGAAAGGTCTCCAAACTCAAGGGGATATTTCTAGACATTATTCTAAGGCTCTGGGAACTGACCGCGTATTTTCTGAGTTACGGTTTATTTATTATGAATTATCGGAGATAATTCCATATAGAAAATACGATTGATGGTGTACTAATTACATAATATATCTAAGGGAGACAAATAGTCCCTAAAAACATTTTTTATTAAATAAAGACCTTAAAGTACACTAGAGATATTTTTCTCATAATTTTCGGGACTCGTTTGATATTTAAAATAATTAAACATTAAATAAGTGGCTCTTTGAGAATTACTAAAAGTAATAAAGTATAGTTTTATAATTTGATAATTATAAAACATGGTAAGGTAATCCTTTACTAGATATTTATTATTTATTATAAAAGGAGTAAAATTTATTTAGTATTTATCGAATACTAAATATATATTAAATACAAGTTAAGTATACTTTAATTAGTATGTAAAGAATATTGGACTACTAATTAATAAATACTAATCATATACCTAAACAAGGTTCAAGTATTAATAGAGATCCTCAATTATTAATTATCGAATAATTAATAATTGAAAAATAATAAAAATAACAATAATAGTTAATTATTTATTAAAATAATTAACCGAATAATAAACTAATATTTTAAAATATAAAATATACTAATTCACAATATAAGCCGGATTAATACTTGATTAATCCCAAATTATAACCATACTATAATTTAAATATTTAAAACATACCTTATTTATTAATTATGGAATGATTAACAATTATGAAAATACCAATGATAGTTAAAGATTTGCTTAAATAATTAACCACATAATTTATGATGTCAAAAGCTAATTTAGCAATATTACTACAAATAAAATTATAATTACTAAATAAATTTATTGTCATAACTCAAAATTTTAATAAGGGTATAACTATAATTAAATGACTATGTGCAAACCTGTTAATTATTTTGGGGCAGTATTTGAATTTATTTGAACTGGTGTCACCACATCTATTTATTTATTTATTTATTTTCTTTTCTTATTTGGTTTTATTTTATTTTACTACAACATTTTTTTTTATTTTTTATATTGGTGTTAAAGTGGGTACATATTTTAATTTGGGTGTGTAATAGTAGACCACACACACACACATGCATTACACACCTATACACATTAAATACAAACAAATGACCAAAGACCAACTAGTGGGCCCCACCCCACTTAAAGTGGCCGGCCATCTCTCTCTCCCTCTTGACTTTTCATTTTTTTTTTCCTTTCTTTTTCTCTCTTCTTCTTCCTCCTTCTCTCTATATGAATGTGGGTATACAAACCCTCCATTACTTCTTCTTCTTCAAGCTCAAATAGGCCATTAAATAAGGATTTTCGTGAGTTTTACTATTTCACATTTTAGTCTTAGATTTTCAAGAGCTACCTATGGGTACCTTCGAAATTCATTTTGGTGGCCTTTACCATAGTTTTTCCTAATTACATAGAGCTCCAAAACTTCTCTCCTTCAACCATGGAGTCCTATGGAAGAATTATTACATGCAATGGGTTCTTGGACTTCTCTTCTCATATACTTGGAGTTATTGGAGCCTTTATGGACTTCCTTGCATTTTGGGTGATTTTCCATTTATTTTGGAAAACCTACATTGAGGTAGATATGCATTGTTTCAATTCCATATGTTATACATGTCTAAATTGCTTTGAGTTTATTTTTATGTGCTAGGAGAATGACTTAGACACATGTGCTAGGTTTTTCCCCAAATTTGATAAATTAGGGCTTTATGCCTCTTTATTGGTTATATGTCCAAATTAAATTACTTACATGTCATGTGGTGTTAAATGTAATTAGAGTGATGTTTGAAGAATGACTTAGACACATGTATTAGGATTTCCTCCAAAGTTGAAATGTTGGACTATTTTGCCTAAATGTGGATTTTATGCTTTGGTTGTACTAGTTGTGATCTTCGGGTGTTAAATGTAATTAAAATGATGTTATGAGAATAATTTTGACACATACACTAAGTTTTCCCCAAAGTAGTAAATTTAGAGTTGTATGACAAATTGTGAATTTACATGCTTTAGTTGTACTATATTTGATTATGTGATGCTAGTGGTGCTTAGGATGGTTCCTTTATGTGTAAGAGCATGTTAGGATGTTAGTTTAGAAATCCTTGTTAGGAATGCTATATTATGAATTTTAATTCAACTCTTGATGTCTTTGATACATGTTCAACATGCAAGAATTATTGTGTTCACTAATTTGTTGGAGCAGCTATAAAGTCATTTTAAACATTTCATGCATTGAGGCCAAATCGGCAAGCATTCACGTATCACGACATAAAGGTTTTATTTCAAAAAGAGAGAAAAACCCCATGTATGGGAATTTGATTTAAGAAATCCGGACGTGGGTTGTGATGTGAGACAGGGAGAATGACCCTTAGAAACATTCAAACTCCAAACTATATTCGGGTAGCTCCCGGAAGTTGGTATGCTACACTCCATGCGTGGGTGGCTCATGGTCCGGTAACGAGAGTGATGTGTATTTGTCATGCATAGCCTTGCGGCTTTAAACATTTCATGGTAGCCATGGTGGCGATTCATTGCACCTCATTTCATTTTAGTCATGGATATCATATAGACTTGTTACAATGTTGTCTACGAGCCGTCGTTCTCATAAAAACGACAAAACATTTTTCAGGTGAGCTTGATAATGGAAAAAGGGCACATGTGACCCGACGCGTAGACGTTGATGCATTTTGTTCTATTTTGAAGACTCATGCTTAGATATGTACATGGATAGTTCCCATGTTAATTTAGCCTTTTGGCAAGAATGTAATAGATTAGTGCACTAAAGAAAAATTGTTGTATTATTCTTGTTCGAAACTTCTTGGGCATAGACCTCCATATTTTGTCATCGGGAAGCCGTGTTGTAATTTTGAGGGACAAGTGTTAATCCTCATCTTTTTTTTATATACTTGTTCAACTTAATTATGGTATGTAATTATGTTTCCGAGACCATAGTTTTCCTTCTAAGGTTTTATGTTTGTGTGTTAAGTTGAATCCTTGCCGGATTTGGTTGTGTTTGGTTTATCCTTGCCGGACTCATTGTTCTTTTATTTTGAATCCTTGCCGGATTTGGTTATGTATATTTTGTCCTTGCCGAACTCTTCGCATTTCAATGGAATCCTTGCCGGATTTACACTTTTGCTTTCAATGAAATGTTTCAAAATGCTGTCAAAAGTTGCTGTTATAGAAAAACTGCTACTGTTTTCTTTATTTTCTGCCCAAATGGTGCAGAATTGGAAAAAATGTTATTAGACGAAAGTTGTGCAGAATCGAATTTTACATGGATCTACGTGTATAGAATGTGAAAATTTCAAATATATAGCTACTTACGGATGTTTTAAAATTCAGCAACTATCAAAAAATGACATTTTATCAAATCTATTGTATTTTCCCTTTCTCCTTGAACTAGTACTTGTTCGGATAGTCTTTTAATTAAGTTTTCAAATGTTTTCATCTTTGTTGGACTTGTTAACATGTAAGCCCATTTTGGCTTATATGTTAGTAAGTCATATTTGTAGGAATCCCAGTGGGATCCCAATGTCGCTTCCGCATTTGTGATTGAATTTTAATTCTTTTCTCTCTATCTTTTTCTCTTTCCTCGCGCTTCGGTTTCCGGGGCGTTACAGATTGGTATCAAAGCTAACCGGGTTTGAATACCTAGGGGCTATGGGTGTTTACTTCAGACTTGTTTCGTTTCCGTCCATGCCTAAGTTTGTTTATTGCTTTCCATTGGTTTCATTGAGGTTTTTCTTTTTTTGTTGAAATGATGCGATGCCGTAGGGGCATGCATAGAGGTTGAATTCCTTCGGGACCTATATGGTTACATGTTCAAGGTGTTTACATGTTTCACATTCGACGTAGTATCTATTTACATTTAAATGTTTGTATACTCCATGGGATGGCATTAGTCCTCCTATGAGTTGCTTAATGTGGTTAATAGTCATTCGATTCCTCATTCAATACTAATTGTTTTAACTATGCCGCCATTTACTCTACATAGTGAGATGCTGCGTGAGCATATATTTTTTTTTATGAGTAAAAGTCTTTGGAACTTTTGTGGTTACATGCCCAGTTTATATGTTTTATATCTTACGTGTTATGTGAGTTCATGTGAAGCCTACATGCTCTATGTATTGTGATGTGCATTTCCATTGGCTATGATATAAAGAGTACGTATTTCATGCAAGGCGAGTATAATGTTAGCATGCTTAAGGTTGAATGCCTTCGATGCTTAGTACGTATACACTAAGTGCTTACATGTTAAAGATTACATGTTCCATACCCGATACGCTAAGTGTTTTTATATGATTTCCAATCGTTCTAATATGTATTGATGCATGTTGAGTAATGCGATTCCTTATTGTTGATGAGCATTCTTCTATGTGAATTTGATGTTTATGTTAATGCATACACGTGATATGTGTACATGTTCTACGTGCTATGAGCTTCTCAGTTCCAACATTTATATGTGTTCAGGATACATACCAAATACATTCACATTTGACGTGCCCTACAGATTGTGTTATAACCGTGCATATTCTCAGTGCTATGTATTCCTATGGGTCATGATAGGCATTGATTAGTATGAATCATGATATAAGTTGTTTAAGGTTGCTAGTAATCCATATTGATATTGATTGCCTTTCCTATACTATCCTTGTCATTTATGTTAAGTATCGAGTTGATTTATAAAGCAATATGATATCATCGTTCATAAATATAATGGAATTATGATGGGAAACGTTATATGTTATATGTGAACATGATTAATGTTGTGAGCTATGTGATCTCATGCTAAGTATGCGTGTCCCCTAAGTGATGTGTGAATTAATGTTTAACATATAGAGATTCGTGCCCGGTTCACGTGGGACTGTGGCTTGAGCGCGTATTCATAATTTGGAGTAACTTGGTACTGTTTGAGGAGAATCTTCGAGTAGATACTGCAACTTTTCAGTCAGATTTAAGTGGGGGTTAGTGTTGACTACACCAACTTTGAAGAGTATGTTATGGGACATCCTCAACCGATTATTTTGTGAGTAGTATTTCCCGTTCGTAGTTCATCGAGCTAAGAGGATTGAATTTCTGAAATCTTCGTTAGGGAGCCGTGACAGTTTCTGAGTATGTGGCTAGTCTCATTTTTTATATAACATTGGACAATAGCTGAAGGTAAGAACTTTTGAGAATGGACTTCGTCCAGGACTACGCACCAACGTGGTTGGATTCAAGTTGAATGTACGTAGTAAAGGGGTTCACAAAATATTAGTATTTGGGTATTTGAGTTCGAATAAAAATTTAGAGAACTTCGTGCACTGACTAAAACAATCAGTTGGACCACCCCCAGTACGTCCACCTTTTCAATAGGTTTGAAAGCCACCTTTGTTACCACCACAGCCAACTCATTCAACTCAGATTTTTGGGCCGAGCATTCCTAGGGGGACAATAAGGACAGTTTAATCTTTTTGCCGCCGCACCTTCCGTGGGTAATACCGATGCTTCTGTGATCCGAGGTAAGTTGTTCGTGTTTAGTCCCAGTACCACTATGCCTTTAGATATCGGCGCATCGTACCCCTTCGGATACCACCTTGTGCATCATCATTGAGTTGAGGAATGAGTCATTTGGTTCCTACATTGTTAGTTGTTAGTTGATACTTCCATTGGAGGCTTAGTCCCCTTGGATCGAGTTTGTTGTGGCTGCAAGCTGTGATAGCTGACCAGCACACCATCTTTGATTTATGATTATGAGTATGGACTAGTGAGTACTTGCCAAGCACTTGTGACTTGTTTCGAGAGGAAGGTAGCTTTTGCATTACCATTCGGGAATCTAAGTTGTTTCATGGGTGATCGTATAGAGACTCCGATATATCCACTTCACAGTTGGTACAACTGTAAAAGTCATATTGACTCCTTAAATAGTTTGTTTTGTTTTCTAATGAGAATGGACCAAATTTGATTGAGTTCTCTCCCGTTGTGGGTTAGTACACCGATGTGTTCCCTGAGGATTTGTATGGCTTGTCGCCTATCCGTGAGAATTGAGTTGTATCAGACAAATACCCAGTACTTCATCTATTTTGATGCCGCCATATTATATGACATCTGCAGGGTTGAAAGAGTTAAAGACTCAGTTGGAGAACTTACAGGTTAGCGATTGCATTTGTCTTAATCAATCTCCGTGGAGAGTACCCATTTCCCTGTGCCAAGAAGATAGGTGGTTCGCTTAAGTTGAGTATTGCTTATGACATCGAATCTTGTGACTATAAGAATTAGTAGAACCTTTTGACCAACTTCATGGTTCAACGCGTTTAGTTTTAAAGATTGATTGGAAATAGAGTTATCACCAGTTGCGCACTAGGGAACGTGAGATTCCTAAGACTACTTTTTACCCGCGTTACTGACATTGTGAATCCCTTGTTATACCGTTCAGTTTGACGAACGCACCTGCTGCTTTAGTAGACTTGATAAGCCGTGTGTTTAATCCTCGCTAGGAAAAGTTTGTGATTGCACACCGATAACTACGTATGCCAAATCATCTAAGTGTGGACATTGATTATCCGAGGTACAAGTTTCTTGAATATGTCATTTTTGGTAATAGAGTATCCGCGAATCCTTCTAACATTGGGACCATTATAGATTTTCTTTGTAACTGAGATTCATGGTTCCTTGGGACTAATAGGTTACTACCGTTGCTTTGTTGGAAATGTTTCCCGTTTGGCAATTAACTTCATTGACTAAAATAGAGGTGAACTTTGTTGAGATACTTTGGGTGAGAATGTGTTATACCAAAGTTACAAAACTTGTTCGACTTCGGCAACCGTTCTTGTGAGCATTGAGCGTGAATTGATTGAACTATACCGTATACTTCCTAAACGTGGATTAAGCTACCCATGACTTAGGACTAGGAGATGTCACATATGAAACATTTCTGACTCAGAGAGACCTTAATTTGGGACAACGCAGTGGGTAATTATAACTGTAACTATAAATGTAACTTTGGATGACCTTGAGACAAGAGCGGACTATGACTTGAATTGCATTGCCACCTGAGCTAGGCTAATGTCGTGACCGAAGAGTATGACTATGACTTAACTTTCTTACCTATGCAAGAGTGGAAAATGTTGAGACTTGCGCGTACCCTAGTGTATTTACCGGTGCAAGAATGGAGAATACTGAGACGTTGTGATGACTTTGAGAATTGTGGTTCAGAGACTTTTGCACAAATTTTCTCGTTTAACTTGAATATGTAATCGAAAGTTTTGACTTGAAGTGTTACCAGCACAGAAACTTGATGATGAGACCATTGCCTTGATATTCCGTATGCTTAATGGAGACTTAGGACAGGGTTGGACTTTTGGTGACAATAGAGGTTTGAGACCTTGAGACCGAGTGTTTGTTTCTGTTGCTTACCGTGGAGATTTGTTGAAAGAGCTCCGCCATTCCCGTTTTGCCCTACATCCGAGAGGTACAAGATGTACTATGTTTTGCGTTGCCAGTATTGGTGGAAAGGGTTAAAGAAATCCATTGTCGAATTTATTTGATTTGCTAGCAGGTAAAGACCGACACTAGGGAATCACAAGTTTGTTACAACTGTTTTTAATTTCTTGTTACAGTATTTCTAAGAACTTTGCGTAAGGACAACACTCTTTTGGATCCTTGTAGATCGTTTGGACCATATCTACACATTCGTTGCCGTTCAGAGTGACCGACATCGCAGTTTTCCTTAGTATGATTCACGTCTGTACGATCGTGAGACGCCGTAGTATATGAGTGTCGATGCGTTTAACCGCGATACGAAGGTTGTGTTTCCTTCCTGGCAGAAATTGCAGTAAGTATGGGGTATTCAACTCCTTCTATTCAGATCGATTTTGGAAAACATGTTGAGAGTAGTGTTATGACACATAGTAGTAATTGGGAAGAACAGTTTCTGTTAGCCGAGTTACATCCAACATCAGTTATCAGATAGCACCGCCTGAGACATTGTATGACTGTCCAGGTTGATCACCATTGTGTTGGGAAGAGATAAGTGTACCCGTTGTTCATGGCCCTAATATGGTTCGAGAGACTTCCGAAAAGATCAAAGTAATTAGAGAAAATTGGTTACAACTCTAAGTCGACATAAATCGTATGCCAACCGTCATCGTCGACCATCCGTGTTTGAAATTGCTGTCCTGGGTTATAGCATTTGATCTAGTGGTAAGTTAGTGCTGCATTTGTTGAATCGTTTGAAATCCTTGAAAAGATGGCACAGTTATGTGTTTGTCAGGCTCTTCCGCCTCAGTCATTGAGAGTGCGCAATGTGTTTTATGTGTAAATACTCAGAGAAATCCTGACTATCTCATGTGTTTGATTGGACCGTAGTGTCTCTTGGTGAAGACGTATAGTATAAAGAGAAGAACAACCCGTTCATACAATTGAGAAGAAAAACTGTGTGTTGTCCACCATGTTGGTAAGGATTCTTTAGCATCATCATAGTATCGCCGAGGTAAAAGAGAAACGTGGGAAAGTTACCCTCACTAATTTCCCGAGTAGTTTAAGCTTCTAGTTGATCGTCTTTCTTCTGCTTTGTTGGCTTAATGTTTGAGCAAGCCGTTGCTCCTTTCTTGCGCATAGTTGTTCCGAATTCCGGGACGGAATTCTTTTAAGGGGGGTAGATTGTCATAACTCAAAATTTTAATAAGGGTATAACTGTAATTAAATGACTATGTGCAAACCTGTTAATTATTTTGGGGCAGTATTTGAATTTATTTGAACTGGTGTCACCACATCTATTTATTTATTTATTTATTTTCTTTTCTTATTTGGTTTTATTTTATTTTACTACAACATTTTTTTTTATTTTTTATATTGGTGTTAAAGTGGGTACATATTTTAATTTGGGTGTGTAATAGTAGACCACACACACACACATGCATTACACACCTATACACATTAAATACAAACAAATGACCAAAGACCAACTAGTGGGCCCCACCCCACTTAAAGTGGCCGGCCATCTCTCTCTCCCTCTTGACTTTTCTTTTTTTTTTCCTTTTTTTTTTTCTCTTCTTCTTCCTCCTTCTCTCTACATGAATGTGGGTATACAAACCCTCCATTACTTCTTCTTCTTCAAGCTCAAATAGGCCATTAAATAGGGATTTTCGTGAGTTTTATTATTTCACATTTTAGTCTTAGATTTTCAAGAGCTACCTAGGGGTACCTTCGAAATTCATTTTGGTGGCCTTTACCATAGTTTTTCCTAATTACATAGAGCTCCAAAACTTCTCTCCTTCAACCATGGAGTCCTATGGAAGAATTATTACATGCAATGGGTTCTTGGACTTCTCTTCTCATATTCTTGGAGTTATTGGAGCCTTTATGGACTTCCTTGCATTTTGGGTGATTTTCCATTTATTTTGGAAAACCTACATTGAGGTAGATATGCATTGTTTCAATTCCATATGTTATACATGTCTAAATTGCTTTGAGTTTATTTTTATGTGCTAGGAGAATGACTTAGACACATGTGCTAGGTTTTTTCCCAAATTTGATAAATTAGGGCTTTATGCCTCTTTATTGGTTATATGTCCAAATTAAATTACTTACATGTCATGTGGTGTTAAATGTAATTAGAGTGATGTTTGAAGAATGACTTAGACACATGTATTAGGATTTCCTCCAAAGTTGAAATGTTGGACTATTTTGCCTAAATGTGGATTTTATGCTTTGGTTGTACTAGTTGTGATCTTGGGGTGTTAAATGTAATTAAAATGATGTTATGAGAATAATTTTGACACATACATTAAGTTTTCCCCAAAGTAGTAAATTTAGAGTTGTATGACAAATTGTGAATTTACATGCTTTAGTTGTACTATATTTGATTATGTGATGCTAGTGGTGCTTAGGATGCTTCCTTTATGTGTAAGAGCATGTTAGGAAGTTTGTTTAGAAATCCTTGTTAGGAATGCTATATTATGAATTTTAATTCAACTCTTGATGTCTTTGATACATGTTCAACATGCAAGAATTATTGTGTTCACTAATTTGTTGGAGCAGCTATAAAGTCATTTTAAACATTTCATGCATTGAGGCCAAATCGGCAAGCATTCACGTATCACGACATAAAGGTTTTATTTGAAAAAGAGAGAAAAACCCCATGTGTGGGAATTTGATTTAAGAAATCCGGACGTGGGTTGTGATGTGAGACAGGGAGAATGACCCTTAGAAACATTCAAACTCCAAACTATATTCGGGTAGCTCCCGGAAGTTGGTATGCTACACTCCATGCGTGGGTGGCTCATGGTCCGGTAACGAGAGTGATGTGTATTTGTCATGCATAGCCTTGCGGCTTTAAACATTTCATGGTAGCCATGGTGGCGATTCATTGCACCTCATTTCATTTTAGTCATGGATATCATATAGACTTGTTACAATGTTGTCTACGAGCTGTCGTTCTCATAAAAACGACAAAACATTTTTCAGGTGAGCTTGATAATGGAAAAAGGGCACATGTGACCCGACGCGTAAACGTTGATGCATTTTGTTCTATTTTGAAGACTCATGCTTAGATATGTACATGGATAGTTCCCATGTTAATTTAGCCTTTTGGCAAGAATGTAATAGATTAGTGCACTAAAGAAAAATTGTTGTATTATTCTTGTTCGAAACTTCTTGGGCATAGACCTCCATATTTTGTCATCGGGAAGCCGTGTTGTAATTTTGAGGGACAAGTGTTAGTCCTCATCTTTTTTTTTTATATACTTGTTCAACTTAATTATGGTATGTAATTATGTTTCCGAGACCGTAGTTTTCCTTCTAAGGTTTTATGTTTGTGTGTTAAGTTGAATCCTTGCCGGATTTGGTTGTGTTTGGTTTGTCCTTACCGGACTCATTGTTCTTTTATTTTGAATCCTTTCCGGATTCGGTTATGTATATTTTGTCCTTGCCGGACTCTTCGCATTTCAATGGAATCCTTGCCGGATTTACACTTTTGCTTTCAAATAAAATGTTTCAAAATGCTGTCAAAAGTTGCTGTCATAGAAAAACGGCTACTGTTTTCTTTATTTTCTGCCCAAATGGTGCAGAATTGAAAAAAATGTTATTAGACGAAAGTTGTGCAGAATCGAATTTTACATGGATTTACGTGTATAGAATGTGAAAATTTCAAATATATAGTTACTTACGGATGTTTTAAAATTCAGCAACTATCAAAAAATGACATTTTATCAAATCTATTGTATTTTCCCTTTCTCCTTGAACTAGTACTTGTTCGGATAGTCTTTTAATTAAGTTTTCAAATGTTTTCATCTTTGTTGGACTTGTTAACATGTAAGCCCATTTTGGCTTATATGTGAGTAAGTCATATTTGTAGGAATCCCCGTGGGATCCCAATGTCGCTTCCGCATTTGTGATTGAATTTTAATTCTTTTCTCTCTATCTTTTTCTCTTTCCTCGCGCTTCGGTTTCCGGGGCGTTACATTTATATCTAAAGCTTAAGGGTACAAAGTAGATCCATAAGTTGAACTAGCCAAACGGGCTTATCTGGAAGTGCAGTATATATATACAAATATATACACGATATATATACGCATTTTTACACACAAATTTCAAATGGTCATAACTCACTCAATTTTTAACGAAAATATGCAAACTTTATGTCGAAATTGAGTGCGTCGACGAGCCCGATTCAATGGTGTAGGTCTTGAAATATAACTCTTAACGGTCTGTCCATACGAGGGCAAAAACAATCACGACCAAAAAAGAATAATCGGATCGTAGGTCGACCAAACGTGGTCTATGCTTCGAGCCGTTCATCGAGGGTCTTAAGAGGGTCGGTACGGTCATTTTGGCATTGGTTTTGTGAGGTTTGGTGACGGTCGAAAAACCCGAGCTCGTACGAGCTTTAATGGCCGACAGCCATGGCCGGAGCTCTAAGCTTTGTCCGGGGCTGCGTGTGGTGGTGTGTGTGAGTATGTGAGTGTGCAGAAAGTATAAAAGGGGAGGTGGTATGGTTTTACCTTCTGGGTCTCGGCCTCGGCGTCTATCTCGGCTTCCCGCGGCTCTTTCTCTCTCTCTCCTCTCCTCCTTCTGTGTTATGTGGGTGTGGTCTGTGCATGTGTGTGTATATGTTGGTGCGTGAGACAGAGGGACAGGGAGTGAGGGTGGGTAACGAGTTGTGTTGGTTTGGTTTCTTTTGATTTTCTTTTCTCTCTAAACTCTCATTCTCCCAAGTCTCTCTCTCACTCTCTAATCTGCCTCTCTCTCTCTCTCTATATATATATATAATATCACACATGCACCCACATAACACAACACACATTCGGCACACACATTTAACACACAACATATAATATAAGGGAATTGTTATTTCCACTCCATCGTTGAACTAAGGCACTCTATGGTACCATTCTTAGAGCATGTGATACCATGTATGTCATGCATTGCATACATGGTACCACATGCTCTAAGAATGGTACCATGGAGTGCCTTAGTTCAATGATGGAGTGGAAATAGCATCATCCTAATATAATATATAATACACACATGGCATATATATAATACATACACACATACCCACTACATACATACATAAATATATAATAATACAAAATGTGTGTGAGTGTGTGCTTGGGGTGGTGGTTACGGGTCACAGAGGGGGGCAGTGAAGTGAGATGAGGGTGATTGGTGAGAATTGACGGTTTGGGGGACATGGAGTGGAAGTGGTGTATCGAGGGGGTATTAAGGGGGGTTGGGTTGTTTCTAGTGGATAAAGAAGGGGGAATATTTGGGAAAATCTTGGGGGATTGGGTTAGGATTTAGGAAATTTTAGGGGATTTGACGTGTCTCGAGTCACGTGCTATACAGTCTGGGTAATGCCAGTTTTTATGGATCTGCGTGTAAGTCAGTTTGGGTCTATAATAATAACGTTAATTGTAATGTCATTCAAATTAAAATCATATAACTATTGGGTCCAAATAATGTAACCTATGGTTATAATATCTAAATGACAATTAATATTAAAATAAGCCACACTAATGTACGGGGTCAGTTTTATAAAAATCTAAATTTAAGCGATAGTGAAATTATAATATAGCATATAATTGTAATTTAAGCGGCATCTAAATTTTAATATACAATATATAAATATACGGGTTGAATTTATATAATCTAAATTTTAGGCTACGATGAAAATATATCTTATAACCTATAGTTTATAAAATTAATGCGACAGCAAATATAAGGTGTACATCCTATAGTAATAATATAAGCGGCCACGAATTATATGATAAGGTCTATAGTTATAATATTAATAACAACTAATATTAAAAAAATACGATAGATTAATATACGGGGGTCTAAACTTAGGCGACCACGAAAATATATATATATATTATAACCTATAGTTATAATATTAATGACCACCAAATATTTAAATCATGTAATATTAATACAAATGGTCGGATCTAAAATTAGGTGACACTGAGAACGTACATTATACCATATAGTTATAAAATTAAGCGATCCCAAATTATATAATAAAATCTATCGTTATAATATTCGGCGACAATTATTTAATAAACACAAAATCAATATACAATGTCGCACTTAGAAATTAGGAATTGCATAAATATAATTAAGCGACAACTAAACATATAATATTAACATACAAGGTTCGTCTTAGAAATTAGCAAATTAGAAAATTATATTAATAAAGTAGTATAGATTTTACTGGTACTACAAATATACTCAGGGCTGAGGCCCAGAATTGGTGGGTGAATGTTCTAGATCAGGGAGCACCAATAACTTGGGAGGGATTCATAGCGGAGTTTAATCGCCGATTCTTTCCAAGGGCTGCTCTCAATTTGAAGAAGAGAGAATGTGATAATCTTCAACAATGGGATATGACTGTCACTGAGTACACTTTGAAGTACAACGCCTTGTTAAGATTTGGAAAGGGGTCTATATTGACAGAAGAAGACAGAGGAAGGAAGTACGAGGATGGGTTGGGAGAGAACATATGCCTAAGGGTAGAAACCTATGAACATTCAACTATTGCCGCAGTACAATAAACTACACTTGTAGTCGAAAGTGGGATGGAGAGATCGAGGCAAAATCAGCAAGGACAACAAGGGAAGAGGCAAAATCAGCAAGGACAACAAGGGAAGAGGAACCATGAGGGTAATGACCGGAGCTATGGTGCATCTTTCAAGTGGCCATTTGCAAGGGGCTCTAATTTTAGTTTCAGTGGGTTCAGGAAACCGGCGGGTAGTATACCATTATGTCCACTCTGTAATCGACCATATACAGGTCGATGCTTTATGACAAATTTCTAGAACAAGACTCAAGGGGTTAACAGTGCAAGTGCTACACCTGATATAAGGGGCAAATGTTACAATTGTGGGATGTTTGGACACCAATCCAAGGAGTGCCCGAGCAAGCGTCCACAATAAGGGTCTAGTTCTATGGCTTCTATTGGTTCGAAGCCTAGACAGACCAACGATAGGGGACAGAGGACGGAGCAATGTTAGGGAGGTCATTTCAGATGAACCCAGGAGATATGGCTGCTTCGGAGATAGTGGTCTCAAGTATGGTGCATGTATATTCATATCTAGCACTCATGCTTGTTGACTTAGGATCTACGCATTCATTCGTATCGCATAATTTTGTTGAACATTTGAATGTTAGATCGGCACTGTTAGGATATGAATTATCTATTGTTGTACCACTTAATAAGTCAATAGTGACGTCTACGGTATACAAGGAATGTGAGATCAAACTAGGTAAGAAGCTGATGACCGTGGACCTTATACAGATTATGGTGAACCACTTTGACGTGAAACTGGGAATGGATTGGTTAGCCTTTAACTAAGCCACGGTAGATTGTGAATGGAAAGAAGTTAATTTTCGATCATCGGTGCATGGGAACTATTGTTTCCAAGGAAGTGGGGTTACACCACCACCGTATTTGATTTCGGCGTTCCAAGCAGGCAAATTGTTGAGAAAGGGATGTCAGGGATTCCTATGTTCAGTAATTGATACTTCGGCGACCGATTTGATATTAGAAGATATTCCAATAGTATGAGAGTATCCAGATGTGTTTCTTGATGACCTACCAGATGTTCTTATTGAGAGAGAGAGATTGAGTTTACCATGGAGACAATGCCGGACTCAAGGCCTATATCGAAAGCACCATATAGGATGGCACCCATGGAATTGAAAGAGCTGAAAATCCAACTATAAGAATTACTTGACAAAGGTTTCATTCGACCTAGCATATCGTCGTGGGGAGCTCTAGTGTTGTTCATGAAGAAGAAAGATGATTCAATGCGTATGTGTGTTGACTACTGAGAGTTAAACAAGTTGACAATCAAGAACAAATATCCATTGGCAAGAATTGACTATCTATTTGATCAACTTCGTAGAGCACAAGTGTTTTCCAAGATCGATTTGAGATCAGGCTACCATCAGTTGAAAGTAAAGGCCCAATATGTTGAGAAAACAGTTTTCAGAACGCGCTACGGACACTACGAGTTCTTAGTCATGCCATTTGGAGTTACAAATGCACCAGTCACGTTTATGGATCTTTTGAACCGAGTATTCAATGATTATTTAGATGACTTTGTGATTGTGTTCATAGACAACATTCTTATCTATATGCTGAGTGAGATAGAGCACGAGAAATATTCGAGACTTACACTTCAAAGATTGCGAAAGAAGCAACTATTCGAGAAATTAAGAAGTCTGAATTTTGGCTAACGAGCATCGTTTTTCTTCATCATGTGATTGACAAGAATGGAGTTTAAGTTGATTCTCACAAGGTAGAAGCCGTATCTAATTGTCAAAGACCGACTTCAGTATCCGAAATCCGAAGTTTTTTAGGATTAGTTGGATACTACCACTATTTTTTTGAGAATTTCTCAAAGATTTCACTGCCTATGACAAAGTTGATGAGGAAAAGGGTTACTTTTGAATAGAGTCAAGAATGTGAAGACAGCTTTCAAGAGTTGAAGTCACCATTGACGAGAGCACCTATTTTAACAAAACCATCTAGAACCTAGAGGATTGTACGTAATTTATAGTGATGCTTCGCATTAGGGTTTAGGATGTGTACTTATGCAAGGTGGAAAACTAATTGCTTACGCTTCAAGACAGGTAAAGTCCCATGAGGTTAATTATCTGACTCACGACTTGGAATTTGCCGTTGTAATCCATGCCTTAAAATTTTGGAGACACTACTTGTCGGGGAAAAGTGCAAGATCTTCATGGATCATAAGAGCTTGAAGTATCTATTCACGCAAAGAGATTTGAACATGAGACAAAGGAGATGGTTAAAGTTGATGAAGTATTACGATCTTTCGATTAAGTATCACCTGGGGAAGGCTAATGTAGTAGCTGACGCTTTAAGCCAGAAGACGACAAGGAACTTAGCCAATGAGCTAACGCAACAAAAGAAATTAGTCAGAGAAATGGAACGTTTAGAGTTGGAAGTGATTTCAAAGACGAGTGGTGGCTTAATGATGAGATCATAGCTCACCCAGACATTATAGATGAAATCAATGCAGTACAGTTTAACAATCTCTACTTGTTCAAGATGAGAGACGAGATACCTTTGGAAAATGACCTGGATTTACGTTACAACAAGGAGTATTGATGCTTGGGAACCGATTGTGTGTACCAAACATGAAGGACTTAAAAGAGTGACTTTTAGAGGAGGCTCACAGTACTAAATATTCAGTTCATCCGGGAAGTAACAAGGTGTACCAAAACTTGCACGAAAACTTTTGGTAGAGAGGTTTGAAATGGGAAGTTGCCAAGTTTGTGTCCGCATGTTTGGCATGTCAGCAAGTCAAGGCAGAGAGACAAGTACCTACAGGACTATTACAACTGTTACCAATGTCAGAGTGGAAATGGGATGAGATCACGATGGATTTTGTATTCGAACTTCCATAATCGCCTAACAAGAATGATAAGATTTGGGTTATAGTTGATAGATTGACAAAATTAGCTCACTTTCTACTGATCAAGATGACTAAACCATATAAGTTAGCATAATTGTATGTGAAAGAGATTATGAGACTACACAAAGTTCCAGCTGTGATCATATCAGATCATGATAGTAGTTTTATGTCGAGGTTTTGAGGAAGTTTACAAAAGGCTATGGGTATGAAGTTGAATTTTAGTACTGCTTTTCATCCTCAAACCGATGGACAGTCAGAGTGAATGATTCAGACATTAGAAGACATGCTTCGGTTGTTTGTTCTAGATTTTGGGAATGATTGGGAGAAACACCAAGCGTTAATCGAATTTGCTTACAACAACGGGTTTCAGTCAAGTATTGGAATGGCACCTTATGAACCTTTGTATGAACGTAAGTGTCGATCACCAATTTGTTGGACCGAGGTTGGAGAAAGAAGTTTGATAGGACCTGAGATAATATAGTTGACTACTAAGGAGGTGAAGTTAATCCAGGAGTGACTTAGGGTGGCACAGAGTCGTTACAAGAGTTATGCAGACTCCAAGCAACGACCGTTGACATTCGAAGTGGGAGACTTTATATACCTGCGAGTATCGCCTTCGAAAGGCATTATTCAATTTGCGAAATGAGGAAAACTTAACCCGAGATTTGTAGAACCGTTTGAGATCCTAGAGAAAGTAGGACCAGTGGCTTACCGATTAGCCTTATCATCTGAGCTGGAGCATGTATACAACATATTCCATGTGTCAATATTGAAATGGTGTATGACAGATATGAGCAAGATCATCGTACCGGAACCATTGCAAATCCAAGATGACTTGACTTATATAGAACATCCAGTAGAGATCTTGGATCGAAAAGAGCAAGTATTGAGAACAAAGACAATCTCAATGGTGAAGGTATTATGGCGAAGCCACACTGTTTACGTGGGAGAACAAGGAGGAGATGAGGAACGAGTATCCCTATCTTTTCGAATATTGAGGTATAAGTTTAGGGACAAACTACCTTTTTGAAGGGGAGAGTTGTCACACCTATTCCGGGAAAATCATTATTTAAATGCATAAATGAAATTTTGTAAATTATCAATGTTATTTGATAATTGTGAATGGGGTTGACTGGAGGTCAACAATGAGGTGTCAATCGAGGACATTGTAATAGGAAAATCGTGTGGCATCAACATGAATAAATGATATTTCTAAGGCTTAAATCTTATTTGATGTTTTCTGACATATGGGAATAGTAACTATACCTATTTTGTATAATTTCTGGTAGTTCTGATCTAGTTTTAGATCATTTTGAATATTGTGGTAAGAACGTGAGTGATACATTGCATAAAAGGTAGGTTAACTAGAGATTCGACAGAATTTAGTTTTTGGGCGTAAATTACAGACTCAAACGAGACTTAGATGATAACTTTTATAAATTTTAGTTTCACTCGTGAAGGAATAAAATGGACGTGTGCGACATTTCAAGGGTTACTCAGAAGTTCTGAGAAATTGAAGGGAGGTAAATGCAATTCCCGAGAGTCATGCCTATAAATAGTAGTGGATGAGATATTTTCACAAATATCTCAAAACACACATATCTTAGGAGAGAGAGAAAGAAAGGTAGATTCGTGCCTACGATCTTCTCGACGCCAAACGACGAACTTTCGATCGTCAATTTTTCACCAGATTTCATAACTCCTCGAGGTAAGAGCTTTATTTTGATACCTCGTAGACCTTATATAGCAATTTTTTTTCAAAAAGCTAATTCTAAAAATTTTGAAAAAAACATGTTAATACTTGTAGGAATCTTTTAAGATTTGAGATCCGACGGTTAATTGTGATACTAGTACTTCCTCTGAAGTTGTAGAGTTATGGCTTGAGGTATGAATTCTGAACCTATGTAATATAGGGAATTTCGGAAGTTTTAGATGTCATGTATGATATTGTGATCCGGGAAAAACTCATGTGTTAATTTAGGCCCGTTAAATTTAGCGAGTACGTATTGAAAAGCATGGTGATATGGATATATGAGCATGTTAACTGTATATGTGGGTCAAAGGGGAGTTTGGTATAATTTTATGCCGCGGTACGCCTCTTGGTGTTTGAGAGTTATAGTAATGACGACTACTTGCTTGGTTTGAGAATTGACCCAGCCAGAGCAGATGGATGCAATGGTTGAGTGATCTTTAGCTAGCCATTGACATCGTGGTTTAAGATTTAAGACTTACCGATATATCGGATGAATGCATATGTCTCTCCCCAGAGACTAAATTATGTGATTAAGATGTTTAAAAAATGAATTGCCTCATATGCATTTGTTTAGAATTGTACACTCAGCATATAGTTGAATAGTGAAGATTTACTCTATTGCAAGTGATAAGAGAAAAGGAAAGAAGAAGCGTGAGGAGTGAGGCTGAGAAATGTCGAGGGTCACCACTTGTTTATATTTTTGTAATTCTATTCCAAATGATGTAATACAGATTCGTATATGTTTAACTGGTCAACCTTGGAGTAGATTCATCATAGTGTAATCGATAGTAAAACTTCTATAATCATTGATGAGAGCTGATATTAGCTTAATATTAGCTCGATAAGGAGTAAAAACTGACTGGATTTAACCCCATTTCTCTAGTGTTACCTGCACTTGTGTTTTAATTCATTTCTTTACACAATGATGTATTTTTCGTGGTATGTTGTTGTGTTTAGCTCTTTGAATGCAGGTTCTGAAGTTAAAATGAATAACAAGTTAAAAGGAATAACTCAAGAAACAATTTGATGAAGTCTGGATACCAATCGATTGACATAATATCAATCGATTGACATGTTTTCTTTACCAATCGATTGAACTCTTTATCAATCGATTGACATATTAATCAATCGATTGACATCTTTGTCAATCGATTGACTTAAACTGGAAACAGTCTGTTTTAATGGCGCAAGATTTCAGCAATCAGGACGACGACCAGCCGTTATGGAATGAACCTGGACGCCTCTAGCCTGTATATTTGACATTATATATAGAGGAGAGTGAAGAGGAGATGGGGTTAGCTCATTTTTGTTTTGTTTTGTAGGATTTCCATGTTTTTCTGAGATTAAAACAAAGCTCAAGTTAGAGAAATTTTTGTATTTTGCGAATCAGTTGGAGTTCAGGTTCATTTACATTCTTGTTATGCTGCTTTTGTAGTTGTGAGATACTTGGGTTTGATTTGAATTTGATTTTTGAAAGTTCTTGTTTTTAAAGTTTAATCCATGCTTATTGGTTATAATTTCCTTCAAAATACTTCTGTTTATATTAGATTAAACATGTTTGAGTAGACTCTGGTTGGGAATAATGTGAAGAAACATTGTTCCCAGCCCTCTGCCATGATTCTGTGAAAGAGTCAATGTCAATCGATTGAATACAGAATCCAATCGATTGACATTGATTCCAAGTCAATCGATTGATATACTTGTCAATCGATTGAAAGTCATTTCTTATCAATCGATTGACATTATGTCAATCGATTGGTATGTTTATGACTTGGGTTTACTCCTTTTTGTATTCCAGTAACTTTTGTTTCAGAACTAAGCCCAAATTGATCTTCCTAGTTCAAATTGCAGTCTGATTTTGAAATAAGAGCTCTTATGAATAATTAACTCAATGAACACTCATAACAAACACATCGAATATTTCATACTTAATTTGTTAGTTATTGTTCATGGCTTTAATTAACTTTGTATTTCAGCCCTTCATTAATAAGCTAAGTAATTGAACCACTATGTATGCAATTCACATACTTAGTGTCTAGAATGCTTAACTTAATCATTTTTGAAATAAGGAATACTCTAAGGATAAAACCCCAGTTGTTTGTTTTTGTTAAAATCATGGTAGTGGCTGGTACTTTGTGGATTCACAAACTCCCAACTCTTTTTCATATTTAATTTCATATCACGGTTTTAAATTATATCTAGTTAAGTTATTGCTTCACTTTATCTTGTTTCTTTTATTTAATCTATAGAACTGTTAGCAACCCCCATCTCAAAGAAATCACCTTTTATTTCATTTTAGGATTCAATTTAGAGTTTTCTGCCTTTATCTTCCGTCCTTTGGGATTCAACCCGGTCTTACCGGTTTTAACGCGACGCGACCGTCTACACTTGGACGTACTCTTCTGAGAACACATTTCAAGTCGTGTCAAGTTTTTGGCGCCGTTGCCGGGGACGGTGACAAAGGCCAGATTCTTTCGATTGATCCAATCTTTTCTTATCCCATTTCCATCTTTCTTTTTCTTTTTATTCTTCAGAACACAAGCCGTATTGTTGTGTCCTTCTATGTCCTTTGATTCCACTGAAGCCTTCATCACAAATCTATTTGAAGATTCAATCCATAGTGCTGATAATCCCATTTTCACTCTATCCACTTCTAACTCAATGTCTGATACGGAGAGCCAACAAGGAGAGAATAGGCATGACCTCATCGATGACGGTCAACGACCTCTACGAGAACTCTTGGCTCCTGATCGCACTGCCACACCTTCTTGTATCCGCATCCCTCCACACACGGGTACATTCCATTTTCGTAATGGGATGAATCAACTGTTACCCACATTTCATGGGATGGATAAAGAGAAGGCGTACTTGCACATTCGAGATTTCGAAGATGTTTGTGGCACTTTCACAGATCAGACTTGCCCAAGTGATATAATCCGACTAAAGCTCTTTCCCTTCACCTTGAAGGACAAAGCGAAGTCATGGTTATTGTCACTCAAACCGAACTCGATTTCGACTTGGCCAGCAATTCATGAATCCTTTCTCAAAAAGTTCTTCCCTAATCGGTTAACGACAGACATCTTGAGACAGATCAAGATGTATAATCAAAAAGAGGAAGAAACTTTCGCTGAGGCATGGGAGCGTTTTAAGGATTTGTTACTGCTCTGCCCGCATCATGGTTTTGAGAAGTGGCGAACAATAAGTTTCTTCTTTGATGGCCTAAGTCCAAAGTCAAAGAAGCTCGTAGAAACTACGAGTGACGGTGAGTTTATGAGCAAGAATGCCGACCAAGCAGAGGCTCATTTCGAATGGTTAGCCGAACATGCACCAGAATGGGAAACTCAAGTGACAAGAACTCAGACCAGTTTGAGTTCAAGTAAAAAGAGCATTTATCAGCTGAAGGCGGAAGATGGCTTACTGGAGAAATACGAGCAACTGGCTCGTAAATTGGAAATTTTGGAAGCGAAGAAGGACCCGGTAATACAATTTGCATCTGAAGAGTCATGTTCGAGTTGTCTATAGATGGGACATACCTCTCAACATTGCCAAATATACCCTGTTTACCAAGAACAGAGTCCAGTGGAGGTACATGCTGTAAATGCCCCTGGTCGTTTCAACCCCAATGATAGGTGGAGTCATCCTGGTTTCAATCAAAGAAACAGTGCTGCTGCAGCAAACCCATCTCAACAGTGGCAGCCGAATAAAGGAAACCAATACCGACCTCAAAACCAAGGGTACCACTAGAGTTACCAACCTCCTCCTACTTATCAACAAAATCAAGGGTATCACCAGAACCAATATCAAAATCATTCACCTCAATCTAACTACAATCAAGGGAGTAATAACCAAACCTCATCAAACACTTATGTGCCACCCCATAAGAAGGCACAAGAGGATCCTAATATGCTCATGATGCAGCAGATGATGCAGCTAATGAGTAAACTCAACACAAGTGTAGAGAGGTTAGCTGCCCAACAAGGTGATCGAGAACGAACCATGTTCCCTGCACAACCAGAGCCAAATCCTAAAGGCCAACACTCGGGTACAGGACCCTCGGGATCTGGACCACAAGAGGAGGCCAAGGCGGTAACTGTGTTGAGAAGTGGAAAAGAAATTGAGAAAGTCTTTTTGCCCACACAACCTGTAGTTAGTGATGAAGAAGAGGTAGAGAATGAAGAAGAATTGGTGGAAGAAGGAAGAAAAGGCGAAACAGTTGAGCCCAAAACAACAATTCTTGAGGATAATGAAATAAAGAGAAGACCTGGAAAAGAACCCCTCCTTGAGGAGGCAACCAAATGTCCTTTTCCGGCACCATATCCTCAGAGGTTGAAGAAACCTCAACAAGAAACGAAAAGTCAGGAGTTTCTGGAGTTATTCAAACAGGTAAAGATCAATCTCCCACTCCTAGACGCAATTAAACAAGTGCCTTCCTATGCCAAGTTCCTAAAAGACTTGTGCACTGTAAAAAGGAAGCAAAGTGTTAAGAAGAGTGCTTACTTGGCATGCCAGGCAAGTGCGATTGTAAAACACGATTTGCCTCCTAAATACAAGGATCCAGGTACGCCAATAGTTTCTTGCATAATTGGTCAGAAGAAAGTGAACAATGCTCTGCTCGATTTAGGATTGAGTGTTAATCTCTTACCTTACACTGTCTATCAACAGTTAGGGTTAGGAGAACTTAAGCCCACTCGCATTACTCTCCAACTGGCAGATCGATCAATTAAATACCCGCGAGGAGTGCTGGAGGATGTCTTAGTCCAGATTGACACCTTTGTCTTTCCTGTTGACTTTATTGTTCTGGACACTGAACCAGTTTACAATGCTAAATCTCAGATTCCTATGATCTTTGGACGTCCTTTCCTCGAGACAATTGATGCGACGATTAAAGTAAGGAGTGGAGTTATGACCGTTGTTTTTGGGAATATGACATTGAATATCAAAATCTTTTCAAATCCCAAAATTGAAGATTTTGATGATGAGGAAGAGGAGGTGAACTGGGTAGAAGCAGTAATTCAAGATTGTTTTGATTCAACTGCTCACTCTGATCCTGTGGAGTCCATTATGACTAACTCATGTTATGAATTGGATAAATACACTCCACAAGATGAAAGGATGAGTCAGATATGCTCTATATTGGAGGTTATTGAAGAGGAAGTTGCAAGAACAATGTGGACGGCTCAATATGAGCAGCTACCGCCAAAGACTAAGTTGGCTGTGCCGTCAAACCTGCAATTTCTAGAGTTGGAACTGAAAGAGCTCCCAAAAGAATTGAAATACGTATTCCTGGGAGAAGAGAAGACCTTTCCTGTGATAATTTCATCTATTTTAAATCACGAACAGGAAAGCAAACTGATACAGTTGCTTAAGCAACACAGGAGTGCATTAGGATGGACCGTTGCTGATCTAAGAGGAATTAGCCCATCCATATGCACCCACAGGATTTACCTTGAGGAAGATGCCAAACCTTGTCGTCAAATGCAAAGGCATCTTAACCCAAACATGCAAGAGGTGGTGAAGAAGGAAGTTTTGAAGTTGCTAGATGTTGGGGTTATTTATCCGATTTCGGATAGTCCTTGGGTGAGTCCGACTCAAGTAGTGCCGAAGAAAGCTGGCATTACAGTGGTAGAAAATAAAGCAGGAGAATTAGTACCCACACGTGTAACCACGAGCTGGCGCATGTGTATTGACTATCGAAGGCTGAATGCGGTAACTCGGAAAGATCATTTTCCATTGCCCTTTATGGATCAAATGCTCGAAAGGGTAGCGGGTCACCAATTCTATTGTTTCCTGGATGGTTATAGTGGTTATAACCAAATTGAAATTGATCCTGCTGATCAAGAGAAAACCAGTTTTACCTGCCCGTTTGGAACATTTGCATATCGCCGGATGCCATTCGGATTGTGCAATGCACCTGCTACTTTTCAGCGGTGCATGCTTAGCATCTTCAGTGATATGGTGGAGAAGATTATGGAGGTTTTTATGGACGATTTCTCCGTATTTGGAAGCAGCTTTGATGATTGCTTGGAAAACCTCCAGAAAGTCTTGAAAAGATGTGAGGAAAAGAATTTGGTCCTCAACTGGGAAAAATGTCACTTTATGGTGACAAAAGGGATTGTCTTGGGACATATCGTGTCTGCTGAGGGAATACAAGTAGACAAAGCAAAGATCGATATAATTTCCAATCTTCCTGTCCCCACTACAGTGAAAGAAATACGATCGTTTCTAGGTCACGCCGGTTTTTACCGGAGGTTTATTAAGGATTTCAGTGCTGTATCTAGACCACTATGCCAACTCCTTGTTAAGGATCAACCATTCGAGTGGAACAGCAAGTGCCAAGAATCTTTTGATAAACTCAAACATCACCTTACAACAGCTCCGATAATGCAATCTCCGGATTGGAGTCTTCCTTTTGAGCTGATGTGTGATGCGAGTGACACAGCGATCGGAGCTGTTTTAGGGCAAAAGAAAGACAAGAAGCCTACTGTTATCTACTACGCTAGCAGAACCCTTGATGGAGCTCAACGTAATTACTCTACTACCGAAAAGGAGTTGCTGGCAATTGTATTCGCACTGGAAAAATTCAGGCAATATCTGATTGGCTCGCAGATCATTTGCTTCACTGATCATGCTGCATTGAAGTATCTGCTATCCAAAAAGGATACAAAATAGCGATTGATACGCTGGATTCTTCTGCTCCAAGAATTTGATTTGGTTATCAAAGATAAAAAGGGAGTGGAGAATGTTGTAGCTGATCACCTCTCACGATTGACGTTTGAAGACAATTCTTCACAATCTATTCCGATCAGTGAATCTTTCCCAGATGAGCAACTTTTTGCTGCAACAAGTTTGCCCTGGTATGCTGACATTGTCAATTATCTGGCAACAGGGAAGACCCCGTCTCATTGGTCCACCCCTGACAGAAAAACGTTTCTATCCATCGCTCGGTGGTTTTACTTTGATTATCCGTACTTGTTTAAGTACTGTGCGGATCAAGTAATTAGACGATGTGTCCCCGAGGAAGATATCTCTCAAATTCTAGCTTCCTGCCACTCAGAGGCCTGCGGTGGCCATTTCTCAGCTCAGAAAACTGCTCAAAAAGTGTTTAGTAGTGGTTTCGACTGGCCGACAGTTTTCAAAGACTGTTATGCATTTTGTAGAGCATGTGCTAGATGCCAAATGTTAGGAAGCCTGTCTAAGAGAAATGAAATGCCGATGACCCCGATCATTACTATTGAAATCTTCGATTGTTGGGGCATCGATTTCATGGGACCATTCCCGCCATCATCTCATTACGAATATATCCTTTTGGCAGTCGAATATGTGTCCAAATGGGTTGAGGCCATTCCGACAAGGAGAAATGATCACAGAACTGTGATCTCATTCTTAAAAGAGAATATTTTGTCAAGATTCGGAACACCGAAGGCCATGATTAGCGATCGTGGAACCCATTTCTGCAATAAGCCTTTTGAGGCATTGATGAAAAAATATGGGGTTAACCATAAGATTGCTCTATCATATCACCCACAGTCAAATGGTCAGGCAGAGCTAGCCAATAGGGAGATCAAACATATCCTGGAGAAAACCGTTAACATCAATAGAAAGGATTGGTCGTCACATTTAACTGATGCTTTATGGGCATACAGGACGGCGTACAAGACGAACCTTGGGATGTCTCCCTACAGACTGATTTATAGAAAAGCTTGCCATTTGCCTGTGGAATTGGAGCATAAGGCATATTGGGCCACTAGATTGCTAAATTTTGATATCCATAAAAGTGGTACATTGAGGAAATTACAACTCAATGAATTGGAAGAGATCAGGAATGATGCATATGATCGTGCTCGAACTTATAAGTCAAAATTAAAAGCTAAGCATGATCGATCGATCCTGAGAAAGAAGCTTGAACCGGGACAGAAAGTGTTACTTTACGATTCAAAGCTTCATCTCTTTCCCGAGAAACTGAGGTCGAGGTGGATAGGACCCTTTCTTGTCAAAGAAGTTTTTCCTCATGGGGCAGTAGAGATTGTTAACCCCAAAAATGGTAATGCATTTAAAGTCAATGGGCAGCGTTTAAAACCATTTTTGGAGAAGTTTGAGCCAGAATCAGAGACCATCCAACTGGATGATCCTGATTATTCTTCTTGAAAAAAAATTTGGAGAATCTTTTGTTGTTGTATAGTAGTTTACTTTTCTTTGTGTGCTTCTCTATTTTTTGTTTCCTTTTATTCTTATTCTGTCTTTTTGATTGGCTGTAGGATGAATCCTTTGCATTACCTACCACATTTGCTCTACCATGGGGTCCGTTCTCCAGGAACCCCAGAACAGAGGGAGCAACAAAGGCCAATTTTTACTCCACTTTCCAGTTCATGCCCAGATTCCCCTATTGCGGTAATTGCCAACATGAATACCTGGGATTTGCTTTGCGCAGTTCGAGAAATTCTGGAAGACCTTCAAATCGATTCGGACGGAGAAGTCGTGAAGTACTCTGTGGATTATGCTGTAGGGGAAGATTTTTCTTCCCCTGAACCTGAACAGAATTGATAATTCCTGTAGCAGTTGAAAAAGACAGAATTTCGTTCTTGTTTTTCTTTTTATTTGTTTGTTTCTCGACCAAGATCTTGTACTCTTTGGATGATTATAATCCAATTTGAACCATGAATTGATGATGTTTGGAATAAATTCTGCCAACTTGTGTACCTGATAGGTTTGATTCCTGTTTGAATGCTCAAAGTCTTGTTTCTGTCTTAAAAATGCATTCTTAAACAGTTGGGGGTGATTACATGCATTTCTGTAGCCAATCGATTGAGCATGTTTGTCAATCGATTGAACATTTTATGTGTCAATCGATTGAAAGTTTAAGTCAATCGATTGAATTCTTTTTCAATCGATTGACATATAATGTCAATCGATTGACATTTCTCACAGACGTAATGTCTATTCTTCTCCCTCTCTCTCATTTCATTTCAAAAATCTGTGAGAGAGAGAAGGAGTAGGCAATTCCGAGGGAGTGAGAAGGAGACCCCTCCCATAACTTCCATCACCATCATCATCATCCTCATCTTCATCTCTCGGCCACACCATCTCCACCGCCTCTATTCCCATGTGGACAAAGGGTGAGGAAAAGGGAGAGAGATTTAGGCATAATCATCATCATCATCATCATCATCATCATCATCAATCTCGTCATCAACCAATCTGGGGGCGAGTGTTTGTCGCGATTCCGATTGAGGTAACTCCCAAGCCCACTCCCCTTTCTCATCATTTTTATCATTCAAAACGGCAGAGGGAGCACCTCATGGTCTTAAGACCATTAAATTAATGATAGGGGGACGTGAGACCTTGTTGTGGGCAGCCCCTTATGATCACTGATGTCAATCGATTGACATCAGGGTTCAATCGATTGGAACATAACCTCAATCGATTGACAACTTATGTCAATCGATTGACATAAACAGAGATGCAGAACCTCAATTCTTTCATCCTAACTCTCTGGTTTCCTTATTTTTGCAGCTCCTATGGCTCCAAAGCCCAAGGACAGTGGGCCCTATCCAGAAAAGTCCACTTCTCTCGAGATCCCTGATCCGCCGCTCGCCCAAGGGTTCCGAAATGACAAGGAAAATACTTGGTATACTAAGTATTTTAGAACTAGAGAGGTTATGGTCGAGCGGCAGTTGGAAAATCTCTGGAGTGACGATAAGCTACCATTTCATCTCACGCGTTTACGCGCTTTTCCGAGCTGGCTTCCCGTCCTCACTATTCAAAAAAAAAAGTTTATGCTTCCTGGATTCGGCCAGCATGTGCCAGTATGGTTAAGGTACTGAATGTTCCCTACACATATTTGTCGTGTGTATCAGGATGGGCAATTGAGTTCAGCCCAGCTACAGTCGCTCAGGCGCTTGGTATCCCAGAGGTTCCTGATTATATGTACCCTATTCATCCCGACCGTCCATTTCCATCATATGATGTTGTGGCCACAGAGATCTCAGGCGGGAAGGTGAAGAAATACTCGGGGATCACCGTATTCGACGACCACGACCTAACGACGGACTATCATCTACTACATTTGACTCTCTGCAGCTGTATTCTCCCCACGACATATAAGTTAGATTTCGCTGGGTGGTATACGAGAGTTTTATTTGATATTGGGACCAGTCTACCTATTTACCTCGCTCGGCTCTTCATCGAATTCTTCGTTGAGCCCACACGTCATCCTAGCAAGACCCAGCACCTCAAAGGTGCATGGGTGATCCATAGAGTGTGCGAGGAGGCAGGGTTGGTGATACCGGCAGGAGAGTCGCTGCAGAAATCGAAAATTGGTGTTTTTGGTGAGTCTGCTGCTAGACGGTCAGCAGCGCAATTTAAAAAATTGTCTAAGGGGAAAGGGAAGATGGGAGAGAGCAGTAAGAAAAAGAAAAGGAAGAGGGGAGATACAACGTCAGAGTCAGAGGATGAGGACCCAGGGACGCCTGAGGCGGAGGGTCAGGATACGGTGGTAGTTGAGGAGGAGGAGGATGAGGACTCAGGGACGCCGCCCGCGGCTGAGGGTCAGTATGAGTTGAGGATGCGTGAGCCACCTACAGCCTCTATACCACCTACAGCATCTACATCTACCCCTTCATCTCTCTAGACCATTTACGACTTCTTGGTAGAGGAGCGAGCCGCGAGAGTACAGCTTCATGCGATGGTTAGAGAGCTCACGACAGAGCAGTTATTATTAGCTACCCAGATGTCGCGGCTGGATGGTCAGATTGAGCAGATTTCGATGTTGCTTGGGATCGAGCAATCCTTGCGCTCATCTATGCCACCTCCCCCGACAGACCCAGCTTCTACGTCGGCTCAGCCTGAGGGAGTTATCTTGGAGACACCTACACCGCCACCACCTCCGGCTGCTGCTCCACCGCCAGCTGTGAGTGACCCGGCGGCTGTCGCCCAGACTGGGACAGCTATCGAGGGTGACGGTGAGGTAGTTGTTGATCCTGTTCATGACGGTGCACCCGTGTCATCTGGTGACCACCCTGCTGAGCCTTAGGAGGGAGTGTTGGAGAGCAAGAGAGTATTTTGTTGTTTCTTATTTTGTAATCTCTCTTGTATTTCTTTTGTTTGATTTGTGGATATGTAGGTAGATTTGTGGATAGTTTATTTTGGTTGGTTGGAAAGCTGGGTTGGATAGTTGGGTTTCGCTTATATCTGTACTTGGACTTCATTGATCTTGGACATTATTATTACAGATAGTTCTTTTTGTTCATGGATTATGCTTCTATTGTTGATATTATTATCCATATGCTCTTGATCTTGGTTGTTTGGGGAGATTGTTTTATTCAAACAGGTGAATTATCAGAATTATGCTAAAATGATTAAATCAGGTTATATCTTCTTTTACTTGAAATACTTCCATTGGGGACAATGTCGATTTCAGTTGGGGGTAGGAAGTAGATATCCAACACCTGTGTTTTCTTGAATTTAATCGCACACCTGTTTTAATACTAGAACTTCCATGTTGTTCCTTTGTTTTTATAAAAATATATATATCTATATATATATATATATATACTGTTGTTAAATTTCTAACTATCAAAACCTCGGTTCTCCTAGCTAAATTATTGTGCAATGATGCATTCATGTCTTTCTTGTTATATTATGGACTTCGATTACATGTTACTTAGTCACTAATCTGGTTTAACGTCCATAGCATGAATATGTCCTGAAAACATTTTGCACGAGTTGACAATCACGAAAGAATCTTTGAATGAGAATGAAATACGATTGTCATGATTAATGGATTAATAGTAAAACTTTTAACCCTAGTGAGTTTTGAGCCATTCTTTTATTCTGAGGGTTAATCGCAAAACTCGTGTTAATTCTTGAAATACACTTTTATCTCGTTGAGAGTCTCATTCTTGTTTCATTTGGCTGATGCGTCAGGAGAACGTTCAAGATCTCCTAATTTAAAAACTCAAGAAATATTCAAGATAAGTTATTATGTTCAGAAGATGATTTAGGCCATCGTTTTCTCACCTCATCACCCGAGAAAGTCTAAATTCCCATCTACCTATCACAAATCAATGCTTCTACTTACAATTACATATTTATAGTCAAGCATGTGAAGGTTTTGTGAGAATAATTAAAGGAGGAAGAGAAGAATTAAAAAAAAAAAAAAAAAGAAATCAGTGAAAAATGAAGAACTGAAAGAAATTGGAGGTTGGATAAATAGAATTGGCGAAGTGAAGTTGATATTATATGTCACATGCTTGAACCCATTCCACATTTCACCATCTTTAACCTCTCTTCATATTTCTGTCACAAGTCCTAAGGATTCTGGATTAATTTTAACAAATCTCGAGTATGAAATGAGTTTTCCACAGTAGATCGCTCCTGTAGTAATTGGTATTCCATCCATGAGACTCATGCACCTCAAATAAGCGTTCTTCAGTGTCTAGTATGTAAGCATGTTTGATAGCCTCTACATTTACTCATTTGAGCTTCATACTATGAGTGCATAATTTTTACGCCAGTTTCAGAGTGATTTTTATTTTGAGCGTAAACCGTGTGAGAATTGAGTTGAAACTATGAAATCTTAAACATGCCAATCTAAATAATTCTAAGAAAAAGATTTCAATCGTAGTTGTTAACTCTCCACACACACACAGGGATATATAAAGGCTATGGATGTAGTTTGACTTGAATGGTTACTTTGTAACATGTTGTTTACTTCCGTAGCATGATAAAGGAATTCATGTCCTTGTTAAGCAGAATTTTTAACATAAAAGAGAAATTGAAGCTCTTCGACGAGTTGGAAAATTTGACATTTGAATTTTGTGGGTAAATTCTCTGAAAACCCTCACGAGACACAACTCGTCCATTAGGGTAAACCTAAGGGTTCAAAGGCTTGTTGCAAACGCTTAATGCAACCGCGATTCCGGCGACAGTGAGTTAGGATTTCCCTTTTGTTTTAGCTCAATAAACTGTAACGTCAATAGTCGATCGTCTTAGTTTGTGTTAATTCCGCTTCATTGCTAGAGACTAACAAAGCGCTAGTTGGGGGTCGTGATGAGAGCTGATATTAGCTTAATATTAGCTCGATAAGGAGTAAAAACTGACTGGATTTAACCCCATTTCTCTAGTGTTACCTGCACTTGTGTTTTAATTCGTTTCTTTACACAATGATGTATTTTTCATGGTATGTTGTTGTGTTTAGCTCTTTGAATGCAGGTTCTGAAGTTAAAATGAATAACAAGTTAAAAGGAATAACTCAAGAAACAATTTGATGAAGTCTGGATACCAATCGATTGACATAATATCAATCGATTGACATGTTTTCTTTACCAATCGATTGAACTCTTTATCAATCGATTGACATATTAATCAATCGATTGACATCTTTGTCAATCGATTGACTTAAACTGGAAACAGTCTGTTTTAATGGCGCAAGATTTTAGCAATCAGGACGACGACCAGCCGTTATGGAATGAACCTGGACACCTCTAGCCTGTATATTTGACATTATATATAGAGGAGAGTGAAGAGGAGATGGGGTTAGCTCATTTTTGTTTTGTTTTGTAGGATTTCCATGTTTTTCTGAGATTAAAACAAAGCTCAAGTTAGAGAAATTTTTGTATTTTGCGAATCAGTTGGAGTTCAGGTTCATTTACATTCTTGTTATGCTGCTTTTGTAGTTGTGAGATACTTTGGTTTGATTTGAATTTGATTTTTGAAAGTTCTTGTTTTTAAAGTTTAATCCATGCTTATTGGTTATAATTTCCTTCAAAATACTTCTGTTTATATTAGATTAAACATGTTTGAGTAGACTCTGGTTGGGAATAATGTGAAGAAACATTGTTCCCAGCCCTCTGCCATGATTCTGTGAAAGAGTCAATGTCAATCGATTGAATACAGAATTCAATCGATTGACATTGATTCCAAGTCAATCGATTGATATACTTGTCAATCGATTGAAAGTCATTTCTTATCAATCGATTGACATTATGTCAATCGATTGGTATGTTTATGACTTGGGTTTACTCCTTTTTGTATTCCAGTAACTTTTGTTTCAGAACTAAGCCCAAATTGATCTTCCTAGTTCAAATTGCAGTCTGATTTTGAAATAAGAGCTCTTATGAATAATTAACTCAATGAACACTCATAACAAACACATCGAATATTTCATACTTAATTTGTTAGTTATTGTTCATGGCTTTAATTAACTTTTTATTTCAGCCCTTCATTAATAAGCTAAGTAATTGAACCACTATGTATGCAATTCACATACTTAGTGTCTAGAATGCTTAACTTAATCATTTTCGAAATAAGGAATACTCTAAGGATAAAACCCCAGTTGTTCGTTTTTGTTAAAATCATGGTAGTGGCTGGTACTTTGTGGATTCACATACTCCCAACTCTTTTTCATATTTAATTTCATATCACGGTTTTAAATTATATCTAGTTAAGTTATTGCTTCACTTTATCTTGTTTCTTTTATTTAATCTATAGAACTGTTAGCAACCCCCATCTCAAAGAAATCACCTTTTATTTCATTTTAGGATTCAATTTAGAGTTTTCTGCCTTTATCTTCCGTCCTTTGGGATTCGACCCGGTCTTACCAGTTTTAACGTGACGCGACCGTCTACACTTGGACGTACTCTTCTGAGAACACATTTCAAATCGTGTCAATCATGTTTGGAATGTTGAAATCTAGTTGTGATTATGTTAGTGTTGATATTAGAGTGGAGAACCTTGTCCTTGAGATTCTGCAAAACATGCTAAATTTGGGGAGATCAATCGACTGGGTCCTCGACATAGTCAACTGGACCCCTATTTTAACAAAAGATCTTATCAATTTTCAAAGTCATCAGTCGATTGGAGGACGAGAAACAGTCGACTGGTTCTGCACAAAAACTTGACATTCTACTAGATGAACTTCAGTCGACTGGACCATCTCAGTCGACTAAGAAATTGAGACCCCAGTCAACTGAGTCCTCGACGCAATCGATTGAATGGGTTGTTTAACCATAACACTCTCTGTAATTGGTATTACAGTCGACTGGGCCTCTGCCACAGTCTACTGGCCTCTATGCTCAAAATGGATTCTTTTCGACAGTGTTTCAATTGGGAGAAACTTTTGATAACGCTATTTTTTTTAATGAATCTTACTTATGTTTTCTGCTGCTATTTTACTTTAATGAAATTGGATGAGCCTTGGTGGCGTGCCACGTATCCTGTGTCGGTGTGTAGCTGGATGGGTCGTATCAAACACGTATGAAAAAAGTGAATGCAATGCCAATAGCTAACTTCACATACTTTTGCACTTTAGCAACCTCCTCTTGATGATTCACTGCTCTCTTTCACTTGTTCAAACTTGCAAACGTGCCTAAAGCCACTACCGAATAATTCAATCCATACATTCAATTGACCATTAGTCAACTACATGTGGACATCTTCCGCAACATAAGCAATCCCATGTTTGAGAGTCCAATGCTGGAAAAGTTTTTCCTAACACAATCATAAGAGCAACACAATTAATATAAATACATGCGCATTTACATATAAGGAAAAAAAAATGGTTCCAACTTATTGCAAGGCTAAAGAGCTCTCAGGTCAATGACAACTAACGAATGCCTCTCTTTTTTTCCTTTTTTTCTTTTTGACACATTTAAAGTTGCTCCCAGACTAAAACAATGAATCTTTGGATGCAACAACTAAACCTGCTCATTGTTAGCAATGCCCTTATGGGCCTGTCGCTTAGAGGTGGGACCCTTGCATCTCCTTTGGAGAGGTGTGGGGGGTTCAACTTTTCCTATGGAGAGAGCATGCATGAGGGTTTATGTAATCATGAGTCTTTGGGCCCCTTAGTCATGTGTTGTTGGTTCTTGTGTATGTGAGCTATAAGTGTGTGTAATTGCAAAAAAAAAAAAAAAAAACAAACCTGCTCATCGTCAGGGCCCTTTTCTCTTTCTCCAAATCAAGGTATAATTAAACCAAGCAATTTCCCTCTACTTAAGTATTATTAGCAAGCAAACAAAATATGTATAAGAAGAAGTGAGTCAGTCAAGTTTCTCAGTAGCACTCTTTTGACACGGACAATGGAATCTATCAATTATTCTACTCAACTAACACGAAAATCAAAAGAACGCAAAACCAATTGACTAGGGAAAAATAAGAATCTGGGTTGTAAGTCCCAACAATCCAAGCATTCTTTGGTAATAAATCCCAATGACTTTGATGATGAGGAAAATACTGGTGACAAACCCTAAGATTGAAGATTGTGGAGTATAAGAAAACTGAAGCTAGCTTCTACTCATTTCAGTATCCTAATTTCCAGGGCACAACTATCCATGTCACAGCCAATTGAAAAACGTAGGCATACTTACTTAGTCACTTGAAACACACATTCCAAACCCAACTGAATATTTGAGAGTTGAGGGAAAGGAAAAAAATGTACAAAAATTTGTCTTCGTTGAAGTCCACTTAAATAAGTCAGTTAACTCAAGCCAAAATTATATCTCAATAAAATTCAACTCATCCATTAAACAATTGCTGAAGCATTAATTTGTTTTCATTGGATTCAAAGGAACCCAGTAAACCTTGAAGCAAAAGAAGCTTACATTGCTGATGTATTCAATGTGTAGTTTACCTTTGTGGCCCTAACGGCTTCAAGAATGTGTCCATTTGGTGCTAAAGTTGCTCAAGCTCCTTGTATAAAACTGAACCTCAATGTCTAAACCACCAAAGCCATTCAATTGCAAAACCACTCGCAAAAACATTCAAATATTCAAAGGTTCGGACATAGATCCTGTAGCTTACCTGGACATATAAAATGTTAAAAGTAACTATGATGTCGAGTTACCTTTATGTCCTAAGCACTTCAAGGATGTGTATTCCAGTCATTGCCAATTAGTAGCTCAAGATCCCAGTTCATCCCTCAATTATGACTATGGATACCGGCATTTGGGCCCACTTTTAATTTTAAAACAATTTTTAAATTTAAATTCAAAACAAATTCAAAGACGAGTCGCCACTTAATTTTTAAAAGAAAAATTAAGAAATCATTTTAAAAGCAAACCGATCTTTTGTGAAACCAAAGATAAACTGGGTCCAAGGATTATGGAATGAAAGGGGAAGGAGCCCGGCGGACTAAAACACCCCCTTTCATCCTATCTCATGATAGGCCTCTACTCAACATCCTTTTTAATCAAATTATTAATCTAAGCATGCCCTCAACTAATACATATATACATATAAATTACAAAAGCATGTCTAAAATGGTGTAAGATAGCTAACGATAAAATAGCATCCAAAATCATTTAATTCAATTAGCAAGTAATATGATATGCAATAGGGAACTAGAGAACTTACCCGGGATCCCGCCACGAATATTAAACGTGTGATGCATGCAAACAAATAAAACCTAAGGAAAGGTCTCTAATCACATACACACATAAGGCAAGACCTAATCTAAGGTGTCACACATGGAGTTGAAAATCAATTAAAATCAAAGAATGGAATAAACTAAAGAAGGGTTGAGAAATTGTACCTTGAAAGCGCTACAAAACAAAAGGGTTAGTCCACATATTTTAAACAAGATGTCAAATAATCAATCCTAAATTTCTAGCTTTAATCTATCATGCATAGAAAGAATTGACCTATTTATGGATTCCTTCTAATTAGTTGAGAACACATCACCTCTATAGATATGCAAGTCTCAACTAGGAGCCAATGCAATGTCCATATAGAGGTAGCATAATCCCAACATGATTATAAGGAACTCATGACTAGGTTCAATGTGAGACAAATTAACCTAAAGCTAGATCCTACCTACAAGTACCAATATGCATGGATGAATGCATGAATATAAACATGAATGAGCTATGAACTTTTCATTAACTTGGATCACTTAGCCTCTGGATTTAAACTTAATTGACATTATTTAAGACATGGTTTAGATCTTAGGTCATAAGGAGACCATTTAAATTAAAGTTGATAAGATTTAGGCAAAGCAGTGACAGTTTTTCAGAAATTACAGAGAGTAGACCAGACTTTCAAAGATAGAACAAAATCATACTTCCAACAGTTGGATCTTAGTGATTTTTGGATATGATGTACTTCTGTGAGTCTAATTTCTAACCCAAAAAGAAAATCGAAGATTGAACAGTTAGATCTCTGGGAATAAGGAAAACACTAGACATCACTCAGGAATTTTCAACTCCCTGTCCAGAGATTTTGTGTGATTTTCTAAAAATAGTAAACAAATTAGAAACACTTAGATATTTTTAGGGTATCTTCCTAACACATTGAACTACCCAGAAAAAATTATTGGAGGCCAAGAAAGTTTGGTTAAGGTTCTGATTTATTAATTTTAAAATGGATTTACTATTCTGGAACTTTGGACAAAAAACAGCTTGCTTTGAAACCATAATGCCAAACCATTTTAAACATGGATTTTCTTCAAGACAAAAATCACAGAGGTACTTAAGTGAGTTATGAACATCCTCCAATTGGTCTTATCCCATTCCAATGGACCATGATTTAATGAAAAATCTTTGATCACAGTGGATTTTAGGATTCACTGCACCATGGTTAGATTAGTGTTCACATTTTGAAACAAACTTGATCCATGATTCTAGAGAGAACTAGGATCAAGTATGATTATGATTGTTAGAATAAGTGATGAAATATAAAGAGATCCATAGATTTATCCTTAATGGATCTCCATCATAGATCTCATATTTGAAGATCTTGCAAGAGAATCCTAAGGTCTTATTCAATCGTATGGACCCTTGAACATTCAAGTTCCCTAGATTTCAACAAACGAACTATGAAGACTTACATCTAAATCCTCCCTCAAACATATGATCCTTGAGGGAATTAGAGCTATGATATCTTATTCTCCTCTCAAATTAATGGTCCTAGGAGACTAAAGAAGACCCAAATCTACTCAAATCTCTATGGAATATAGTATGAATTCCATAAAATTATTAGTAGGGGGATCCAAGTCATGAGCAAAGACTTGAACCCAACCAACTATGTGTAGACATGACCATGATCCACCTTAATATGCATATGAATCATAGGATCATAGGAAACTAAAGAATCAAACTCGAAGGGACTCAATGAAACATATAAAATCTTATGAATCTTAAAAGGAAAATAGAAATTTTAAAAAAATCAAGGTTCACTTAAGGAAATTCAAGAGAGCAAATTCTTCAAAACCAACTCATACTTTTAAACCCAAGGATTATTTAGATCCAAGCTAATGAACTATCATGAGATTCAATCACAAATTCTATGTGGTGTGTGATGAAATGAGGTAGGAAGAGAAGTTTTGAAAATGTGTAGAAATCCTAGAACTATGAATTTGTGATTGAACTTGCCTAATTCTACATAAGATTGAGAGGTTACCTCTATAACCTCAAAGATTTCTTCTATTTCTTGTAAAGTTCTTCCCAAAATCTTCAAAATTCTTCTTCAATTCTTCAAATCTTTCAAGAAAAAGTCTCTTGTTCTTCTCTTAATTCTTTCTATTACATATAACTCTTGTATATATCAATTTGATTCAAAAAAAGATCCCTATAATGGAGATGAAGGTCTGTTTATATAGACCAATATCATAAGGTTAAATGGGTAAATTCGGGTGAAAACCCATGTGCAATATTTTCTTCTAGAACACATGAGAAAAACAGACTGTTACAGAGAGCGGCACTCAATGAGTGCCAGCTCTGAGTGCCGCCGGCTTCGCCGCGTGCCGCAGCTAACAGAACTCCTATCTCCTTTTTAATTTTCAAAACATTTCTTCACATATCCTTAATTATTGATATCTTATATATAAATATACTTATACTTTAGTAAATTTCAAAAAACATATATCCACATGCTAGTGTACACTCTAATATATACATTTTTTTGTTTCTCTTTGCTTTCATTTTCTCTTTTTATTTTCTTTTCAGAACTCTTTTCTATTTTTTTTTTTCATTTTCTCTCTTATTTTTTTTTAATAAATAAAAAAAACCTTTTCCATTTTAATTTTCAAGATGATTTCACAGAATCACCCAATTCTTCTCTTTTCTTCTTAATTTTGAAAACTTAGTTTGAAGAATCTTCGACGGATTTGAATTCTCTGATAAAATCTCCGAATTTTACCGGTCATCTTCATCATCAGTCTTTAGAGGTAAACAATCCCTGGATTCGACAATTGGTCAAAATCGGGGTGTCTACAATGACTAAAAATGGGTAAGACACCCAATTAGCATTCACACAAATATGAGAAATTGTTCCTTCCTTCATTCTTCTAACCCGTCATTAAAATGATAAAATCTCGTCACCCCCACCAAAAAAAAAGTGAAGTTAGATTGTCAACTAAATTTCTGTCATAACTCAAAAAAAAATTAATTAAAGTTAAAAACTGTGATTTAAATGCTTATGTGTGAGCCGCTAATTATTTTGGGTGTAGTACTTGAATTTATCTTATCTAGTGTCACTATATTTACTTATTTATTTATTTATTTTTCTTCTCTTATTCGGTTTTATTTTATTTTATTACAATATATATATATATATATATATATATTTACTACCTTGGTGCTAAAGTGGGTACATGTTTAATTTGGGTGTACAATATTAGACCACAAACACACACACACATGCTATATACCATTTTAAAGTATTTAAAATACAAATCCAAAACAAAATGAGTGGGACCCACCCTCCACTTAAAGTGGCCGGCCACTCTCCTCTCTATCTCATCTCTTTCATTTTTTTTTCTTTCTTTCTCTCTCTCTCTCTCTCTTCTTCTTCTTCATCTTCATCTACAAGAATGTGGGCAACCAAAACCTCCAAACCCTCCATTTTCAAGCTTCCAATACACCCCTAAAGAGAGATTTTTGTGAGTTTTTCCATTTCACAAAACATTCTTAGATTTTCAAGAGCTTTCTAATGGTACCAACAAAATTCGTTTTGGTGGCCATTTCTATAGTTTTCCCAATTTTCATAGAGCTTCTAAATCTCTCATCTACAACCATGGATTCCTATTGAAAAATTACTACATGCAGTGGGTTCTTGGGCTCCGTAGGACATCTCTTTTTAACTTCTTGGAGTCACTTGGAGCTCTTTGGATTTTCTTGGGAATTTTTGCTCTTCCATTTATTTTGGAAGAAATCTCCATAGAGGTAGATTTACATTGTGCAATTATATATGTTACACTTGCTTAAGGTGTTTTGAGTTCATATATATGTGCTAGGAGAGAACTTAGACACATGTATAGGATTTCCCCCAAAGTTGTAATGTTAGGGATATATGCCTAAATATAATTTATATGCTTTGGTTGTGTAAGTTGTGATGTTGTTGTGTTATATGTAATCAAAATGATGCTAAAAATATAATTTAGACACATGCAATGGATATTTCCCCAAAGTAGTAATGTAAGGGTTGTATGCCTAATTGTGGAATTATATGTCTTGGTTGTGTAAGTTGTAAAATTTGGGGTGTTAAATGTAATTAAAATGATGTTAAGGGAATAATATGGACACATGCATTATTTTTCCTCAAAGTGGTAATTTGGAGATTGTATACTAGATGGTAAATTTCATGTTTTGGTTGTACTTAACTTGATTACATGATGATAGATATGCTTAGGATGCTCCCTTTATGTGTAAAAGCATGTTAGGACGTTAGTTTAGAAATCCTTGTTAGGAATGCCATATTATGAATTTTAATTCAACTCTTGATGTCTTTGATACATGTTCAACTCGCACGAATTATTGTGTTCACTAATTTGTTGGAGCATCTATAATGTCATTTTAAACATTTCATGCATTGAGGCCAAATCGGCAAGCATTCACGTATCACGACATAAAGGTTTTATTTGAAAAAGAGAGAAAAACCCCATGTGTGGGAATTTTGATTTAAGAAATCCGGACGTGGGTTGTGATGTGAGACAGGGAGAATGACCCTTAGAAACATTCAAACTCCAAACTATATTCGGGTAGCTCCCGGAAGTTGGTATGCTACACTCCATGCGTGGGTGGCTCATGGTCCAGTAACGAGAGAGATGTGCATTTGTCACGCATAGCCTTGCGGCTTTAAACATTTCATGGTAGCCATGGTGGTGATTCATTGCACCTCATTTCATTTTAGTCATGGATAGCATATAGATTTGTTACAATGTTGTTTACGAGCCGTCGTTCTCATAAAAACGACAAAACATTTTTCAGGTGAGCTTGATAAGGGCAAAGGGCACATGTGACCGACGCATAGACGTTGGTGTATTTTGTTCTATTTTGGGGACTCGTGTCTACATATGTAAATGAATAGTTCTCATGTAAATTTTAGTCTTTTGAGAAGTTTGTAATAGTTAGCGTTCTCCAAGAAAATTGTTGTATTACTTTTATTAAACTTCTAAAGTTTGGATTCCATAATTTTGTCATCGGGAAGTCTTGTTGTGAGTTTGATGGACAAGTGTTAGTCATTTTATTTATGTTATGTAACTGCTGAAATTAGGAGATATTATTTCCAGATTTTATGTTTTTATTTTAGGTCATGTTGACCGTAGTTATGATAATTTGATTCTCTTTCCTTTCTTCTTATTTCCTTTTTCTCTTTCTTTCCTTTTTCTCATCCTCTTGTAAATCTATATATTGAGGGTTGTATTATGAATAAAATCATCCCTTTCTCAACTTCTTTTTGGTATCAGAGCCTCACCACCACCACCAAACATCACCACCCAATAATACCACCACCAGCCACACAACATTACCACCGACAACACCACCACCAGCCCAGCCTGCGCCGAGGGCCACCAGCCCTAGGCGAGTCCTCCCTCTCCCTCCCAACTTGCACCGCAGCCCCTAGGGCACACCACCAACCTCACAGCCTTCTCTGCTAGCGGCGCACACTACCAGGTCCTAGCCTGGTGTTGCAGCCCTTGGCTGCCTCCATTTTTGCCCTCTGTAGGGCCTCCCTTGTGATGTATTAGAGCCCGTTCAGTGCTCTCCGTCTTCAGTCTGGGTAACCATCTATCAGGTTACCCCCGTTGTCAGTAGCCAAGTCTTTGGCCGTCTCCATCTCTATTCCTCCAATTTTTTTTCTAATCCCTGTTTCAAACAATGGCAACCGATGGCAAAAATACCGAACAAAATCCTATTGCTCCAATTGCTCCTCGCCAAGATCTGTCTCTTTATCATCCCTCACCGGCTCATCGTGTTACGAGCGTGTTGTTAAATGGCAAGAATTTTCATGCTTGGTCTCGCTCCTTCCGTCTCTATCTTGGTGGTAAACGTAAGATTGGATGGCTTCTTGGCAAAGTGTCTACCCCTCTTGAAACTGATCCTAAGCATGAAGAGTGGTACACCGATAACTGTGTCATTCTAGGTTGGATGTTTAATTCCATGGAGGAACGTGTCTATCATATGTTCATGTATCACGATACTGTTCATGGTTTGTGGATAGCTTTGTCCAAAATGTATGCCCATGCTCATAATGACTCCCGCATCTTTGAACTCTACCGGGATATTTCTCATGCCTCCTAGGCAACCTTAGGTCTTACAGTTGCTGATTTTTTTGGGTATCTTCAGACCAGATGGGAGGAGCTAGCTCAGTATGAGCCCCTTAGTGAGTTTACTACCGATGGGGTGGTCGAGTCTAAGCGCCTTGATCGTCGTCACACTTATCAGTTCTTAATGGGCCTAAAGCCCGAGTTTGAAGCTCTTCGTACTCAGATCCTAAATACCACTCCTATGCCTTCTCTATATGAGGCCTTTGCTACTGTAGACGGTGATGAGCGGCGACATCAGATACTTTTACCCTCTCCTGCACCTGAACCTTCACTTGTGATTCCTGATCAGATGGCTTTTGCTGTTCCTTCTGGTTCTCGGCCTGGAGGCAATCGCCCTCCTCCCGGCGGTCACCGTCCTTATGTTGGAGGTAACCGTCCCTTTTGCCAGCATTGCCGCACACCGGGTCACACCATTGATCGTTGCTTTGATCTTCATCCTGAGTTGAAGCAACAATATCAGAACCGTCCCACTGGCCGTGGTAGAGGAGCTCCTCGAACTGGTGCTATTGCAGAGAAAACTTCTCCTCCGATCTCATCAGACTTTGATCATATTCAGGCTCAAATCACCCAACTATAGTCACATATGGGCATTGGTGCTCCTTCTTCTTCTTCAGGCCCCACGGCTGCCATTGCTGCAGGTAATCCAACCGCTCTTCATGGTAAGTCAGCTCATCCCACATGGATTCTGGATTCTGGAGCCAATAATCATGACTGGTGAGCTTTCGTCCTTTACGTCTCCTTTTACTCAGATTGATCAATCTGTTCGTATTGCAGATGGGTCATCTATTCCTATCCATAGTCAGGGTGATGCTCGTCTATCTCCTGATATCACCCTTTCCTCTGTTTATTATATACCTAATTTTGCCTATAATCTTCTCTCAGTTAATCGTCTTGCCAAAACCCTTAATTGTGCCATTGTGTTCTTACCTACTTGCTGTTATTTGCAGGACCTGAATTCGAAGAAGATTTTTGGCAGGGGGTATGAGCGTGACGGTCTCTACTACTTTGGTGACCCTCCTTCTTCCAGGGTGTCCTCCTCCAGTTTCCAAGCCTCTGTTTTACCAGTTTCAAATAATTCTGTTTTACCAGATTCTAAGAAATATGTCTTTAATTCTTAAACTTTAGATTTGTGGCATGCCCGTTTAGGACATGCGAACTTTCAATATTTGTGTTGGTTGTTTCCCCCTTTGAATAAAGCTTGCAAAGATTTTGATTTTCGATGTGTGGTTTGTGAATTGTCTAAACACACTCGTACTTCTTATATTCCACGCATGCATAGAGCACCTAGTGCCTTTGATCTCATTCATTCTGATGTATGGGGCCCATCACCCGTCACGGCCTTGTCTCAGCACCGTTATTATGTCACGTTTATCGATGATTACACTCGTTGCACATGGGTTTATCTTATGAAGAAAAAGTCTGAAGTCTTTACTCATTTTAGAAATTTTCTACAAATGATTAAAACTCAATATCACACTGTTGTACGTAATATACGGTCTGATAATGGTCGTGAATATATCACTGATGACTTTAGGACTGCACTTAACAAAGATGGGATACTTCAACAACTTACTTGTCCCTACACCCCTGAACAGAATGGTGTGGCAGAACGCAAAAACCGCCACATCATGGATGTAGTTCGATGTCTCTTGTATGGCATGAATGTCCCTAAATATTTTTGGCATATGGTTGTTCTTACGGCCACCTACCTGATTAATCGGACTCCCAGTCGTGTCCTTGCTAGGCAGGCCCCACTTCATGTTCTTCAACCGTCTACCACTCTTTTTCCCATTTTACCTCGAGTTTTTGGTTGCACTTGCTTTGTACAAAATAGGAGTCCTAACCGCACAAAACTTGACAATAAAGCTATCCGTTGTGTGTTCTTGGGGTACTCGTCAATGTCAAAAGGGTATCGGTGTTATGATCCTGTCACTCATCATGTTTTTCACTGTTTAGATGTTACTTTTTTGGAAACTGTTCCGTTTTTTCCTGATTCTTCTCCTACAGGACATGCACCGGTGGAGCTCACTGTAGAAGATGATTCTGTTCAGCCACGTCCTGTTCCTATTCTTGACTCCACCGGTGATTCCTTACCTCCTGTCATCACCAGTGATCCTACCCAAGTTTACTCTCGCCGTCTACGACCCTCTGATTCCCTGCCAGCATCTTCTCCGGATTCAGGTATCTATCCTTCTCCTTTATCTCCTATTATTACACCAAAACTTGCTTCTCCCCGTTATCCTACTCGTGTTCGTCGTCCTCCCGCTCGCTTTCTGTTATCTGATAGTACTAAACATTCCATTTCTAAGTATCTATCTTATCAGGGATTGCCTCCTACGTATCAGTCCTTTCTCAGTCAGGTTGATTCGGTTCCTATTCCTCGTTCTGTGCATGAAGCTCTCTAGGATCCTAAGTGGGTGGCTGCTATGCAGGTGGAAATGGATGCCCTTTAAGACAATCAGACATGGGATCTTGTTGTTCTACCTGCGGGTGAGCGCACGGTTGGTTGCAAATGGGTCTTTACCCTAAAGTATTTAGCGAATGGGACTATTGATCGGTATAAGGCACGGTTGGTTGCAAAGGGTTTTACTCAGATTCCTGGCAAGGATTTTAGTGCTACTTTCGCACCTGTCGCTAAGTTGACTACTGTCCGCCTTCTTGTTTCTCTTGCTGCTTCATATTCATGGCCTCTTCATCAACTTGATGTCAAAAATGCTTTCCTTAATGGAGATTTATCTGAAGTTATTTATATGGATCCCCTACCTGGTTTTCGGGCTCAGGGGAAGTGTTCCGGGAAAGTGTGTCGCCTTAAAAAATCCCTCTATGGATTGAAGCAGTCTCCTCGTGCGTGGTTTAGTCGCTTTAGTGAAGTGGTACTTACTATGGGCTTTATTCGGTGTCACTCTGATCACACTTGCTTTATTCGTCGGAATTCCAAAGGACAGTGCATTATTATCTCTGTATACGTCGATGATATTATTATTACAGGTGATGACGCATCTGGTATTGTGCAAGTGAAGCGTTCTCTTGGGTTGTCATTTGATGTTAAAGATTTGGGTCCTTTGAGATATTTTCTCGGTATTGAGGTGGCCCGGTCCCGTCAAGGTATCTCTCTCTCTCAACGGAAGTACTCTCTTGACCTTCTTCAAGATATAGGGATGCTTGGGTGTAGACCGGCCTCCACTCCTATGGATTCAAATCATAAGTTGACTGCGGAATTAGGGGAACTTTTACCCGATCCTTCTGTGTATCAGCGTCTCATGGGTCGTCTCATCTATTTGACGAACACAAGACCGGATCTTACTTTTGCTGTTAACGTTGTAAGCCAGTTTATACACTCAACACGTACTTCACATCTGGATGTTGTGTATCATATTCTCCGGTATCTCAAGACCTGTCCTGGCCTTGGTCTCTTCTTTAAAATAGGAGCTCAATCCGGTCTATCTTGCTTTACTGATGCCGATTATGTAGGATTGAAGAGTGATAGATGCTCTACTTCTGGGTTTTGCACTTTTCGAGGTTGTCATCTTATCTCATGGAAAAGTAAAAAAACAAGCTGTCGTCTCACGGTCTTCTGTTGAGGCCGAATATCGTGCTATGGCTCAAGGTGCATGTGAACTCATATGGCTTCGTTCTCTCCTTGATGAGTTAGGATTTTCGGTTGTGGACTCATCTACATTATTTTATGATAACAAATCTGCTATTATGTTGTCATCTGATTCGGTTCTTCATGAGAGGTCTAAACACATAGAGGTCGATATTTACTTTATTAAGGAAAAAGTTTGGTCAGGAGTCATCATACCGAGCTTTGTTCCCTCATCTGATCAGACTGCTGATATGTTTACTAAGCCCGTTGGTCCAGCACTTCTACAGTCGTCTCTTGGCAAGCTCGGTTTCGTCAATATCTTCGCCCCAGCTTGAGGGGGAGTGTTGAAATTAGGAGATATTATTTCCAGATTTTATGTTTTTATTTTAGGTCATGTTGACCGTAGTTATGATAATTTGATTCTCTTTCCTTTCTTCTTATTTCCTTTTTCTCTTTCTTTCCTTTTTCTCATCCTCTTATAAATCTATATATTGAGGGTTGTATTATGAATAAAATCATCCCTTTCTCAACTTCTTTTGTAACTATGTTTCTGAGACCGTAGCATTTCTTCTAAAGTTTTATGTTTGTGTGTTAAGTTGAATCCTTGCCGGGTTCGGTTGTGTTTGGTTTGTCCTTGCCGGACTCACTGCTCCTTTAGTTTGAATCCTTGTCGGATTCGGTTATGTTATTTTGTCCTTGCCGGACTTGTCGCATTTCAATTAAATTCTTTCCGGATTAGTTCACTTTGCTTCCAAAAAGGAAACGTTTAAAAATCTCTCTCTCCCAATCTCTCCCAATCTCTCCCTCTCCCATTCTTTCTCTCCTTATCTCTTTCACTTCTCGTTTTTAATAAATTTCGAGTACATGAAGGTCCGTTTGGTTTAGACTTATGTTATATATCATTTAAGACTTGTTGAGTCATATAGTGATGTTTAAACTTGAGAATTTAGCATCGTTGGGAACATTTCAACAAGCTGTCAAAATGCTGTCAAAAGTTGCTGTCAAATAAAAACTGCTACTGTTATTTCAATTTTCTGCCCAAACGGTGAGGATTTGGAAAACATGCTATTTGACAAAAGTTGTGCAGAATTGAATTTTACATGGACCCATGCGAACAGAATGTGAAAATTTTAAAGATACAGCTACTTATAGAAGTTTTAAAATTCAGTAACTACTCAAAAATGATCTTTCATCAAATTTTATTGTATTCTTCTTTCTCCCCTTCAACTAGTGCTAATCTGGTTAGTCTTTTAATTTGATTTTCAAATGATTTCATCCTTGTTGGACTTATTAATATGTAAGTCCACTTTGGCTTATGTGTTAGTAAGTCATCCTTGTAGGAATCCCCGTGGGATCTTAATGTCACTTCCGCATCTGTGATTGAGTTTTATTTCTTTCCTCTCTATCTTTCCTCTTTCCTTGTGCTTCGGTTTCCGGGGCGTGACAGATTGGTATCAGAGCTAACCGGGTTTGAATACCTAGGGGCTATGGGTGTTTACTTCGGGTTTGTTTCGTTTCCGTCCATGCTTAAGTTTGTTTATTGCTTTCTGTTTACTTCATTGAGGTTTTTTTTTTGTTGAGATGATGCGATGCCACGGGGGCATGCGTAGAGGTTGAATTCCTTCGAGACCTACATGGTTATATGTTCAAATGTTTACATGTTTCACATTTGACATAGTATATGCTTACATGTAAAATGTTTACATACTCCATGGGATGTCATTAGTCCTCCTATGAGTTGCTTAATGTGATTAATAGTCATTCGATTCCTCATTCAATGCTAATTGTTTTAACTATGCCGCCGTTTACTTTATATAGTGAGATGATGTATGAGCATTTTTTTTTATTGAGTGAAAGTCTTCAGAACTTTTGTGCTTACGTGCCCAGTTTACAAGTTTCATATCTTACGTGTTATGTGAGTTCATGTGAAACCTACGTGCTCTATGTATTGTGTTGTGCATTTCTATTGGCTATGATATGAGGGGTACGTATTTCATGCAAGGCGAGTGTAATGCTAGCGTGCTTAATGTTGATACCTTCGAGGCTAGGTATGTATATGCTAAGTGCTTACATGTCAAAGATTACATGTTCCATACCCGATATGCTAAGTGTTTATATGATTTTCAATTGTTCTAATATGTATTGATGCATATTAAGTAATGTGGTCCCGTATTGTTGATGAGCATGCTTCTATGTGAATATGATGTTTAAGTTAATGTTCACACGTGATATGTGTACATGTTCTACATGCGATGAGCTAATCGGTTCCAACATTTATATATGTTTAGGGTACATGCCAAGTACATTAATGTTTGACGTGCCCTACAGTTATGTTATAACCGTGCGTATTCTCAGTGCTATGTGTTCTCATGGGTCATGATAGGCATTGATTAGTATGAATCATGATATAAATTGCTTAAGGTTGCTAGTAATCTATATTGATGTTGATTGCCTTTCCTGTATTATCCTTTCCGTTTATGTTAAGTATCGAGTTGATTACAAAGCAATATGGTATCATCGTTCGTAGATGTAAATGGAATTATGAAGGAAAACGTTATATGTTATATATGAACATGATTAAGGTTGTGAGCTATGTGATCTCATGCTAAGTACACGTATCCCCCAATTGAGGTGTGAATTTATGTTTAACCTATTAAGATTCGTGCCCGGTTCACGTGAAACTGTGGCTTGAGTGCGTATTTATAATTTAGAGTACCTTGGTACTAATTGAGGAGGATCTTCGAGTAGACGCTACAACTTTTCAGTCAGATTTAAGTGGGGGTTAGTGTTGACTACATCGACTTTGGGAAGTATGTTATGGGACACCCTCAGCCGACTGTTTCATGAGCAGTATTTCCCATTCGTAGTTCGTCGAGCTAAGAGGATTAATTTTTTTTTTTAAAATCTTCATTAGGGAGCCGTGACAGTTTCTGAGTATGAGGCTAGTCTCATTCCCGATACAACATTAGACAATAGAATGAAGGTAAGAACTTTTGAGAATGGACTTCGTCTAGGCCTACGCACCAACACGGTTGGATTCGAGTTGAATGTACTTAGTAAAGTGGTTAAGAAAATATTAGTATTTGGGTATTTGAGTTTGAATAAAAGAGTTAGAGAACTTCGTGCACCGACTAAGAACAGTCAGTTGGACCACCCCCAGTTCGTCCACCTTTTCAGCAGACTTGTAGGCCACCTTTGTTGCCACCACAGCCAACTCCTTCAACTCAGATTTTTTTGGCCAAGCGTCCCTAGGGGGACAATAAGGGCAGCTTAATCTTTTTGCCGCCGCACCTTCCGTGGGTAATACTGATGCTTCTATGATCCGAGGTAAGTTGTTCGTGTTTAGTCCCAGTGCCACTATGCCTGTAGATATCGGCGCATCGTATCCCTTTAGATACCACCTTGTGCATCATCAATGAGTTGAGGAATGAGTCATTTGGTTCCTACATCATTAGTTGTTAATAGATACTTCCGTTGGAGGCTTGGTTCCCTTAATCGAATGTGTCGTGGCTGCGAGCTGTGATAGCTGACCAGCACACCATCTTTGATTTATGATTGTGAGTGTGGACTAGTGAGTACTTGCCAAGCACTTGTGACTTGTTTCGAGAGGAAGGTAGCTTTTGCATTACTATTCGGGAATCTTAGTTGTTTCATGGGTGATCGTATAGAGACTCTGATATATCCGCTTCACAGTTTGCGAAATGGTAAAAGTCGTATTGACTTCTTAAATAGCTTGTTTTGTTTTCCGATGAGAATGAACCAAATTTGATTGATTTCTCTTCCGTTGTGGGTTAGTACACTGACGTGTTTCCTGAGAATTTGCATGACTTATCGCCTATCCATGAGAATTGAGTTGTGACAGATTAATACCCAGTACTCCATCTATTTTGATGCCGCCGTATTGTAAGACATCCGTAGAGTTGAAAGAGTTAAGGACTCAGTTGGGGAACTTACAGGTTAGCGATTCATTTGTCTTAATCCATCTCCTTGGAGAGTACCCATTTCCCTGTGCCAAGAAGATAGATGGCCCTCTTAAGTTAAGTATTGCTTATGACATCGAATCTTGTGACTATAAGAATCAATAGATCCTTTTGACTAACTTCGTAGTTCAACATATTTAGTTTCAAAGATTGATTTGAAATAAAGTTATCACCAGTTGCGCACTAGGGAACGTGAGATTCCTAAGACTACTTTCCGCCCGTATTAAGGACATTGTGAATCCCTTGTTATACCATTCGGTTTGATGAACGCACCTGCTGCTTTAGCAAATTTGATAAGCCGTGTATTTAATCCTTGCTAAGACAAGTTTGTGATTGAGCACCGATGACTACATATGCCAAATTACCTAAGTGTGGATATTGATTATCCGGGGTAAAAAGTTTCTTGAACATGTCATTTTTGGTAATGGACTATCTGTGGATCCTTTCTAACATTGGGACCATTATAGATTTGCCTTGTATATGAGATTCATGGTTTCTTGGGACTAATGGGTTACTACCGTTGCTTTATTGGAAATATCTCCCCGCCTGGTAATTAACAAAGTTGACGAAAATAGAGGTGAACTTTGTTTGAGATGCTTTGGGGTGAGAATGTGTTATACCAAAGTTGCAAAACTTGTTTGACTTCGGCACCCGTTCTTATGAGCATTGAGTGTGAATTGATTAAACTATACCGTATACTTCCTAAACGTGGATTGAGCTACCCAAGACTTGGGACTAGGAGACATCACATATGAGACATTTCTAACTCAAAGAGACCTTAATTTGGGACAACCCCGTTGGATAATTATAACTGTAACTATAAATTTAACTTTGGGTGACCTTGAGATATGAGCAGACTATGACTTGAATTGCATTGCCACCCGAGCTAGGCCAATGTCGTGAAAGAGAAGTATGTCCCCGTTGGATAATTATAACTGTAACTATAAATTTAACTTTGGGTGACCTTGAGATATGAGCAGACTATGACTTGAATTGCATTGCCACCCGAGCTAGGCCAATGTCGTGAAAGAGAAGTATGACTATGACTCAGCTTCCTTACCTATACAAGAGTGGAAAATGTTTAGACTCGTGTGTACTCTAGTGTATTTACCAGTGCAAGAATGGGGAATATTGAGACGTTGTGATGACTTTGAGAATTGTGGTTCAGAGACTTTTGCCCAAATTTTCTCGTTTGACTTGAATGTGTAATCGAAAGTTTTGACTTGAAGTTGTCAGTAGTACAGAAACTCGATGATGAGACCATTGCCTTGACATTCCGTATGCTTAATGGAGACATAGGACAAGGGTTAGACTTTTGGTGACATTAGAGGTTTGAGACCTCGAGACCGAGTGTTCATTCCCGTTGCTTGTCGTGGAGATGTGTTGAAAGAGTTTTGCCATTCCCATTTTGCCGTACATCCGGGAGGCACAAAGATGTACCATGATTTGCGTTGCCAATATTGGTGGAGAAGGTTAAAGAGATCCATTGTTGAATTTGTTTGATTTTCCAACAGGTAAAGACTGACACCAGGGAATCACAGGTTTGCTACAACTGTTTTTAATTTCCTGTTACAGCATTTCTAAGAACTTTGCTTAAGGATAATACTCTTTTGGATCCTTGTAGATCGTTTGGACCACATCTATACCTTCGTTGCCGTTCAGAGTGACCGATATCGTAAGTTTCCCTTAGTGTGATTCACGTCCATGCGATCGTGAGATGCAGTAGTGTATCAGTGTTGATGCGTTTAACCGTGATACGAAGGTTGTGTTTTCTTCCTGGCAGAATTTGCAGTAAATATGGGGTATTCAGCTCCTTCTATTCCGATTGATTTTGGAAAACATGTTGAGAGTAGTGTTATGACACTTAGTAGTAATTGGGAGGAATAGTTTCCATCAGCCGAGTTGCATCCAACATCAATTATCAAATGGCACCGTTTGAAGCATTATATGACTGTCCATGTCGATCTTCCTTGTGTTGGGGTGAGGTAGGTGAGACTATACTTCATGGTCCTGATAGGGTTAGAGAGACTTCAGAAAAGATTAAAGTAATCGTGAGAAGTTGATTTCAGCTCAGAGTCGTCAGAAATCGTATGCCGACCGTCATCGTCGACCGTCCGTGTTTGAGATTGCTGTCCTGGGTTGCAGCATTTGATCAAGTGGTAGGTTAGTATTGCGTTTGTTGAACCATTTGAGATCCTTGAGAGGATGGCGCAATTGTGTATTGTTGGACTCTTCTGCCTCAGTCGTTGAGAGTGCACAATGTGTTTCATGTGTAGATACTCAGAGAGATCCTGACCATCTCATGTGTTTGATTGGACCGTAGTGTCTCTTGGTGAAGACGTATAGTATAAAGAGAAGAACAACCCGTTCATACACTTGAGAAGAAAGTCCGTGTATTGTCCATCATGTTGGTAAGGATTCTTTGGCATCATCATAGTATCGACGAGGTAAGGGTAAAGCGATGAAATGGTACACTCACATATTTCCCGAGTAGTGTAAACTTCTTGTTGAATGCCTTTCTTTTGCTTTGTTGGCTTAAAGTTTGAGCAAGCCGTTGCTCCCTTTTGCGCTTAGTTGTTCCGAATTCCGGGACAGAATTCTTTTAAGGGAGGTAGGTTGTCATAACTCAAAAAAAATTTAATTAAAGTTAAAAACTGTGATTTAAATGCTTATGTGCGAGCCGTTAATTATTTTGGGTGCAGTACTTGAATTCATCTTATCTGGTGTCACTATATTTACTTATTTATTTTTTTTTTTTTTCTTCTCTTATTCGGTTTTATTTTATTTTATTACAATATATATATATATATATATATATTTTTTTTTTACTACCTTGGTGCTAAAGTGGGTACATGTTTAATTTGGGTGTACAATATTAGACCACACACACACACACACATGCTATATACCATTTTAAAGTATTTAAAATACAAAACCAAAACAAAATGAGTGGGACCCACCCTCCACTTAAAGTGGCCGGCCACTCTCCTCTCTATCTCATCTCTTTCATTTTTTTCTCTCTCTCTCTCTCTCTCTCTCTCTCTCTCTCTCTCTCTCTCTCTTCTTCTTCTTCTTCTTCTTCATCTTCATCTACAAGAATGTGGGCAACCAAAACCTCCAAACCCTCCATCTTCAACCTTCCAATACACCCCTAAAGAGAGATTTTTGTGAGTTTTTCCATTTCACAAAACATTCTTAGATTTTCAAGAGCTTTCTAATGGTACCAACAAAATTCGTTTTGGAGGTCATTTCTATAGTTTTCCCAAGTTTCATAGAGCTTCTAAATCTCTCATCTACAACCATGGATTCCTATTGAAAAATTACTACATGCAGTGGGTTCTTGAGCTCCCTAGGACATCTCTTTTCAACTTCTTGGAGTCACTTGGTGCTCTTTGGATTTTCTTGGGAATTTTTGCTCTTCCATTTATTTTGGAAGAAATCTCCATAGAGGTAGATTTACATTGTGCAATTATATATGTTACACTTGCCTAAGGTATTTTAAGTTCATATATATGTGCTAGGAGAGAACTTAGACACATGTATAGGATTTCCCCCAAAGTTGTAATGTTAGGGTTATATGCCTAAATATAATTTATATGCTTTGGTTGTGTAAGTTGTGATGTTGTTGTGTTATATGTAATCAAAATGATGCTAAAAATATAATTTAGACACATGCAATGGATATTTCCCCAAAGTAGTAATGTAAGGGTTGTATGCCTAATTGTGGAATTATATGTCTTGGTTGTGTAAGTTGTAAAATTTGGGGTGTTAAATGTAATTAAAATGATGTTAAGGGAATAATATGGACACATGCATTATTTTTCCTCAAAGTGGTAATTTGGAGATTGTATACTAGATGGTAAATTTCATGTTTTGGTTGTACTTAACTTGATTACATGATGCTAGATATGCTTAGGATGCTCCCTTTATGTGTAAAAGCATGTTAGGACGTTAGTTTAAAAATCCTTGTTAGGAATGCCATATTATGAATTTTAATTCAACTCTTGATGTCTTTGATACATGTTCAACTCGCACGAATTATTGTGTTCACTAATTTGTTGGAGCATCTATAATGTCGTTTTAAACATTTCATGCATTGAGGCCAAATCGGCAAGCATTCACGTATCACGACATAAAGGTTTTATTTGAAAAAGAGAGAAAAACCCCATGTGTGGGAATTTTGATTTAAGAAATCCGGACGTGGGTTGTGATGTGAGACAGGGAGAATGACCCTTAGAAACATTCAAACTCCAAACTATATTCGGGTAGCTCCCGGAAGTTGGTATGCTACACTCCATGCGTGGGTGGCTCATGGTCTGGTAACGAGAGAGATGTGCATTTGTCACGCATAGCCTTGCGGCTTTAAACATTTCATGGTAGGCATGGTGGCGATTCATTGCACCTCATTTCATTTTAGTCATGGATAGCATATAGATTAGTTACAATGTTGTCTACGAGCCGTCGTTCTCATAAAAACGACAAAACATTTTTCAGGTGAGCTTGATAAGGGCAAAGGGCACATGTGACCGACGCATAGACGTTGGTGTATTTTGTTCTATTTTGGGGACTCGTGTCTACATATGTAAATGAATAGTTCTCATGTAAATTTTAGTCTTTTGAGAAGTTTGTAATAGTTAGCGTTCTCCAAGAAAATTGTTGTATTACTTTTATTAAACTTCTAAAGTTTAGATTCCATAATTTTGTCATCGGGAAGTCTTGTTGTGAGTTTGATGGACAAGTGTTAGTCCTTTTATTTATGTTATGTAACTATGTTTCCGAGACCGTAGCATTTCTTCTAAAGTTTTATGTTTGTGTGTTAAGTTGAATCCTTGCCGGGTTCGATTGTGTTTGGTTTGTCCTTGAAGGACTCATTGCTCCTTTAGTTTGAATCCTTGTCGGATTCGGTTATGTTATTTTGTCCTTGCCGTACTTGTCGCATTTCAATTAAATTCTTTCCGGATTAGTTCACTTTGCTTCCAAAAAGGAAACGTTTAAAAATCTCTCTCTCCCAATCTCTCCCTCTCCCATTCTTTCTCTCCTTATCTATTTCACTTCTCGTTTTTAATAAATTTCGAGTACATGAAGGTCCGTTTGGTTTAGACTTATGTTATATGTCATTTAAGACTTGTTGAGTCATATATTGATGTTTAAACTTGAGAATTTAGCATCGTTGGGAACATTTCAACAAGCTGTCAAAACGCTGTCAAAAGTTGCTGTCAAATAAAAACTGCTACTGTTATTTCAATTTTCTGCCCAAACGGTGAGGATTTGGAAAAAATACTATTTGACAAAAGTTGTGCAGAATTGAATTTTACATGGACCTATGCAGACAGAATGTGAAAATTTTAAAGATACAGCTACTTATAGATGTTTTAAAATTCAGCAACTACTCAAGAATGATCTTTCATCAAATTTTATTGTATTCTTCTTTCTCCCCTTCAACTAGTGCTAATCCGGTTAGTCTTTTAATTTGATTTTCAAATTATTTCATCCTTGTTGGACTTATTAATATGTAAGTCCACTTTGGCTTATGTGTTAGTAAGTCATCCTTGTAGAAATCCCCGTGGGATCTTAATGTCGCTTCCGCATCTGTGATTGAGTTTTATTTCTTTCCTCTCTATCTTTCCTCTTTCCTCGCGCTTCGGTTTCCGGGGCGTGACATTTTCATAAAAAAAAAAAAAAGATCATTGTTAACTAAATCATTAAAAAAAAAAAAAAAGGAATGCATACAAACAACTTAAAAGAAAATTTGGAATAACTTCAGGGTTTTAAATAAATGACAGTTCGTTTAGCAAAAAACATAAATAAATAAATGACAGTTGAATAACTTGATAATAAGACATACCCAATAAACTAAAGACATACTCCTAGGATTGGACTTCAAAATGATAAAACTATGTTCTAGAAGCCATCTCATGTTAGTTCAAATACTGAAGTCAAATACTATGACCAAAATTACAAAAATGATGATGATAGTCAATAGAAACAAAATTAGAGCTACGCAATCTTGAAGAACAATCTTCTTTAATCTGTAGTAAAATTTAAAAAATTCAGCAAAAAGCACAACAGAATGATAGAAGCCAGAAAAAAAAAAAAGTAGAAAAGCAGTCTGATGTAGCCCAAAAATAACATCATATTAGTTTTACCTTCACAAATGAATCAAAACCTAAAGATACTTTCAAAATGAGTTTGATCTAATTCATACCAACTAAATTGCAAAACCCAGGTTCAAAAAAAAAATTTGTTTTACCTCCACATAGCAAATCAAATCAATTTGAATTAGATAAACAAATTATTGCACCAACCCATTCCAACTCTCTCTCCTTGGTTTTAAAGGGAAAATATACAAAATTTGAACAAAATTATGAAAGGGGAATGAGATTTTGAACTACATAATCATTGCCAACTTGGACAAAACTCAAATAATAATACCCACATTGTTTGTTGGCATGAAGAACACAGAGAAGCTATAAAAAAAAATATTCAAATCATGTCATTATGGGCCAATTTGCACAAACATCAAACCATGAAAATTAAACAAAAGTCCAAAGTTCCAAACCTGGCTTTGATTAACTAAGACCACTTCTAAACTCTACACAGTTTTTGATAAGTCAAAGGTTAGCTTTGTTTGGTTGATACGAAATTGTAGGAAATCATTAGGAAGAAATTGAAACCAGCAATGAAACAAATAAAGGTGAAAAGTCATGCCCAAAACAAACCAAGCTCAGAACATGGTCCCTTGGGAAATCCAGTAAAGAGCCAAACAACACAACAATGCTTTGAAATCCAGCAAATGTAGCATACTTTCAGACCTTATATTTTGAAGCCCTAGACTTTTCCAATTACTCCAGAGGTGGTGATGGTGTTGGTCTGGCTGGGAGGAGAGAGGGCGATGGAGCAGGCGGTGGGCATGGAGAGAGAGAGAGAGAGAGAGAGAGAGAGAAAGAGAGAGTGTGTGTGTGTGTGTGTATGTGTATGTGTGTGTGTGTGTGTGTCGCACCTAGCAACATAAAAAATGGAGAAAAACTAATTTCTTTTTTGGGTCTATAGAGAATGACTGGTGAGGTCACTGAATTGTCCACACCATGCAGTTCTAAATAGTAATTACTAATGATAACAAACAAGATCTTATATAACATGATAAGGAGTTCTATAACTTATTACATTAGAGTGTCTAAACATAATATAAAAGAGTCTGGAGGCAACACATGGACAATAAATGCCTTACTACAAAACATAATAATAAAGTCAGCAACCGACTTAGACTAATATCTATTCTAGTCTTCAACTGGTATATACATAATCGCTAGCGTCATAGTCCTACCCCGCATCTCCAACCTCAGCAGGTCCATTCCTAGCATAGCCTTCTCCAGGGTAAAAGCCATCCTCATCGTAAAGTTCTTCTCTTGCATTGTAAGTAATAGGATAGTCTGGATAAGGAATGTCTAGGCCTAAAACGCCGTTAGCTGTTGAAAATTGAGTGAGTAGAAACTAAAACAGTATCATAAGCATAATGTAAATACTAGTTATGCAGGATGTAAATATAGTTCTACTAATAATATCTTCCTCTATATTCCAACCCCTCATCGGTTACTCACGTCTTATTATACGAAGACCGACAACAGTACTCTTGATTGATCAAGAACAGACTCGATAGTTCAACTCTGTAGATACACCATTATTTCGTCCATTGCTTATAAGGACTTCACCACCATACTACGTATTATAGACACCACGTCAGTCCATCTCCCTGCTTTTAAGGACATAGCCGCTACACTGCATGTCAGGGATATAACGTTTGAATAATAGTGTATCTATCTATTGCCACGACTTAGCGACGTCTACTAGTGGTCCTCGCCACTGCTTTTAAGGATATAATTGCACACTACTTTTAAGGACCTCATGGGTCACCTGGCTATCTTGGGACTACTTGGTCCCACCCACTGCTTTTAAGGACCTATGACCAAGTGTCTGCCTACGATCGATTCCCAAATCTTAGCAAACCTATCAAGGATCTGTACTACTATTGATACATGACTTCCCATTGTGGCCTGACTACTCTGATTAAAATAAAACATAAATCAAACTGATTCTTGACGACCACGTTATCCCACGCAATGAACGTTCTCACCTTAATCATAATCATATTTCATTATCACGTCGCAATACTCCTTATTCAATAAATACCATATAATGAACGTCGAAACGATAATTAAACTACTAAGTAGTTCACAACATATATAACCAGAGATATGCCAATTTTGTAAGTACCAATCAATTGAAGTCATTTTCAAGCGATTGGGAAGAGTTGGTTTTAATTGATTGAAACATCTTCAATCAATTAAAGAAGAGTGAGTTTCGATCGATTGAAGCAAGTTCAATCGACTGAAAGTCGTCTTCTCTAGGAACTAGGTAGTGGTGCCCAGAATTGCCAGGGTACATTTAGGTCCACTTTTCCACGTCCAACTTGTAAAATAATACACCAGTGCCACCAAGTGAGTTTAGAACTCACCAAAATGTAAGGGGTGTGTTTGGGTGTGAGCTTGAAGCTTTAAGCTTCAGTGGTGCCTTCTTCTCTCTCTCTCCCTCTCTCTCCTCTTTCGGTCTTTTTTCTCTATCTCTCTCTACATTTTTTCTTCTCTTCTTCCCTACTATCTTTTCTCTCTCTGTTTCTCTCTCTCTCTCTCTCTCTCTCTCTTTCACACACACACACACACACATACACATTGTATATAGGGTATGTGTGTGTATGTGTATATGTATATATGTAAGAGCGTGTGTATAATATATATGTATATATCTTCTCTCTCTCTATCTAGTCTCTCTTTAGTTCAACAAACACATACATACACATGAGCACAACACATATATATAGGCAAGGGAGGGTGTAGGTGGCAACTCCCCTGCAAAACTAGGGATAAAGATCTTATCACATTCAATCGATCGAAGCATTTTTGATTGATTGAGAACAAGTTGATCAGGGTTCAGTCGATTGACAAGGGCTCTTGTTAATCGATTGGGAAGGGGGACCACGTCATGAATTTATGTTGGCAGAGTTTCAAGTGATTGATGCTAGTTCAATCGATTGAAAAGGCAATTTGTCAAGTGATTACCCCCTTTTGTTTGTTGTTTGTTTTGGCTTCTTTGGGGGTGTTTTAAAGACTGGACTTCCATATTTTTTGAATGGGACCCACACATATTGAGGAGTGTTTTTTATTTTTTTTATTTTTTATATGTTCTATGAAATTGAAATTATTTCTTCCAATTACATTTTTAGACAATTTTTTTTGATAGCTTCGTTAGACTTTTAACTATTTCATAATGAATTAATATTTGCAACTCTTGTTTCAATTGGCCAAATTTTAAAGATGACATTTATGTGTTTAGATTAAATGTAAAGATATATTTTTGACAATACTGATTATGTACATACAACAAACGAAAAATACATCTCATTCCAAGGAAGGGTAATGTTTGGGACACAAAAGAGTCACAAAGAGATGCTCACAAAAGGATGTGGCATTCCATGTGGCAATAGGACCCATCACACTTAACTTAACCCATAATAAACATACCAGGTACGCGGTACCCATGCACTACACAACGTGCCTTGCACGCGGACGGTTTCTAGTATAAATACAAAATATCTATTTATGTAAAGAATAGTGAATGGAAGTCAAGTCACATCCATGTGACAAGTTCACATTAATGAGGAGTGAGAAGATTGAGTAAGGAAGTTGATCATCTTCCTTTTTACTTGGACAACCATTGATTTACCATTTCTTCTAGATGTGTGTCGACACTGCTTCTTCTCTAAATATCTTAGCTAGTTCAGTTCAATCTACACAGAAGAGAGAAACAAAGAGAAAATATAGAAGTGTAATATTGAGAGTTCTACACTGTGAGTGAGTTTGGGTAGTACTTCTACAAATCCCTCAATAATATATCAGCTCCCCCTCCGCTGTGGACATAGGTAAATTGCCTAACCACCTGAAATATTTGTATCTATTTGTGTGATTGTTTATTTGTGGGCCCGCTTTTATTACTAGTTTTATAGCATGTTATTAGCACGAGCCTATATCAATTACCAACTGGGTTGATTATATCAATGGATTGTACTATGAAAGATGGAGATATATATCTGGTTGATAGTGCAACTACACACACCATTCTTCAAGACTAGAGATATTTTTTGGACTTGAAATTAGCAGAAGCTAATGTGAACACAATATTTGGTACTGCAAGTCTCATTGAAGGCTTTGGAAAAGCGAGCATTATTTTATCAAAAGGAACAACAATTCATTTTAAAAAATGTTTCAATATTCTACCAAATCCCGAAGAAATTTGCTCAGTTTCAAGGATATCTGCCGAAATGGATACCATATTGAAACTATTAATGAGGGTATTATTGAGTACCTTTACATCACTAAAGTTGCTTCAAACAAAAAGCATATTTTAGAAAAACTTCATGTACACTTCTCTGGATTGTATCAGACAACAATAAGTGCTATTGAATCACATGTTGTAATGAACCAAAAGTTTTCTAACCCAAAAGTGTTTGGACTTTGGCATGATTGTCTTGATCACCTTGGAGCTATTATGATGCGTAGGATCATTGAAACCTCAAATGGACATCCTTTAAGAAATCATAAAATCCTTTAACCTCGTGATAATCCTTGTACAACTTGTTCGTAAGGAAAATTGATTGTGAGACCATTTCCTACAAAAGTAAAATTTGAATCACCAGTATTATTGGAACGTATCCAAGGGGATATTTGTGGACCTATTCATCCACCGTCTGGACCATTTTATTACTTTATGGTCTTGCTAGATGCGTCAACTAGATGGTCACATGTTTGTTTACTCTCATCTCGTAATTTGAATCCCTAGTATTCTTGGAACGTATCTAAGGGGATATTTGTCACACCCCGATTTTTGGACAACCAAATATTCAATCCAGAGCCTGTATCCGGACTAATATTCAATTACCAAAAATCACGAGAGCGACACCCTCCCATATGCTAACAGAAAATTTATTGAAAACAGTAATTAATACTCCTTAAATAAGGACATGTGATCTTGTGTTTAAAGAAAACTCTTTATTATTAAACATGTATTCCCAAACATCCATTTCATTGTAAAAGAAATAAAGTTCCATTATAAATATTATATCACTTTTCAATTAAAAAAAAACATCATTTTCATAAATAAAATGTCCACATACAGAGTTCAGCGGAAATAAAAATAAATAAGAATAAAATCTATACATCCATTGGTCAGAGTAACTACAACGTTCCCAATACCCAATATATAATCCTTATTACAATTATACACATGTGGCCCACACTGCCAGAAATAAAATAAAGTACAACAAAAAAATAAGTACAACTCTAATACTAGACAACACCGCAACCATCTCTTCACCCAGACAGAAGCTCCAACGAAAATTTCCAAAAAAACTAAACCTGCACAAATACATTCGACTACGTTTCATATAGAAACGCCCCCGAATGTATAACACACTCTGGTCAGTCACATGACTGGTATGAGTTAAACAAAACAACAAGTCTTAGGGATCCAACTTGAACCCGTAGACAACAAATTACACTACAGCACTCTTGGGTCAAGACAGGTAGTTCCACACACATATCTGGACATTAGAGTAGTTTCCATTTATGTGGTGGCAAGTAGTTTCTTTCCCAAAATCCAAAGTTACTACGAGTTCATACTTACCCATTACTTATGGTGAGCCAAACCTGTAATACGTTAGTGGGCCCACCATCCTGCAAATTGAATGATCATAAACCAAGCAAACAATTCTGCATACAAATCGTCCACATTCTAACTCAAACATCGCATTCATTTTTCCACGCTTATCAGTCTTATGAAATACTCCATTGTCATTATTTAATAGCCTTTAATTTATCTTTGTGCTCCCTAGGTTCACCACTTGGCCACCCTCCATGGTACACCCACACATATATCCCATGTGTGCCCGGACATACTACTAACATCCACTCTGGTGCTAGTTTGGTTGGGGTATCAACCAAACAAGGTATACACACAGAAGGCCAGTCAATATGCCTAGACGTCTAACAAATAAGCCGAGCATAAGGCTTAGGCCAGCTTGATCACGAAGCCACTGGCAAAAGGGTACACTCAGCAAGTCGAGCTACCAAAAAAAAAAAACATATCACACAACGGGAGCGGTGAACACTAAAGAACTATGTTGCAATTATCACTTATCGTTCGTATTATCCCAATAATTGTGAATTTCACATTTATCACATAGTTCCGTCTTATCATCCAATCACATCTCTAACTTTTAGATGTATTCCAATTTCTTACAATAAAGGGTTTTATCAATTAACCCATAACAATTCTTCCCTCAATAATTTCCAATCAAATTACAACATCCCCAATATACTATTCAACGTATCTAATTTACTCATTTTTCTCAAAATGATCACAAAATAAGATCAGTTATTTTAGGTACAATAATCTCAACCCAACATTCAATATTAGCACACATAAAGCACATAATAAGAAATCATATTCTCCAATTTGCACGTTGAACTATATTGAAAACTGCTACTGTAATCTTAAATTTCTGCCCAAACGGTGCAGAATCAGGAAAAATACCATTAGACGAAAAACGTGCAGAATCACGTTTTACATGAGACTCGCGGACAGAATGTTCAAATTCAAAGCCACGATTTTCTAATAATTTTCTGAAGTTTCTGCGACTGTGTGAATTACACATAAAACGAATTTCACCTATATTTTCTAACAAACATGAATATTTCACCTATAGTTTTGATCAAACTAACGATTCACCTAACCCTTTCGAATACCCTAATGTCATGATCGCAAAGTCACACGAAGGAAAAGAATGTATCTAAATTACTTCAACAATAGCAACGTGTATCGATCCATTACAAAGATTTGACCCTAACCATTAAATTTAACATGCACTAATTTACTCCCATACACATACATATATACATACGTGTATATATATACTCGGATACACAAAGTTTAACTCACCTAGTTCAATCCAAAATTGACAACCACGAATGCTCCGCGATTCCCCACGTGACCATGAATCCGGAATCCTTCTCCTTTCTCCTCCCTTTTCTTCTTCTTCTTCTTCTTCTTCTCCTTCTCTCCCTCCCTCTCTCTCTCTCTCTCTCTCTCTCTCTCTCTCTCTCTCTCACACACACACACACACACACGTCTGTTCTTTCTTTTGGGTGGCTAGGGTTTTTAATATAAGATATATGTACACTACACACACAACACATGTCAATAAAACACACAAAAATATATAAATCCCGTTTTTCTTCTTGTGGGCTCACAAAAGAGACCTATATGAGCCCAGAATGCAGTACAAAGTGTTAAAATGAGTAGCCCAATGGGTACCCATGACCCCGGTACTAAAGTTTAATGTTAATTACATTATTTAACACATTCGCGGGCTTGTAAACACTATATAACAAAAATACATATCAACTCTTCATTTTATTTTATTTTTTAACAAATATAAATTAATAAAATATAACTTCCAAACTAAACGCGCTCACTCATGATTTAATTTATATGTCCACCAAACACTTAAAACTTCCCAAACACATGTCTTACATAGGCACACTCATATAATATTGCTAACTGAAAATAATAATTAAAATAATTATTTACATAGAAATTTTAGGGTTGTTACATTCTACCCTCCTTAAAGAAATTTCGTCCCGAAATTTGGGGTGCAACAAATACAGATAATTAATATGCATGACGTTAAACACACAATGAAAGCAATCCAACATCGAAGTGTCGCTATCGTTTAACTCCCGACAGTAATGAGACCTGGTACATCGAGCGAATAATCCAAACAAGGAAACACTCATGTATATACCCATAGTCTCATATAGTCGCTTGTTAAATTTTAACAGACACACAAGACACAACACCAGTAAGGTAAAGCACATAATTTCAAGTAAAGCACTAGATATTAACCATTTATTAAAAGCAACAGTTGATTAATTTCACAAAGATATGACTACGTGTATGCACATGTTCCCCTCTTACTGTGTCCCGCACAACACTTCATCGGGATATCCAATACTTACTTACCGCTCCAACCACATCTGAGAAATATTTACTGGCACTGAAGAGAAATATATCCTTGTCTGGTAATAATCAGAGTAATAATCAGAAATCAAGAAAATCCGTAATAATAGACGGTTGTACAGAACACCCATAGAGAATATGGCAGATTCGCCGATAGTATAAGAAGTCCAAATGCCCAATAAATGAAGTCCAATAATCAACTCAGTAGATAATAAAAGGGACAATAGAAATCCTGCTGATAAAATAATAAGTCTTCTGAGAATATCCAAATGCCCAATAAATGAAGTCCAATAATCAACTCAGTAGATAATAAAAGGGACAATAGAAATCCTGCTGATAAAATAATAAGTCTTCTGAGAATAGAGAATCCCGATACTCCAATAAAATAATACCCTTCTGAATGTTAAGTTGATACTGCCAGATAATAATAACTCGAAGAAGATATTCCAGTACTACTCCTGAACTCAACCGCCTGAGGAAGAAAATTACATCTACCCTCTACTATTTCATCTCATGAGAATTAAAATGATGCATGCTCTACTAATCAATATTAAATAACGTTACCAATACTCCTAATATGGTGTACATTTAAAATCAACTAAATTTTTTTTTTTTTTGTATATATATATATTTTTATAATAGGTACACATCTGTAGTTAACTTTTACATAAGTAAACACATAGACACACATGACCCGAACCCAATAAATCGCAAACCTATAACTCTGACCAACTCCTTACTCCACATTCCGAGGATCACCTAGACTCGCTAAGCTAACCTTAAGCTCTGATACCAAACTGTCACACCTCGATTTTTGGACAACCAAATATTCAATCCAGAGCCTGTATCCGGACTAATATTCAATTACCAAAAATCACGAGAGCGACACCCTCCCATATGCTAACAGAAAATTTATTGAAAACAGTAATTAATACTCCTTAAATAAGGACATGTGATCTTGTGTTTAAAGAAAACTCTTTATTATTAAACATGTATTCCCAAACATCCATTTCATTGTAAAAGAAATAAAGTTCCATTATAAATATTATATCACTTTTCAATTAAAAAAAAACATTATTTTCATAAATAAAATGTCCACATACAGAGTTCAGCGGAAATAAAAATAAATAAGAATAAAATCTATACATCCATTGGTCAGAGTAACTACAACGTTCCCAATACCCAATATATAATCCTTATTACAATTATACACATGTGGCCCACACTGCCAGAAATAAAATAAAGTACAACAAAAAAATAAGTACAACTCTAATACTAGACAACACCGCAACCATCTCTTCACCCAGACAGAAGCTCCAACGAAAATCTCCAAAAAAACTAAACCTGCACAAATACATTCGACTACGTTTCATATAGAAACGCCCCCGAATGTATAACACACTCGGATCAGTCACATGACTGGTATGAGTTAAACAAAACAACAAGTCTTAGGGATCCAACTTGAACCCGTAGACAACAAATTACACTACAGCACTCTTGGGTCAAGACAGGTAGTTCCACACACATATCTGGACATTAGAGTAGTTTCCATTTATGTGGTGGCAAGTAGTTTCTTTCCCAAAATCCAAAGTTACTACGAGTTCATACTTACCCATTACTTATGGTGAGCCAAACCTGTAATACGTTAGTGGGCCCACCATCCTGCAAATTGAATGATCATAAACCAAGCAAACAATTCTGCATACAAACCGTCCACATTCTAACTCAAACATCGCATTCATTTTTCCACGCTTATCAGTCTTATGAAATACTCCATTGTCATTATTTATTAGCCTTTAATTTATCTTTGTGCTCCCTAGGTTCACCACTTGGCCACCCTCCATGGTACACCCACACATATATCCCATGTGTGCCCGGACATACTACTAACATCCACTCTGGTGCTAGTTTGGTTGGGGTATCAACCAAACAAGGTATACACACAGAAGGCCAGTCAATATGCCTAGACGTCTAACAAATAAGCCGAGCATAAGGCTTAGGCCAGCTTGATCACGAAGCCACTGGCAAAAGGGTACACTCAGCAAGTCGAGCTACCAAAAAAAAAAACATATCACACAACGGGAGCGGTGAACACTAAAGAACTATGTTGCAATTATCACTTATCGTTCGTATTATCCCAATAATTGTGAATTTCACATTTATCACATAGTTCCGTCTTATCATCCAATCACATCTCTAACTTTTAGATGTATTCCAATTTCTTACAATAAAGGGTTTTATCAATTAACCCATAACAATTCTTCCCTCAATAATTTCCAATCAAATTACAACATCCCCAATATACTATTCAACGTATCTAATTTACTCATTTTTCTCAAAATGATCACAAAATAAGATCAGTTATTTTAGGTACAATAATCTCAACCCAACATTCAATATTAGCACACATAAAGCACATAATAAGAAATCATATTCTCCAATTTGCACGTTGAACTATATTGAAAACTGCTACTGTAATCTTAAATTTCTGCCCAAACGGTGCAGAATCAGGAAAAATACCATTAGACGAAAAACGTGCAGAATCACGTTTTACATGAGACTTGCGGACAGAATGTTCAAATTCAAAGCCACGATTTTCTAATAATTTTCTGAAGTTTCTGCGACTGTGTGAATTACACATAAAACGAATTTCACCTATATTTTCTAACAAACATGAATATTTCACCTATAGTTTTGATCAAACTAACGATTCACCTAACCCTTTCGAATACCCTAATGTCATGATCGCAAAGTCACACGAAGGAAAAGAATGTATCTAAATTACTTCAACAATAGCAACGTGTATCGATCCATTACAAAGATTTGACCCTAACCATTAAATTTAACATGCACTAATTTACTCCCATACACATACATATATATACATACGTGTATATATATACTCGGATACACAAAGTTTAACTCACCTAGTTCAATCCAAAATTGACAACCACGAATGCTCCGCAATTCCCCACGTGACCATGAATCCGGAATCCTTCTCCTTTCTCCTCCCTTTTCTTCTTCTTCTTCTTCTTCTTCTCCTTCTCTCCCTCTCTCTCTCTCTCTCTCTCTCTCTCTCACACACACACACACGTCTGTTCTTTCTTTTGGGTGGCTAGGGTTTTTAATATAAGATATATGTACACTACACACACAACACATGTCAATAAAACACACAAAAATATATAAATCCCGTTTTTCTTCTTGTGGGCTCATAAAAGAGACCTATATGAGCCCAGAATGCAGTACAAAGTGTTAAAATGAGTAGCCCAATGGGTACCCATGACCCCGGTACTAAAGTTTAATGTTAATTACATTATTTAACACATTCGTGGGCTTGTAAACACTATATAACAAAAATACATATCAACTCTTCATTTTATTTTATTTTTAACAAATATAAATTAATAAAATATAACTTCCAAACTAAACGCGCTCACTCATGATTTAATTTATATGTCCACCAAACACTTAAAACTTCCCAAACACATGTCTTACATAGGCACACTCATATAATATTGCTAACTGAAAATAATAATTAAAATAATTATTTACATAGAAATTTTAGAGTTGTTACAATATTTGTGGCATAATTTCCTGACTACCCTATCAAGGCTATACGTCTTGATAATGCTGGTGAATTCACATCCAAGGCATTTGATGACTATTGCATGTCAATTGACATTAGTGTTGAACATCCTGTTGCTCATGTGCATACACAGAATGGGTTATAGCTGAGTCATTTATCAAACGTCTCAAGTTGATAGCTAGACCTTTACTTTTAAGAACAAAACTATATGTTCTGCTTAGGGTCATGCCATCTTATATGCTGCATCATTGATTCAAATTAGACCAACTTCCTATCATGAATACTCCCCTTTATAACTTGTGTTTAGGTAACCGCCAAATGTTTATCATTTAAGAGTAGGTTGTGCTATGCAAGTTCCTATTGCACCTCCACAACATACAAAAATGGTTCCTCAGCGATGCCTTGGATTTTATGTTGGTTTTGATTCTCCATCTATTATAAGATATCTCAAACCCTTAATAGGAGATCTTTTTACGGCAAGGCTAGCAGATTTGCCATTTTGATGAGACAGTATTCCCACCACTAGGGGAGAAAAGCTGAAGCCCGAAGCTCAGCATGAAATTTCTTGGAATACTTTGACACTATCTTATCTTGTTCCCCATACTAAGCAATATGAACTTGAAGTTTAAAGGATCATTCATTTACAAAAGGTTGCAAATCAATTGCCAAATGCATTCACTAATACCAAAAAAAGTGGTAAAATCATATGTACCAGTTGCAAACACTCCAACAAGAATTGCACTCACTGTAGGACAATCTGGTAATGCAATTGTTGGCGAGTCTATGGCACGCTTGGAGTGTGATAGACCCAGTAAAAGACAAAGTTCCCAGAAAATGGAAACTAAAAGGGCATCTTAATGTGGTAGAAATTCCCATAGAGTTCTCAAAGAACATGATCAAAATACCTGATAAATCCAACATTGGTGAGAATGGTTCAGGTAGCCCCTGAAGAGGCACAAGTATTTGACAATGTAAAAATGCGATAAGTTATATGTCCACTAGAAATGTGTAATAGTGATATTGTCATTGATCATGTTATTGCTTTACAGTGGCACTTGAAGTCGCCCAAAGTGATGAAGATCCTGAACCATATAGTGTGGAAAAATGTCGATGTAGAAAGGATTGGCCAAAGTGGAAAGAGGCTATCCAAGCTAAGTTAAACTCACTAGAAAAACGGGAAGTATTTGGGCCTATACTCCCTACACCTGAAGATGTAGATCTTGTTGGGTACAAATGGGTATTTGTACGGAAATATAATGAGCAAAATGAGATTATGCAATACAAGGTCAGACTTGTAGCACAAGGTTTCTCGTGTTATGATGAAACATATTCTCCTGTTATTGATACAATTACATTTCGATTCTTAATTTGTTTATTAGTCTCCAAAGGACTTGATATGTGCTTAATGGACATGGTTACAACATATTTATATGGATCACTAGATAGTGATATACATATGAGGATCTCCAAAGGATTCAACATGCCTGAAGCATGTAAGTCAAAACCATGAAATATGTACTCTATTAAATTGCAAAGATCTCTATACATATTAAAACAATCTAGACACATGTGGTACAATCGATTGAGTGAATATTTGTTGAAAGAAAGATATATAAATAATTCTATATGTCCATGCGTGTTCATAAAGAGATTAGAATCTGGCTTTGCAATTATTGCGGTGTATATTGATGATCTAAATCTTGTTGGAACTCCCGAAGAGCCCCCAAGAACCGCAGATTATTTGAAAAGGGAATTTGAGATGAAAGATCTCAGAAAAACAAAATTTTGTCTTGGATTGCAACTAGATCACTTCTCCGAAGGAATTTTCTTACATCAGTCAACCTACACTGAGAAGATCTTGAAATGGTTCTATATGGATAAAGCTCATCCATTGAGTACTCAAATGGTAGTCTGGTCACTTGATGTAAATAAGGATCCCTATCGACCTCATGATGATGGTGATAAGCTACTTGGTCCTGAAGTACCATATCTGAGTGCTATTGGTGCTCTTATGAATCTTGCCAATTGTACACTACCAGATATTTCTTTTACTATCAATTTGCTAGCAAGATTTAGCTCAACTCCAACTCGAAGACATTGGAATGGTATCAAGCAAATCTTTCGCAATATTCGTGGTACAATTGATTTGGGATTATTTTATCCCAAAGGATCCAAATCACCATTAGTCGAGTATGTAGTTGCTGGTTATATCTCTAATCCATATAAAGCTCGATCACACTCAGGCTATGTGTTTACTTGTGGCAATACAACAATCTCATGGCGATCTGTGAAGCAGACATTAATTGCCACCTCTTCAAATCATTTTGAAATCATTGCACTGCATGAAGCCAACCGTGAATGTATTTGGTTGAGATCTATGATTCAGCATATTCAAGAATCTTGTGTCTTATCTTTAATCAAAGATAGCCCAACAATGTTATACGAAGATAATGTTGCATGCATTTGCACAAATCAAAGGACAGTTCATTAAAAGTGATAGAACCAAGCACATCTCACCTAAATTCTTCTATACACATGAGCTCCAAAAGAGTGGTGCTATCAATGTTCAACACATACGCTCTAGTGACAATCTAGCAGATTTATTCACGAAGGCATTACCAACTACAACATTCAAGAAGTTAATACACGACATTGGAATGCGTCTTCTCAAAGCACTTTCTTGAAGAAATCACACTCATACCAAAATGAAGGGGAGTAACAAACAAGAATTTTTATAATTGACATCCAAGGGGGAGTATTATGAAAAGAACAGTGAATGGATGTCAAGTCATATCCATGTGACAAGTTCACATTAATGAAGAGTGAGAAGATTGAGTAAGGAAGTTGATCATCTTCCTTTTTACCTGGACAACCATTGCTACACCATTTCTTCTGGATGTGTGTCAACGCTGCTTCTTCTATAAATAGCTTTGCTAGTTCAGTTCAATCTACACTGAACAGAGAAGTAGAGAAAAAATATAGAAGTGTAATATTGAGAGTTATACACTATGAGTGAGTTTGGGTTGTATTTCTACAAATCCCTCAATAATATATCAGCTCCCCTTTCGCAGTGGACGTAGGCAAATTGTCGAACCACCTGAAATATTTGTGTCCATTTGTGTGCGTTTATTTGTGAGCCCGTTTTTATTACCATTTTTATAACAATATCGTCATTTTATCCAACTTCATAAGTCATAACTAGGGGTGCCATTGGAATAGAAATTCCGATTCTGACCAATTCAGACCTGAAAATTTTCGATTTTGGCACCAAAAATTGAATTTCGAATTCCAAAAATTCTGAACAAAAAATTGGATCAAAATCAGAATTATCTTGAGAATTCCGAAAATACAAAAAAAAAAAAAAAAATTAAAAATATTTCTAAAAAAAAATCCGAATATTTTTCAAAAATTTGGAAGACTGTGGACTTGTTTGTCCCACATCGAATAAGAAGAGAAAGGAGAGAGTAAGGGACTCTCTATAAAAGCATGACTTACCCTTTCAATAGTACAAGCTATGAGCCCCGTGCAATGTACGGGTTAGTCAAAAATCAAAAAATATTAATAGTATTCACTTTGAAATTAGTAGAACTAAATAGCTTATATGCCACGATCCATCCCGCTACGGGTAGAAATAGAACTCGTGGCACGCCACCAAGGCTCATCCAATTCATTTAAAAGATTATAACAGCAGAAAAGAAACTTAAAGACAACATTGAGCATTCAACTCTTTTGAAAACAATACACTCCGAGTTATAAAATCCATATAAATTTAAGGGACAGTTAGAGATATATCCCTTGTCAGTTAAAAATTTAACAAAAAGTACCTTCAATATCTGCATTTAATCAAAAGTCCATGTTCTTTGACAAAAGGACAAAATTGACATGCACCCAAATATTTCCCACATTTCTCCACTTCCTCCCAACTTTTCACGCGCAATGCTTTTGCAGCCGCTCATACGGTATGAGCATTGTACCGTATGATATTCTAAATTCAAAAAATATTTTGCAACTTTAAATCTCCATAACTTTTTATATAAAACTCCATTTTCTCAAATTTTATACCGTTGGAATCGTGTCGACGATAGTTACAAAACTAGTACTATTGTTGATATATTTTGAGAAAAAATATCAAAATCTTACATGCCTTGTGTAACTGAAAATTTTACAAAACTACTTTTGCGAAGTTTCACAAAACTACTTTTGTAAAATTTCATAAAACTCTATTTTTTCCAAAATTTCTTCAAATTGAAAAAAAAAATGCTCAAAACATATCAACAATGGTACTAGTTTTGTAGCTCTCGTCGACACGATTACAGCGGTATAAAATTTGTAAAAAATAGAGTTGTAGATCAAAAGTTATGGAGGTTAAAGTTTTCAAATATTTTTTGCATTGAGGAATGCTATTGTACAGCCACTCACACGGTGTGAGTGGCTGGAATGTTTGGGGCAATGTTTGGCCACTTGCTTGTGAGAGGGACTTTTGACAAATTCTCAAAAAAAAAAAATGGCTCCTTTATACTTTAGTTTGCTTTAATTAAGGATTTGGTCATAATTTACCCTAAATTTAAAAACATAACTATATTTCGAAACGAATGAATTTATATTAAAAGGGGTCCCAAAGGTACCCTAAGAACCAATCAAAAAATTAAATAATTTCTGGAAGGGGTATAAAGAGATGGCATGCAGCATAATTTTCGACCGGTCGAATAGCCCCGTTCGACAGGTCGAATGACCCTTTAGCATAATTCTTCCCCCTTTGGCAAAATTCTTCCTAAAGGTCAAACAACCCTTCCCAAACTTCAAGAACCTAACCCTTGCCAAACATTGAAACGGAAACGGAAAAGAAACAAGTTAAGGCTTGTATGGTTCCATTCACAAAACTCTATCCATAATCATCCAAAACTTTTGGCAAATTTCATGAGTTCGGATTCATTACAAACATAACTAAAATAAGTTTTGTTACATATTACATCATTAATGAAACGTCCTCTTCTTTACAGTTTCCAAAACATGGCTCTAACTTTCAAAATACATAACATAGAAATGATACTACCACATCTCAATGGGAGAGATTTGTCCCAGGTAATCCCAGTGATCTCACTCTTTGCATTCTTCTTTCCTTTCTTTATACCTGCAATGGAGTAAATCTCCATTACTCTGCTTTATGTTGAGTGCACAATTTTAAACATATGTTTATATGACAATTCATGCGTTAAAATATCAAAACATACCAAGTAGTCTCTAGGGAGAGGGACACACATTCATCCGGTATACAGATAAGTCTTAAATCTTAAACCGCGATGTCAATGGCTAGCCAAGGTCACTCAACCATTGTATCCAACTGCTCAGGCTGAGCCAGTTCCTAAACCAAGCATGTAGTTGTAGCTACTATAACTCTTAAACAACAAGAGGCTTCCACCTGCATGAATTTGTATCAAACTCCCCTTTGACTCACATAGACATCTAGCATGCTCACGTAATCACATAGACATATTTTTTATACATTTTCACGTGCATAATTAACGGGTCTAATTAATACATAAATTTTGCCCGAATCCAAAATATCAAGTCAGATATTCAAAACATTTTCCTATAATACATAGGGTTAGAATTCATACCTCGAGCTATCGTCCTATAACTTTGAGGAAAGTACTAGAATACCAAACTACGCTGAATCTTCGATTATACGTGATTCCTACAAGTTTACACATATTTTTCCCAAATTTCTAGGATTGGGAACAAGGCCTAATAACTATCAAAACAATTAAAGCTCTTACCTCGAAGAGTTCCCAACATATATAGTAGTGAAATCACTCTAAAAAAAATAGTAGGACCACTTAAATACTATGTTAGGAACCAAATATAGATATGAACTTGGAAAGCATATCATTACTCGTTAATAAACTCTAACTAATTCACATTAGGTTCAAAAATTCAGATCTTACTTTGGTCTTGCACATCTCGTTAGATATTCCCATTGAAACCAAATATTACCACTCTATCAAGAACCATATAGAGAAGGCATAATACCAAAATTAAAAGTACACAATAAAAAATTAACCTTTAATCTCCTTAAAGTGCTCTTCTTATTTCCTTAATTTGAAGTCAAAAAGCTATAAAACACAAAACAATCAAGCCAAATATAAAAGTTAAATAACAATTCATATACATGAATTAGAGAAACAAAATCAAGTAACTGTATGGTAAAAATTCTAACCAAAAAAAAAAAAAAAAAGACTGTATAGATGAAAATTGGGCAATAACTGTAACAACCCAAATTTTCCAAGTACTTTTAGTAATTTTATATTATTATTTTCAAGTATTAGACATTAACTATGTGTATGTATCTTAGTGACACTTAATAAAAATGTTGAAGTAGCGTACACAGGTCGTTAGTATGTTAAGTAGTGTGCTTAACATAGAAATTTAGTACCCGGGGTCATGGGTACCCATTGGGCTAATCATTTGTCACATTAGAATGCATTTTCGGGCCCATATAAAGCCTTTTTGTGAGGCCTTTAGACAAAAAACGGGATTTACATGTTTGTGTGTGTTTTATTGACAAGTGTTGTGTGTAAAATATATATATACACATATATCAAACCCTAACCCCCATTTAACCAAAAAAAAAAAGGGAAGAGAAGAAAAGAAAAGAAAATGGAGAACAGACGTAGAGAGAGAGAGAGAGAGAAAGAGCAGAAGAAGAAGAAGAAGAAGAAGAAGAAGAAGAAGAAGAAGAAGAAGAGAATAAGAAAGAAGAAGAGGCACCCCGAACTTATGTTTTGCGTAATCATCATCAACCTTGAAGCCCTAAATCGGTGAGTTAAACTTTTGTTTTGAATATATATATATATAGATAGGAATATATATGTATTTGAATGCATGTGTAAACTAGGGTTTACAATGAAGATTGATTTTTGCGATCTTGTTGTGGTTATGAATATGTGACTATTTTGATTAATATAAATTTACGGTGGTTGAAGGCAAAAATAATTCATATAAAATTATGGTTATTGAATTTTGGAATTCTGCGCGCTTATCCCATGTAAAACGCGATTCTGCACGTGTTTCGTTTAATGTGTTTTTCTCAATTCTGCACCGTTTGGGCAAAAAATTCATATTACAGTAGTAGTTTATGAAGGTTAAAATAGGCATATTTGCTATATCACATTTTTGTGTGATTTCGTATTCGTTAATTTGAATTAATTTGTTTGTACTTAGAGAGATATGAGCTCTCATGTATAGTTGAGCTTTGTGAAATTGTGACTGTGTGATTTTGTGTGGGTTATGAATCTGTGTGAACATGTAGCTGTTAATATATTTTTAACGAAAATTTGATTTGAGATATATGAATCTCTTAAAAGTTGAGTTTTGTGAAAAATGTGGATGTATGAACTTTAGAAAAGTCCTTAAAGTTTACCACTACTCCTTATGATTTTAGGCGGTGACTTCGTGGATAACCCGTCCTTGTGTGATTAGATAGCGACTACGTGGATGACCCGTCTCTTCATTTTTAAGCCTTATGCCCGGCTTGTTGGTCTATTTCATGTGTATTTAGACATTGTTTATTGACGTCAAGAACGTAAGGACTAACCTTTCGATGTATACTCAAATCCCAGTGATACCGCATAGGAGTTGGGACCGGAGTGGGAGTTAGTATTACGTTAGGAGACACATGGGATATATATGTAGGCTATGCCATGGATGGGTAGCCGAGGTGATGAACATAAGGTGTAATTGGATCGAATATTATGTGTTTCTTTTTAATTTGCAGCTTTACGGTCGTAATGTGTTTTATTATTTCGAGTTATATGAAATTCTAGGAATTGGTAGACGTGTAGTTTTCGTGATTTTAAATTTCATTTTTGTGCCCGTTAACTGAAACGGTAGTCTATTATGTGTAATGTATCGTTTTTTTGGGATCGTAGTAATTTGATAATTAACTGGACCAGATTAGTAAATTGAATATTTTGGATACTTAGATTCATAGTTTATGGCCGTTTCGCGAAAACTGAAGTAAAAGGACAATCCGAACAACTTTTGTGTTTTACACTTTTCCGAAAAACGTCATCTTGACACTATTTTCACCGATTTTCAGAATCTGCTGAACATTGTCTATATAAGAGTTGAAGCTTAATAATTAATTTTTGAATTATTAATTTAGAATTAATGAACGAGGATGCAACTGTTTCCTTGGAAATTTTATTCTGGACGTTTTTCGTGTTTTAAGTTTTGTCTAATTCTATCTCTTTGTTGGAGATAAATTCATTTTAATTAATAGCACCTTGTTATTGGTTTTCTACTATTGCGTTAATTTCTATTTGTACAGGATAGTATACCCACTAATGGTTTGCAGGTATCGGCCTACCGTAGTTAAGGAAGGTAAGTATTTAGTTGTTTTACTTCAGCAAGAAATTACTTGCCACCACATAAATGGAAACTACTCTATTGTCTAGATGTGTGTGTGAAACTACCTGTCTTAGTCCAAGAATGTTGTAGTGTGGTTTGTAATCTACGGTTTCAAGTTGAATCCATAAGACTTGTGTTTTGTTTAACTCATACCAGTCATGTGACTAACCCGAGTATGTTATGCTTCATTGTGGAGCAGCCAATCTATTTGTGAAGTTGAAGATATCTACTTTTCATTCTTTATGTATTATATGATATATATATATATATATATTTTATTTAGTTGGCATTGTGAGCCAAGGTTGAGAGCTTGTATTAGATGTAGTTATATTTTAGTTGTATTATTGGACTTTGGGGGACGTTTGTAGCAGATTTGACCTGAGATAATGTAGTGTTGGAAATTATTCCGTTGATTATTATAACCAGATAATTTTATTGTGATTCAATGGAGGAAATTATATTATTTCTATGTAAAGGGAAACGTTTGGTTTTCATTTTGTAATAAACGAGAATGGAGAAAATTTGAAACGTGGAATTATCTTTTAATATTTTTGAAAATGAGTTTGATGATAAATGAGTTTTATTTAAAAAGAGATAATGTGGTTTATGAAAGTAATATAAAATCAATTTATCTTGAAATGGTCTTTTAAAATTAATTATGGGTTAGCAACCTTGGATTTTTGGAGCGGTTGAATATTGATCAAGGTATACACTTGATTGGATATTTGGCTTTCCAAAAATCAGGGTGTGACAGGTTGGTATCAGAGCCTATGGTTAGCTTAGTGAGTCTAAGTGATTCTCAGAATGTGGTTTTTGGGTTGGTTAGAACCTTAGGTTTGCGGATTTTTGGGATATGGATTATGTGTTATTACATGCTTCTATTGCTTTGTGTTGTAATGTGTTTCATGGTACTATGTGTTTTGTTTTATTGTGTGCTTTTGTAACATGTTTGTCTTAAATGCATGACATTTTCGGGATGACTTAATAGGAGCATACATGATATTGTTTAGATTTGCATGTAGTGCATGCATATTTGGTTGTAACATTGAGAGTCTTATCAAGGGGAGTGTTATTTTGGCTCATGGAGTAGCAATGTGGATGTCTATCTATGTCAAGGACTAAAAATCTTATTTGGGAGTTGGAGGCAGAGATTGGATAGCTGGACTTCTTATATGATCAACTGGTTTTTTTATCTCTATTGATTATCTACTATTTTTCTGATGCGGAATCGTTTACTATTGGTATTCTGGATTTCTTATCTTCTGATGAGGATGTCATCAACAGGTATTCTAGATTTCTTATGATTATACTACTGCTATTCTTATATATGGGAACTCTATTTTGTATGATTTCTCTGGAGTAATTATCGACGATAATCTCTTCTCTATGACATATTATGATCTGGATGGTTATGGATTTATCTTCAATGGTAGTATCGTCTTCTCAATCTTATTATTAGCAAGGAGTTTTGGAAGAATGAGCAATCTCGGATACATTGGTTGATCAGTGAGTATTGAGTATTCCAATGAGTATTGGAGTGGGGGTAAATTGTTTCATTCATAATTTTATTCTTATATGTTGCATTATTATTGTTAGAATAATGTTAGAATATTTGTCTACCCTCTTGTACCTATTGTATCTTACTATACTTACTGTCTAGTTACATTGTACTATCATTTTTACTACTAGTTGTACTACTAGCCTAGGTACTTTTCTTTCCCTAATAGGATTCTCTCTTGACCTATATAAAGGTTACTCATTGCAAGGTTTAATCATACCATTCAATACACAATTCATAGTATTGTCTCACTCTCTCCCTCTCTCTTATATATTCTAACATGGTATCAAAGCTATAAGCTCCTGGTGGCCTTTTCTTCCTCCCGGTGGCCTCTCAAAAGGAAAGTATGCTCTGTGGTTGCCACAATAGTGGATCCTCCACATCAGAAATCCTTCTTGTAGTTGCCCCAAGTTCATAATCGTGCCACCTCAGCCCAGTCACCTCCACTGCCCGGTTACCACCAACCACATCTACCCTGTCCAACGTCCTCCTTTCGGTCACCTTGTCGCCTCAACTTGGGCTCTACCACTGTTACCGCCTTTGCTGCTCAATTACCACCTCTATTGCCCGGTCACCACCACCCAGCTGCCTCCATTACCCGACTACCACTTCCTCATCCAGGCTCCCTCCGTCAGATCACCACCCAGCCACTGCCACCCAGATCAATTCTACCACTCTCAGACTCATATCACACATCATGGAGCCTCTCACAGATCCCTCCAGCAGATATTGTCACAAACCAGGACATATTTTGTTGCATTATCCTATCAGAGTGTGTACTTTCTGTCACAAGCATGGACCAGCGCACTATCTTGCTGATTGCAATGAGAATCCTACCAGATATTCACAGGATAATTGACGACATCCTATTGACGCGTTTTCTTATAACACCCAAGTGTAGGTGATCGTACAAGTAATAAAGTTCTGGAAGTCCAGGTCGAACCCACAGGGAACGGAATAAAATTTTATAAATTTAGGCAGATAACTATTTTGTCACTACAAAGAAAATAAAAGATGATGGATTTTTGTGGGGTTTTACTAAACTACTAATTTTTATATGTTTGCAATAAAAGTAATTAAAACTATTTTTTTCTTAACAGTTTATGGTAAAGATTTTAACAGTGCAAAATAAATTAACTAACATACTAGTAAGAAAATGAAGAAAAATATATAAAAGCTAAATTTTTATGAGAAACTTTTTAGATTTAATAATAGCGAAAGATGGAAATAATACAGATATTTAAGCAAAACTATTATAAAACATGAAATATTAATTAACTAGGGGGAAATGATTTAAAGGAATTGGGAATATGCAAATCAACTCTAGATCCCACAACTTTTGTGCATTTGAAAAGCATTTGGCATTTAAGACTGCAGAGTCATTCTTTATTTAAAAATAAACTTCCACTAGTCAGGGTCATATCAAGTGTGTCAGGTTTGATATGAAACGACGTCGTTTGGTTTAAAGAAAAATAAATAGGCAATTAGGCAGTAGCCAGGTTCGAACCGTGCCCCGCCGCGGACGTGGGTTATTCGGCGTCCAGTCCCCACCACTCTGCCACTACACAATTGTCTATCCATTATTGGATAGAAATATATATAAACACATATTTGAAACATTAACTTTGTCATATGAGTTGTTTGAGTATGCTAGGTGTTTTTTATGACAAAAGGCATAGTTTGACAATCCACATAATTAAGCTTTTTATTTCAAATATGTACTCTTTTGAGCCCAATATAGCCATAGTATATAAACATGTTAAATGGTCATAAACTATAGATACATAGATATTTTTGGCCATAAATGGAAAAACAACCCATCTAGATAAATTTGCCCATTTAAGTTTAGTGCACAGAAGTTGTGGTTTCTAAGTTTTTATTACATATCCCCAATTAAAGTTTTAGCCTACCATTTTGGAATTGAAACTGTCTTCCAAATAAAATTAAAAGATAAATTAAATAGGTGTAAACAGTGACTGCTCAATTAAAACTAAAGTTGTAAAACTAAGGTAGGAGTGAAATATAATATTATTATATTATTTTTTCTACTTAACATGAGCTGGGGTTGAATTTGTGGAATCTGCAAAATAGCAAAGTTTAGTACAACTAGGCTAATAAAATATACATAAATGGAAATACTGAACCAAAAATAAAATACTAAACCTTTGACTTTGGATTCTTGTGGGGTCACAGTGGTTGAACTTCAAGAACACAAATAAGGCCAAACCAAATCCAAATATACTTTTGGAGTGAGGTATGAATATGGTGTGCTTGGGGCTTTAGTAGGTGATTATAACAACTACGTGGCTAAGAAATCTGGCATTTAATCGCAAAATCTATCTTCTAGTGAATAAAAATATTGCTATAAAAACTGTAAATTTGGGGTTTCTAACTATTTTAGGGGACAACTATAAGTACTACTAGACTAGAAATATTAAATCTAAATTTAAATAGGACTATTTTACTACTAAAAATTGACAAAGGTCATATAAGAAAACAAATATTTTAAATTTAAGAAATACAGTACACAAAGTTTTGCTACATATTTTTGAACATAAAATCATCAATTATATAAAAGTAAAATTTTACAACTACTAGAACTAGAAAAGGCAAAGAAAAATTAAAGTTTCCTATTTCTAGGGACAATATAAAGTGCTCACATAATAACCTCCCCTAAACTATTCTCTCCAAACTGTGATTGTGAAGTTGTGGTGTTGTATGGTTGTGAATGGTGTAGCTCTCTTTGTTTGGCTCTCCTCTCTCTCTTTTATAGAAGAATGTTTGATAAACATTCGTCACTGTGTTCGTCAGCGTTGGCAAATTTTTCTCCGCGTGATCTTTGCGCCTTCCCATTTTTCTTCAGCCTTCTGACAGCTGCGCCTGCAAATGAAGAAAAAAAAAATCTGAAAGAGAAGGGAGAGAGTGAGTGTGAATGAATTCAATCATATATATATATATATATTATATTGTATAGTAACATCCAAATTGGATGTTACTTTCGGTTTTTTTTTTTTTTTTTTTCAAATAGTGAAATTACTATTTGTTTACTATTTATTACTATTCATTACTATTCACATTTGACTAATAATATGGGAGATACTACAATGTGATTGCTACTTCTTTCCTTCCCTTTATTTCACTTCATTTTTACCTAACATATAAAATATGTAAAAACACATAATTACACGCATTTGAGTGACATCACTGTTAAATTATATTAATTCAAATATGCGTGTAAAACTAGGAATTTGGGGGATTAAATTATCATTATGTCTATTATATTGGCACACGAATGTGCAATATTCAATGTTTGTCAATAATCGGTCCCGAGGTTGTTCAACATCATCCACTACTATCATCATCTTCTAAGTTGTCTACCCCTTCATCCATCTCTGTTTCCCTCCTTGCGGACATCATCAAAAAAGTTCTTGATCATTTTGGTGACACGTCTCCTACTGCTCTATCTGTTGCCCAAGGTACATCTTCTTGGTTCTTTAACTTTGGTTGCTGTAACCATATGACCTCTAATCCTACTACATTCTCTACCAAACATTCTACTCTCAATGCACCATCCATACACACAGCTGATGGTTCCCGTATGATCGTCAGTCACATAGGGCAAGTCTCCACCACTCACACATCTCTCCCTAATACTTATCTCATTCCTAAACTCATATTTGTTGGTCAACTGTGTGAACTCGGACTTACTATCTCTTTCTCTAATTCTGGATGTCTAGTACAAGATCCAAAAAACTGGACAGACTCTTGGGACAGGTCGTAAAATAGGACGTTTATTTGAACTTAACAATCTCCATATTCCATCTCACTTCATTTCACAAACTCAAACTGCAGCTTCAGTATCGTCCACCTCACCTTTTCACCTTTGGCACTCTTGTTTAGGTCATGTTTCGCTAAGTCGGTTAAAATCCTTAGCGTCAAGTGGTCAATTAGGTTCAATTAAAGTCAAAAATGTTGATTGTTTACCTTGTCAACTTGCTAAACAACCAACTTTACCATTTAATAACAATGACTCTGTTTTATCTGCACCTTTTGATCTAATTCACTCTGATGTTTGGGGTCTCTCTCCAACTGTCACAATGGGAGGATCTAGTTATTATGTAATCTTTGTTGATGATTTTTCACGATACACTTGGCTATATCTAATGAAAAATCGATCTGAATTATCCCAGATTTACTTTGATTTTGCTAACATGATCAAAACTCAATTTTCTTGCAATATCAAAGTATTTCGAGCTGATAATGCCCAAGATTACAAAGAAAAAGGTGTTCTAAATTTTCTTCGCCAGCATAGCACTCTTCCACATCGTTCCTGTCCAGGCATCTCCCAACAAAATGGGAGAGCCGAGCGTAAACACAGACATATTCTTAATATTGTTCGAGCTCTTCTCACGTCTACTTCATGTCCTGAACAATTTAGGGAAGAGGCTGCCCTCACTGCCATTTATACCATGAACCATGTCCCTTCTCCCACTACTGAAAATCAGTCACCATATGAGCGTCTATATAACCACCCTCCTGACTATACTACCCTTAAAGTCTTTGGTTCTGCCTGCTTTATCTTACTACAGCCACATGAGCGCACAAAACTAGAATCTCGAGCTCGCTTATGTTGTTTCTTAGGGTATGGTATTGAACACAAAGGCTATCGATGTTGGGACCCTTACTCTAAACGTCTTCGTGTGTCTCGTTATGTTGTCTTCTAGGAACATAAAATGTTCTCGTCTATGTCCCAGTTTCATCTATCTCATGCCAGTACTCCTTTCCACTTCACTGACCCCTCAGTAGATCTATTTCCTAACACCCCTGATACAAGTTCTCACTCTGAATTAGAATCTTTGCATGCCCTTCTTCCCACATCCACATCTACAGACTCTTCATCTGATTTGTCCACCATAGTCTCTACTGAACTGCTTGCTCCATCTGATGGGTCTACATCAGACCCTGACCCTCTTCCTAGACGTAGCGACTAAGTAAAAACTACTCCAATTTATCTTTGGGATTACCATTGTTTTTCTACAATTCTCTCTCACCATGAGCCTCAATCTTACCATGAGGCCAATTCCAATCCTCTTTGGCAAAAAGGAATAGATGATGAATTGTGGGCACTTGAACAAAATGATACATGGGATTTGGTAGACTTGCCAAGTGGCAAGAATGCTATGGGATGCAAGTGGGTTTACAAGATCAAAACTCACTTAGATGGATCCATTGATCGCTACAAAGCCCGCCTAGTAGCCAAGGGCTTTACCGAGGAGTATGGGATTGATTATGAGGAAACATTTACCCCCGTTGCCTGTCTCACCTCTGTTCACAGCCTCATTGCAGTTGCTGCAGTTTGCCATTGGGACTTATTCCAAATGGATGTCAAAAATGCCTTCCTCAACGGTGACCTCACTGAAGAAGTTTATATGCGTCCTCCTCCTGGTTATCATCATCATCCTCTTCAAGTTTGTAAGCTCCGCCGAGCTCTATATGGTCTCAAGCAAGCTCCTCGGGCTTGGTTTGCAAAGTTTAGCAGCATTATTGAGCGCTTTGGGTTCACTGGTAGCTCATATGATTCAGCTTTTTTCATCCGCAGAACTGACCGGATCATTATTCTACTTCTCCTCTATTTGGATGACATGATTATCACAGGAGATGATACATCTGGAATCTTGGATCTCAAAACCCATGTCAGCCAACATGTTGAAATGAAAGATCTCGGCAAACTTAACTATTTTCTGGGCCTTGAGATCACTTCCAGTTCTGACGGATATTATCTCTCCCAAGCTAAGTACGCCTCAGACTTGCTTACACGAGCGGGACTTATAGACAACAAGACAAATACCACTTCTCTCGACCCTAACTGTAGGCTCACTCCTATGGATGATGTACCCTTGGATGATCCTACTCTATATCGTCAGCTTGTTGGGAGTCTTGTTTATGTGACAGTTACTAGACCTGATATCTCCTATTCTGTCCATATTGTAAACCAATTTTTATCTGCTCCTCGTTCTCCTCATTATGCAGCAGTTCTCCGCATTCTCAGGTACATTAAAGGGACCTTATTTCATGGCCTCCACTTCTCTTCTCACTCCTCTCTTGAGCTACGTGCCTACTCATATGCAGACTGGGCAGGAGATCCTACTGATCATCATTCCACCACTGGGTACTGCTTCTTCTTGGGTGACTCTCTCATCTCCTGGCGTAGTAAGAAGCAAACTGTTATTGCCCGATCTAGTATAGAAGCTGAATATCATGCCCTTGCTGATACTACTCAGGAACTTCTTTGGCTATGCTGGTTACTTGAGGACATGTGGGGTCAATCATCCAACTGCTACAACCATCAATTGTGACAACCAAAGTGCCATTCAAATTGCCCAGAATGATGTCTTCCATTAATGTACGAAGCACATTGAGATAGATTGTCATTTTGTTCATCATCATCTTTCTTCTGGTACCATTCGACTTAACTCAGTCTCTTCCATCGATCAGACTGCTGACGTATTCACCACTGCTGACGTATTCACCAAAGCTCATCCACCAGGACGTCTTCAGGATTTAGTTTCCAAACTCAAGTTGGTTTCCATTCTACCACCTTGAGTTTTAGGAGGGTGTAGACACCCCGTTTTGTCGGCTATCGGATTTAGGAGACCCATAGCTTGGTGGTTCACAATGATCGCAAAAGACTCGAAAGGACTCTCGGAAGTCAGCTCCATCTCTCAGAATGCTCAGGATGACCAAAATGCCCCTAAAAGCCCGAAAACTCCCAGATTTGGTCCCAAAGTTCTGAAAACATACTATGTCGTAAGAAAAGCGATAAAAAGAGTTTTAAAGAGAAATCAGATAAAATCGTCGGCTCCCAGAGACCCCCGGAAGTCCCGAAAGTTCCCGGAAAGTCCCCGTTGACCGGTTTGACCAAGGTTTGACCAGGTTTGACCAAGGTTTGACCAGGTTTGACCAAGTTTGACCGAAATCGTCCGAATTCACCAAAATCATTTTAAATCACGGGAAAAGTGTTAAAACAAGTTCCAAAAGAAAATCGAGCGAAAACACCAGCTCCCGGGAACTCCCGGAGGTTTCTAAAACTTCCCGGGAATCCCAGGTTTGACCAGTTTGACCAGAATTTGACTTTGGAACCGGGGTGCCGAAGTAATTTTTTAAATATTTTTCATGGATACTAGAGGTCAATAGCTTTCCAACGGTATATCGCACATAATTTCTGGATTTAAAACGAATTTATTATGAATTTCCAAAGGCGAAAAAGGCGATCAAATCGGCTTTTATCGCGAATACCGCAAAACTTTTCAAAGTGACCTATCCCCGAACTATTTTTTATGTAAAGTAGACTCCATTACCTTTCCAACGGTATATCACAACCTCAATTTGGAGTTCATACGCATTTTCTGTGAATTTCGGACGAAATAGGGCCTTTTCGCGAATACCGGAACATCAGGGGGCCTAAACAGCATTATCCAGACGAAGGGAGGAGCAGTGCCGCCGCGGCACTGGCCCACTGCCGCCGCGGCAGTGGCCCAGTGCCGCCGCGGCACTCTCCCCCAGAACAGTGAGTTTTTGTAATTATTTTTGTGGTCCCATTTTGATTAATTAAAAGCCAAAACGACATAGTTTTATGATTTCAGATGTTTGGAGCCAATGGGAACACTTTTAAAACCCCAAAACCACCCCAAGTTGGCCTATATAAACACCCCATTACTCCTCATTTTAGGGGAGTAAAATGTAAGTTTTGAAAAGTGTGGGAGAGAAAAGTTGTAGAGATAAGGTTAGAGTAGAGAGAAAAGAAGCATTCTTCTTTGATTTTCAAAACAAAAGTGAGTTCTAACTTTGTTTTTTACTTCATTACTTCCATTTATTTCAACATTCAATACTCCCAACCACCATTTTAGTGAGCATTCAAGAGAGTGGAAGCTTCTTCCATGTCTAAGTGTCATTACATATGAGTGAAACACCAACCTACAAGTTCATGCTTCATGAATATCATCTATTGATCATCATCTATTTGCTTGTTTATTTATTGTTTATCTCTTCTTACCCCATTTCTTTTTGTTTTCTTTTATTTACTTACTAGTTCATCATCATCTAAGTGATGACATGAAGTTTGGGGTGAGTGAATCCTTATGGATAGTAGCTCTTGACCTCAAAAACATGTTTGATAGATGATGATCATAACCTCAATACTTCCAAGGTATTCTTGGAATGTATTGAAGTTATGTTCAAAAAATAGAATAAATCTCTCCAACAATCTTGGAGGTTCTTAATGATGAGTTTGATGTTGGTATTCTAAGTGGTCCTAATCCTCATTGAGTGTTGAAAATATGTTTTCAAAACATCTATTTCAAAACCCCTCTCAATCCCTCTCATTTGGTTTCAAGAAACAAAATTTGGTTTTCCCTAAAATTTCCAAAACCATGACCCAAAACAGTGAGCTGTTCAGATTCAAAGATTTGTTTTGAATTAAATACTCAAGTTATGATGATGAAACCACTTGGAAAACCTTCCTAATACATCATAGTTTGTCCCTAATTTCTCTCATCAATTATTGAAATGTAAAAGTATTTGTTTTGGATGTGAGAAGTTCATATTCATAATCTGCCTCTGTTCTCACAGAATGTTTATCTAACTTCTTGCACTTATTCTGGACATTTTCATCACTGTACATATATCTTTTCTATTTTTTTTATAAAACTTGGGTGTTTTAGGAAACTTTTGGTACATAATGGGTCATCATAAACCTTTTCTTTGATTTATGAAAAATCATACAAAATCAGTCAACAGTGCAGTTTTTGTTTCTGAGTCATGTGTACATTCTGATTTCTTTCTTTTAATCTGTGATAGCTATTGATGTTTGGCTTTTTGGGTTATTTTCTAGACACAATAAGAATGATCTCAGATTTTTCTCACATTTTTCTAGGCACGTTTGACCTCCCATTATAATGTTGTAAAGTGCCATATGCAGTCTGTCCACTATTCACAGCAAGCACATTTCAACTTTTATTCTTTGATTTGATGCTCATATGCATTCCAAATTAACCCATATCTTAGGAGGTAGTTCATGCTACATTTGTACATATCCTATGTTGATTTCATTCATCCATTCATACACATTATAGAATTCTAAGTCATTCTAGGAAGCCATGAACACAAAGCACACTACAACCTTTGCACATTTTAGATACATACATTGCATTCATGCAAGATTTGGGTTTTTGTAACTCTTAATCTAAGAAGATTATAAGGAATGAACTCGATCACACGTTCATGCTTCCCCTTGATCTAATCATCCTTTCTCATCCGTCCCGGGGATTGAGAGGTCTTCTTTTCTCATAGAAAAACATGCATCACACTAGCTTGCTAAGCATATCTTGATTTCTTTGTTTATTTGTTTCAAGAACAATTCATGTCCCCCTTTAGATTAGGAAGTCTTGATTATTTGATATATGAATAGACGATTTTTCCTAGGTTTGTTTGTGTGATCTTTCACTTTGCATTGTATGATATTTGACTTAGATCTTATGAATGATATTTTATCTTTAGATCTTTCATTTTCAAGTTTCTTATGTAATGTAATATACTATCATAGTATTAATTGTCGAACCATACATAGTATAAGATGATTATTTGGATGCTAATTGAGGCCCGTCGAAAGGCGGGGCGAGTTGAGGGTGTTTTAGTCGCGACAAAGGCTCCTTCCTCTCTTGTACCAAAACCCCGAACCAAGTTCTTTGGTTATGAAGGGCCGGTGCCCTTATCCGCTTGGGTGAGTCAAAATTAGGTTTCTTGGTTCCTTAAAGACCAAGTGGCGACTCTGTATCTGTTTTCAACAGACCTTTCGTTTTCTTTCCTTGATTCAAACAATTTCAAAACAATCTCAAACAAGAGAGAAGTGGTCCGATTCCGCGTGTCCACAATCTGGCGACTCTGCTGGGGATTTTTTATTTTTAAAAAATAATACAGAGGTTTGACTCATAAGAAGCATCCTTAAAATCATCTTTTTACTGTGTTTGGTTCACCGCATTGCACTCTTGCATTTCCCCCCTCCGACTGTGTCTGAAACGCGGCGCTGACATTGTTCAGGTCTTGCTGTGCCAGGGCACAAGTCACCGTTGATACTGTACCTTCCAAGGTATATCAAAAAGAGTAAAAACCTCCGTACTGTCTCCCCGACGGTATATTGGAACTCTCGTTAACGGACCCTCTTTGACTAAACCCAGCCTTTGCATATAGATTCCTGTAGAACCTTTCATAGGACTGTTCATTTATCTTTTCAGATAGGACAATGTGATATAACTGCTGTATGCCCTGACGGGATTACCTGCGCGATGTAGACGCTTATGTGGCATAGAACAGAACCTCTTTTCTTATGATTCCCAAGGCAATCACTCACATGTGATCACATTGAGTTGACTTGCCTAGGCACCATGATAAGGATGTCTGCTCTATGCTCACAAAGATATACACCGCAAACCTTGTTTACTGGTCCTGAGACATAGGAGTATGAAAACTTGCTAGACAGTATGATCACCATCATCACCTATTCTCGTCGTATATTCCTATTTCTTCCATAAACTCTACCCAACTCATCAGGATATCCCTGTTTCTCCTAGAAACTCTGTCCGGATCACCCAGATTTCCTAGAAATCCCTATTTCTCCCCAGATTACCCAGAAATCTCAATTTCTTCCAGAAACTCCGATATACTTATGTCCCCCAGATATTCTTGCTTCCCCCAGAATACCCAGAAACCTCAATTTTCCTTAGAAACTCCGATATACTTGTTTCTCCCAGAAACTCTGTCCGACTTACCCAGTTATACCTGTTTTCCCAGAAGCTCTGTCCAAATCTCTCAGATTACCCAGAAATCTCAATTTCTCCCAGAAATTCTGGTATACTTGTTTCTCCCAGAAACTCTGTCCAACTTACCCGAGTTTTCATGTTTTCCCATAAGCTCTATCCAAATCTTCAAGATTTCCCAAAAATTCCAACAACTCCATCCAAACTTCCCAAAAATGCCTAGATGTACCAATTTCTCCCAGAAATTTTGATTTTCCAATTTCTCCTAGAAGCTCAGTCCAAATCAACCAGAAATCCCTATTTCTCCTAGAAACTCAAATGACTTCTAGAAATTTCTCCGAATCTTCCGAATCCCTGTTTCTCCCAGAAACTCTGTCCAAAATTCCCGAAGTATCCCGAAAATCCCTGTTATCCCTTGGTGATCATACTGGATAGTAAGGTTAGCACACTCTGTATGGCTAGGACCTTATTTGTTTAACTGCTATCTGTTAGAAGTAGGGGCATCATATAGATTAGGGCCTGCATCCGCATGCTTGTCTCATGTGCATACACGATTCATATCGGTTCGCTTGCACGCACGTCTTGTCAGTTTCACATGTGTCGGTCTCTACACATCAAATGCATACGTATCATCATCCCCACCCATCTCAATCGTTGTATAGAAGTCGTATACTTACTGTAACCGTCCTCGGTTTGCATCGTTAAATCCTTCAAAACTCTGATCATCTCTTCCTGATATGAGTCCATAAGAAGTGTTTCGCGCCTCTGCTAATTTGGACTTTTACTTCTATTTGCAAAAAAATTGTAGCCCCGGGTAAGGACACTGTTGTACCGCCCCAAATTCATTATCATGATCACGGGCTAGCACAGACCATCATCGATCCACCAATGGCCTACAAAGCTCTGGAAGAGAAAGTGAACAAGCTACAAACCACTGTTGAGCAGTTGAGTTTAAGGGTGAGTCGATTTGAGAAGATGGCACGGAGCATTAGCAAAGAACTTCTTGAAATGGGGACCAGAATTGAGGATGCCATCATAGAAGAAAAGTTCAAGAATGATGAACCCCAACACCAGTCCAAGAGGCCTAAATACTCCCGACACTCCCCGGATGTCAACGCCCTGCGCAGCCAACCCATGGCATACCCTCATCGGCCATACCAATCCTCCAACCAAACCACTAGTTGCCCTTACCAGAAGAAGCAATCCCGTACCTTTGCCAAACTAGATATCTCCCCCTCCATAGCCTTAGGCCGCCTGCTAAGAAAGGGACACCTCCAACTCCTTCAGCCTCGTGCCGATCCCCCACCACCTAACTGTGACCTGTCCAAACGATGTGCCTACCACCAAGGCCCAGGCCATGACACCGACCAATGCATACGTCTCCGCCATGATATCCAGGACCTCATCGACCAAAATATCATTGAGCCACCACCCATTCAACCCCGTGTCACCTAAGCCCCTGGCTTACCTACTCGACTGATCCCCTTCGCTGAGGCCCATGAATGTTGAACCTGTGCCGGTGAAGTGATGGTGTTTGGAACTCTTGCTAGAAAACCAAATGAAGATGCTCTTTAGAAAAAAAAAAAAGAAATAAAAAGAATAAGTAAGTCACTGTGACATTCCATTTGAGACCGGGTCGAGTCCAGTCGAGTCTGTTGTGTGTTTGTCTATTTCAAGTTTAGTCTTGTGATCGAGTCTGTCTGTCACCGAGTTGTTAATGAGTCTGTAATCCTTCTCTACTGATGGAATGAAGTCTCATTTTGCCTAATCTGATGTGCCTAGTCATAGATGCATGAATCACTAGACTGAAGTGTCACTTTTCAAATTACCATGGATATTACTCTGGTAATAATTTTTCTACGACAAAACAAAAAGAATCCTGAAAGGTTAAAATCAATTTCACGCTGACACTGATGAAGAGCTGGAATTGAATAGTCTTACTTTAAGAATTTAAAGATTCTCTTGCCTCAATCTTGAAAAGACATGCTTGGAACTGACTTGGGGCTTGCCCAACACCCTTTCCACCATTCCTATCATTTCAAAGCCTTGGGCCCAACCCAATTGATAGCCATGCGAACCTGTACGGACTTGGTCCTTGATGGTAGCCAAACATTTCAGTGAGTTTCATCTCCACTTTCAAAAAAAAAAAAAAAAAAAACAAAGAAAAAGAACAAAAAAGAGCTCGCTAGGTTGAAAACCCGAGAGGGCACCTAGGCAAAAGTTAGAGCTGAAAAAGGTGTTGATTTCCAAAATCTGACCCTAGCCAGTCAAAATGTTAGAGAAAATTTTTTGATGAAACAAATGAGAGAGTCATACGCTTCAAGATACATCTTAAGAACGTGCCAAGATCATAATTCAAAAGGCACGGAATGACCACAAATAAATTTCGAGAGCTGACATGCACATTCTGGAATTCTGAGATTGCAATTGAAAGATCTCACAAGAATTGACTACGTTAAAAAGCAAAATTGACTGGCTAGGCGAAAGTGAAAAGGATCAATCCTCAAAACAAGACAAGAAAAGAAAAGAAAGGGAGATGGAAACTGAATCCTTTTATTCAAAGCTTCCACAAGTGGCTCAAGTTTGAACTTCTTTGACGATTGGTTTGAAAATCCCTTATACCTCAAACCCCTTATTTCAAGCCTTGCCATGAACTACGCTCGACCTGATTCCCACTCGGGGATACGTAGGCAACCACAATGGTTCGGTCACCCCACCTACCTAAAAATCAGCCCGCTTCTTTCCAACCATGGCCCGAACTACGTTGGACCTGATCCCCATTTGGGGGTACATAGGCAAACTTTCAAAAACGAAAAAAAAAAAAAAGAGGGATGGCTCGCTAGGACGAAAATCCGAAAGGACGCCTAGGCAAAAATTAGAGCTAAATCCAAAGTGAGCAATAACAAAAGAGAGAAAATAGCTCGCCAGGCCGCCTCCTTGGTGCCTGGGCAAAAATTATGAGCATTTGAGAGATTAAAGTCACGGTCCATGCCTCAAGCCAGAGATCACCTTCCACACTAGGGGCAAACTTCGGCTACCCGCCTCGTTTGCCTGACTTTTACTAAGCTACCCTTCATACAAGGGGCAAACTTCGGTCACCTACCTCGTTTGCCCAAAAACCTCCAATGAACCTTCCTCCAAACTAGGGGCAAACTTCGGTCATTTACCTCGTTTGCCTGTCGATCCCACTTCATGCCCTTCAAACTAGGGGCAAACTTCGTTTGCCACCCAATCCCTATAAGCCTTCAAGTCACAAGCATTGTCTTGAACAGATGGAAATGGAGCGTCTTTCATTCCATAAGCTAAGGCACTAATTCAAAGCACATCTTGAGAGAAGCAAAGAAATTGATTAGATCAGCAGGGAGGAATTTTCAAAAATAAGATTCACCATCAAAGTGATGCCACGTTAAGGAGAGAAGTAAACACAAAAGAGAAATGGTACATCATTTATGACAAAAGCACATTAAGTTTTTACATGTCGACCTTGTTTCATTTTGGTGTCAAATGTGTCGTCCTCGTGCGTCAATGTCTGTCAAGTTTTTGAGTCTGTTGTAGTCTCAAATGTGTAAGTCAATAGTGACTAATAAAATTTTCAAATCAAGTTATAAAGAGCATGCCAATACAAGCAGGAGTACCAAACACCATTACTACACCGGTCAAGGCGTCAGCATGAGAAGCGTCCAAACTTGGGGAAAATTTCATCCCTTTCCAAACCGTCGAAAGTTGACCATCATCTTTCTTCGTTCATGCAACATAAGTCCATGAGTGGCTGTTGATGATCTTCATTTCTCCTAGCAACATAAGTCCATGAGTGGCTGTTGATTCATCATCTTTCCTCGTTCATGCAACATAAGTCCATGAGTGGCTGTTGATGATCTTCTTTCATCTGTGCAACATAAGTCCATGAGTGGCTGTTGACCATCATCTTTCTTCGTTCATGCAACATAAGTCCATGAGTGGCTGTTGATGATCTTCATTTCTCCTAGCAACATAAGTCCATGAGTGGCTGTTGATTCATCATCTTTCCTCGTTCATGCAACATAAGTCCATGAGTGGCTGTTGATGATCTTCTTTCATCTGTGCAACATAAGTCCATGAGTGGCTGTTGACCATCATCTTTCTTCGTTCATGCAACATAAGTCCATGAGTGGCTGTTGATGATCTTCATTTCTCCTAGCAACATAAGTCCATGAGTGGCTGTTGATTCATCATCTTTCCTCGTTCATGCAACATAAGTCCATGAGTGGCTGTTGATGATCTTCTTTCATCTGTGCAACATAAGTCCATGAGTGGCTGTTGACCATCATCTTTCTTCGTTCATGCAACATAAGTCCATGAGTGGCTGTTGATGATCTTCATTTCTCCTAGCAACATAAGTCCATGAGTGGCTGTTGATTCATCATCTTTCCTCGTTCATGCAACATAAGTCCATGAGTGGCTGTTGATGATCTTCATTTCTCCTAGCAACATAAGTCCATGAGTGGCTGTTGATCCATCATCTTTCTTCGTTCATGCAACATAAGTCCGTGAGTGGCTGTTGATGATCTTCCTTCGTCCAAGCAACATAAGTCCATGAGTGGCTGTTGATGATCTTCCTTTGTTCATGCAACATAAGTCCATGAGTGGCTGTTGATGATCTTCCTTTCTCCTAGCAACATAAGTCCATAAGTGGCTGTTGATCTTTCTTCATGCAACATAAGTCCATGAGTGGCTGTTGATGATCTTCCTTTGTTCATGCAACATAAGTCCATGAGTGGCTGTTGATGATCTTCCTTTCTCCTAGCAACATAAGTCCATGAGTGGCTGTTGATCTTTCATTTTTCTTCATGCAACATAAGTCCATGAGTGGCTGTTGATGATCTTCCTTTCTCCTAGCAACATAAGTCCATGAGTGGCTGTTGATCTTTCATTTTTCTTCATGCAACATAAGTCCATGAGTGGCTGTTGATGACCTTCTTTCATCCTAAAGCAACATAAGTCCATCACTCTCCTCTTTCAAAATCAAAACCTTAACAGCAGCAGGCCATCTCCGTATCCCTCATCACAAATAGAATGATACCTTGACTCTCATTTAAAGGACGTATTTCCTTTTTCCTAACAGAGTACATTATCCTTCAGCTCCCGGAGGCCCTGACCGGCCCCCCTTGGATTGAGCGCCAAAAGAGATTCTCCGAGAACCCTACATCATCCCCCGAGGACAAAAACCGATAGATACCAGCTCCCAGAGGCCCTGACAAGCTCTCTTGGATTGAGCACCAAAAGAGATTCCCCGTGAACCCTGCATCATCCTCCGAGGACAAAAGCAGACAGATACCAGCTCCCAGAGGCCCTGACAGGCTCTCTTGGATTGAGCACCAAAAGAGATTCCCCGTGAACCCTGCATCATCCTCCGAGGACAAAAGCAGACAGATACCAGCTCCCAGAGACCCCGGCAGGCCCGAAAGATTCGATCAAAAGGAGCAGTTGAAGAGAGATCCTAGAAAGTATTGCTTCATCCCCAGCAGATTCAGATTAATCCTCAGCGGGTTTATACACCGTCAGTAGTCCGTTGTCGACTCGTCATCTCAATGCAAACATCGTCGGTCCATCGCTCTCATCACACCATTGGGGCCTCCATGTTCATCACGGGACGTCCCAGGATTTCACATTCGTCCCGTGACTTCTATGTCAGTCTCTTAATTTCCGGAGCCCCTGTGTCCGTCGGTTACTTGCCAAAAGACGTCTTCGATCATAGTCCTCTGAGACCCCACACCCAATTACATTCGCTCGCGAAGCGTACTTCCAGAAGTTTGCCCCTAAAACCCGGAGTCTTCTAGACTTCAATGCCCTTATCTGAGTCACCCACCACGTCACAATCACAAACACTAGCACAACACTAGCCCACTCGGAGTGGCACACCCCTTGGCACCTGCTCATTCTAGGATCGGAAAACTAGGCATGATAGGACTCATGTATGAGATCATATCGCATCCACACATTGCATATCATCCTCATATAGCATAGCATCCGCCTGATTGTTGTGTATGTGCATGTGTGTTTTATTCCTTTGAGCTCCGAACTACGTCCTGGTCTGATTCCCCTTGGGATACGTAGGCAGCTCACATAGAGCACGACCAACACTAACCTCATCATCATTGCATCTTTTGCAACGCTTTTTATCCTAAATCCGTAGCCTCCAAAAAGTCTTGTCTCTTCAAAACTTTGGCACTCACTTGCGACATGCGTTGCCTCGCAAGTTCATGCCAAAGAGGGGCAAACTGTAGACACCCCATTTTGTCGGCTATCGGATTTAGGAGACCCATAGCTTGGTGGTTCACAATGATCGCAAAAGACTCGAAAGGACTCTCGGAAGTCAGCTCCATCTCTCAGAATGCTCAGGATGACCAAAATGCCCCTAAAAGCCCGAAAACTCCCAGATTTGGTCCTAAAGTTCTGAAAACATACTATGTCGTAAGAAAAGCGATAAAAAGAGTTTTAAAGAGAAATCAGATAAAATCGTCGGCTCCCAGAGACCCCCGGAAGTCCCGGAAGTTCCCGGAAAGTCCCCGTTGACCGGTTTGACCAAGGTTTGACCAGGTTTGACCAAGGTTTGACCAGGTTTGACCAAGTTTGACCGAAATCGTCCGAATTCACCAAAATCATTTTAAATCACGGGAAAAGTGTTAAAACAAGTTCCAAAAGAAAATCGAGCGAAAACACCAGCTCCCGGGAACTCCCGGAGGTTTCTAAAACTTCCCGGGAATCCCAGGTTTGACCAGTTTGACCAGAATTTGACTTTGGAACCGGGGTGCCGAAGTAATTTTTTAAATATTTTTCATGGATACTAGAGGTCAATAGCTTTCCAACGGTATATCGCACATAATTTCTGGATTTAAAACGAATTTATTATGAATTTCCAAAGGCGAAAAAGGCGATCAAATCGGCTTTTATCGCGAATACCGCAAAACTTTTCAAAGTGACCTATCCCCGAACTATTTTTTATGTAAAGTAGACTCCATTACCTTTCCAACGGTATATCACAACCTCAATTTGGAGTTCATACGCATTTTCTGTGAATTTCGGACGAAATAGGGCCTTTTCGCGAATACCGGAACATCAGGGGGCCTAAACAGCATTATCCAGACGAAGGGAGGAGCAGTGCCGCCGCGGCACTGGCCCACTGCCGCCGCGGCAGTGGCCCAGTGCCGCCGCGGCACTCTCCCCCAGAACAGTGAGTTTTTGTAATTATTTTTGTGGTCCCATTTTGATTAATTAAAAGCCAAAACGACATAGTTTTATGATTTCAGATGTTTGGAGCCAATGGGAACACTTTTAAAACCCCAAAACCACCCCAAGTTGGCCTATATAAACACCCCATTACTCCTCATTTTAGGGGAGTAAAATGTAAGTTTTGAAAAGTGTGGGAGAGAAAAGTTGTAGAGATAAGGTTAGAGTAGAGAGAAAAGAAGCATTCTTCTTTGATTTTCAAAACAAAAGTGAGTTCTAACTTTGTTTTTTACTTCATTACTTCCATTTATTTCAACATTCAATACTCCCAACCACCATTTTAGTGAGCATTCAAGAGAGTGGAAGCTTCTTCCATGTCTAAGTGTCATTACATATGAGTGAAACACCAACCTACAAGTTCATGCTTCATGAATATCATCTATTGATCATCATCTATTTGCTTGTTTATTTATTGTTTATCTCTTCTTACCCCATTTCTTTTTGTTTTCTTTTATTTACTTACTAGTTCATCATCATCTAAGTGATGACATGAAGTTTGGGGTGAGTGAATCCTTATGGATAGTAGCTCTTGACCTCAAAAACATGTTTGATAGATGATGATCATAACCTCAATACTTCCAAGGTATTCTTGGAATGTATTGAAGTTATGTTCAAAAAATAGAATAAATCTCTCCAACAATCTTGGAGGTTCTTAATGATGAGTTTGATGTTGGTATTCTAAGTGGTCCTAATCCTCATTGAGTGTTGAAAATATGTTTTCAAAACATCTATTTCAAAACCCCTCTCAATCCCTCTCATTTGGTTTCAAGAAACAAAATTTGGTTTTCCCTAAAATTTCCAAAACCATGACCCAAAACAGTGAGCTGTTCAGATTCAAAGATTTGTTTTGAATTAAATACTCAAGTTATGATGATGAAACCACTTGGAAAACCTTCCTAATACATCATAGTTTGTCCCTAATTTCTCTCATCAATTATTGAAATGTAAAAGTATTTGTTTTGGATGTGAGAAGTTCATATTCATAATCTGCCTCTGTTCTCACAGAATGTTTATCTAACTTCTTGCACTTATTCTGGACATTTTCATCACTGTACATATATCTTTTCTATTTTTTTTATAAAACTTGGGTGTTTTAGGAAACTTTTGGTACATAATGGGTCATCATAAACCTTTTCTTTGATTTATGAAAAATCATACAAAATCAGTCAACAGTGCAGTTTTTGTTTCTGAGTCATGTGTACATTCTGATTTCTTTCTTTTAATCTGTGATAGCTATTGATGTTTGGCTTTTTGGGTTATTTTCTAGACACAATAAGAATGATCTCAGATTTTTCTCACATTTTTCTAGGCACGTTTGACCTCCCATTATAATGTTGTAAAGTGCCATATGCAGTCTGTCCACTATTCACAGCAAGCACATTTCAACTTTTATTCTTTGATTTGATGCTCATATGCATTCCAAATTAACCCATATCTTAGGAGGTAGTTCATGCTACATTTGTACATATCCTATGTTGATTTCATTCATCCATTCATACACATTATAGAATTCTAAGTCATTCTAGGAAGCCATGAACACAAAGCACACTACAACCTTTGCACATTTTAGATACATACATTGCATTCATGCAAGATTTGGGTTTTTGTAACTCTTAATCTAAGAAGATTATAAGGAATGAACTCGATCACACGTTCATGCTTCCCCTTGATCTAATCATCCTTTCTCATCCGTCCCGGGGATTGAGAGGTCTTCTTTTCTCATAGAAAAACATGCATCACACTAGCTTGCTAAGCATATCTTGATTTCTTTGTTTATTTGTTTCAAGAACAATTCATGTCCCCCTTTAGATTAGGAAGTCTTGATTATTTGATATATGAATAGACGATTTTTCCTAGGTTTGTTTGTGTGATCTTTCACTTTGCATTGTATGATATTTGACTTAGATCTTATGAATGATATTTTATCTTTAGATCTTTCATTTTCAAGTTTCTTATGTAATGTAATATACTATCATAGTATTAATTGTCGAACCATACATAGTATAAGATGATTATTTGGATGCTAATTGAGGCCCGTCGAAAGGCGGGGCGAGTTGAGGGTGTTTTAGTCGCGACAAAGGCTCCTTCCTCTCTTGTACCAAAACCCCGAACCAAGTTCTTTGGTTATGAAGGGCCGGTGCCCTTATCCGCTTGGGTGAGTCAAAATTAGGTTTCTTGGTTCCTTAAAGACCAAGTGGCGACTCTGTATCTGTTTTCAACAGACCTTTCGTTTTCTTTCCTTGATTCAAACAATTTCAAAACAATCTCAAACAAGAGAGAAGTGGTCCGATTCCGCGTGTCCACAGAGGGCTGTTAGAATAATGTTAGAATATTTGTCTACATTCTTGTACCTATGGTATCTTACTATACTTACTGTCTAGTTACATTGTACTATCAGTTGTACTACCAGTTGTACTACTAGCCTAGGTACTTTTCTTTCCCTTTTAGGATTCTCTGTTGGCCTATATAAAGGCTACTCATTGTAAGGTTTAATCATACCATTCAATACACAATTCATAGTATTGTCTCACTCTCACCCTCTCTCTCTCTCTTATATATTCTAACAATTATCTCTGTCTTAATTACCTCTAACATTTAGCAATTGACTATATGAGGCTAAATGTATATACATGATGGTTTCCTTATTTGGATTATTCGCTCGACGTACTAGGTCTTGTATTGTTGAGAGTTAAATGTGAATCTGTGTTTTCTATTAGTTGTGTGTTTAACAATATTTATAAATAAGTATTTTCCTAAATTTCGGGATGAAATTTTCTTTAAGGAGGGTAGAATGTAACAACCCTAATTTTTCAAGTGCTTTTATTAATTTTATATTATTATTTTTAAGTATTAGACATTAACTATGTGTATGTATCTTAGTAACACCTAATAAAAATGTTGAAATAGCGTATACAGTTTTGGTCGTTAGTATGTTAAGTAGTGTGCTTAATATAGAAATTTAGTACCCGGGGTCATGGGTACCCATTGGGCTAATCATTTGTCACTTTAATATGCATTTTCGGGCCTATATAAAGCCTTTTTGTGAGGCCCTTAGACAAAAAATGGGATTCACATGTTTGTATGTGTTTTATTGATAAGTGTTGTGTGTAAAATATATATATACACATATCAAACCCTAGCCCCCATTTAACAAAAAAAAAGGGAAGAGAAGAAAGAAAAGAAAAAGGGAGAACAAACATAGAGAGAGAGAGAGAGAAGAAGAAGAAGAAGAAGAAGAAAAGAAGAAGAAAGAAGAAGAGCCAACCCGAACTTATATTTTGCGTAATCATCATCAACCTTGAAGCCCTAAATCGGTGAGTTAAACTTTTGTTTTCAATATATATATATTGGAATATATATGTATTTGAATCTATGTGTAAACTAGGGTTTACAATGAAGATTGATTTTTATGATCTTGTTGTGGTTATGAATATGTGACTATTTTGATTAATATAAATTTACAGTGGCTGAAGGTAAAAATAATTCATATAAAATCGTGGTTATTGAATTTTAGAATTTTGCACGCTTATCCCATGTAAAACGCGATTCTGCACGTGTTTCGTCTAATGGTGTTTTTCTCAATTCTGCACCGTTTGGGCAGAAAATTCATATTACAGTAGTAGTTTTATGAAGGTTAAAATAGGCATATTTGCTATATCACATTTTTGTGTGATTTCGTGTTTGTTAATTTGAATTAATTTGTTTGTACTTAGAGAGATATGAGTTCTCATGTATAGTTGAGCTTTGTGAAATTGTGACTGTGCGATTTTGTGTGGGTTATGAATCTGTGTGAACATGTAGCTGTTAATATGTTTTTAACGAAAATTTAATTTGAGATATATGAATCTCTTAAAAGTTGAGTTTTGTGAAAAATGTGGATGTATGAACGTTAGAAAAGTCCTTAGAGTTCACCACTACTCCTTATGATTTTAGGCGGCGACTTCGTGGATGACCCGTCCTTGTGTGATTAGACGACGACTACGTGGATGACCCGTCTCTTCATTTTTAAGCCTTATGCCCGGCTTGTTGGTCTATTTCATGTGTATTTAGACATTGTTTATTGACGTCAAGAACGTAAGGACTAACCTTTCGATGTATACTCAAATCCCAGTGATACCGCATAGGAGTTGGGACCGGAGTGGGAGTTAGTATTACGTTAGGAGACACATGGGATATATATGTAGGCTATGCTATGGATGGGTAGCCGAGGTGATGAACATAAGGTGTAATTGGATCGAATATTATGTGTTTCTTTTTAATTTGCAGCTTTACGGTCGTAATGTGTTTTATTATTTCGAGTTATATGAAATTCTAGGAATTGGTAGACGTGTAGTTTTCGTGATTTTAAATTTCATTTTTGTGCCCGTTAACTGAAACGGTAGTCTATTATGTGTAATGTATCGTTTTTTTTGGGATCGTAGTAATTTGATAATAAACTGGACCAGATTAGTAAATTGAATATTTTGGATACTTAGATTCATAGTTTATGACCGTTTCGCGAAAACTGAAGTAAAAGGACGATCCGAACAACTTTTGTGTTTTACACTTTTCCGAAAAACGTCATCTTGACACTATTTTCACCGATTTTCATAATCTGCTGAACATTGTCTATATAAGAGTTGAAGCTTAATAATTAATTTTTGAATTATTAATTTAGAATTAATGAACGAGGATGCAACTGTTTCCTTGGAAATTTTATTCTGGACGTTTTTCGTGTTTTAAGTTTTGTCTAATTCTATCTCTTTGTTGGAGATAAATTCATTTTAATTAATAGCACCTTGTTATTGGTTTTCTACTATTGCGTTAATTTCTATTTGTACAGGATAGTATACCCACTAATGGTTTGCAGGTATCGGCCTACCGTAGTTAAGGAAGGTAAGTATTTAGTTGTTTTACTTCGGCAAGAAATTACTTGCCACCACATAAATGGAAACTACTCTATTGTCTAGATGTGTGTGTGAAACTACCTGTCTTAGTCCAAGAATGTTGTAGTGTGGTTTGTAATCTACGGTTTCAAGTTGAATCCATAAGACTTCTGTTTTGTTTAACTCATACCAGTCATGTGACTGACCCGAGTGTGTTATGCATTCGGGTGCGTTTCTGTTTGAAACGTAGTCGGATGATATGTGCATGATAGTATAGTTGGAATTCATTGGGGAGCAACCGATCTGTTTGTGAAGTTGAAGATATCTACTTTTCATTCTTTATGTATTATATGATATATATATATATATATGTAGACACCCCGTTTTGACCTGCGAAAAAAATAAATAACTGTCACAGGGGGGCCCACCAGGCCCACAAATCGAGAAAAGAGCTCCAAAGTCCAAACAGGGATCCCAGAGGTCAAATCAAAGTCGATACAGAGCCCACAGCTCATCGATCAGGAGTTCCAGAATCCAGGATTGTCCGGTTACGATAATCGACAACGTTTTCAACCAGAATCGAAGTTCGGCACAAAATTCAAGACCGGAATCAAGTCTGGGACGACCGAAGGTTGAATTTGATTACATCAGGGCAAAGCAGGAATCAATTCCAACCTATAGGACTTCAAATCATCAACTTTTGATAATGACGGAGAATCGGGCTCCGATCGAAGTTTCGGTGCATCGAAATCAAGGAAAAAGGACAAGATCGTCAATCCAGACGCACCAGAAGTCCGACTGGACATGATTGACAGGAAATACAGAGGAAAATAGAGGTTCGGCGACTTGAATCATTTCAATCGGACAATCAGAGAAGAAACGACATCCAATCGAAGTTTTGAGACTCAATTGGGGAAAGACAGGGGCAAAACGGTCATTTCTAAATTAGAGATTCTCAATTGAACCGTACCGATTCAAAGAAAACGTCAACACGAATTCAAGTCATCTTGAATTAGGAAGATCGGACGGTTAGATCAAAAGATATCGACAGTCGGAGCTCAGACGGCCCAGCTCAGACGTCGATGGTCTGAAGAAAACGGAGTCGATTTCGGGTTTCAAACGAATTCCGATCCAACCACACGGATTTGAGGAGGACGTTAAATCGAGCCCAGATCTTTTCGAATCATCCGAATCGGACGCTCGGATTGAAAAATATCAAGGAACAAAGTCCGGAACGATCGACGGCCCCGATCGAAGGTTGTAACTACAATCTCGTGTTCCGCCTACATGGGAATAAAACCCATGTAGGGTTTTGGGAAAACTTTCTATAAATAGAAAGCTTCTCCCACGCACAAGAAGAAAAAAAGAGGCAGCCTCCACCAAGGCCCTGTTTGGCTCAGACCAAAAAACTCCCAAAACTCTTTGGCTATGTTTGGTTTCTAACCAAACACGCCAAAATCATCACCACCATCAACCACCCACTGCCACCACAAAAAACCCATCATCCTCACTCTATTACCCAGTCCCCCTCAAAAAACCAGCTTCCAAAAACACCCAGAAGACCCAGAAAAGCTGTCTGAACCAAACAGGGCCTTAACCTCCGCAGAATCTGAAAACTCAACCAAACAGGCCCTTACAGGGCTTTCTGCATCTCACCTCCACATCCAGTGGGTCCGCAAGGCCAAGACGGAGCCAACCGCTGTGGTCCCGTCACCAAATCACAACGCAGGAGGCTACACACGTCGTACAAACGCCACACGCGCCGCCGCAGAACAGAATCTGCTCCGGCAGCTTATCCGGCAACCCACACCGAAAACCACCACCACCATCCTGATCGTCAGGACCAGACGATCCCAACCCCGGCGGTCTGACCTCCAAAGGTCACCGGAAATGCCCACACGCGCCGCACGAGCCACTAGGGCTCCGTTTCGCCTCCACACGCGCAGCCAACAGTCAGCGCTGAGTCAGCACTGACTCACCAGTTGACCATCCAATCAAACGCTGCCACGTGTCAACGAATGCTGAGTCAGTAGTCCAGTCTGTCACGCCCCGGAGAAGCATAAATAGAGAAAAATACTGGTGATGGTGGAGCTGCTGCTGATACCAAAAACCTCATCGGGATGCTCATCTGCATCGTGTACATGCTCATCCTCCACTGGGTCCTCGTCATCTATCGACTCCTCCTCTCCATCTCCATCCATATCCTCATCGGGATGCTCATCCTCAGGCTCTAGATCCTCCTCATCCTCAATCGGCTCAGGCTCTGGCTCTGGGACTGGTACTGGTGATGGTGGAGCTGCTGCTGCTGCTGGTGCAACTACGGGCTCTGGTGGACCGGCTACAATAGCTCTCAACTCAATCTCATCCATCTCTGGCTTACTTAAAACTAATCTTAACATCTCCTGGCAAATGTCTCTACCGACTCTCGCAGTATGGTAAGCATCCATGCGCATCTGTGTCGGGTGAGTACTCCCGGTCACATAAACCGCTCTCCACATGTCCTATTCCAAATGTCGACTAGCTATCTGGCACACACGCTCACGATAAAACTCTGGGTCAACTGGCTCCACGGTATCTCCATGGATAATATGTCCTCCATAAGCGTCAGTCACAAACTGGTGAAACTCCGGATCCATGCTATCCTGCAAAGGAAACTATCTATCGTCAGGAAGACGAACTTATCTTATACTCATATCTCATCTCAAAGAATCTTAACAACACTAGGACCAGATGGTGTGGAAATACTTAGTGAACAAGAGTATCACAACCTAGAGTACCGAAAACTGGGCTCTGATACCAAAAACCCTGTCACGCCCCGGAGCAGCATAAATAGAGAAAAATAAATTTCCTTTATGGGTCCATAAGGAATGACAGGTGAAAGTCACTAATAATCCACACCACGCAGTACTAGTCCAAAAAGACAACAGTAAACAACTGAGAATAACACACAGTGCTAACTATTACAAAATATCAGAGTATGGTCCACAGGATCACAACAGGTCTGAAGACAACAAATGCCAAAGTAACCGCTTACAAAAGGTTTAACAGAACAACCGAAAAGAAATCTAATTATAACATCTTCAGTCTTCAACTGGCATAAGGATAATTCTCCCTGGCGTAACCGTCATCGGTGGGGCCTTCCTCTGGATAACACTCATCAGTGTACTGGTCATTACCTGCAAAATAAGGGGCAGGATGTTCTGGACGGGGAATGTCCAGGTAATAAAAGACCGTCAGCTTACTGAGAGCTGAGTGAGCATAAACTAACGAGGTACCAATTATCTGAAGTAAACACGAGCTTATGAAAATACGAGTTAACATCTTATTATAAAGATAACATTATCTTGTTCCTCTATTCCTTCTTGTAAACCGACCCTTATCGTCTTGTTACTCAAATATTGAACTCAACAGATTCTGACTTCCATGAAAAGACTCAATCGTTTAACTCTAGGGATACACCCTTATTCTGTCCATCGCTTTTAAGAGCAATGGTCCTGCTCACCGCATGTCATGGACTCCACGTCAGTCTGTCCCCAGCTTTTAAGAACAATGGTCCTATTCACCGCATTTCAGGGATATAACGTTTTGAACAAGGCATATCAATCTATTGCCACGACTTAACGTCATCTACTAATGATCCCAGCTCACCGCTTTTAAGAACCATGGTCCGGTTCACCGCTTTTAAGAGCATATCACAGATCATCCAGTCTATCTTAAGACTTCTTGGTCCAGCTCACCGCTTTTAAGAACCATGGTCCGGTTCACCGCTTTTAAGAGCATATCATGACCAATCGTCCATCCACGTACCATTCCCGGAACTTACCAAACCTACTTACGTTCCATTCTACATCGACACATGACAAACTCCCAATGTGGCCTGACTACTCAGATTAAAAGAAATCGGATATCAAACTCATATCAGAATCAACACGTCACCCATGTCTTCATATTCTTTTTATTCATTATCCATTAATCTTTGGTGTCACATTACTCCTGTCTACCCCATAGTCGCATCATGAAATTCCGAATCAGGAATCGAATAACTAAACCTCTTATATAATAAATAGGCAAAGGAAACCATGTTCTGATCATGTCAATCGATTGGAACTAAGTTCAATCGATTGGTATCAAAAATCATGTCAATCGATTGTGATTCTATTCAATCGATTGGTAACTGAAAAGTGTCAATCGATTGAGATTCTATTCAATCGATTGGGATACAACTGTAACACCCTGACCTTAGATTAGAGGGGGGGTCAACTTATAATTTATGAAATGATGGAGGGCAAAATTACAATAATTTAAGTTCTAAAGGGTGAGTATATAAATAATTAAAATATTCAGTGAGCATTTCGACATGTGTCCATGTGTGCATTTTGTAGTTAAAAATATAGAAAGAAAAAAAAAAGGGTCAAAGATAGTGTCCAAATATGTTTGCTGGGGAGTACTATAGATGACACCTAGTCTTCTATTGATATTTAAACAAGATCATGCAACAGATAGTCTATTCCTATGACAGCTAACCTAGTGACTCAGTATGAGAGATGCATGGACTGATCTATACATAAGACTTGAGTTCATATTGATGCAGAGGAATATATGGATGGCCGAAATATAGGGGTGGGGTCCTTTAATTGTTTCACGAATTCTTTGATAGCAAAATTTGGTGAAACCCAGTTAAGGCCATGTTTGGCCTTGCTTCATAGTGTTTGCTTAGAACCACTAAGGCTGTGCTTGGAGAGATTGCTCAACTTTATTTTAAGGTACAGGGGTTGTATACAATATGCTTCCAAATCTCCGGAGTATTTCTTTATTACCTCTCTTGTACTCTTTTGGAGCTATACTGTGTTTTCATTTGGAATCTATGAATTTCTGGTAAATGTGTTGGTGGAAAGTGTGTTGGCTAAATACCACGGAGCTGATGGGTATATGAGTAAGGAGCACCTGCCAAGAGCCAATAGTCCAGAGACTCTTGCTATATTACCACGAGGAATCCTGGTAAATGACTTGGTAAAAGGTGCGGTGAGGTAAGGTGACTCTTGCTATATTACCACGAGGAATCCTGGTATGATGCTCTTGGGGGTGAGCGGTTGACTGTGGGATAGGTGTATATTTTTAAACCTATGCAATTGTGTATTCTTTATGCTTTTGAGCTGTTTATTCCTGTCATATTGTATACTTCCCCGTGTGTATTGGTAAATGCAGGTAGTACAGGTAGCTGGGAGAGCGGAGGTGTTAGAGTAAAGTCAGATTGGGACGCTGTATAGACTACTGTGGAGTCCGGGCTATTTTAGCCTTTATTTATGTCAAAAGAATTCTTGGAATTTCTTGACAAGTGTAATATTTTTATTCTTAATGGAAATTCATTTATAAATATTTCATTATTTTAGAAAGTGGATCCGGGGTGTGACAATTTGGTATCAGAGCCTGTCTCTAGCCGAAAGTGTGGGACTGAGTCGAGGTCTGGTACTTGGTTCCACATCGCCTGGGGAGTTGGAGCAAAAAAAAAAAAAAAAAAAAAAAAAAAAAGAATTTGTTTAAACCAAAATATTTGAATTATTTAGAGTTTACCAAATGATTTACATTTTAATTTCGAGGACGAAATTCTTAAAGGTGGGGAGAATGTAACACCCTGACCTTAGATTAGAGGGGGGGTCAACTTATAATTTATGAAATGATGGAGGGCAAAATTACAATAATTTAAGTTCTAAAGGGTGAGTATATAAATAATTAAAATATTCAGTGAGCATTTCGACATGTGTCCATGTGTGCATTTTGTAGTTAAAAATATAGAAAGAAAAAAAAAAGGGTCAAAGATAGTGTCCAAATATGTTTGCTGGGGAGTACTATAGATGACACCTAGTCTTCTATTGATATTTAAACAAGATCATGCAACAGATAGTCTATTCCTATGACAGCTAACCTAGTGACTCAGTATGAGAGATGCATGGACTGATCTATACATAAGACTTGAGTTCATATTGATGCAGAGGAATATATGGATGGCCGAAATATAGGGGTGGGGTCCTTTAATTGTCTCACGAATTCTTTGATAGCAAAATTTGGTGAAACCCAGTTAAGGCCATGTTTGGCCTTGCTTCATAGTGTTTGCTTAGAACCACTAAGGCTGTGCTTGGAGAGATTGCTCAACTTTATTTTAAGGTACAGGGGTTGTATACAATATGCTTCCAAATCTCCGGAGTATTTCTTTATTACCTCTCTTGTACTCTTTTGGAGCTATACTGTGTTTTCATTTGGAATCTATGAATTTCTGGTAAATGTGTTGGTGGAAAGTGTGTTGGCTAAATACCACGGAGCTGATGGGTATATGAGTAAGGAGCACCTGCCAAGAGCCAATAGTCCAGAGACTCTTGCTATATTACCACGAGGAATCCTGGTAAATGACTTGGTAAAAGGTGCGGTGAGGTAAGGTGACTCTTGCTATATTACCACGAGGAATCCTGGTATGATGCTCTTGGGGGTGAGCGGTTGACTGTGGGATAGGTGTATATTTTTAAACCTATGCAATTGTGTATTCTTTATGCTTTTGAGCTGTTTATTCCTGTCATATTGTATACTTCCCCGTGTGTATTGGTAAATGCAGGTAGTACAGGTAGCTGGGAGAGCGGAGGTGTTAGAGTAAAGTCAGATTGGGACGCTGTATAGACTACTGTGGAGTCCGGGCTATTTTAGCCTTTATTTATGTCAAAAGAATTCTTGTAATTTTTTTTACAAGTGTAATATATTTTATTTTTAATGAAAAATGTAACTATTTCAATTATTTTAGAAAGTGGATCCGGGGTGTGACAACAACTAATGTCAATCGATTGAGATTATGTCAATCGATTGAGATTATGTCAATCGATTGGTATCTGAAAAGTGTCAATCGATTGAAATTCTATTCAATCGATTGGGATACAACTGATGTCAATCGATTGAGATTATGTCAATCGATTGGTACTACGTCTTCTCCAGCCTTCTCTCTCTCTGTCTCTTCCTTCTTCTTCTTTCCGATTCTCCTTCTCTTTCTCTCCCAGCTGCTAAGGCAGTGAGTGTGCGTAGAATGTGTATATATGTGTAGATATAGATATATGTATGTATATATCTCAAGAGTATGTCTCTCCCTCTCTCAATGGTCTGAAAAACAGCCCCAAGGTCATGAATGAGCAAGTATATATAGGGATATGGGATTGCCACGCGTTTAAAGCTGAAGGAAAGAAGAAAACATTTCTCAGGTTATGTCAATCGATTGAGACACCAGTCAATCGATTGGTAACAGATATTTGTAGTCAATCGATTGGAAACAATGTCAATCGATTGGAATAAATGGCAATCGATTGGAATAATGACACGTCATCACTTTTAGTCGGTTGAATGTAAATCGATTGGGATAACTCATCAATCGATTGGTATCAGAAAAGTGTCAATCGATTGGAACAATGTCAATCGATTGATATAAAAAATTCACCAAAAGGAAGAGGAAGTTTATACGAGTATAGAAATGAAATACCAGGTCTTATTAATATACCAAAATACAGGGTATTACACAGTCAGCATGCCACATGACTGCCACATCATCTTTGACCAACCAATCACAGACTGCCACGTGGCATCACCTGCCACGTGTCAGCGGCACGTCAGCACTGATGGCCCAATCACAGTCTGCCACGTGTTATCGCCTGCCACGTGTCACTGCCACGCGTCTGCCACGTCATCTGCCACGCCAGTGCCTCGTCAGCTTTGACCAACCAATCAGTAGACGCCACGTGTCCTTGACTGACACGTGGCTTGCTGACGTGGCAATTGGGGGCCCCACTTTTGGTTTTTCCCAATTTTCTCCATTCTGGGTCCAGATTTCGACGAACGGACACTTGTTCTTAGCTAATTTGGCCGTTCCAGACGCACCGGTGACCTCAGAATTGGCCGAATCTAAATCTTAAGGGCTGTTTGGCATTCTATATGTCCATTTCAGGCTATCTAGGTCGGTTCTAACCCCCGCGGGTCCTCGAAATCAAAAGCAACAAGGTCTAAAACAAAAATGAAAACTTCTCGCGCATCTCTGATTCTAGTTCCCACGAAGCTTCTCCTTCATCATGATGTTTCCACTGAATCTTGACTAACGGAATCTCCTTATTCCTGAGTTTCTTGATTCCTCGATCTAGAATACGAACAGGTCCTTCATTGAACGTAACGTCGCTGTTGACTTCGATATCCTCAAAGTTGATCTCATGCGCTGGGTTGTGAACATACTTCCTCAGCATACTGATGTGAAAAACGTTGTGCACTCCTGACATCTTTGGTGGCAACGCAAGGCGATAAGCAACCTTCCCAACACGCTCCAGAATCTCGAATGGTCCGATGAAACGTGGTGATAACTTGCCCCTTTTCTGACCAAATGTAACGATTCCTCGAACAGGTAAAACCTTGAGTAATACATGATCTCCAATGGCAAACTCCAAGTCTTTGAGTCGCTTGTCAGCATAACTCTTGTATCTGGTCTGGGCTGTCTTCATCTTCTCACGTACGACTCGAATCTTCTCACTGGTTTCTCGTATCATCTCTGGCCCAAGAAGTTGACTATCTCCGACTTCGGTCCAACATAACGGCGATCAACAAGGTCTTCCGTACAAAACTTTGAATGGCGCCATATCTATGCTCGAATGATAACTATTATTATAGGCGAACTCAATCAGAGGTAAGTGTATCTCCCAAGTACTCTCAAAATCAATGACACAAGCTCGTAACATATCTTCCATCACTTGATTAATTCTTTCAGTCTGTCCATCGGTCTGCGAATGAAAAGCTGAACTCAAGTTCAATGTCGTTCCCATCGCTGTCTGAAGACTCTTCCAAAATTCTACAGTAAAGCGCGAATCTCGGTCTGACACAATAGATACAGGCACTCCATGTAATCGTACAACGTGTTGTAGATACATTCGGCTCAAACGTTCTACTGAGTACGTCATGCTATAGGCAATAAAATGTGCCGTCTTAGTAAGTCGATCCACGATTACCCATATAGCATCGTGATTCTGCTGTGACTTCGGCAATCCTACCACGAAATCCATGGTTATGTGTTCCCATTTCCATTGAGGAATAGGTAACGGCTGTAGCAGTCTAGGTGGTCTTTGATGTTCTACCTTTACTTGTTTACAAGTAAGACACTGAGCTACATACTCTGCTACATCTCTCTTCATTCCTTCCCACCAGAAATTTCTCTTCATATCCTTGTACATCTTCGTACTTCCAGGATGAATCGTCATCCGTGACTTATGAGCTTCATCCAATATGTCTTTCCGAAGATTTTTTTCGTTAGGTACACAGAGTCTACTTTTACATCGTAAAGCTCCGTCGGTACTAATACTCCAGACTTCTGGTTCCTTGGCTGACATCTTGGCGAACCATAACTTCAAATCCTTTTCTGTCTGTTGAGCCTCTTTGATACGGCTGATCAAAGTTGGTTGTACCATAAGACATCCAAAATGTTGTCCTTTCATTGGTCCCACTGGCTGAAGATCAAATTCAGCGATTTCTTCCAATGCTTTCCATTCTCTAATTAGTAATGCAGCGATCACTAATCGAGGTTTACGGCTCAAAGCATCTGCTACTACGTTTGCTTTGCCGGGATGGTATTGCAAAGAAAAGTCATAGTCTTTGAGTAATTCCATCCACCTTCGTTGTCGCATATTCAACTCCTTTTGAGAGAACAAAAACTTCAGACTCTTATGATCGGAAAACAAGTCAAACTTTTCTCCGTAGAGATAATGTCTCCAAATTTTCAATGCAAACACTATTGCTGCTAATTCCAGATCATGCGTAGGATAATTTTTCTCATGTACCTTCAATTGTCTTGATCCATATGCGATAACATTTCCATCTTGCATAAGCACACACCCGAGTCCTTGGTACGATGCATCACTGTAGATCACATACTTTTCTCCACTCTTAGGTAATGCGAGTACTGGTACAGAAGTCAATCTTTCTTTTAACTCCTGAAATGCACCCTCATGCTTGTCTGTCCATTCATACTTCGTCTCCTTCCTTGTTAAATTCGCCAATGGTCCTGCTAACTTGGAGAACCCTTCTACGAATCTTCTGTAATATCCTGCTAAACCCAGAAAACTTCTGACTTCGGTCGCATTCGTCGGTCTGTTCCAGCTTAAGACTGCATCAATCTTAGATGAGTCTACCGAAATACCTTCCTGAGATATAACATGTCCCAAGAATTTGACTTCCTGTAGCCAAAACTCACACTTGCTAAACTTTGCATACAACTTGCTATCTCGAAGTGTCTGCAAGGCAACTTGTAAATGCTCCTTGTGATCCTCTTCTGTCTTTGAGTAGATCAGTATATCATCAATGAACACTATAATGAATTTATCCAGATATAGTCTGAATACTCTATTCATCAAGTCCATAAATACTGCTGGCGCATTTGTCAATCCAAAAGGCATAACTAGAAACTCGTAATGCCCGTATCTTGTCCTGAATGCAGTCTTCGATACATCCTCTGGTCGAACTAACAGCTGGTGATATCCAGAACGCAGATCGATCTTGGAAAAGATCCTAGATCCTTGTAACTGGTCGAATAGATCATCTATCCGAGGTAGTGGATATTTATTCTTAATCGTAACCTTGTTCAACTCCCTGTAGTCTATACAGAGTCGAAGTGTTCCGTCCTTCTTCTTTACAAACAGAACTGGTGCTCCCCAAGGCGACGTACTCGGACGAACAAATCCTAGATCTTCAAGCTCTTGAACTTGCTTCTTCAGTTCTAACATCTCGGTTGGTGCCATCCTATATGGAGTCTTAGAAATAGGCAATGTACCAGGTACTAATTCCACGCAGAAGTCTATTTCTCTTTTCGGTGGAAGTCTTTTAATATCCTGAAATACATCCTGAAAGTCTCGTACAATAGGAATTTGATCCATCGTAAGCTCCGTGCTCGTACTAATGATCGTAGCCAAACCACTCGTAAGAAACAGGTCGCTCGTCGGTTGACACTGAAATCTGATCGTCGACTTCCCTTGTATTAGAAATACAATCGTCCTAGTAGGGCAATCGAAATTGGCACTGTACTTAGTTAACCAATCCATCCCTAGGATAACATCGAATTCTGACATCGACAAAATGACTAAGTCTGCTGGCAGATTCCTATCTCCCAAAGTCAAAGGGCAATCTTTACACACTTTACTCAACTTAACTGTCACTCCCAATGGTGACACAGCATTCAGTGTTGACTCAAGTGTCTGGGGTTCTAAACCCAACTGACGCACAATCTTAACAGCAATAAAAGAACGTGCGGCTCCAGCATCAAATAAAGCTTTAACTGGACTATGAAAGAGTACAAGTGTACCTTCCAAATGTTGCTGCTCATCAGCATTAAAGCCTGCTTCTCCTGGAATAATAGCATTCATTCTCGTCTGATCAGGAGGTCCTTGAATTCCTTGTACTGGTGCTCCGTAGTATCCTCCTTGTGGCGCACGACAATCCTTGCTCAAGTGTCCTGGTTTGTTGCAGTTGCGGCAGACAATATCCGGCCTGCGACTAGATCTATGGGCAGTGCAGTTCCTTGCAATATGTCCGGGCTTTCCACAGTTAAAACATCCTCCACTATTGCTGGGTGGGGCTGTTAGTAATGCCTGTGGCTGTGACCCCTGCTGGCGATATTGTTGAGGTCGATTATAACTCTGCTGTGGTTTCCTGGTTCCTTCCCAGATTCTCTTGTTTCCTTGAAAATTTTCCTGAGGTCTCCATCCTTGGGTATTTCTCGGTGGTCGATTATGGAAATTCCTCTATTGAAACCCTCGTGACGACTGAGGTCGATTTGTCTGTGATTGCTGTACTGGATTAGCATCCTTTTTCTAATCCTGTAGCAAATCTAACAATTTCCTCATACGACTGGTTCAGATGACCAACCATCATATGTCTGAGGTGGGGGTTCAGTCCTTGGTGAAATCTCTTCACCTTCTTCTGCGGCGTGTCTATCATATGCTGAGCGAATCTGGATAGACGCTCGAACTGTGTTGTGTATTCCCGTACATTCCATCCTCCTTGGATCAAATTGAGAAAGTTCCTTTCTTGTTGATCTCTCTCATCTTCTAGAAAATACTTCTCCAAAAATCTGCCTTTGAATGTCTCCCATGACATAGCTCTAGCAGCGTTGATCCCAATAGTGGCTTGTTCAGCTTCCCACCAATCTGCGGCGGCATAAGTGAGCTGAAACGTAGCAAGGCGACGTTTCTCTTGTTCGCTGCATTCCAATGCTTCAAATATTAACTCCATCTCTCTTATCCATTGTTCTGCTTTCCATGGTTCTGTTAGTCCATCGAACTTTTCGGGACGTAACCCACGAAAATTTGCTAACAACTTATCTCCAGTCTGTCTTGGTGGTGGGGGTGCAAGAGGTCTTTGGTGGGTGGAGTGATTATATGTATCCCCCACATGTTCCATCCTCTGCATAAACGCTTCGAAAATTCCGGTTGGGTCCATTCCCTCTGGAATAGGTGCTCCATTACGCGCTTGGTGATTGCTCAAGGGTCCTACCATGATGATATCGAGTATCGCCTACAAGAGACATATTGATCAGCTGAAAGTCTTCTCGTAGAAACGAACCCGAGATAGAATAAGAAACAGCTAAACTAACAATTCTACTAAATAACACAGCACAACGCAACAATCAAGCAATAACAGAAGTACTGCTCGTATGTATATCAAAAGATGTACCGTATAGTACACACTAGTCAAACTGTGTACCATATGGGACAAGAGTTACAACAACTAAGGTCAGCTAATACTATACAAAGCTATGGTCAATAGCTATCTCTCAAGCTCCCAAAAATCTAGTGGACAACATGTCCTAATATATACTAACAAAATCTACACCCTGCCGATCCTGACTCAAAAGTCGTCAGTATCTGATCCTGCTGGTGGTGCCTCGTCCTCTGGGTCTATATCCATCTCCTTGAGTGGATCATCCTCAACTGGTGCGACAAGATCTCCGACTACTACCCCTATATCCCAATCCTCTATCATCTCTGCATCATCGTCCTCTATCACGTCTGCTATCGCCTGGTTAGCGACATCAACAGCTACTGCAGCAAAACCGTCAGCTATGTCAAGAGCTCCTGCTATAGCCACCTCTCCCATAACAAAATCTGCTGGCTGTGCTACCATCTGAGCTATCCATCCTACTGCCATATCGGCCATAACTGCCATATGCATAATCGGTCCTGCTGGTATCTGAAGCACAACGGGTACCTCTGGCACAACTACCTCCTCGTCGGGCGCATCCTCATCTACTACAATGTCTGCCTCAATAGCCTCTGGGTCTGGTACTGGATCCTCTGGCTCCTCGGGGTCATCCTCAGGTTCATCATCATCTGCATCGTCTGCATGCTCATCCTCCAATGGGTCCTCGTCATCTATCGGCTCCTCCTCTCCATCTCCATCCATATCCTCATCGGGATGCTCATCCTCAGGCTCTAGATCCTGCTCATCCTCAATCGGCTCAGGCTCTGGCTCTGGGACTGGTACTGGTGATGGTGGAGCTGCTGCTGCTGCTGGTGCAACTACGGGCTCTGGTGGACCGGCTACAATAGCTCTCAACTCAATCTCATCCATCTCTGGCTTACTCAAAACTAATCTTAACATCTCCTGGCAAATGTCTCTACCGACTCTCGCAGTATGGTAAGCATCCATGCGCATCTGTGTCGGGTGAGTACTCCCGGTCACATAAAGCGCTCTCCACATGTCCTCTTCCAAATGTCGACTAGCTATCTGGCACACACGCTCACGATAAAACTCTGGGTCAACTGGCTCCACGGTATCTCCATGGATAATATGTCCTCCATAAGCGTCAGTCACAAACTGGTGAAACTCCGGATCCATGCTATCCTGCAAAGGAAACTATCTATCGTCAGGAAGATGAACTTATCTTATACTCATATCTCATCTCAAAGAATCTTAACAACACTATGACCAGATGGTGTGGAAATACTTAGTGAACAAGAGTATCACAACCTAGAGTACCGAAAACTGGGCTCTGATACCAAAAACCCTGTCACGCCCCGGAGCAGCATAAATAGAGAAAAATAAATTTCCTTTATGGGTCCATAAGGAATGACAGGTGAAAGTCACTAATAATCCACACCACGCAGTACTAGTCCAAAAAGACAACAGTAAACAACTGAGAATAACACACAGTGCTAACTATTACAAAATATCAGAGTATGGTCCACAGGATCACAACAGGTCTGAAGACAATAAATGCCCAAGTACCCGCTTACAAAAGGTTTAACAGAACAACCGAAAAGAAATCTAATTATAACATCTTCAGTCTTCAACTGGCATAAGGATAATTCTCCCTGGCGTAACCGTCATCGGTGGGGCCTTCCTCTGGATAACACTCATCAGTGTACTGGTCATTACCTGCAAAATAAGGGGCAGGATGTTCTGGACGGGGAATGTCCAGGCAATAAAAGGCCGTCAGCTTACTGAGAGCTGAGTGAGCATAAACTAACGAGGTACCAATTATCTGAAGTAAACACGAGCTTATGAAAATACGAGTTAACATCTTATTATAAAGATAACATTATCTTGTTCCTCTATTCCTTCTTGTAAACCGACCCTTATCGTCTTGTTACTCAAATACCGAACTCAACAGATTCTGACTTCCATGAACAGACTCAATCGTTTAACTCTAGGGATACACCCTTATTCTGTCCATCGCTTTTAAGAGCAATGGTCCTGCTCACCGCATGTCATGGACTCCACGTCAGTCTGTCCCCAGCTTTTAAGAACAATGGTCCTGTTCACCGCATTTCAGGGATATAATGTTTTGAACAAGGCATATCAATCTATTGCCACGACTTAACGTCATCTACTAATGATCCCAGCTCACCGCTTTTAAGAACCATGGTCCGGTTCACCGCTTTTAAGAGCATATCACAGATCATCCAGTCTATCTTAAGACTTCTTGGTCCAGCTCACCGCTTTTAAGAACCATGGTCCGGTTCACCGCTTTTAAGAGCATATCATGACCAATCGTCCATCCACGTACCATTCCCGGAACTTACCAAACCTACTTACGTTCCATTCTACATCGACACATGACAAACTCCCAATGTGGCCTGACTACTCAGATTAAAAGAAATCGGATATCAAACTCATATCAGAATCAACACGTCACCCATGTCTTCATATTCTTTTTATTCATTATCCATTAATCTTTGGTGTCACATTACTCCCGTCTACCCCATAGTCGCATCATGAAATTCCGAATCAGGAATCGAACAACTAAACCTCTTATATAATAAATAGGCAAAGGAAACCATGTTCTGATCATGTCAATCGATTGGAACTAAGTTCAATCGATTGGTATCAAAAATCATGTCAATCGATTGTGATTCTATTCAATCGATTGGTAACTGAAAAGTGTCAATCGATTGAGATTCTATTCAATCGATTGGGATACAACTAATGTCAATCGATTGAGATTATGTCAATCGATTGGTATCTGAAAAGTGTCAATCGATTGAAATTCTATTCAATCGATTGGGATACAACTGATGTCAATCGATTGAGATTATGTCAATCAATTGGTACTACGTCTTCTCCAGCAGATTGAAAAACAGCATATATAAACGTAAACTACAAGCATTTAACCCATCTAAGCTTCATAATAACTAGCATAAACATCACATAAAGGGACCAAGTGAGTTAGAAACTCACCTAGGGTGCGTTTGGGTGTGTAAGTCTTGAACACTCAAGCTTTTCCTCTCTCTCTCTTCCTTCTCTTTCTCTGTCCAGCCTTCTCTCTCTCTGTCTCTTCCTTCTTCTTCTTTCCGATTCTCCTTCTCTTTCTCTCCCAGCTGCTAAGGCAGTGAGTGTGCGTAGAATGTGTATATATGTGTAGATATAGATATATGTATGTATATATCTCAAGAGTATGTCTCTCCCTCTCTCAATGGTCTGAAAAACAGCCCCAAGGTCATGAATGAGCAAGTATATATAGGGATATGGGATTGCCACGCGTTTAAAGCTGAAGGAAAGAAGAAAACATTTCTCAGGTTATGTCAATCGATTGAGACACCAGTCAATCGATTGGTAACAGATATTTGTAGTCAATCGATTGGAAACAATGTCAATCGATTGGAATAAATGGCAATCGATTGGAATAATGACACGTCATCACTTTTAGTCGGTTGAATGTAAATCGATTGGGATAACTCATCAATCGATTGGTATCAGAAAAGTGTCAATCGATTGGAACAATGTCAATCGATTGATATAAAAAATTCACCAAAAGGAAGAGGAAGTTTATACGAGTATAGAAATGAAATACCAGGTCTTATTAATATACCAAAATACAGGGTATTACACAGTCAGCATGCCACATGACTGCCACATCATCTTTGACCAACCAATCACAGACTGCCACGTGGCATCACCTGCCACGTGTCAGCGGCACGTCAGCACTGATGGCCCAATCACAGTCTGCCACGTGTTATCGCCTGCCACGTGTCACTGCCACGCGTCTGCCACGTCATCTGCCACGCCAGTGCCTCGTCAGCTTTGACCAACCAATCAGTAGACGCCACGTGTCCTTGACTGACACGTGGCTTGCTGACGTGGCAATTGGGGGCCCCACTTTTGGTTTTTCCCAATTTTCTCCATTCTGGGTCCAGATTTCGACGAACGGACACTTGTTCTTAGCTAATTTGGCCGTTCCAGACGCACCGGTGACCTCAGAATTGGCCGAATCTAAATCTTAAGGGCTGTTTGGCATTCTATATGTCCATTTCAGGCTATCTAGGCCGGTTTCAACCCCCGCGGGTCCCGCTCAACTCAGCCCGGACCCATTCCGACCCGCTTTATGGCTATTCTGGCTCTTCCGGCCCTTCCGGACCCAACTATGACGTCCATTCAAGTCGATTTCGCGTCGAAGTACGACTTTGGTCTTATTGGGTTATTTCTGCTACGTTTTCTTGGTTTTGTTTCATTCTTTCTCAACAAAGCACCTACTGGGTCTCAAATTGCCCCCTTCTTCACAGGTAATTCCCTCAAACTCTTACACTTAGTGGTCTGGGGCTCCCTATAAATCCACCGGTCGGATATTCCGCCTTTTCCTTTTCTTTTATTTATTTTATATGCTTTAGTGGTGTGGACTCCCTATAAATCCACTGGTTTGATATTCCGCCTTCTCTTGCCAGTCGGAAGGAGGCCTCGAACTCCGCCCGATTTGGACTTTATATCCTGCGTCATCCAGAAGGACATCTAATGACCCACCTGGCTGAACTTTATCAAACTGTTATATCTTACGCCAGTCGGAAGGAGGCCTCGAACTCCACCCGATTTGGACATTATATCCTGCGTCAGCCAGAAGGAGATCTAATGACCCACCTGGCTGAACTTTATCAAACTGTTATATCTTGCGCCAGTCGGAAGGAGGCCTTGAACTCGACCCGATTTGGACTTTATATCCTGCGTCAGCCGGAAGGAGATCTAATGACCCATCCGGATGCACTTTTATCTCTTGTTACAGATCTTCATTGATAAAATCAGGAAACACAAAAAATGATACTTCTTTTCATTACTAGGGCACCGACCCATACTTCCGGTATACATTTTTTACCACTGGGCACCGACCCATACTTCCGGTAAAACCTTTTTCAAATCACTGGGCACCGACCCATACTTCCGGTAAAACCTTTTTCAAATCACTGGGCACCGACCCATACTTCCGACAAAACCTTTTTCAAATCACTGGGCACCGACCCGTACTTCCGGTAGAGTTTTCTAAACCATTGGGCACCGACCCGTACTTCTGATAAAACTTTCACATCATCATTTTACATCACTGGGCACCGACCCTTACTTCCGGCACATAAAACAAAAAGACAAAAAAAATCAAAAAAACAAAAAATACAAAAAACCTCGTCGCACGGTCGATCTACCCCGACTTTTATACTCAAAACCACTTTCTGACAACTCACTACTTTCTCAAAGGTTAAAGTTTAGGACTACACCGCACACTTAAAGTTCCTAGCTACATCGACTTTACTCAAAATACTATTTTACACACTAACGGTCTAGATCGACCAAAACACTCACACACATACACAGCACAGAACTACGTACGGCCTGATTCTCGTGTTGAGATACGTATGCAACCCTCACTTGGGTGCGGCCATAACTATCCTCTTTCAAACTATCTCGTATCGAGATACGTAAATTGGTAACTGTGTGTCCCGATGCTCGCGTTGTATATATATTCTACTATTTCTTACTTACGCCCCATTACTATGAAAACCACTAAAATCGGCAACCGTGTGTCACGGATGCTCGAGGGTGCCTAACACCTTCCCTCGGCATAATCGAGTCCCCGAACCCACTTCAAGAACTCTGGTTTTCGCATGACTATCAAGAGTCACACTTTTAAAAGGGCCCCACTCTTCTCAAACTGTTTTCTCAAAAGTCAAAGATGATCATTCTAATCGTCTTTGCAGGGATCCTAACTCTCGAATAAATGTTAGGTGGCGACTCTGAACTCTTACTTGGCCCTACTCCCACTTTTCATACACCTCACGCTTCTCAAGCCTCTAAACATAACCGGTCGCGACCCACGAAGGGACCGCCCCCCACCTTTCCTTCGGGGCGGGCGCGACATATATATATTTTATACTTAGTTGGCATTGTGAGCCAAGGTTGAGAGCTTGTATTAGATGTAGTTATATTTCAGTTGTGTTATTAGACTTTGGGGGACGTTTGTAGCAGATTTGACCTGAGATAGTGTAGTGTTAAAAATTATTCCGTTGATTATTATAACCAGATAATTTTAATGTGATTCAATGGAGGAAATTATATTATTTCTATGTAAAGGGAAACGTTTGGTTTTCATTTTGTAATAAATGAGAATGGAGAAAATTTGAAACGTGGAATTATCTTTTAATATTTTTGAGAATCAGTTTGATGATCAATGAGTTTTGTTTAAAAAGAGATAATGTGATTTATGAAAGTAATATAAATTCAATTTCTCTTAAAATGGTATTTTAAAATTAAGTAAGAGTTAACAACTTTGAATTTTTGGAGTGGTTGAATATTGATCAAAGTATGCACTTGATTGGATATTTGACTTTCCAAAAATCGGAGTGTGACAATAACTATATGCTAGAATATTGGTCAATTTTTGTTTAATTTCAATTTATATGTATATGATAAACAATATAAGTCTTCATTAAATTGGTCAATCCTTTTTTATTTTTTTTATAGTTCAATTTAATCTACATCAAATTGATTCTTTGTTTTTGATTAATCCTTAATTGTGAATATTAACACAAATATTTAAAAAATTTAAAAATAAAAAAGCAAAATTATCATAAATTTCGAATTGGCAAAACTAAAGTCGTTGACGTTTACATATGTATATACATATATATTAGATTTGTATTTCGAAAGTTCTAAAAATCATAAAAAATTCCGATTCTAATTCCGAAAAAATTCCAGATATTTTCGAAGAATTCCAATTCCGAAAATGTTTGAAATTTCAAAATTAGAAAGGTAAATGAAATTAAAAAAAAGTTAGAATAAAAATCGGAACACATATTTAATTTTCAAAAATTTTAATTTTTTTTTTACTTCGAAAGAGTATATTCCAATCAATTCGGGCCAAAATACACCCAAGTGATAAGTACAGTATTTTCATAATCGTGTAAATTACACTTACATGCCCCAAAATACGTCATAAATACAAAGACGTTCCCAACCGATACAAATACTAGCGTCCCCAACGGAGACAAAACCAGAAGAAGAGAGAGAGAGAGAGAGAGAGAGAGAGAGAGAGCAAAAATGCGTGACACTCCGCGTTTGGATGATCACGATTAACTCTCTCGTTTTCACAAACCCTAGAAAAAATTCAGAGCTAAATCACACCCCCAATTTTCCTTCTTAGGCAGAGTTTGATTCACCCAATTGAACCCTTCCTAAACCCTAGACTGATAAAACTAGTAGTCAATTGTGCATACGCACTTTGATTGCAAACCCCCCTTTGTTATCTTAAGCCCTAGCTACCAAGTCAAAGTCGAAGTTTTTGATTTACCCAAACAACAAAGTTAGGGGTTTTTTTTTTTCCGACTCCATTGCAACGATGAGTCCCATTCAGAATTTGGACCAGCACTCTCGCCATCTAATCGAGACCGACCTCCGTACACTCTCTCTCTCTCTCTCTCTCTAATATATATGTGTGTGTACATATAAATAAGCGCTTTGAATTTGTGGATTTACTGTTTTTTTTTTCTTTTTTCTTTTATTTTTTATTTATTTTTATTTACTTTTGGGTTTGGCTCGCTCTGCATACACACACATATTTCTAATATATATATATATATATATATGTGTGTGTGTGTGTGTGTGTATATGCATGTATGGTCTTTGAATTTGTGAATTTACAGTTTGATTTTTATTTTTATTTTTTAATTTTTTGGTGGGTTTGGAACAGCAATTCAGACGAGGCTTCAAATGGCTATGGAGGTTCGAGACAGTTTAGAGATCTGTCACACAGGTGAGTACTTGAATTTCCTGAGATGCTACTTTGGGGCGTTTTCGGCAATTCTCTATCACATGACGAAGCCACAGTTCACCGATAACCCCGAGCACAAGCTCCGAAACGTTGTCATTGAGATTCTCAATCGCCTCCCTCACAGTGAAGTTCTTCGACCCTTCGTTCAGGATCTCTTGAAAGTGGCAATGCACGTACTCACCGCTGACAACGAAGAGAATGGCTTAATTTGTATTCGTATCATATTCGATCTCCTTAGGAACTTCAGACCCACATTAGAAACCGAAGTTCAGCCCTTCCTTGACTTTGTGTGTAAAATATATCAGAATTTTCGATTCACTGTTACCCATTTCTTTGAAAATGCGGCCGCAGTCCCACAAATGGTTGCACAGTCTAGTTCAGTGTCTGCTTCGGTGTCCAGTTCGTCGTTGACGGCATTGGGTGGAGAAGATGTTAAGCCACTGGAATTGCCAGATCAAATAACGCCTTCTAGTGGGTATGTGGGGACTGGGCAACTAAACCCCAGTACACGTTCCTTCAAGGTTGTTACAGAGAGTCCTCTGGTGGTTATGTTTTTGTTTCAGTTGTATAGCCGGCTTGTTCAAACCAATATTCCTCATTTGTTGCCATTAATGGTCGCGGCTATATCTGTACCAGGGCCTGAAAAGGTCCCACCCCATCTGAAGACCCACTTCATTGAGCTAAAGGGTGCACAGGTTAAGGTTAGTATTTCTTGTAATTGTTGTAATTTTCAAGACTATAGTATGAAATACAGTGATTCTGCTTATGTGAGCACGGAATTGGAGCCTTGGAATTGGAGTTGAGTAGAATTGGACAAAATCAATATAATTCCACGGAATTGCAATTCAAAGGGTCTAATTCCTCACCAACACAGTAGGAATGTTTTAAGTCGATTATTTAAGCGAATAGGTCTCTTAGTTTGCATATGCTAAAATTTTTGTCTTTTGATAGAATTGTTAAGTCATTTCCAGTATTCTTACGCTCGTACTCTACTTAACCAAAAGCAGAAGTATTCTTGCTGTTCTTCTTTCTTACACCCAAAACATATTTTATGTGGGTTTTCGCTTCTTTGGAGGTTAGGAAGTCTGCTTTGCTGTACGATAAATACTTTACTTATTATTATTTTTCAAGTGAAGAGATAGCAGAGGGAAGAAGGGTTCAGTTCATCCATTTACCAATGAGAAAAAAGTATCAGTTGGTCGCTCAAAAAGCTTAAGTTGATGTGAAATGGTTTTTCAATTTAGGCTAAAGAAGGAAAACACTGTCTCATACAAAGTTGTAATCCTATGTCTTATATGCAGAAAGCGTCATGGAAAGCTTGCTAGCTATGACTATCTGAATTACATTTAACACTTATGACTTCTGTTGACCATCAAGAATACACCCCTACATGGTATATATATATATATATATGGTAACTCTCAGGAGCGGGCGTTCGTTTACGGACTAGCCCTTTAGCGAACGAACGCCCGCTCCTGAGCCGACTGTATATATATATGTATATATGTATATATGTCATCTTCATTTAACAGTTGTGACTTGTGGGCACTATTAAAATGCTTACACCTTAATAGTAATATAAAATATTATTTTCTTGGATTAGATGAGCTTGTTAGGTTATGTAAGTAGACAATCCAAATGATCTGTTTATTATTTAATGACCGTGTTAACCCTCATATTTTGAAAATCGAGAATATCAATTAAATGCAAAACTTATGGTGAATATGACATGATTAGGTGAAAAACAGAATTTTTTTGATTGTTTATACGTGCCTTTTGCCGCTGGTCGGGTTTCGCCCGTCGCTTCTTTTTGGTTCATAATAGGTGTTGTTTATTATCCTATGTATGTACATGCTTATCTAGTTGAATGTATAAAGAAATATGGGCATGTAGATTGGAGTATGGTTTGACATAATGACATATAGCATAATTATTTTTGTTTGCATATATTGAGAACCCTAGGCAATACTGATTGGACTGAGTTTGGACATATACCTTCGTTTGTTAGTTGGGCGGGTATAAATTCATTTATAGTCTTTCTTTGATGTTTGTTAATAACTCAATAAATCCATTTTGAATTGTCATTTGTCTGCTCTTGATAGGGGTGTACTCTATCGTTTCCGGTCGGGGATTTTCATGAATTTGGGACCGAACTGAGGGTCACGGTTTTGGAAAAGCTTGAATCGAAATTGACCAACTCAATATCGGTTTTGGTTGGGGTGGTGCGGTTCGGTTTGCATATATGTAACAAAAGTACCTCAATCTCCGAAGCCAACATAACTAAGTGGGGGAAAAAATTTTTTGAATGGAAAATGAGAAATTTTACAGTACTAGAACTCAGAGGACAGAGATCTTACAGTCACTCAATCAAGCAATATCAATATAGATGCACAATTATATATGTATACATATACTCAACTTGAAGTGCATATACATAACAATAGTACCTCAATGATTGATAGTGGTCGTGAATGGTGGTCGACTGCTCAATCTCCATATCCACCCTATTCACATATTCAGACTGGCTTTTGGAAGAGTGGTGCTCGCAATGTTACCTGGAATGTGGTTCACCTCTGTACGTGGTATTGGTCGGGTGCTTGGTTCGACACTTAGCTTAGTTCGCGGTATGGGTGTTGGTTCACTTTTTTGGTTCACTAGCACAATGTAGATACTTATATATAGATATGTAGTACCAAATCATCATTCCATGGCGTCACATAATCAAGTTTCAAACATAAAAATATAAGAGAATAAGATGGAATTGAGTCTCAAATGCAAATATATTAGAAGCTCTTAAATGAAATAGTCATTTGTCCATTACTTCAATGAAAGTTAAGCCTCAAATGAAAAAAAGTATTTATCTTATTCTCGTTTACTTTGTGAAATTTAGGATCTGAATCCCCTAGGAACCACGATCGTGATTGCAAGATTCGAATCGCGGTTACAATGATCCCGGTAACCTTGGGTGGTTAGCTGGTCGTGGATAGTGGCCGTGAGTGGTGGTGGCCGTGAATGGGTGACGTCGGCGGCATTAGTGGTGGTCGATTGGTCATGAATGGTGGCCAAGATTGGTGGTCTCGTTAGTGGTTAGGGTTAAGGATTCAAAAATTGCAAGAGAGGCCAAGAGCAAGAAGTGTATGAGATGGAGAAGGTTACTCTATGTTTTTAGCAGAAATCAGAGTTTCAATAAGGTTAGGCCCGATTTAGGGTTGGCTAGACAGCTGGCTAGTCTCTTACTTTAAGGTTGAGATTGGTTTGGTTGGGTTCGGCTACAGAAAATAGAACACCGTGTACCAAACCAACTACGTTTTTTTTTTTGAAGCCTAAAATCAAACCCCGACAGGCAGTCCAAAAAATTGACGAAAACCGCCCAAACTGGTGGGTTCTCGTCGGTCGGTTAAATGTACAAACCGGAAAAAGATGGATTATTTTGTGAAAGAATTTTTGGGTCTATAAAAGTGGAATTTGTGCTTATGGAAATTATCGAGTAATCGAAGATGAAAAAGAAGACCCGAAATTTTGTGAACAATGTGGAGTCGAATTTGTTGATTCTCGGATAACTAACTGTTGGTGCTCTCTTCCCCTTTCCACACTTATCCCAAAGTTCCAACCAGTAGGAATAGACGATTTTTTCCCTTTTGCCCAAGTATTTTAATTTCTTCTAGATTTCTATGTGTTATACTTTTGTTCCAATATGTTGAAGAATTTGGTGAAAGATGAAAGGAGAAATTGGACAAGAGGAACAGGATGTGATATAGACAACTTTATATAAATAGACTTGCAACTAAGAAGTATGAGATGTATCATGTTGAGGCATTCCAAAGTAGTTCCCTCCCTTGGTCCTTTCGAGTGTTCATTCCATGGCTGAAGAAATGTCATCAATCTGGTCAATACCTTGTGAACAAAGTGCTTCTACTCTTTGTGCGTCTCAAGACCCAAACAGTGCTTGACAAACCGTGGAAAGTAGAAATTACTTAATCTCCTAGAATCCCTATACTCCTAAGAGTGCAAGCAATTTCCAGCAATACGAATCATTTTCAGCTCTCCAGTCCGAAGCAGTGTTGGATCTCTGTTTAGGTTGGACTGGATCTCTGTTGAGGTTTGCTAATCAAACTCGCAAGGAAGTCAAGACCTCCATTTCTCCCACGACAATATCCATCTTTGATATGAATTGCTTTTTCCTATTGCCCTCTCGGCCTTTACATGATGGGGTGATTAGTGGTTTAACTGAATGGCTAAGTTCAACTGCTATCTAAGAAGCACCTTCACGGACACGCGACACGGATACGACATGACGCGAATATGTGGACACGATATGATGGAAAAACCGGTTTAAGTTAAAAGTTTAAACGCGCAGCGGAAAAGTCAAGTTATAAAAACTTAATGGTAGCCCAGGATCTACTACTCGTTAATTCCATAGATGCGCACAAGAGGGGACAAGAGTTATACCTTAGTGTCTTGAATCCAATTCTGATTTCCCTCTTCTTCCTTGGTGATGCAGCAGCCTCCACTAGGTTGTCTTTACCCTTATGTCTCCTGCGGATGCTTGCCGGAGAGACTAGAGATGGTGGGATCTCTAATAGAGAGGAAAAAGAAGGTTTGGGGCTCTAAAAACAGTTTTTGCAGCTTCTGACGTTCTAAAACGACGAACTCTTTTTCCAGAACGCAGCTGGCCTATTTATAGATTTCCAGAACCGACCTAGACTTCGAGCGATCGAAGATCTTCGATCGATCGAACCTTCGGTCGATCGAACCATTCTCGATCAATCGAGACTGACTTCAATCGATCGAACATACTTCAATCGATCGAACTTGTCTTGACAACTTCCTCATGTGTCTTTCCAAGTATCCTGGCGGAGCTAAGAGTGGGACCTCCTAGGCTCTTTATTGTTGGCTCAGACCAGTTTGTTAATTACCGTGACCAAACTCTTTGATCAGCAAACTAACTAACTGGTCAGTTAACGTTTACTCCACTATAAAACGATAACTGAACTCCAATGCAAAGGAACATATCCGAAGCGCTAACTAGACTTGTATGTTGTACTAATGTCCCTCTACCTTCAGCATTCGTAATCATATTCAAGTAGTCGGATAACTGTTACTGTCAACCTGAATCATGATTACTTCTTGTATTCCTTGAGTCCCATTCACCTCTCATGATTACCAAACATGTTGATAACTCTTATCAACAAGACTGCAGTACTCAGTAATCGACTTGGTGACATTTTCAAGGGAATGCTTACTCTGAAACAGAGGGTAGATTCTGTCTTGACAATATATGTTCACAACCCTATGAATATGACATACCCAAGATACCCAGGTGTTGATCTTCTATAGACCTCACTGATTGGTAAGTCAAAGCAGCCATATCCACAGTCTGTGTTCATAATCGTTTCAAGATTAAGAACACGTACCTTATACAAGTTATGAGTTCCTATCGACTGATTGACAGTCTTGAGCGTCAATAGGAAAGCTCAGGTCCGTCAATGCACTATAAGCACTAGCGTGTTAACTAAGAGTTTAACTCTAGTGATTGAGATTAATCACTCCATCCAATGGTAGTTAATCATGCTACAGTGTAAACCTGATGAGATATCCAGTCTCATCATCCACTGTGACACATTCTAAGTAACAAAGAATAGTAATTCGTATCTCACTTGTATGTATCTCATACATACACGAAGTACTTACTATGATACTTAAGGATAACAATCATCTCATGAAAGAAACATACATAATTAAATGTAAAGCTGATATCCATATATTAAAATGTCAATGTCTCATATATAAAGTAATGGTTTGAGGGCACAAACCCAACAAACGATATTCCTCAAAAAAGCAGGATACGAATACGTTGGGGATACATTGATTTTTTTTCTATTTTTTAATTATATATTTTACCATGTCTAATCAAAGTTGGCATAAAGACACATAATCACACCAATATTATGATATTATCAATAATAACAAAGCCAATGAATAAAATTCAATAACATCTTTGTAAATCAACATTCATCCTCTAGGTTTCAAAGCCCATTTGCTAACTACTAAATAGTTTATGTATTTGTCCCCCAAAAATGTCAATACTATTAGGAAGGGTGCACAAGTAGCCTCAAATATAGGGTTTGAAGCAAAGGTGCATATGCACCATAGGTTACCCACCAATGGTGAATGAAATCAACATCCGCAAACTCTTCTGACCTACTTGAGTATCTGTCACGTGTCCAAAGAGTGTCGGTTCAAGAGAAACTAATAAAAAATTAGGACATGATATTTTGAGTATCGGACACGTGTTGAAAGATTGTTGATGTCGGATACGCTGCCGACACTGATACGAGGGGCAAAAAAGAGTGTCTGTGCTTCATAGACTGCTAATATAATTACATGTGATCTATTTTGTTCTGAAATATTTAGAGCTTCTCCCTTTTTTTTTTTTCCCAATAAGCTACTGCCATTTGCATCCGAGACGAGGTTGTTTACTTGTATCCTTAGCAGGGCCATATAACCTATTTACAATATGCTATGGATTGGCAGACAATTCTTGAACAGTAGTCTGAAGATTATTTATAAGTTACCCCGTTTCTAGATTTTAAGGAACATTTTCTCCATCAATACTATGTTCATTGGGATTGAATAATATATGGAGACATTGGGTGTGTTTGAGTGATGATGTTATGTGATGCTCTTTCCAAACAAAATCTCGATGTTGGCCATTTTTGTGTTTAATTCTCTTATTGACGATACTGTGGATGAGAATCTTGCGGACTGCATTAACTATGTTGTTGGAGGATTGAAGAGCAAGGGAAAAGACGTTAAAGAAACCAAAATTTTCTTGGGACAATTATTGGATTTTTCACTTTCCCTTTGCTCCTTCTGCCTTCTTATGGTTACTTAATCTTTACTCCATCCGTCCCATATTTAGAGTCCATCATTTGGGAACCCAACTTTTTAAGGGGACATCATTTATTACATTAACAAGACTACAAACTTCCAAAATTGACCCTCCTAATATTTGAAACTCCCCAAAAGAATCTTGTCTTCTTTTGTTCATTTTCAATTTAACTAAGGGTAATATTGGAAAGTGGGTGAAAATTATGTCTTGATTTTTCAAAAGTGGATATAATTTTGGGACATCCCAAAATGGAATAGTGGACTCTAAATTTTGGGACGGAGGGAGTATATTCTAAGTTTGTGAAGTTAGTCTCTCGTAACCTTATCACAATTAACAACCAATGGGGACATGTAATGGTAGCATGGTTCAAAGTCGCGGTATCGGTCGCGGTATCGGAGACCGTTGTGATGACTCGGTGTTGCGGCGATGCGGCCTGGTATCGGGCGATACGCTCCGATGCGCTAGATTTAAGGTTCAAAAAAATATGAAAAAATTATGGAAAATTCTAAAATAATAAGAACAGCAAAATTGGCCTAATAGATTTCCACAATACACAATGTACCAATTCTAGAAGCACATCTCATTCAATTCAGACGCTGCAGATCTAATGTCTAATAATTGTACACACATAATTGGATCTAAATTGTTCAATACTACCAAATAATACATATATTACAATAACATGAAGCATCAGTGCCACATGGAGTGTCGTGGGGGTTAGAAATCATCATCGTTGTTCCCACAATAGTGGCACATCGCGATCCTTTTATTCCCCCCAACAGGTGATCCATGATCCCAATCAATGTCTTGCTTTGGAGGCATTCTAAATTAAAAAAATATATGCAATTAGATAATATTTGTCCAACCTTATTTATTTAATTTTTTTTTTTTATGTTGTTAAGATGAGATAAATCTTATTTTATAGCAAAAAGCAAATTACTAGAGCAAAAAACGTAATATTTTAGAGCAAAAACATAAAAAATAAAACACACACACAAAATAAAAAATAAATTACTAGAAAGTACTAACCTAATAACCTAATATTGGGTTATTAAGCAAAAAAAAAATAGAAATTGCGATATATATCTACTTTAAGGCTGTGGTTATTCAGCAAAGCAAAGCATAAAACATTAAACACACACACTCGACACACAATCACACACACACATACTCGACACACACACAAACAGATCGACACACACGACACCACACAGATCGACACACTCGACACACACACAGAGATCGCGACACACACACAATCACACTCAACACACAGAGATCGACGAGAGTATGAGACATACCTTCGGGATCGAAGAAGATGAAGATCCGAAGATCCACATCAGATCTGAAGATGAAGATGAAGATCTGAAGAGAGAGAGATGAAGATGAAGTCACGAGACAAACCTTTAGGAGTTTTGGGAGTTTCCGACAGCAAAAGGTATGTCCTCCCAACATTTTTTTTGCGTTTTATCACCTAAAAAACTTCACGTTTCGGACGATCCGTACCGATTTTTCAATATCTCGTCCGTATCGGCCGAGATATCTCGCGATACACATTTTTTTTTACTCGACTTTAACTCGCCGAGTTGACTCGTATCGGTAACCACCGAAACCGAGTTAACTCGGCCGATACGTCTCGGTATCGACCGAGTTTTCGAACCATGAATGGTAGTAATGATAAGTATTATTTCTAAAGTCAATACTTGTTTGAGACGTTTCTCGCTACTAGGGTTGGCAAATTACCCCGCCTCACCCTTGATGGAATGGGTTTGGCCTTTGGAGTAGGTATAATAGGAGTTAGGGTGGGTTTGGTAGTTCAAAATCAAAACCCTATTGGAGTCTGGGCGGAGTTGGTGCCCATCCCTGAATATCTCTCCATCTTCTTACTGATGTTGTTATGCTCGACTTGTGCCAGTTGGTAGTTTATTGAAATACCGGATACTCAAATAACATGTATTATCCTGTGTAAAGTCGTTTTGGGTCTCTTGGTCTTTATTCTTGTTAATCCTCATCCAAATTGTAATGGAAACGGAGCACATATTTTTGTCCACACTATGGCGGAGGGTATCATGGCCTCACTACTCAATTGTCGCTAGGTTAATTTTTTTTTTTTTGAATTTAAAAAATAATGACTGCATTTTCATAGTTTGAGATTTTTTCATTTAAGCAGGGTAGGTTGGAGTGAACTTGAAGTGACCATTGTTAAATGGAGTAGGAGTACTGTCACACCCCGGTTTTTGGAAAGCCGAATAACCAGTCAAGTACATACCCTGACCAATATTCAACCGCCCAAAACACGGTAGTGAAAATGCCAACACACTTTTAAAATAGTAAATTGTAGTGAAAATCAATAATGTATTAATAACATCAATAAACCCCCCACCCCAATACCACCACCCCCCCCCCCCCCCCCCCCCCCCCCCCCCCCCTTTTTTTTTTTTGAAACAACTTACTAACACATCTGTTCTTCGAGAAACTTCCATCAGAATTAAAATAAATATAAAGATCATTTTTTTTCCTAATAATACGAAAATTTCAATTTCTTTACAACACGGTCAACACTTGGACTGAGCTTCCACACGTCCCAAGGTCCCAAAATTTACAACTCAAAAAACAAAGTCCAACTTATACATGTAGTTCAAACTGTGGCGCCCATAATGCCAATAAAATAAAATAAATAAACTCCCAAATGGAAATAATGTCTACTAAAACTAATAAGCAGTCAAATTCCACACACCCCTTAATCAACACATGCTACGCCTCCAATCAACTTTACTAATCCTGCAAATGATGATCGACTACGCTCCATCCAGAACGTACCTGATTGAGAAACTCAAATGGGTCAGTCACATAACTGGTATGAGTTAAATACTGCTAGTCACACACAGTCTTAGGGATCACTCACGATCCCTTAAACCAACACAACAACACACGAAAGATTGGGCATGAAAGTAGTTCTCCTCACATAACGGGACAATAGATAGTTTCCCTTTTATGTGGGGGCCATATAGTTCCTACTCGAACTAAACTGAATAAATATTTATCCTTCTTAGCTATGGTAGGCTAATACCTGCAAACACATTAGTGGGCCTACCTTCCTGCAGAAATAGAAGTTAGTACAATAAACGAAAACCAAAATTTGGATGCTTTTTATAAAAATTAAGCTAGAATTAGACAACTTAAAACAAGAAAGTTGTTCAGAATTAAATTTCTAAGGAAAGTCATGTTTCCCCGTTCATTAATTCTAAACACGTACGTCAGAAATCAATTATTAAACTTCAACTCTTAAACATGTGATGTTCAACCGATTATGAAAATAGCAAGACGACGTTTTTAGGGAAATTGTAAAACACGAAAGTTGTTCGGATTGTCGTTTTATTTCAGTTTACGCAAATTATCCAATTTACCAATCTGATCCTGTTTATTATTATGTCACAACGTTGCCGAAAACGCTACGTTACACATAGAAGGCTGCGTTTTAAGCCAACGGATACACACAAAAGTTGTTTGATATGGCGATTACTAAACGTTTACTAATTTCTAAGATTCGACTACAACAAGATATAATGAATTACAATACAACCGTATAACCGCAAAATTAAACACCATAAAGTATTTTATTGAATTACAATTTATGCTCACTACCTCGGCCACCCATTCATGGTTCAGCCTACACATATATCCCATGTGTCTCCTAACGTAATACTAACTCGTACTCCGGTCCCAACTCCCATGGGGTAACACTGAGATTTGAGTATACACCGAAAGACTAGTCCTTACCTTCTTGACGTAAATAAAATAATGTCTAAATACTCATGAAGTAGACCAACAAGCCGGGCATACGGCTTAAAATAATGAAGGGTCATCCACATAGTCACTGTCTAATCACACAAGGACGTGTCATCCACGAAGTCGTCGCCTAAAATCATAAGGAGCAGTGGTGAATACTAAAGGATTTCCTAATATTAACTTCTATTAGAAAAAACTTCACGCAGATGGTCACACATTCACCAATTCACGAAATCCAACATTAGATGAGAATTCTTATATCTCAACATAATTCCACGTTAGATCATAATAACAAATATGAGTTCATATAGACACATAAACCAACTCACACACACAATTACAAATCCACGAAGCCCAACATACATGAGAACTACTATGCCTCTAAGTTTAAATACGTTAAGTCATATAAACGAGGACGAAGTCACCCAGAAATATAATTTAGCCAATAAGCACGTTTTAACCTTATAAAAACTGCTACTGTAACTTAAATTTACAGCCCAAACGGTGCAGAATCGGGAAAAACTTAAAGAACGAAAAGTGCGCATAACCACATTTTACATAAGCTATGTGGACAGAACGTCAAAATTCTAAACTCACGATTTTATAAAAATATTTTAGAATTTTCAACTGCTGTTAAATTTTACGAACGAATATGTAATCAATTCGGATTAAGTTCCTCAATCCCTGTATAATTCCCTTGATCCTACATACGTGTTTATCAACTTATAAACATAGGATATTAAAAAAAGCACTTAGATCAAAGCCACGAAGAACAATATAATTTTAGATCCACATGCGTACGTATATTGCAGGGGTTTGAGCACGAATGAACAACGATTAAAAACCCTGATCTCCACGCGTATATATATACATACGTGTATATATATACACCCGTATACACAAAATATTTAACTCATCGATTTTCATGCTAAATCCCACGAAGATTTGGTGACTGACTAGATCACGACGAACGAACTCTATGCGAGCCCGTAATCTCTTCACTTTCTTCCTTTCTTTCTTTTTCTTTTTCTTCTTCTCTCTATTCCCCTCTCTATCTCACGGTCTGTTCTCTATTTCTTTTCTTTTCTTTTTTTTTTTAAATTTTATATGGGCTAGGGTTTTATATATGTATATATACTACACATATATACTATATACACACACAACATATATAAATAACACACATATACATATAAATCCCATTTTTTTGTCTTTGTCACTAAAATACATTCACATATTTAATACTCAGTCCTTAAAAATAAAATAATTATTCAAAGCATGTAGAAAAATTAGGGTTGTCACAAGTACACTTAAGCGGGGTGGAGTTGGTAAAGGGGGACTCCATACCAACTCTACCCCATTGCCATTCCTACTGATTTGCTAGGCCATTTGATTTTCTTTTTGTCACATAATTGATGGAAAGTATTGAGTCGTGACATTTAATTGGTTCCGATGATATCAGACGTTATTCTTAAGATGAATTTTCTTCACTGGGTCGTGGAAGTTGGATTTGATTCAATGTGGCTGTCATTTTTGGTTCCCTACAAATAAGATATACCTCTCCTTTTGCAGTTACTAGATTCTTTATGTAGACAATATAGTTATCATCAGGCTCTAATGCAGTAGGCAAGTTACCTGCCGTGCACATGGTTGCGGGTCCTGTTTGGTAGTTGGAAAATCGAGATTGTGCTTAATAGCAGCAGGAGCGTGAAGTTGGTAATTGACTATAGAGAGCAGTGGAGAAATTGGAGACAGAGAGAAATGAGAGAGGAAAGAGTGATTTAAAAAAGGGCTTGATGTTATTTGAATACAATAGAATTTGACGGAATATTGTTGAATTGGAGCATCTAACCCTTAATCAATTGGCCATAAGTGGAATAGCCCCATGATTTATATACTGAGTATCAAGGCTTTAAATTCCCGATGTGGGATTATAATCTCAACACGCCCCCGCACGTGTGGCATGGCTGAGAGCCAAACACGTGGATTACTGAGATAGGGTAACGTGGAGCACAAGTGGCCAAACTAGGCCTAACAATATCTTGCTCTGATATCATGTTGAATTGGAGCATCCAACCGAAAACCAAGTGGCCATAGGTGGAGTAGCCCCATGATTTATATACTGAGTAACAAGGCTTTAAATTCCCGATGTGGGATTATAATCTCAACATAGGTGCTGGACACTTCGCATACCGGAAGACAAGCCCAACCTTGCTCTGATACCAAAAAAAATCAGAGAAAGGGATAATTTTATTCAATATGATCCCATGTATATGTACTGTTGCAGAGAAGAAAATAAAAGGAAAGAGAATAATGGAAAATAAAGACTAATAAATAGTAATAAAGGTGGTCAACATGACCCATAAATAAGACATAAAATAAGGAATAAAATTCTTGAATTCCAACACTCCCCCTCAAGCTGGGGCGAATATATCGACGAGCCCTAGCTTGTGAAGAGTTGACTGCAGAAGGCCAGGACCAATAGACTTAGTGGACATATCGGCAGTTTGTTCACGTGAGGCAACAAAGCTCGGTGAGATAACTCTTGACTGAACTTTTTCACGAATGAAATGAATATCAACTTCAATATGCTTCGTTCTCTCATGAAGAATAGAATCAGATGATAACATGATAGCCGATTTATTATCACATAATAGAGTAGATGAGCCCCTCATTGGGAACCCCAACTCATCAAGAAGAGAACGCAGCCATATGAACTCACATGTCCCCTGAGCCATGGGACGATACTCAGCTTCAGCGGAAGAACGGGAGATAACTGCCTATTTCTTGCTTTTCCAAGATATTAGGTGATTACCACGAAAAGTGCACAAACCTGAGGTAGAACGTCTATCACTTTTCGAGACCAGCATAATCAGCATCAATATACAGGAAAGACCTGACTGCATTCCTATTTTAAAGAACAAACCAAGACCAGGTCAGGTCTTAAGATACCAAAGAATATGGTACACAACATCCAAATGAGAAGTCCGAGGTGAGTGCATTAACTCACTCACAACACTCACAGCAAAGGTCAAATCTAGTCTTGTATTCGTCAAATAGATGAGACGACCCACAAGACGCTGATATACCGAGGGATCAGGTAAAAACTCCCCCAACTTAGTGGATAACTTTAGGTTTGGATCCATAGGGGAAGAGGACGGTCTACACCCAAGCATACCAGTATCCTGAAGAAGATCCAAAGCATACTTTCACTGGGATAAGGAGATATCTTGGAGTGAGCGAGCTACTTTAATACCGAGAAAATAACGAAGGGGACCCAAATCCTTAATATTAAACGACATACCAAGATCATGCTTCACTCGAGCGATGCCAGTTGCATCATCACCTGTAATAATAATATCATCAACATATACTGAGATAATAATACACCTCCCATGAGACTGGCGACGGATAAAACACGTGTGATTGGAGTGAGACCGAATAAATCCCATGCTAAGAATCACATCACTAAAGCGGCTAAACCATGCACGAGGAGATTGCTTCAGGCCATAGAGAGACTTACGGAGGCGACAAACTTTCCCAGAATACTCCCTCTGAGCCCGAAAACCCGGTGGAGGATCCATATAAATAGTCTCAGATAAATCATCATTAAGGAAAGCATTTTTAATGTCAAGTTAATGAAGTAGCCAAGAATAAGAAGCAGCTAATGAAACCAGAAGACGAAGTGTAGTTAACTTAACCACAGGAGTAAAAGTGGCACCAAAATCCTTACCAGGAACCTGAGTAAAATCCTTAGCAACCAATCGAGCCTTATAGTGATCGATAGTCCCATCCGCTAAATATTTCAGGGTAAAACCCATTTGCAGCCAATCGGTGCGCTCACCTGCTGGAAGAGCAACAAGCTCCTACGTCTGATTTCCTATCTAGTGTTGAATCCCACTTAGGAATCTGGAGAGCCCATGGACAGAACGAGGAATGGAGACCGAATCAACTTGATTAAGAAATGACGGATAAGAAGTAGACAAACCCTGGTAAGAGATACTTGGAAATTGGATGGTTAGTACTATCAGAATGAAGAAAGCGAGCAGCGGGGCGACGGACATGAGTGGGGGTAATGCGGAGAAACAATTTCAGGAGCAATATCTGTAGGTAAAGGAGGAGATGAGATACCTGAATCCGGAGAAGAATCTGGCAGGGGAGCAGACGAGCGTGGACGGCGAGAGTAAACTTGTGATAGATCACTAGAGATAACTGGAGGCAGATGTAGCCTTGAAGGCAGAGATTCATTGGCGGAGTCAAGTTTGGGAACGGGACGTGATAGAGCAGCATTATCGTCCTCAACAGGCTCCGCAGATACTTGCCTTGGTGAGGAAGAACCTGAAAAGAAAGGAATAGTTTCTAGAAAGGTAACATCCAAAGAGTGATATAAGTGACGAGTGGCGGGATCATGACATCGATACCCTTTAGACATGGATGAATACCCCAAAAAGACACACTGAACCGCTTTATTATCAAGTTTGGTACGGGTAGGACTCCTATTTTGGACAAAACAAGTACAACCAAAGACCCGTGGCAAAATAGGAAAGAGAGTACATTAGGCTTAAGCACGTTAAGAGGTGTCTTGCCCTATAGTACTCTACTGGGAGTACGATTAATAAGGTAAGTGGCAGTGAGAACATCCATGTGCCAAAAATATTTAGGAACGCCCATTCCACATAAGAGACATCTAACCACAAACATGATACGACGGTTTTTACGTTCTGCCACGCCATTCTGTTATGGAGTATAAGGACATGTAAGTTGTTGCAGAATCTCATCTTTGTTAAGGGCAGATCTAAACTCATCTGTTATATACTCCATACCATTATCAGACCGACTATTACACACAACAATATGATATTGGGTTTTGATCATGTGCAAAAAATTACTAAAATGAGTAAAGACTTTAGATTTTTTCTTCATTAGATAAACCTAAGTGCAACGAGTGTAATCATCAATAAATGTGATATAATAACGGTGTTGTGAGAGGGCCGTGACAGGTGAAGGCCCCCACACATCAGAATGAATAAGATCAAAGGCACTAGGTGCCCGGTGCATGTGAGGAGTATAGGTACCACACATTTAAAATTAGAATCCTTGCAAGCTTTAGTTAAAGAAAGAAATAACCAACACAAATGCTGAAAATTTGCATGTCCTAGACGAGCATGCCACAACTCTAATGTTTGAAGAGAAAATACATAATTATTGGAGGCTGGCAAAACATTATTTGAGACTGGCAAAATAGAAGCTTGGAGACTGGAGGATGACACTTCAGAAGATGGTGGATCACCAAAGTAGTAGAGACCGTCTCGCTCATACCCCCTGTCAAAAATCTTCTTCGAAGTTTGATCTTGAAAATAACAACAATTGGGTAAGAAAACAACGGCACAATTGTAACTGTTAGCAAGACGATTAACAGAAAGAAGATTATAGGCAAAGTTTGGGACATAATAAACAGAGGAAAGGGTGATGTCTGGGGACAAGCGTGCATCACCCTGACTACGGATGGGAATGGACGACCCATCGGCTATACGGACAGATTGATCAATGGAAGTAAAAAGAGACGTAAAAATAGAATGCTCACCAGTCATGTGGTTATTGGCACCAGAATCAGAATCCAAGAGGGCTTGTCTGACTTACCATGAAGAGCGGTAGGAATACCTGCAGCAATAGCGGCCGTGGGGCCGGAAGATGAGGGGGAAGCACCATCTGTTCTTGTATCAGCCATGAAACTAGCAAGGACAAACAATCGGGAAGAAACCCGAAAAATCACTCGGCCCCAGAAGGGAGTACTACAATCAACAAGTACGGCCGGAAATTCGGTAGGAGATAGGAGCAACTGGAAACTCGGTCACTGGCTAGAAACTCGGCGACAGAGAGGGGCAACCGGAAACTCGGTCACCCAGACCGTAGATGAAGAGCACTATACTGGCTCTTAGCACATCACGAACAGGCCCTAATAGAGGGCACAGGGGCAGCCGAGGGGTTGCGACACCAAGCCAAAGGCTTGGGAGGCTGTGCCGCACAGGGAGAGAGCCCTAGGGGCTGCAGCGCAGTGACTATTGGTGGTGGTGAGGTCGCCAAGGGATGGGTAGGGGTGGGGGGTTGCGGCGAGGCTGTGGTGGTGAGGGAGAGTGCGGCGAGATTGTGGTGGTGGTGGAGGCTGCGTCTCAGCAAAGGGGTGGTGGTGGGTAGGGTAGATTTGTGTGGGGCTCTGATACCACTTGTAAGGCCCAGCCCATTCAACTCCTTAAACCCCAGGTGTTAAGGAGAGGGGAACTAAAGCCTTATAAACCATACAGAAGTGGCATAAATGAGCGATGTGGGACATTCGAACATATATAAATATGGATGGTCCTGCCAAAATAACAACAAAATAAACATAACAGAACAAAAAGTTTGGTTAAATTTATAATATTTGGCCTTCTCTTTGATTCATTCCTTATTTATGCACTACTGATGTTCCTTTTCTGCCACTGCAGACAGTTTCTTTTCTAACCTACTTGTTGAAGAGTTTCGCGGACTATATCAGGCCACATGAAGAAAGCATTTGCAAAAGCATCGTCAACCTGCTTGTTACTTGTTCTGACTCTGTTTCAATTCGGAAGGTGTTTTTTCTTTTTCTGTTTTTAGACTTGTTATAATTGTTACCCCATCTTGTGTGTGTTCAAATGGGTATCTACACTTGTTGGATGCAGGAATTGTTGGTGGCCTTGAAACATGTTCTTGGAACAGACTTTAAAAGAGGTTTATTTCCTTTAATTGACACGCTGTTGGAAGAGAGGTAAGATTTTGACCAAAAAAGTTTGGGTAATTACATTATTAAAGAATTATTTTAGTTGTTTTTGTTTTCCTTTTTTCAGCAAGTTTTTTCATGCCACTTGATGGCAGAACATGGTCCACTGTAAATCTGTTCTCTTGATGTAGAAGTTATGATAGCTGTGTTTCTATCTTTTGTTTCATTCCATGTCTTCTTATTGCCTCAATTTATTGAGATTGTTTTCACATGGTTGGAGATACTAACCTGTGTATATTTTCCTCCAATTTAATCCATCATAAAATTTTTGTTGCCTCAAGTTTGAGATATACAATTGTATGAATTGTGTTCTTTGCTAGTTTCTGGGAACCTCTTACGATGCTATATTTAGTTATTTTTTCTCACGTAGATTGTTATTGTTCCATGTGCAGAACTTTTAGTCTATTTTGGTAAGGTGCAAGCAAATTTTTTACAGTCTTAGATTTGTTGAGATATGTTAATGTACAAGCATGTATAAGCCACCTAGAAGTAGTGGTTGACTTTTTGCAGATAATCTTTTCAAAATTCTTGGTTTAACTGCCAATATCTCTGAATTGGTATCTTCTGTAAAAGAACACGTTTCTATTGATCCTTGATTCATATTGTTTTATTCTATTGTGGTCCTTTATATTTGAAAATTCACTCAATTCAGGTTCAATCAAATATCCTGAGGGGACTCTCTTCTGTTTCTCGTGTTATGGGAACATGAAACCCTATTATGTCTTACATTGTGGAGTGAATTTCCTTTTTCTTTTTATATATGTTCTGGTAAAATTTCTTGTGGGATTGTTAATGCCTTCCTATTTGAATGAGGGTAAGTAATCCATATTTCTTACATGCTAATCCGCATGATTCCTGATACTTGCTTTACTTGATTTCTGTATGTATTGAACACAAATAAGAGTTTGTAGTTGGCGAGTCTTGCACTTACATTTCTTGTTCAGGATAATTCAAAGTTTATCTTCATCCGTGTTAGGGTTCTAGTGGGAACTGGTCGTGCATGCTTTGAGACATTGAGGCCTTTGGCTTATAGTCTACTGGCAGAGATTGTACATCATGTTAGGGGTGACCTCTCCTTGTCACAGGTATTACTTCTCTCTGAGGCTTATGATGCTATAGTATGCTCACGCTAAGTTAGGTGGTGGTGTGTTTTTCTTTTTTCGCCCAAGAAGTTGGTTCCTATTTGCATTGTGGTGCTGTTATGCCTCGAATATTAAATCTCCATCCGGTGTGAAAATAGCCACTTTATCTTATCCCCATGCCTAATTTTGTATCCTACATAAAGTGTAGATGGTATGAGTTATGCGTCTCTGGAAAGTGTTGAGTAATGAACTAATTGCTGTTGGAACATAAGTAGTGGCCAGGAAATTAAATGACACATGAAGTATCGAATGCTCTGATTGGTACGAAATTGCCTATTTTTTTCCTTCCATACTACATGTGCCAATATGGGATATATTGTGTATATATTATATAGAGAGGAAAATCAAAAAAGGAGTAGGTGGTTCCTATTTGCATTGTGGTGCTGTTATGCCTCGTATATTAAATCTCCATCCACTGTGCAAATAGCCCCTTTATCTTATCCCCATACCATTGTATCCTACATAATGTAGATGGTATGAGTATATGTGCCTCTGTAAAGTGTTGAGTAATGAGCTAATTGCTCTTGGAACATAAGAAGTGTCAAGGAAATTAAATGACTTGTGAAGTATTGAATGCTCTGTTTAGTACAAAAGTGAATTTTTTTTTCCGGTACTATATGTGCCAATATGGATATGTGTATGTATGGAGAGAGAAAAATCAAAAGAGGAGTAGTGATGGAGAAAAACATTTGAGTGAAGAGTTATTTGCTATAGAAGTTGAGGAGCGATGGGGTGGCTCCGTCAACCGTCAACTCATGTCCTCATGTACAAAACACCATCTCCAACTTAAAAGTGGAAGCAAGTTACATAGTAAATACTCCCTCCGTCCCATTTTATGTGTCCATCTTTCCTTTTTGGGATGTCCCAAAATTGTTGTCCACTTTCCTAAATTAGTATGTAAATTTTACCTAGTTTCCCAAACTACCCTTCCTTACACTCAACACCAAAAGAAAGCAAAAAAAGAAAGTGCAATGATTATGGGCAATTGTGGAAAGTAGGTATAGATTCATTTTGTCCCCTTAAATAGTTGGATTCCCCAAGATGGACACATAAAATGGGACGGAGGTAGTACTGTATTAGAATGCATTTCAAAATAAGTTGATAATGAATAAGATAATGTAATTGCATATGTGAGAATGCATTCAAAGTTGTCATTCCAAACACACCCTAATCTAATAAGGCCTGTCAACTGTCATGAGAGTTATCCACATCCACGCTTTCCAGTCAATTGAAGGGGAGTTCAGTGGGTGTATGAAGTTTTGCACGTGCACCACTTGAATTCTTAGGCTTTTATCTCAAAGGTGTTTGTATTGATAAGCTATTTCTCACCGCAGCTCACCGCCACTCTACTGATTCATTCTGGGTAGTAGTGAAGGGTTTAGCAGGGTTTGTAGTGTTCAACCTTATAACCTTAACACTATGTGACAATTTATCTACTTCATCAATGCAGACCAAGAAATAGTCTAAGCATGGCTAGGGTCATCAAATATATCCCCACAACTGAGTCAACTGACCCTGTGATAAACGTTTATATTTATAGAACAGTGTTAGTATAGTATTATGAAGCGCTGTGTTATAATATAGTTCATGAACATCCAATTACCAAGGAAAAAAGTGTTGTATTATGTATTATAGGAACTCTAGAAGTTCTATTGTTGATCTCATATCAACTAAGGAATCATGAACAGAGAGAGAGAGGAAGTAAACAGGAAGGATTCTAAAGGAGTTTGCAATGCTATCTAGATTTCCCTGCTGGCAAGTACCGTTGCTTCTGTGGGGTTTCGGGAAGATAATTACCAAATTATGTTAACCTTCTAATTGAAATTTGATATCCCACATCAACCCAGTTACACATTACCCCATTGTGGTGTTAATATAATCCCAAGTTGCTAACCACATGACATAATTACTTAGTTCAGAAGCACCATCCTCTTTCTCTCCAAATTTTCCTCTATCCTTTATCATCCTATATGCAAGGAACAAAATATCGTTTCATTTTGGTCGAAACCACCGAAACTTTACGGTTTCTTGGCCCACCGACACGAATCATCAAGGGAGTCTCAAATTTCCAGAGATTCGACAAGATTCGTGTGTTTCAATGTGTTTCGAACGAAACAGTGACAAGATTCAACTGTGAGGCAGAGAAATGATTAAAGAGGAGAAATTCTGGGGAAATAATTGAAGAAGAGAAATTTGGGGGAAAGATCTGTTTATAAAAACTTGGTCGACATGTGATCTATGTTACACGGACTCTTCTAAGTGTCCGGAGGACACGGGTATGGATTGCCATATCCGACACGGGTACTCTGCCTTTCTTGGCTGAAAATTACACTAAACTACACTAGAAGGATCCTACCCAAGTGTCATACCCATGTCCGCAAAGAGTCGTGTCTAACACTGGTACTTCTCCTATTTAGAAGAGTCCATGTAACATAGCATATGATTCAAGTCAGTTCTTCTTCTTCTTCTTCTTCTTTGCTGGTTCTCTTCGTGGTTTCCTCTTCTTCCTCTTCTTTGCTAGTTTCTTCTTCTTCTTCTTCTTCTTCTTCTTCTTCTTCCTCTTCTTCTTTTTCGCTCATCTTCTTCTTTCTTCTTCTTCTTACTCTGTCGCTGGAGACTATTCTCGTTTGATCGAGAGTAGCCCTAAAGGTAAGAAGGTTCTGTGTATATATCTATATATCTATACTACTATAGAAAGCCATAAGCAGGGCTACCCAAAAAAAAGTCATCTCTCACTTACATTTACACTAACACCAACAAACTATTCCATCCAAATGAAATTATAAAATGCCCTAAACAGTCATTTCCTAATTAAACTAAATCCGACTCTCTTATCACCCAACAACTGTTTTTGTTAGTTTTGAGAGGGTGGACAGGATAAAATCGAACAGAAATATAGTGGGTGGCGGTTACAATTTGAATCATTCACCCTTACAACTTCAACATTCACAACACACATTGCAGTATATATTGTACATATATTATATTTATACACACACTACACCACAGTAAAATCTACATTAATGTTCCCATACATCCCCTGTTATGCATCACAGAAAGGATAATACATGAATTCAACCTAGAGTTTGTTCGCCTCAGTTGGTATTCGGTGGCTTATACATTAACACCGAAGAAAAGCAGAGTTTGAGACTAGTTTGATATAATTTCAGGTTATGTAGATTCCAACTTTAGTTGAATTTTGGAGTGATGGTAATGACTTCTCTTGCCCTCGGTCTCTTGTTTCCTTTAATGAGTAGTGCTGCATTTTTGTGTTATTTTTCTCACTAATGTTAAGATTATTCGTCACGAATTATTTTTTATTGAATGAGTTTGGCACATGCAACGCGTGTGCACGACCGCTAGATATAGACAATGTAACAAAACCATGAAACATACACTAATATTTGGTATTTTCTGTTACACTTTTTTCTCATATACTACTGTGTCCCTTTAATATATAGACGTTAATCTCCACAAATTCATATTTATTCATTGAGTTTATAAATGCTGAATTTACGAATGAATAGAACGCGTTGCACACGCAACGCGTGTGCCCCGACTGCTAGTATATAAGGAAAGGATCTTAAGTGCACTTGGTAGTGTGCATTGGCTTTTAAGCCTAAAAAACCCGCGGGCTGCCCCGCTGACCAGTGCCCCGTCCTGCTGATCCGCGGGTTTTTTAAAAACCAGTGCATTCGGTCAGTGTACTCTACCTAGTGCACTTAAGATCCTCTCCCTATATATATATATAGTCCGGATCTTAAGCGGATCTTAAAAAACGGACCTAAAAGACAAACCGTGTAAAAAGTAAGAATTTCTCACATCTTAAATTTCTCACTTTTTACACGCTTCTCACTTTTTTTTTTGTGAGAAATGCTCACTTTTTACACGGTCCTTCTTTTAGGTCTGCTTAAGATCCGGACTATATATATAATACTTTACTACTTATTAGTTATATAAGTTTTTAACTTATAACTTATAACTTATTACTTATATAAGTTATATAACTAATATTCTTAGAAATATAAAAATTAGTTTAATAAATTTACTAATTAGTGTTATATAATTATATTGTTATTACTAGATGAGTTACATCCTTATAAAAATTAGTTGTAATAAATTTACTAATTAGCTCTTTATGTGCTTATGTGTAACTTTTCTTTTCAATGAATGCTGTTTTCTGTATTCTATGAACTGCTTGACAGTATATTGACGCCTAAATCATCATGTATTTTCAATTTGAACTATATGTTATTGATATAACCATGGTGGTCAAATCGTGAATTGGTTGGCCAAAGTTATGAATCGTGAATCGAATCGAATCGTGAAAAGATTCACACTTTTTTTTCGAAAATAATGGATACACATAAAAACACATACATTGGTTAAATGGACAAAATAATAATGTAACAATAGATTTCATGCAAATGCAACATCAAAGTTCAAAATTCAAAAACTAGTTCATCAAAGTTTAGGGTTAGAACAAAAAAACTATCACTGACAATCATTTAGCATTCATCACTATCAATATCATCATCAACATCAAGCAATTCTTCCCTCCCAATATCTTCTTCTTGAATAGCTTGTATCTCTTCTTCCTCATCGTCTTCAACTTCAACCACTTCTTTCACTTTACCCATCTTGTTGAGATCTCTGGGCCCTTTAAGAGGAATAGTACGAAGTATGATTTATAAATTAAGTGAAGGACTAAATTAAAAACAAATGGAAATGTGCTACCTCTCTTCCTCTTTCTGTACATTCTCCCTCTACAACTTCAAAACACTCGCTCAGATCCATCCATGCGGTGTTCGCAGGTAGAGTAGGATCTTCTCTCTTTGTTATCCATTCATCATCGGATTCCATATCTGATAGAGAAATAGGATCATAAACATCTCCTTCCTCTACCCTTTTTGGTGTCTTGCTTCCAACCGTAAATTATACTTCGTAAAAACAAGTGCATTAAGTCTTTGTTGCTCCAATCGGTTTCTCCTGTTAGTATGCACCTATTAAAAACTTAAAATGAATAATTTTGAACAAACACTACATCTCTTCCTATTCCTCCACTTTAATATGTTGTTTAATTATTTTATACCTGATCAAATGTACTCCAGTTTCTCTCACATCCTGTAGCACTATAGAGTGAGGCTAAGGATGCGAATGGAAAGGTCTTGAAGCTCTTTGCAACCTCCTCCAAAGGACTCCCACCACAATGCTATCAAGTATTAACAAAGACTAATTACTTTCTAACCCAAAAAAATTATTATTTGCTAAGGAGATAAAAGCTATCATTAAATCTTTACCAGGTTGTTTCTTATCCCTCATTTGGACAGCCATAGACATCCCAAACATCTTTTTTGCATTGTGGAACATATCTAGTTGTCTATCCACCCTTGCTAGTAATTCAGGAGTGGAGCACATCTTCTCAATTGTCTCATAAAGTCCTTTCTTTATCTCAAATCCGCATTAAAATCAGGAGCATAGTGAAATCTACATTGATTGATAATTAACTAGTAAAATCGTCATAAAATAGTAAAGTAACACTGGAAGAAACTATGTGACCATGAGTTACCTTGGATTGAGATAGTAAGGTTCAATTAATCAATTATAAGCTTTATATGTGCATACAGTTTAGTTTGAAGTTATGTTTCCACAAGTTTCTTAGTGTTTCCAATTTTTTCCGGTGTTTCCATATATTTCCGTTCCGTTTATGAAAAGTTTCCGTTTCCGGGAACACCGAAACCCTACACCGAAACGAAATTTTGATCCTTGCCTATATGAGGTTGCTCTCCTTCACAGAAACTGTGTAAGATACGTGGTCCTCTTTTCATCTCCCTCTTGCCCTGCGGACAGCACAGAATTCTACTTTTTTTTAAAGGTTGAATACATCTTTTGACAGAAGCAATGAAAATACTGGAATCTTTAATAGTGTTCGGGACGTAAAGCACAAAACAGCCTTTTAGCAAAAAGAGAAAGAAAAGCAATCTGGTGGTTTAGTAGCACCTTGGATGTTGCCACACTTGTGCGCTAAATTATTTGAATAGCTTGAGCTTAATAACCTTAAGTTCTTGGAACCATCATTTCATGCTAATGATCATCTTTTTCTCTTGATGATAAAAATTTAATCAGACAGTAAAGAAGAGATAAAGTCTCAATCTCTAGTCAAACTTATACCCTTCTCATTGTTGCAATTCACATTATTATGCTGGCATAGATTTTCGCTGGAATTGCAAATTTTTTCCTATGTATTTGTCGCTTTTGGCACTTGAAAGCATATGGATTGACTATTCAGTTGTAATTCAAATGAAATAGCTTAACTTTTGACATTTTTGTAACTTTGTCTTGCAGTTATCCAGGATTATTTACTTGTTTTCAAGCAACATGCACGATGCTTCACTGTCACTCAGTATTCATACCACGTGTGCTCGCTTAATGTTGAATCTGGTGCATGCTCGAATCACATTTCTTGAAGAGATTAAAAGATTCATGTTACCGTCTTTAAGGCTTGAAAGTACTGGATATGTCTGTGGCTAGCTACTGGTCTAATGAGTTGACTTTTTCTATTGTGGTTTTAGGTGGAGCCTATTTTTGAGAAAGGTGTCGACCAGCCATCTATGGATGAAGCACGGGTTTTGCTGGTACAAGTTTTATAATGCCTTTTATTTTTTCGTCTAGAAGTGGTGTGCTTGTGAATGTACTTTTTTTTTTTGTAATTATTTTTTGACGATGAGGGAACCTCTCCTACGGACCACCTACTTGTGAATTTGCATATTTTTCTTCTTTGGAATAACATTTGCTTACCTTTCTTTGTAGGGGCGAATTTTGGATGCTTTTGTTGGGAAATTTAGTACTTTTAAGCGTACGATTCCTCAGGTACTTAAAAAAAGGCTGATTTCAGATGCTGTAACTACCCTACTAAATTTTCATGGGTCATCGTTTTGATGTTTAAACAAATTAATTTTTAGTAATCTATTTAGGTTTTTTGAGAACTCCAAGTGTGGGGGTGGTCCAGTGGCCCACTGGCCATGGGTCACTAAGTAGTTCAACTTTGGGGCGGACGCCGATCTATGACTGATAATTGGTCAGCCAAAGAGAAATTATTTTAAGAATGGTTATATTTTGTGGTGACTCACTTGCCTCATTGGTTTTGATGATTTTTTGGACGAGGAATTTGGTTGATAGATATATGGGGAATATCTAATGCGCCGTACCTACCTCTCCTCGATATCTGCATCATTGATTTATTTCACTTTTGACTACCCAACCCAACATCTGGAACTTTAGCAGCATTTTCCGAAAACAAGCCAGTTCTTTTAGTTGCACAGCTCTGTTAGTAGTTGACTTGGATATTAGAAGACAGCACATTTTCTTGCATCTATGAATTCCATTTCGTTTAACATTTCTCTTATTGTGAAGGACTTGGAAAACTTGGCCATTTCACTGTGCGTGGTAGATGTAGTGCTATGAAATTCTATTTCTAGGCTTCATCAAACTTGTGTATTCCGAAAGTACATCAAACGTATATGAAACATACTACAAGAAGTAGCATAGAAGTGCTTTCAACAAGCATTTTCATCATGACTGTTATAATCAGACAGATACCAATGAAATTTACTAGATTAGAATCAAGAGAAGTGCCATTAACTAAAGATCAAAAATAGAAATTATGGTGTTTTGAATGGGTAGGGATAAAATCTTAAATACATGAAGCAGCAGATGGAAATCTATAAAGCAAACGAAGGAATTTTTCCTGGCAAAAAGCAAAGAAAACGAAGAAAAAAAGCGAGAACTTAATAGAAATGAGAGAGAACTAAAGAACCTGAAAGCGTCACAGGCAGCGGATGAGAGAGGAGAGAGTATGTAGCTGGGCTTCCAATCGATAAACCACATATTGTAAATAGGGGTGGGGGACCCAATTAGATTCTTGGACTTATGGCTTGAAAGCACCTCTTTTCAGTTACATTCAAATCTAATTGGCTTGCCTTCATTTGTTTTTCTCATGTATTTATTAGTTTTATAATACATCCCTACAAGGACTCCCGAGTTTCATTGATTTATAAAGAGAACTGAATACTGACATTGGTGTACTGGAAGTCTGGAGTTTCATTTTTGCCGGAGTGCTCTGAATCCTGCTGTAAATGAAGAAACAATCTGAAATTTGTTGGAAAATTTGCCCGTTTTCTTTGAGATGGATTTTAAAAGTACTAGTTAAAGGCTCAATGCAACTTGTAGAATTGATGCTAAAAATATATAAAAGTGAAGATGGAAACTAGAGACCCTAGAAGACAGACAAGTTGAATTGTAAGATCAATAAGGGCTTGAAGTAGTGATAAGAGTTGGTCCCACTTCGTTTTTTTTTTTCAACGATCGGCCTTCTCTTTTTATTGGTCTGAATTATTGCATGAATGAATATTTTTACATGCCCATATTCAATTCAGCTTGGCATATGAGGTTTATTGCACTTAATACAATTGTTCATATTTTAGAACCCAAAATTGTTTTCATTTTGGTTCTTGGATCCCCTGAAAGGGGCTTATAATTATTACCATGCTCGTAGATTTCTTTAAATGTGCACCAGCTTAGTGCTTCCCGTTTTGTTTATTAGCTCGGCGTTGTTACCCGCTCTTGATAAATTCTTTTGGGCAATTATTAGATGTTTCTTTTTTCATGTTTGTCAATGTTAATTGATTCTATTTTGGTGTTAGTTACTGGAAGAGGGAGAGGAAGGAAAAGATCGATCTACATTGAGGTCAAAGCTTGAAATCCCAGTGCAGGTTATTGTGGAAACTTGTGCCTTTTATGTTAATATATATAAGTTCTGCTTGCAAAAGAGATTCCCTTTGTGGAATATTGGTGCTCTATTTCCTCTTAAGCAAAACAGGATTCTCTCGTCTCCAGTTTATTGTTTTTCTCTCCTTTTTGATACCATATCATTTGGTTGCAGGCAGTTCTAAATTTGCAGGTTCCTGTGGAACATTCTAAGGAAGTTGGTGACTGCAAGCATCTGATAAAAACCTTGGTTATGGGTAACTAATCATTTTCCATAAATTTTTTTTTTTGGGTTCTTTTTCAAAACTACACTAGTGAGAATAACGACTGTTGATCATCAGGAACCTCCAATGCCTGAGATTATACATTGCTAAGAAAAAATATAATTACCTCATTTTACTTCTTTTTAAATTACTTCTAGGATACAAATAACCTTCGTATTTCTTCAGGAATGAAGACTATAATCTGGAGTATCACTCATGCACATTTACCCCGATCGCAGGTCTATGAATTCTTCAATTCTAAGGGTTTGCATTGGTGTTCTGATTTTTTGGTATCTTATTTTGGGTCCTGCTGGTTTAGGTTTCATCTTCTACACATGGGACACCTCCTCAAGTTCCACCATCATCCAATCCATCGGTGCCTCAGCCATTTAAAGGAATGAGAGAAGATGAGGTATTGTCTTGCGCAAGTATACCATTATGCACTAAAGCCATTGAATTGACCTTGACTGTCTTACTGTTTGTTGTATCCTATTCCCATATTTTTCTATTGCTTTTTGGTACTTCGGGGCTATAGATCTCTTTCTGCCACACATATGTATTCAATTGATAGTTGCCCCCTCTCTAATATCACGTCAATTAGATTTGGAAGCTTGTACCTGTGGCATAACTAATGTAGTTCAGTGTTGGCGAATTTTGGCAGGTATGGAAAGCCTCTGGTGTTCTAAAGAGTGGTGTACATTGCTTGGCCCTGTTTAAGGAGAAAGACGAGGAGAGAGAAATGGTCCATCTGTTTTCCCAGATTTTGGTCATTATGGAACCTCGAGATCTTATGGACATGTTCTCATTGTGTATGCCAGAGCTTTTTGAATGCATGATCAGCAACACTCAGCTAGTCCACATCTTTTCTGCGCTCTTGCAAGCCCCTAAGGTTTTCCGGCCGTTTGCAGATGTTTTGGTAAATTTTCTTGTAAACAGCAAACTCGATGTTCTGAAGCATCCCGATTCACCCGCGGCCAAACTAGTTTTGCATCTCTTTCGGTTTTTATTCGGTGCTGTTGCTAAGGCTCCTTCAGATTGCGAACGTATTTTACAGCTTCACGTGCCCGTTATCATGGAAGCTTGCATGAAAAATGCAACAGAAGTTGAGAGGCCACTTGGGTATTTGCAGCTTCTTCGTACAATGTTTCGAGCACTTTCGGGAGGTAAATTTGAGCTTCTGTTGCGGGATATGTTACCCACCCTCCTACCCTGCCTGAATATGCTCTTGGCCATGCTCGAGGGGCCCACTGGGGAAGATATGAGGGACCTTTTACTGGAACTTTGCTTAACCCTTCCGGCACGGCTAAGTTCACTGTTGCCACACCTTCCCCGTCTTATGAAGCCTCTCGTTCTCTGTCTTAAAGGAAGTAATGATCTAGTGAGCTTAGGTTTAAGGACACTCGAGTTTTGGATAGATAGCTTGAATCCTGATTTCCTTGAACCAAGTATGGCGAATGTGATGTCCGAGGTAATCTTAGCATTATGGTCACACCTGAGGCCAGCGCCCTATCCTTGGGGTGGGAAATCATTGCAACTTCTCGGCAAGTTAGGTGGTCGTAATAGACGTTTTCTTAAAGAGCCTCTAGCACTTGAGTGCAAGGAAAACCCAGAGCACGGGCTTCGATTAATTCTTACATTTGAGCCCTCAACCCCCTTTTTGGTGCCTCTAGATCGTTGTATAAATCTTGCTGTTTCGGCTGTCATGCACAAAAATAGTGGCGTGGATGGTTTCTACCGAAAAGAAGCTCTGAAATTCCTTCGTGTATGCTTATCGTCTCAACTGAATTTACCCGGAAATCTTGGTGATGAAGGGTTGACGCCTAGGCAGTTATCGACCTATTTAGTTTCCCCAGCGGATGTATCTTGGAGAAGATCCGAGACATCGGATATAAAGGTTAGCTTGATGAGGGTCTTGCTGCTGCTTTTGTTGTAAATCTCACTTATCAGATGGTTCTTCTTTATTTTCAAAACTTTGTTGAATATACTTGGTGGTATCTGTTTTTTTGCTTCGTCCATGTAGAACAATGTAATCATTAGTGAATATACAAGTTAGTTGGTTTTCTAAATTCTTTCTCCTGCATTAGTTTGTGCCATAAGATTTCTCCAGTCACGGCACTCCAAAAATTTGCAATTGCTCTTTCTGGATTCTAAAATAGTATGCAGGATCGTGATTTTAACGCTAGTCTTTCAATTCAATTTTGTAACTGGTTGAGATCTATTGTCCCTTTTCAAAATGTTTTTATTTTCCTTCTAGAAAGACAATTTTGTTTATGTTTTATTGACTCTCCAGGTTCTTCTTGTTTGTTCAATATTAGTCTTAGATTATACAGGAATAATACACTATATTCGTTCGTTTACTTGTCTGATTGTTGTCATCTAATTAATTTATTTAGTATACTTTTTTGACAATTTATTGATTAATTTTTTATTTCTTACAGGCTGACTTAGGTGTCAAGACAAAGACCCAACTTATGGCTGAGAAATCTGTTTTCAAGATTCTCTTGATGACGATCATTGCTGCGAGTGCAGATCCCGATTTACTTGACCCCAAAGACGAATTTGTTGTTAATGTTTGCCGCCATTTTGCTATGTTATTTCACATAGAAAATTCCTCATCTAACCCTTCAACTTCAACTGCCCCAGTTAGTGGTTCCAAGTCGAGAAATAGTAGTTGCTCTGATCTGAAAGAGTTGGACCCTCTGATCTTTTTGGACGCATTAGTAGATGTGTTGGCAGATGAAAATAGACTCCACGCTAAAGCGGCTCTTAGTGCACTGAATGTGTTTGCCGAAACACTTCTTTTCCTTACTCGATCAAAACATACTGAACTTATGTCTAGAGGTGGCCCGGGTACTCCTATGATTGTGTCTAGTCCGTCAATGAGCCCTGTTTATTCACCACCTCCGAGTGTCCGTATTCCTGTTTTTGAGCAACTTTTACCTCGTCTTCTTCATTGTTGCTATGGGAGTACTTGGCAAGCACAGATTGGAGGAGTTATGGGGCTCGGTGCTTTGGTCGGAAAGGTCACAGCGGAGACTTTATGCCTCTTCCAAGTACGTATAATCAGGGGTCTCGTATATGTTCTCAAAAGGCTTCCAATATATGCCAGTAAAGAGCAAGAGGAAACGAGTCAAGTACTCACTCAAGTTCTTCGTGTGGTGAATAATGTTGATGAAGCCAACAGTGAAGCACGCAGGCAAAGTTTTCAAGGAGTCGTTGAATTTCTTGCATCGGAGCTTTTCAATGCCAATGCATCTGTCAGTGTGAGAAAGATTGTGCAGTCTTCTTTGGCACTTTTGGCTAGCAGAACAGGTAGTGAGGTGTCTGAGTTGCTTGAACCTTTGCATCAACCCTTGCTTCAGCCTCTAATAGTGCGCCCCCTCCGGTTAAAGACTGTTGATCAACAGGTAATAAAATTAGCCGATGTTGTGAAGAGTTCACTAAGAGCTTCTTTGGGATAGTTTTTTTGGTGTTGGTTAAAAAGTTGTGACCATTTGGATTAGATTTTTTCCACAGCTTTTTAGAAAATCTAATTCCTTTTTAGAAGCTGAAAAACAGCTTTATGAAAAGCTCCAATTTGTAGATTATATTCCAAAAGGTGGTTATTTTATAAGCTAGTGCATACGGGATCTAAATCTATTTACTATCTTAATTGCTTGGTGTTTAGGTTGGGACCGTTACTGCTTTGAATTTCTGCTTGGCGTTGAGGCCTCCTCTTCTTAAATTGACTCAAGAACTAGTTAATTTTCTGCAAGAAGCACTTCAAATAGCCGAGGCTGACGAAACTGTTTGGGTTGTGAAGTTTATGAACCCAAAAGTAGCAACATCATTAAATAAACTTCGCACAGCATGTATTGAGCTGCTATGTACGGCAATGGCATGGGCAGATTTTAAAACACAGAACCATTCTGAATTGCGTGCAAAGATCATTTCCATGTTCTTCAAGTCCTTGACAAGTAGGACTCCCGAAATTGTTGCTGTTGCCAAGGAGGGCTTGCGGCAGGTTTGTTGTACTTATCACTTGATGTGCATTTCGTTTCTGTTTGCATCTGACAGACTGACAGCATTTATTCCAAATAATACGGAGTGGCAGCCTCTGTGTGATTGCCTGCCTATTAAGTTTTCCTGTATATATGTGACTTGATGCGGTGATTTTCATCAAGTGGTTATTGGGAATTATTGTTGATGGGTTATGAATGATGGTTGACCTCATGGTGGGTCATCCTGTTAAATTAGGTTTCAATAGTAGATGTACAAGCTCATCGTTCTCCTTAACATTCTTATAAACTTTAATGGGAACTGGCTTATTGGTATGGAATATTTTCAGTTAAATATCATCATTTTCCCATATTTTGCTTTGAGATTATTTTTATTGGTTTCATCTTTTTCAGGTTATTTTACAACAAAGGATGCCCAAGGATCTCCTTCAAAGCAGCCTGAGACCAATACTAGTAAATTTGGCACATACCAAAAATCTAAGCATGCCTCTTTTGCAAGGTCTGGCCCGCTTGCTGGAACTTCTGTCCAACTGGTTTAATGTTACCTTGGGTGGTAAATTGTTAGAACACCTTAAGAAATGGTTGGAACCTGAAAAACTTGCGCAGTGTCAGAAGTCTTGGAAGGCTGGAGAGGAACCTAAAATAGCTGCTGGTAATCATCTAGTTTTGGTCCTATTAACATTAAATTTGTGAATATACATGGATGCATATTTATGGTGACGGTACATTTTTGCAGCTATTATTGAGCTTTTTCACCTGCTTCCTCATGCTGCCGGAAAGTTCCTTGATGAGCTTGTAACCTTGACTATCGATTTGGAGGCTGCTCTTCCCCCAGGACAATTTTACAGTGAGATTAACAGTCCATATCGGCTTCCACTAACAAAATTTTTGAACCGTTATCCAGCGGCGGCTGTTGATTATTTTCTCGCTCGTTTATGCCAGCCAAAATACTTCAGGAGGTACGGATAAATGCCTGGATGAAGAGCCCATTGGATAGCCTTTTTGGGGCCAAAAATCGCTTATATGTGATTGTTTAAAATAGTTGTGACCGATTGGATAAAGCTTTTTTGCAGCTTTTTAGAAAATCTGATTTCTTGTTAAAGCTAAATAAACAGCTTTTTTTAAAAAGCTTTTGTAACTTTTTAAAAATTATCTTATTCCAAAAAGTGGTTCTTTTAAAAGCTAACACAAATGGTCTCAAAGTTGTGCACATTTGGTTGACTTGCATTTTGGTTTATTGACCTTCATTTTCTTTTTGGTGGCAATTTTTGGTATAATCCAGGTTTATGTATATATTGCGTTCAGATGCTGGTCAGCCATTGCGAGAGGAACTTGCAAAGTCACCAGAGAAGATACTCTCAAGTGCCTTTCCTGAATTCGTGCCAAAATCTGAAGCATCAGCGGGTCAGGGATCTGTAGGCGGGGATGACAGCCTTGCTAGTCCTCCGGAGAGTTCTAATCCGCCGCCCGTGACCCCAGGGGCAATGTCAGATGCTTATTTCCAGGGACTTTCTCTTATTAAAACTTTGGTCAAATTGATGCCTGGTTGGCTGCAGAGTAACCGTGTTGTCTTTGATACTCTAGTATTGCTGTGGAAGTCATCTTCAAGAATTGCCCGCTTGCATAACGAACAGGAACTGAACTTGGTGCAGGTGAGTTTACATCCTTCTACGCGGGTATTTTTGATGTTAGACACTTTGTTTTTCACTATGAAAAATTACTACACACGGAAGAGGGCACACACTATGTCTTCTCAATTTTCGATGTTCTTATTCTTTTTTGGAGTCTTCATTCTCTTCAGTAATTCATTTTTATGCCAGCTGTTATTATGTACGCCATTCTTTTGTGAATATTCTTTCACTGTTAATATATGAAGTTCTCGCTTTCTTAGCATTGATTTCTGAGCTGTTCCTTTGTGAATTTTCTTTAACTGTTGATATATTAAGTTCTCTCTTTCTTAGCGTTGATATCTGAGCTCTGTTTTGATTCATAATGAGATCACGAGTTGGCCATATTGATTTCAGTGCGCCTGATCCATATGAAGGGCGCGATGCCTTAATCTTTTGTCTTTTTTCTGTTTTCACTAGCGGGGTTGTGGTGCATTGTTGACAAGGATCAAAATTTTGTTTCGGTGTAGTGTTCCGGTGTTCCTGGAAACGAAAACTTTTCGGAAATGTTTCGGAAACATGTGGAAACACCAGAAAAAGATGGAAGCATTAAGAAACATGTGGAAGCATTAAAGCACATGTAAAACTAATAATTGATTAATTGAACCTTTTATAGGTCCATATATATAGTTACGTTAATAATATCTAGTTCAAATTGAAAATACATAATGATTTAGTCGTCAATCTACTGTTAAGCAGTTCACAGAATATCAATGATTATTATAAAAAGACATTAAATTTGTTTAATACCAAATTTTGACTAATTACTAATTAGTATAATTACAATTAGTTTAACTTTAATCTTTATTCTTTAGTATAAATAAATTATTAAGCTTTTTAGTATAACATAAAGTTACTAAAATATCTTGCTTAAAGTTACATAAATATATACATATATAGAAGAGTGATGCTATTTTTCCCAAATTTTTTTCCCAAAAGTGTTTCCCAACACGTGGTAGTGGGCCTAGTTGATTTTGATTGGTTGATGTTGAAGTGATCCCACCATTATTGAGGAGGGTCCCACTGCCACATGTGTTGGGAAACACTTTTTGGGAAAAAAATTTGGGAAGCATAGCATTACTCTATATAGAATATATGTACACACATATATATATATATATGTATATATATAAAGGCAAATCTCATACCACACTCGGCACACAGAGAGAGAGAGAGAGAGAGAGAGAGAGAGAGAAGAAGAGGACCAGCGATGAAGAAGAAGAGGGAAGAAGAAGGAAGAAGACCAGCGACAGAGAAGCGAAGATCAGCAAAGAAGAAGAAACCCTGATTTCCCCAATTTTCCCCAATTTTGATTCGATCCATGTGACTGTTTAGTTGGAAACATATGTGTTTCAGATGAAACACAATGAAACGAAGACGTTTCGTGCGAAGCACTGGAATTTCACAATTCTACCTCTGTTTCGTGTTGGTCACCGGCAAAACCGAAAAGTTTCGGTTGTTTCGCTCGAAACGAAACAAAATTTTGTTCCTTGGTTATTGATTGGGCATGTTCCCGAGTCCCGACAGCCACATAGTTCATTGATTTTACCAAGTCTCCTTTACCTACCCGTAAGTTCTGTGTTCAAACGAAGTGTCAATACACATATTGGCCATGTAGTTGAACATTCATCTTTGCATAGGGAACTGTACTGTTATACTAGTTCCACGCTCCTATAAGAACAATAGAACACGAGGTGTCCAACAATACAATTCCCGAATTTAAACATTGGTTTTGTGGCTACTTATGTTTGATTTCTTTCTTATGATGGACAATTCGCTTTCGTATGTGAATATGTAGTCACGATGAGTGATATTTTCGAGAACGGAATTATGTTGAATTTTTTTTATGTCAACAAGCATTGTGCTCTTATTTTCAAAAGTGAGCAACAAGACTTCTAATGTAGGCGCCCAAACAAGAGTAAAAGACATATTTGGCCACGAGAATTGTCCAACATTCCCCTAGTTGATTGCAAAAGTAACTAAATTTTCCCAGTGGACTATTATTATAAACTTATGCTCAAATGTCAGCCTACTTGTTTTTACCTATTTATAGTGCTCTCTGATCCTCTTTCCTATGTGATTGGTGTACAGGTGAAAGAAAGCAAATGGCTTGTCAAATGCTTCCTGAACTACTTGCGACATGATAAAACCGAAGTCAACGTTCTCTTTGATATTCTCTCTATCTTCTTGTTCCATAGTCGCATTGATTTTACTTTTCTGAAGGAGTTTTATATCATTGAGGTATGTTTACTTTTGAGACTAACACAATTACTCCATTTTTTGTTAGTACTCGGTCGCGAGTTCATCATTGGATATTCACTCGTATTGTCTCTCAGGTTGCTGAGGGCTATCCTCCCAACATGAAGAAAACTCTCCTTTTGCATTTTTTGAACCTATTCCAATCAAAACAGCTAGGCCATGATCACTTGGTCGTTGCCATGCAAATGCTCATTCTTCCAATGTTAGCTCATGCCTTTCAGAATGGCCAAAGTTGGGAGGTTGTTGACACTACTATCATAAAAACAGTTGTTGACAAGCTTCTAGATCCTCCAGAAGAGGTGAATGCTTTGTCTAATTTTGTAGTTTTAGAACCTGTTTGGGTTGGCTTCTGAAATAATCACTTTTTTGATTTTTTTTTTGTTATGGATAAGCTACAAATTGGACCTTTTCAAAAAAGCTGCTTTTTAGCTTTAAAAAGGAATCATTTTTTTTTTTGGGTTGAAAAAATTATGAAAAAGTTAATCCACGTGACCAGAGCTTTTTAAGCAATTTCTATAACTGATTGTTGTCCTTGAAAAAATCTATCCCAAACGAGCTCTTATTGTTTTAGCAATTGTTTTGATTGATTCTTTCATTATTTAATGGTGTTCTTTTGCATTCTTGATTTCATGGTTGTTATTTGTTATCTTTCATAGGTCTCTGCCGATTATGATGAACCTTTGAGGATAGAACTTTTACAGCTTGCCACTTTGCTTCTTAAGTATCTTCAAAGTGATCTCGTTCATCATAGGAAAGAACTCATCAAATTTGGTTGGAATCATCTCAAACGTGAGGACAGTGCCAGTAAGCAATGGGCATTTGTCAATGTTTGCCACTTCCTGGAGGCCTATCAAGCTCCTGAAAAAATTATACTCCAGGTACTGTGAGTATATAAACACAACAAGCTACATATATGCATTGCTGGCTATCATGCTATTTCTTGTGACTAATTTTCCATACAATGGTAAACATTGATTTTTGACAGTGAGTGTTCGATCAGCTAAGAAATTCATAGAGTTTTCTTTCTAGAACTTGAATCTCAAATTTTCCCTACCCCTAACATTTTCAATAGGAAGTCATTAGGTCAAGGCAAAGAGTGTCACCAATGACTTCACTGAAGTACAAAGTGAATATGACTCAATTGTGCTTACTGCTTAGTATAATTTAAATTTCAAATTAAAGAAGAACCTATTTGAAATCTCCATGATGATGTGGTTACTGGTTGATGTTGTGACAGCAGACTGTGGTCTGTCAAGAGAAGCTTGATTAATTAGTCTACAGAAAGTGATTTATTAGACAAAACACAACGGGGTTTCCAACTAATGAGAGAGTTTCTTCACTCATAATTTTTCTGTTATATAGTATTTTCAACCATCACTTCTATTGGTATGTAAGATCTGTGAATGAAAAATGTTCTGTAAATTTTGTCTTCCGCCTGCCAATCCTCCTTCCCCCTTCCCCCCCCCCCCCCCCCCCCCCACCCCATCCTCTTCGCAAATTTTGTGTGCCCTGTATGCAGGGGTGCACTGCAGGGTGCTGATAATGATCCTTAACTTACCTGGAAAAAAGAACAAGATTGACCCGTTATTTTCTTGATCCATAGCGCTTGACGAGTTTCTGACCAGATAGACTTACTTTCAAGGTTGTAAGTCAAGATTTGTCGTGGAGATCGTATTGTACCTGTGTGAACTCTAATCAGTGCACAGTGTCCAGTTTTTATTACTTATGGAAATTGGTTGGCAATTATTGTTGTATTTGCACTTTGCAAGCATCATGCTGAGAACATAGTTCTGCATTCTGCCATGCATTGGTTATTTTGGATGTGGAAGCATATTTCTGCATTCTGGCATGTTGAGAACTATTTTTTGTCTTACCTTCTAGAAGGTTTAGGTTAGTTGAGAGTTCTCTTCTATTTACTTCTTGATTTGTTAGTAATCACTTTTGAAGATAATTCTGCGTGATTTAATAATCATTTCACTGCTACATAAATTAATTATCATACTGGCAAACACTTGCAGAATATAAAGGAAAGAAAGTATCATGCTGATGGTAAGTTGTAATCGCAGGTTTTCGTTGCGCTTCTCAGAACTTGCCAGCCAGAGAATCGAATGTTAGTCAAGCAAGCCCTTGATATATTAATGCCAGCTCTTCCACGAAGATTACCTCAAGAGCCGCGTATGCCAATATGGATACGTTACACGAAAAAAATTCTGGTCGAGGAGGGTCACTCTGTTCCTAATTTGATTCACATTTTCCAACTAATTGTCCGCCATTCGGATCTCTTCTACAGCTGCAGAGCACAGTTTGTACCTCAAATGGTAAATTCTCTTAGTCGTCTTGGATTGCCGTATAATACTACTGCAGAAAACAGGCGTCTTGCCATTGAACTTGCTGGATTGGTTGTCGGTTGGGAAAGACAAAGGCAAAACGAAATGAAAGTGGTGAATGACAGTGATGCCCCTAACCAGAATACTGATGGGGCTAGTCATGGCTCTACTGGTGTTGAGCCTAAGCGCCCAATGCATGGACCCACATTTCCTGAAGATTCGAGTAAGCGAGTAAAGGTTGAAGCTGGTCTTCAATCCCTCTGTGTTATGTCACCAGGCGGTGCCTCGTCGATTTCTAATATAGAAACCCCAGGTTCTACGGGCCAACCCGATGAAGAATTCAAGCCGAATGCAGCAATGGAGGAAATGATCATCAATTTTCTCATAAGAGTATGACTTCTCTTTATAAATTTTTAATACTATCAGTAAAGTTTTACTTATTTGCATACTTCCTGATTTCTTTTGGACCGTCTTAAATTCAAGGGTGAATTGGTGATAAATCCATTCTAGGGTAATGTTTTAGTATTAGGTCCAACAAGCAAAAATTTTTAGTCATACGTCATCTCTCCCTTCAATTGACTAAACTACTCCCACCATTTTGCTAAAATTGCTCCACAATAGGCGCGACACCACCATGGACTTCGACGACCTTGCCGGACGTCCGACCACCTTACCGGACCTCGTCTGAGCTCCGACGACCTCGTCTGACCCTATTAATAGTTTTTCCAATGCTTTTTTCCCACTTCAAAAGTTCGTAACTTCCAATCTGCACATTGTTTTTAGGTGGAATTATATTTCTTACATCTACTCGACGAGATCTGCCAAGTAAGTAGCATTGTTTGTATGAAATTCTGAGGGGAAAAAAAAGTTGTGAAATTTCACTAAAAAAGTTGTGAAATTTTGGAGTATTAATTATGTATTGTTTGGAGTATAGAAGTTGTGTGGTCGAATGAGAGAGGATGAAGAAGTTAGATCTAGAAAGAGGAGAGAGAATTAAAAAACAGATCTAAAGAGAGTTTCAACACTAAAAAAGTAGTGAAATTTAAAAAAATTTTTTTTTTTTGAAATTTCACAACTTTTGAAATTTATCAAGAAGTTTGTGGCACTAGGTGGAATTACAGTGTTCTAGTAAACATTGCAAAAGCTTTTTACAAATTTGAGCATTCATATCCATATGCAACTTGTTTTTTGCATAAAATTTATATTTTTACAACCTACTCAACGAGATCTATCAAACAAACAAGTATCATTGTTGATATCAAAATCTGGAAAAAAAAAAATTGTTAAGAAAGTTCACCAACTTTTTTTTTTGATAAATTTCACAAAAAAAAAAATGTTAAAAAAAAGGAAAAAAAATAAAAAAACACCACCCCATTCTGGTGAAGCAGATGGTGGCGGCGGACTTCAGGAAGGAGTGTTCTCACTCTTCCGCTACTTTCCGGCGAGTATGGCAGTGGCGTCGAAGAATCTATGCCAGATCTGTGGTGGATTGATGTGTTGGTGGCCGGATCTAGGCGTCAGTGACCGGATCTAGGCGTCGGTGACCGGATCTAGCCAGATCTAGCTTTGGTGGCCATGTTCTGGTGGTGAGAGACTGGACGACGGTTCCAGCCACGAGTGAAGGTGCACCGGCACGACAATGATCCATCGATCCACCGCGAGTGAAGGTGCGTCGGCTGGATCTGTGCTTGTGGTGTCACCGGTGATGAGGACAACATTGCCGTCGATCGGTGAAGGAGATGAGACGCCGGCGATGTGGCGACGATAGTGGTGGTGGCGACAACGACGGTGGTCCCCGGCGACGGCGGTGGTCTCGGTTGGTGGTAGTCGGTGGTGTTGCACAGAGAGAGAGAGAGAGAGAGAGAGAGAGAAGTGAGAGAAATGAAAATGACAAATACAAATAAGGGTAAATATGTCCCAAAAATATGTGGTTAGTTGGTCAAAGGACCTATTCCAATTAACTTATTGAATGATGTCCTTATTACCAAAAAAGTTTCCTTTGTGTCCTTAAACCACTATATTCCCACGATAGGGGACTTTTCACCAATTTTCTATAAAATACAAATAGAAATCTCCCATTAATTTGGTTTTTTTGCTGAACCGAATCACAATATTTTCTTGTCTTTCTAAAAGAGAGCATTCTTGCTCACCCCAAAATGGTCACCCATTGCTCACCCAGGCCTCCACTTGGTGACATGTGTCCCATTCTAGTAATTATGCTGATGATACAAGGGCAAAATGGGAATGGAAAGGGACACATGTCACCCAGTAAATGCATGGGTGAGCAATGGGTGACCATTTTTGGGTGAGCAAATTGAAACACCCGTCAAACATACAGAGGAAATCAGACCCTCTGAACTTGGGTTTGTATTTCTGGTTAAATGAACATCAAGTTTCATTTATGCAGACATTAATGGAGCATTATACAGAAATAGGAATCTAATATAACTGACAGCGGATAGTTGACACAAGGCTTGGTCAACTTAGATTGAGTTGTATAGACATTGACAATTGACATAATGTTTATAAAAAAACTTCGTATCTGACAGATGAGATCCTTCAATTTGTGGCTAGAGTAAGTGTATTTTTTGTTAGTAGGCCCTGGACCATACTGTTGATTCACGGTGCTGTTGCCTCCTTGAATCCTATCTATATAGGCAAATCCATGAAATGGGCAGTTTTCTGCCATAGTTCCTCAGTGCTATTGTTTTTGTTATTGGATTGTGCTAGATACTCTAAATGTCAGCTGCTCCTACAGTACCATTGCTCATGATGGTACAATGATAAATGATTTTTTCTTGACTATTTGTATAGATATTGATACAAATGCACCGTCGGATGTGTATACCATTTGATATTTTTGATAGTTTGCCTGCTGAGGATCGTTTGCGAGGGAACATATAGTGGAATAGAACTAAACTAGGAAGCACATACACTCCTAGAAAGTCAGGTATCCGTGTCAGACATGTCAAGCACCAGAAACTCCTTGAGATGTATTGGACACAACAAAATCTCCTTCTCCTTTTGATTATTTTTTGTGTTCTGATGTATGTAAGCTGCATGAGTACATACCTAGATACTTTGACTTCAAGAGTAATATTGTTGAAATTTGAAAAAACAAAGTAGAAGTTGAAAGGTTTTGGGGCTTCTTGGTGAGATTAATTAGGAATCTTGAAGTCATATTGTAAGTATTTCGAAATAGAATGAATAAGGTATATGTGAGCATAATGAGGCTTGTAATTGTATTGTACAATCTAAATGTATGTTTCTCAGTTTGCTGTGACCTCGCAGTCTCTGTGCCGTAATTTCTTAAAATTTGCTGGTCCGGTTTAGTAGTGCAATATTTCTGCTTCTCAAGGAGTAAATAACTTTTGTGCTGCTTCGGAATAGGTAGCATTGGTCATAGAGCCCAAGGATAAGGAAGCAAGTCTCATGTACAAGCAAGCTTTAGAGCTTCTATCACAAGCTTTGGAGGTGTGGCCAAATGCTAATGTCAAGTTCAATTACCTAGAGAAGCTGCTAAGCAGTATACAACCATCTCAATCAAAGGACCCTTCCACAGCTCTTGCACAAGGCTTGGATGTCATGAACAAGGTTTTGGAGAAGCAACCACATTTGTTCATCCGAAATAACATTAACCAGATTTCCCAAGTATATCTCTCGTCCCTACCCTTATTTTATCAGATAGTTCTGCAATTATACAAAGTATTTATTCATCCCCACTTACCAAATGTTTTGCAGATTCTTGAACCATGTTTCAAGTACAAAATGTTAGATGCAGGAAAGTCGTTGTGCTCATTGTTGAAGATGGTCTTTGTTGCTTTTCCTCCGGAAGCAGTGAGCACTCCACAAGATGTGAAGATATTGTACCAAAAGGTCGAGGATCTCATAAAAAACCACCTTCTTGGTGTCGCGGCTCCTCAGACGTCAGGGGAAGATAGTTCTGCTAACACGATTAGTTTCCTGCTGTATGTTATTAAAACCTTGGCCGAGGTGCAGAAGAACTTCATTGATCCTTCGAACTTGGTTCGTGTCCTTCAACGTCTAGCACGTGATATGGGATCAACGAGTGGCTCGAGTGCTAGACAAGTATGCTATTCCTCTCACATGTTCACATCTTTTTCTTTTTTGGCTGTGATTTGCGTATTTCTACACATGCTGGCATTTGACCATCATAATTTTCTGCTCAGTTTGGAACGGAATTAACTTTTTTTTAATCGAAGTACATGTATCAACATTGATAGACCTTATATATAGAGAAAATTAGAACGAAAGGAGGTAGAGATAGAGATTGAAATAGAAACATGATAGAGTGAGTTATTTGTAAATGAAGTGGAGGAGCTTAAGGTTTTGTCAACCCCCAACTCAAATCGTAGTATGAAAAGCGCCGTCTCTTACTTAAAAGCGGAAGCAAGTAAGACTTGCTTTCATGAGAAATTTAAAATTGAATTAGAATGTGTATGAGTTCTTTAGTGATGTGGATGAGAGATGTAGAAAGGTATAACATGTAAACAGATCAATCAAGGGTCCCAGAGAGGACGTGGCTCGACCACTCGAGTGAGAACCAAGGTGGCCCCAAGATATGAGAGAGAGAGAGAGAGAGAGAGAGAGAGAGAGAGAGAGAGAGAGAGAGAGAGAGAGAGAGAGAGAGAGAGAGAGAGAGAGAGCATGTCCTTTTTGCTGAGTTTAAGGTAGTTTTAAGTTTTTAAGGATAGTCCAGAGAGTGAGTACGACTTGGTGAATAGTTAATATTGTCTCTTTGCATTGAATGAGATGGAGATATATATGTATATATATATATATATATATACTGGGATATAAGAGCCGTTCACAACTGGAATAGCTGTCATGGTGCTTTGTTGGCGCTTTCGGAGAGGCCCTCCTGTTTGGGGTATTTGAGGGGCAGTTAATGAGGTAAGTGAGGAAGGTCAAAGCATCAGTGAGTCTTGCGGTGACTGGTTGGCCTAATTAGTTGTGAGGTGCAAGGGCACGTGAGGAGACACGTGTCTCTCTCTCTTTTTGGAACCAACCCAAGCTTTGATTATGAGGGCGACTTGCTAGAGCGACACCCTTGACTCTAGCCACCAAATCATGAAATCTCGAGAATCCTAAAGATGTAATTGCCCTAGGTCTTGCTCCTGTCCAAGGGTAATCAATCCTTCGAAGTTTTGAACGTGTTGAAGGCATGTGGAGTGCCTTGCGTGCATTATTCTTTGGAGATGAGGACAAGGGTTCCATGGAGATGAGCGTGAGGCACATGTGACAAGCGTGATGCTTGAGTCATCTCTCGAGTGCGGAGCTTAGGGGTGAGTGAGGAGCGTGGAGCTCAAGGGGAGTGCGTGGTTCCCGCCCAAGTGAGAGCGATGCCATGGGGGTGAGCACCTTGCTTGATCTGCGCGGGGTCATCATAAGTGAGGGCATTGCTCTGAAGACCTGAAATATGAGCCCGGGGCTCTCTGAGTAGGCGAGCGCGTTGTTGAGCCCCGTCCAAGGTGGACGTATGACTATGAGTTATGTTGGAAACACGTGGCAGTAGTGGTGACGTGAAGATGATAATGTTACAACAATTGATGAGCATTTATATAGAAAATGTCACCCTTCTATATTGCACTTTCATTGTGAATCGAAGGAAAACATGTTTTTTTTTCTTTCCCTTTGGTCCTCTGGGATTTTGGGGTGGGTGGTTGAGGAGGACTGAGGAGGAGGGCGGTATCCTAGGTGGAAGCCAATTTTGGGGATGAACAGTCTTGTGAGGTATGAATTTTTATTTTTATTTTGGCTTACAAACTAAATATTTAAAATGAATTATATAGAAAGGATCTTTGTGATTGTTCGAGCTTTAGTTAGGAGACTCAGCATGGCTGCTTGTGGTGATTCATCATGGTTTTCTGATTTGATCTGACAGTCAATCTGATTCATTCATTACAAGATATTTCTTTTTGAAAGAAGCAGTTTGGAAGATATGGTGATGTGATATACAAAAACACCTTCTCTATCCAAGAATAGGATTCATTTTCGTTCTGCATTTAGGATTTTTTACTAGTTCCTGTTTTAGTGACTTTACTCGAAAGTTGAATATGTTCTTCATGTGTATCTTTATTGATTCAATTGCTTCTTTTTTTTTTCCCCGCTTTTCTCTAAGGCTCTGCTTGTTTACGGATTTAGAGAGGAGAAGGTAAAGGAAAGGAAAGGAAAATGAGAAGGAAAATTGTTTTCCTTTTTTTCTTTCTTTAGAAATTTAGTGAAAATTTCCTCATTTTAGATTAATTGAGTTTAAAGGACTACCTGTTTTTCATTTTGGTCGAAACTCCATGGCTAGTGCAAATTAAACGGATAAGTCCATATGTTTTGAAAGTTATGTGAAATTTCACATAACTAGTTCATTTTTTTTTTAACAAAAGTTATGTGAATTTCACATTACTTTTATAACGTATGGAATTTTCACTAAAATAAAAAAGGGGATGGATAATACTAAAAAAGTCTTTTAGAGGACTTTGACTAAATTTCCCTGTTTTCTTCTCCATGCTTAAATAGCTTTAGATTAAAACTGTAAAGTCATAATTGGAAATCCATTACGGAGGAAAAGACGTGACTCACAAACTTCCAAAAGTTAAAGTTATTTCACCCTTCTTTTTTCCCTTCTTGTTTACCTCACTGTTTTTCTTATAAACCGAACAAAGAAAAGTGTTTTCCTCACTGTTTTTCTTATAAACCGATCAAAGAAAAGCGTTTCCCTCTGTGTTTTCTTTTCTTTTCCTCACTAAATCCATGGACCAATCAGAACCTATAAGTGTTTTGTTGTTTGTCTTAATCTGTTATTCTTTGTCGTATTTTCTTTTTTGGAAGTTGTATAACCAATACGATTCCATTTAAGGGTCAGAGATCAGATCCAGATTCTGCAGTCACTTCTTCTCGTCAAGGAGTTGATGCTGGAGCAGTCATCACTAATCTTAAATCCATCTTGAAACTCATCGGCGAAAGGGTCATGCTTGTTCTAGAGTGTAAAAGATCAGTCACACAAATCCTTAATGCCTTGCTCTCTGAGAAAGGTACTGAAGCTTCTGTGCTTCTTTGCATACTCGATCTTGTGAAGGGGTGGATTGAAGATGACTTCAGTAGACCTGGAATGCCCATTGCGTCAAGCACGTTTCTCACTCCAAAGGAAGTGGTTTCTTTCCTTCAGAAGCTCTCCCAAGTTGATAAGCACAACTTTTCACCCAGTGGCGTGGATGAGTGGGACCAGAAATATCTTCAACTTCTTTATGGACTTTGTGCCGATTCAAATAAGTAAGTTATATGTTTTGAAGTTTAGGGTGTGTTTGGAATGACGTCCTAGGAATGCATTCTCACCAATAGGTTTACATTTATCCTCTTCATTTCAACTTATTTTACTAGTGCAATTTTTTCTTTTTCAAAAAAGCATGTTTTGCAGAACCTCATTTCAACTTATGTTGGTGCTGGTGTTGACGGAAACTCATGTTCTTCAACTTCTATAGTGAATAATTTTCACTCTATTATGTTTCTATCTCCATCTCCACCTCTCTTTTATCTTCTCACCCACTACATATTCAGTATATCAATGTTATATCATGTACTCCAAAAAAAAAAAAAAAATAGACAAAAATGTTGCATTGAAATGCAGCATTATTTGTGGAAACAGTTTTGATGTGGGGGGGTTCGAAACTAATGATTGTATAATGGATTTGCAGATATCCCCTTTCCCTTCGACAAGAAGTGTTTCAAAAAGTGGAGAGGCTATTTTTACTTGGTTTAAGGGCGAAAGATCCTGAAATCAGGACGAAGTTTTTCTTAATCTATCATGAATCTCTTGAGAAAACACTGTTCACACGACTGCAGTACATTATCCATACACAGGACTGGGAAGCTCTGAGTGATGTCTTCTGGCTCAAACAAGGCCTGGATCTTCTTTTGGCCATCTTAGTCGAGGATAAACCTATCACACTTGCCCCGAACTCTGCTAGGGTGCCACCTTTGGTGGCTTCAGGTTCTCTTCCTGACTGTTCTGGAATGCTGCCAATGGTTACTGATGTTCCAGATGGTTCTGAGGAACCTCCTCTAACATTTGATGGCCTTGTAACAAAGCATGCACAGTTTCTGAATGAGATGAGCCGACTTCAGGTAATCTCATTTACTTTCCACATTTGTTCTGACAATCATTGTTGTCAAAACCTGAATCTCTTTGCCAGAATTATGAATCGTGAACCATGGTTCACTTTTTAAAAAAAACAATTTAATGTATAGTTGTTTATGTATAATATATATACTATTTACCATTGTGTTGAAAATCGGACCTTAAGAATGACCAGGTCACGGGTCATGGTTCAACGAAAACCGGAATTGGATGGAGTTGTATGAAACCTGAAACCACTAATTCTAAGCATGATGCTAGTCTGTATAGTAATATTAATTCTAATTTAAGGTAGTTCCAAGTATCAACTCATTAATAACTCCTATGGAGGCGCATACATGAGAGCATGCTTAACCAGACCAATGAGTTGAATCGGTGGTCAGGGAAATAGTGAACACAAATATGGAAAGAACTAGAAGTAGAACAGATGGCATATACTATCAGATGAATCAATCAAGTTGCATTGTAGACCACTAATGTTCCATACATCACGTGCACAACACAAATGCGATGATCAACAGTATTCCACCCGGAAGTACGACTGGCAACTACTTTTCTTCAACACTGTAATTATAATCAGTTGATTCACGTGTGTAGGTAATAGTTGACGACTCATATACTTTGACTATATACATCACCAACGACTCAACGTGTAACAACATCACCACTATGGACTCCACATGGGTTCACCAACACCAAACCGCTAGCCCACCTCAAACGGGCCCACCCGCAAAGCCCACTGCGAAACTCCACAACTAAGAAACTCGCCCCGAGATCCACTTCAGTAAGCTCACTCCGAAGGTCCACTTCGGATGAGCCCACTCCAAAGCCCCCACTACGGTTAACTCCACTCCGAAACCTTATTCTCCAAAGGCCCAAAGCAGCCCACAAAGGAAGAACACTCGAAATATGCACACACTCACCTCTCGGACACCCACCCTTAGTTCGGAAGCAGTACCTAAGGGTGGTCAAGCCCGCTGGGATTTCGGAAACTCATGGTTAGGTGGCTAGAACCCGAAGGCATCTCCCTAACCTGCGCCCCATGGGTAAGGTTAGGGTTGGTCCCAAAGAGAGAGAGAGACGTGACTTTCACACGTGCCTTACCCCAACCAACCCACGACCAATAAGCGAAGCTCATTACTGCAAAGCTCATCGGAACCTTTGACCGTCCGTGCTTAGTCATATCAAGATTGCTTAACCGACTGCACCAATAGAAAAATACCTCGGTTCCCTCCCTCGCTGAAGCCATCTGTACGCCTCGACACTCGCCCTCGCTTAACCTTTCGGAGCAAATAGCAAAAGCCTTGGTACCCCCACTCGCTTAAATCTCTGCACCAGTAGCATCCCTTCCCTCTCTTGACCAACCAATGATATCGGTTCACAACCAAACTACAAACATTTCTCTCTCATTTGTCTCCACCAGCTCAATATATGCTTCGTCTACATCCCATTTAATGACCTCAACCACCCTAAACAGGAGCATTTAAGCCACCCACCTACCTTAAACAAACAACCCAGTAAGAGGATGCCAACTTGGCCTCGCTCTATCATATCAAAGCTTTGCAAATACACCACCGGCCTCAAGTATAAATAAGCACCCTCATTTACTACACCCAACAACCCAACTCGACTTAATCCAGCACTAGAGTAAAGGATTAGCAGTTATTCTTATTCTCGGCCATTAACAAAACATTCCCATTGCCTCGAGCTCACTTTGACCCTTCGCCTTCACCAACACCTCCGGTTCCCAACATCCTTGGCCCTAAGTATCCTTCGTCTCAACAAGACCCCTCATTTTATTATAGCCTTACTCCACCCTTCATTTTTGTTCCAACATTTACCTATCACCCTGCGACAAAATACATACTGCTTTCTCTCTCTCTCATTTGGGGCTACTTCGGTTCTCATCCGAACCTGAAGTCTCTCCGGATCCTATTATCCTTATTATTATTATTATATTTTATATACTCTTGCTTATATCTCACATATTGTTCAACGTGTACTAATCCAGGCTTGCGTGTTATATCTCTCTATATCTCTCACATACACCAAAAAAAAGAACTCACACAACGTGCAATTCATACGTATCGATTCCAGTTTCTTTTTAATTCTAGTCGACGTGATTCCCGATTCACGGATTCATAATTTTGAAACTTTGAAGTTTTAAGTGTGGAGGGGGAACTTTTAAGTTTTAAGTGGAAAACTTTCAATGCATTGAGCCATGATATTCCATGCAACTTGTGCACGATTGTTATTTATTTCATTTTACACATTGTACACATGTTATATACAATATATACTTCTATTTATTCCTAACAAAGTAAATCTTATGTTTCATGATTCGATATGATATGTAATACCCCGTTATTTATTTTCATGTTTTGATACGCAATTATATCAGTTTTGGATTTTGTACTATATATTTTTATCTGTGTGTGTGGTTAAGATCGTGAGCGCAACACACATAAGAAATTCTCAATTGAACTTGGAGACCAAACATTTGGTGCATAGTGTGTGCGTGTATCTATGTGTATGTTTGTGAAGTTTGAAGCTTATGCTTCACAGAACTTGGGGACCAAGACTTTCAATTCTTTATATACATACCTAAACGTCCCAACCTCTCATAACTCTCATTGCACAACTCTCTCTCTCTCTCTCTCTCTCTCTCACACACACACACACACACACACACACAGCATCTATTCACAACACATAATTTCTTATATACACACACAAACATATATATTTTCTAGGAGATTCAATTCTAGCTTGGACTAGTGATTGGAATTCTGTTGGGCAAGGATTCTTTTATTATTTTCGTTGGTAATTTCAGTTAAACTGTTAATATATATATAGATTTCATATATATATATATATATATATATATATCGTTAAGGGTCCGAAAATAGCGAGCAGAAAAACAGTCATGAAAACTTGATTTCGTTATATCAAATGATAGGTGTCGATCCCACGAGACTATATTTCAAATTTCAAAAGCTAATTCATAGCGGTTGCGATGAACGAACGATTTAAAGTTTTGCCGCCTTTCGGTTTTTCAATAAAATCGAGAGCTGCTTTTGATTTCAATAAAAACTGATTTCGTATTTGAAATTTATGCGGAAAAAGGAAGAGATTCATATATTGGAAGTCTTGTTTTAGTTAAGTTTTGAAAATGGGTAAAAATTAATCTTTGTTTCAAAACAGGGGAAGAAGAAGGAAGAAGACGATTCTATGACATCTCGCGCGCGCGACCCGCGCCAGCGAGGGGTCGCACGAGCGGCCCGCGCGCACGACCAGGCATATTTTTGAAAACTGTTTTAAATTAAATCCGTGGCCTTTCTGTACAATCTCGCGTGAGCGGCCCGCGCGCGCGACCTCGGTCAGTTTAGTAAAATCTCCTATTTTGTTGTACTTGAGTCTGTTATGAGCTAAGGGGCCTTGTACCCTATGCTTTAAGAGTTGTACTTTACTTTAATAGTAGTTGTACTTATACTTAGAGGTGTTGTACCTCACTGATATACGCGCATTATTGTATATCGAGATTTGTAACAGATTGATCAGTTCCGGTTTCTATTCTGATTAATTATTCAGTCTATCCTCGGTGAATGGTAGTTCTGTATAACCCTCAATAAAGTTGTATAGCATGTTAATAGTGTATTTACATGTTTACTTGAACTGCTATGCCTTAAATGGTTAATTGAGTTGCTATGCTTTACGTGTTTACCTGGGTGATTTCAGCATGTCTATTGTGTTGTTTTAAATTGAAAGCATGACTTGATAATCTGTTTTATGAAATATTGAATATGTCTGGATGCTTAGAGCTCACATACGTCATAGCATTTCATAAGCATGAGCATGAACACGAAAATCACGAAAATGATTTTGGGATGAAAGACCTTAGAGGCTTTCAATTTTTAAAAAGGGAAGACCTTAGAGGCTTTTAGGTTTTGAAAAGGGAAGACCTTGAGGCTTCCGTGCATAAAACCCTCTAGGAGGGATTTTGTTTTGAAAAGTTAGAAATCCCGGATTTGTGGGTAGGCGTGTGAGATGGGTACCACTAGGAACTCGAATTGCGGGATGTGCTGCAAGAAACCCCCGTAACGTTGAAGGCTAGGCCTCTATGTAATTCGTAAGGCCCAAAATCCTGCACGTTTGAGACTAGGCCTACGTGGACGGGAAGCCCATGGTCCGGGTAATGATATTGACGATTGAGGGTGAGTGTTTGAAAGGGCATGAAAATGGTTTTCATGCATTGACATTGGCATTCATTGCACTCACGCATATTGTATAACAGATGTTATTGTGCAATATGACTATACGAGCCTTTTGGCTTATGGACTATTAAACCTTTCTTTCAGGTGATATAGATAAGGGCAAGGCCGAGATTTGACAATGCTTCCGCTATAGTTTGAAGACCCCGTGTGGGGATTATCATTAAAATGATGGAATAAAATTGATTTCAAAGAACATGTTATGTTTCATTGGACAAATGTTAGTCCACCCGCTTTAAAATAAAGAGATAGCTTAATTCTGTTTTTCCGCTGCTTATATTGAAAACGTTTTATTTTAAGAAAGAATATTTCTAAATGAAAACCGGATTTCTGTTTTATAAATGTTTTCCAAATGATGAACATATATTTCAGGTAACCCTCGGAGTCTAGGACTCGGGGAGTTACGGAATGGTGTCAAAGCCTACTGTTATTGATTATTATTGTGCTTCCGCCGGTTGACACCCCGTCGCCGGGAACCGTGGCGGGGAGGGGCGTCACATGATACATAGTTTTGGCAAGCTGATTCATGATTTGGTTCATGATTTGACAACAATGCATACCAGTGATCTTTTCTTTAATTTAGAATTGACTGCATATTAGAACTAAGTGTTTTTTCTTCTGTAGGTGGCTGATCTTGTTATTCCACTCAGAGAGTTGGCTCATACAGACGCAAATGTTGCATATCATTTGTGGGTGTTGGTGTTTCCCATCGTCTGGGTGACCTTGCACAAGGAAGAGCAAGTCGCACTTGCTAAGCCAATGATAACTCTCATGTCAAAAGATTATCACAAGAAGCAGCAAGCAAGTCGACCAAATGTCGTTCAGGCTCTTTTAGAGGGGCTTCAACTGAGCCATCCTCAGCCTCGAATGCCTAGTGAGCTCATAAAATATATTGGAAAGACTTACAATGCATGGCACATCGCGTTGGCTCTTCTAGAAAGTCATGTCATGTTGTTTGTAAATGATACAAAGTGCTCCGAGTCTTTGGCTGAGCTGTATCGGTTGCTTAATGAAGAAGATATGAGGTGTGGGTTGTGGAAGAAAAGGTCGGTTACAGCTGAAACTCGGGCCGGGCTTTCACTTGTTCAGCATGGTTATTGGCAACGTGCTCAAAGCCTCTTTTATCAAGCCATGGTCAAAGCAACTCAGGGCACTTACAACAGCACGGTACCAAAGGCGGAAATGTGCCTTTGGGAAGAGCAGTGGGTTTATTGTGCTGGTCAACTCAGTCAATGGGACGTGTTGGTAGACTTTGGAAAACATATTGAGAATTACGAGATTTTGTTGGACAGTCTTTGGAAACAGCCTGAGTGGACATATTTGAAGGACCATGTAATTCCGAAGGCTCAAGTAGAAGAAACTCCGAAACTTCGTCTTATCCAAGCCTACTTTGCTCTTCATGAGAAGAACACGAACGGCGTTGGAGATGCGGAAAACATTGTGGGAAAAGGTGTTGACCTTGCTTTAGAACAGTGGTGGCAATTGCCTGAAATGTCTGTTCACGCTAGAATTCCTCTGTTGCAGCAATTCCAACAACTCGTTGAAGTTCAAGAATCGGCGAGAATTATACTTGACATTGCTAATGGAAACAAACTTTCGGCAAGTACTGTCGTCGGTGTGCATGGTGGCCTATATGCAGATCTCAAGGACATCCTCGAGACCTGGAGGCTGAGAACTCCAAACGAATGGGACAATTTACCTGTTTGGTACGATTTGCTGCAGTGGAGGAACGAAATGTATAATGCAGTCATTGATGCATTTAAGGATTTTGGCACCACGAATTCACAACTTCATCACCTTGGTTACCGTGACAAGGCATGGAATGTCAATAAGCTTGCACGCATTGCTCGTAAGCAGGGCCTTTATGATGTTTGTGTGTTGATATTAGAGAAGATGTATGGCCACTCAACCATGGAAGTGCAGGTACAATACAGTTCTTCTCTTGGTTTAGTCTGTTTATTTATCCAATGATGCTTTTAGAGCCCGCCCGTGCGGGTTAGCTCATAAAATAATCTCCTCTTGGAACAAGCGTGTTTTTGTGTGTGTGTGTGTGTGACAGTGTGTATGTGTGTGTTGAAAAAACTACGAATTGGAGCTTTAAAAAAAAAGTGATTTTTAGCATTAAAAAGGAATCAGATTTAAAAAAGAAGAAAAAAGAAATTGTAACAGCTTTTCCAACAATCACTTATAAGCGGTTGTTGGCCCCAAAAAAGCTATCCCAAATGGAATCTTAGATTAGTTGTTAACAATAGTTTTATCATGACTTGTTTGCAGGAGGCCTTCGTTAAGATAAGAGAGCAAGCGAAGGCTTATCTAGAAATGAAGGGAGAACTTACCAGTGGACTTAATTTGATCAACAGTACAAATCTGGAGTATTTTCCTGTGAAACACAAAGCAGAAATTTATCGTATCAAGGGAGATTTCTTATTGAAGCTGAATGACTGTGAGGGTGCTAATCTTGCATATTCGAATGCCATTTCCCTTTTCAAAAACTTGCCTAAAGGATGGATTAGCTGGGGAAATTATTGTGACATGGTACTCATTTTCTTGCTGATCATCACATCATTGGTTTTCCTGATAGCATGAATACTTAGTCTTATTTCGATTTGCTTTAGGCTTACAAAGAAACCCATGATGAAATTTGGTTGGAGTATGCGGTGAGCTGTTTTCTTCAAGGTATCAAATTTGGCATTCCCAACTCCAGAAGTCATCTAGCTCGTGTTCTATATCTTCTCAGCTTTGATACTCCCAATGAACCCGTTGGGAGAGCGTTCGACAAGTACCTGGACCAAATACCAAACTGGGTTTGGCTTTCTTGGATTCCGCAGTTATTGCTTTCTTTGCAAAGGACAGAAGCTCCACACTGCAAACTTGTTCTACTAAAAATTGCCACCGTCTATCCGCAGGTAAATTTTATTTTGATTCTTTTGGTAGTAATGGTGATTAATATTCTAACAGATGTCTTTAATATTTGAACTCTCTTGTTCCTAAATCTTAGGCTTTGTATTACTGGCTCCGCACGTATTTGCTTGAACGCCGTGATGTTGCAAATAAATCCGAGTTTGGTAGAATAGCTATGGCTCAGCAAAGAATGCAGCAAAATGTGTCCGGGGGTGGATCAACTGCTGCTAGTTCAGTTGGCCTAGCAGATGGGAATGCTAGAATGGAAAATCAGGTCCATCAGGGAAATCAATCTAGTGTTGGTGTTGGAGGATCACATGATACTGGAAATTCTCAGTTGCAAGATGCTGAAAGATCCACAGCCGGTGATGGGAATGACCAACCCATACAACAGAATACCTCAACGGCTAATGATGGTGGTCAGAATGCTATAAGGCGTAGTGGAGCTGTAGGTTTTGTTGCTTCTGCTGCCAGCGCTTTTGATGCTGCAAAGGATATCATGGAGGCTCTTAGAAGCAAACATACCAATTTGGCAAGCGAACTTGAGGTTACAGATTTTGCTATTTTCTTATTGCCTTTGTGATTCACCTCCTTTAATTGCCTTGTTTTAGGATTCAAGTGGACATTTAGTTTGGTTCATAGTTTTGGTAAGGGAAAGAAACTGGAAAATATGGTGGAAACTAGGAAGAAAAGGAAAATATTCATATAAATCTATAAAATTTATGAGTCCCTTCCCTCCCTTTTCTCTTAAGGTGATGCATTGCATACCCTTGAACTATACACTTGAAACAAAAGCTGACGGAAGCTTGACGTTGCAATTGGCTCTAATGTTTAGGTACCAAATTGCTACAATTGAGAGGACCAAATTGCCAATCGATGTGTAATTCAAGGCTGCAAAATGCCTTTTACCTTTAAATTTTTTTTACTAATTTTAATGTTATTCAAGCTTGAGGGAAAACACAAGGGAGCTTGTTTTCCTTCTCTAAATCAACAAACCAAGTAGAGTCTTAAATCGAAGAAAGCGTACTATTTTTTTCCCCTATATTTTGAATGTCGGAATTGAAGTTGACTGTGTGAAGGAATATGTCCATTTTTCCAGATCCTACTCACAGAAATTGGTTCAAGGTTTGTCACCCTGCCGGAGGAGAGGCTACTAGCGGTGGTTAATGCGCTGCTCCACCGCTGTTACAAGTATCCAACTGCCACAACTGCAGAGGTTCCTCAGTCTCTCAAGAAGGAGCTTTCTGGTGTATGCAGGGCCTGCTTTTCAGCAGACGCTGTGAACAAACACGTTGAGTTTGTGAGAGAGTACAAGCAGGATTTTGAACGTGATCTTGATCCAGAAAGCACTGCTACGTTCCCCGCTACCCTTTCTGAACTGACCGAGCGGCTGAAGCATTGGAAAAACGTTCTCCAGAGCAATGTTGAGGACAGGTTTCCTGCTGTCTTGAAGCTTGAAGAGGAAAGCCGAGTGTTGCGGGACTTCCACGTTGTTGATGTGGAGGTTCCGGGACAGTATTTTATTGATCAGGTAAGCCGAATCAGTCTTAGGGCCCGTTCGAATTAGCTGTGGCTTTTACATTTAGGCAGAAGCAGAAGCCCTAATCACAAGGGAATCATGCGAAATGAGAAAATTTAGGCATTATCAAAAGAGAGCTTGGCTTTTACATTTAGGCAGAAGCAGAAGCCCTAATCACAAGGGAATCATGCGAAATGAGAAAATTTAGGCATTATCAAAAGAGAGCTTGGCTTTTACATTTAGGCAGAAGCAGAAGCCCTAATCACAAGGGAATCATGCGAAATGAGAAAATTTAGGCATTATCAAAAGAGAGCTGCTAAATACACCCAACCAATTCTTCTCAACACCTCCATTATGCGGTACGTAAGTATCTATTGTTGTACATGTGGCTATATAGAGGAATTGGGTGGGTGTATTTAGTAACTGCCAAATCAAAATCTGCTTCTTACATCGCGTTTGGGCTGAAACACCTCTGGACCTGCTTCAGCGAAAACGTGCTTTTGGGGGTCTAAAGTGCTTAAAATTTATCCACACAGGCTAATATATGCTCTTGAGATATCCCAAAAGTAAGTTTGGACTCGAACGTGCGTTGGAGAAGTGATTCTACACGGGGCCGTAGTTATAGACTTGGGTCAAGGTTGAAATTATATTGATATGCTGGATGACTTGAGTTGCAGAACATCGTTGTTATATTTTAAACTATCGGATAACAACAATGTTTTGTTGGTATGCTGTACTCAAGTGTACTGGATGGCTTAAATTGCAAAATATCATTGTTACATGTTAACTATCAGATAACAACATTTAGAACATTGAGCTGATCTTCTGAATGTTCAGAAAACAAGTCTGCTTTTGTAAATAGAAAAAAGCTGAAATTGCCATAAATGATGTTTTTTAATCTCTATTCCTTCTTAAATTTATTTTTTGCCTTTTTTTTTAAACTATTATTTGTCGTTCTTTTTAACCATTTGTTGGTGTGCTTTTGTGGTCGTATATATAAAAATTTTAAATCTTCAGGAAGTTGCACCCGACCATACAGTAAAGTTAGATAGGGTTGGAGCGGATATTCCAATTGTCCGAAGGCATGGTAGCAGTTTCCGGCGCTTGACTCTGATTGGCTCCGATGGTTCCCAGCGTCATTTTATTGTTCAAACATCTTTGACCCCTAATGCTAGAAGTGATGAACGCATATTGCAGCTTTTCCGAGTGATGAACCGAATGTTTGATAAGCACAAGGAATCTAGACGCCGCCACATATGCATTCACACTCCGATTATCATCCCTGTCTGGTCCCAGGTAATTGGTTCAGCCTTGACTTATTCTTTTATACCCATTCCTTTTCTTGGAGAATCCTGATGATCTGTGCTGAAGAATGGATTGTAGCATTGAATATTTTGCAGATTTTCAAAGAACCGTGATAAATTTTCTTTTTAGCCGTCTGTTATACTATTACTTAGGTCCTATGTAGCACAAATTTGGGTACAGCCGGTGGTTGTTTGAGTAATTACTTTGTCAATGACATTCATGGTTTTTCTAGATTGAGCTCCCTGCTTACTCGGTGGTTGTTTGAACTAGGTCCGCATGGTAGAAGATGATTTGATGTACAGCACCTTCCTCGAGGTGTATGAGAACCACTGTGCAAGGAATGACCGAGAGGCAGACCTACCCATTACCTACTTCAAGGAGCAACTAAACCAAGCTATTTCCGGTCAGATCTCAGCCGAAGCTGTTGTAGACCTCCGCCTCCAGGCTTATAACGACATAACTAAAAATGTTGTTACGGAGAGCATTTTATCCCAGTACATGTACAAGACGCTGTTGAGTGGAAACCATATGTGGGCTTTTAAAAAGCAATTTGCGATCCAGTTGGCCCTTTCAAGTTTCATGTCGTTCATGCTACAAATTGGAGGAAGGTCTCCGAACAAGATATTATTTGCCAAGAATACGGGGAGAATTTTTCAGACCGATTTCCATCCAGCATATGATGCAAATGGAGTGATCGAGTTCAACGAACCGGTGCCTTTCCGATTGACGAGAAACTTGCAGGCATTTTTCTCTCATTTCGGAGTTGAAGGCCTAGTTGTTTCCAGCATGTGTGCAGCAGCACAAGCTGTGGTTTCACCTAAGGTTGGTTTTTCAATAGAAAGATGTTACATCTTTAAATAAGTGTAAAATGATGCAATTTGGTCCTTAAAAGTGTAGCAATTTGGTCTTTCAACTTTTAGTCCAATTGCAATGTCAACTTTGCAAAAAGTCGCGAAAACTCGCAAGTGGTGTCACGTGTTGCAATGTCAACCTTCCACGTGATGAGTTTCTGTCACTTTTTCAGACAGAAGCTAACAGAAGGTTGAAATTACAACTAGCCTAGAAGTTGAAGGACCAAATTGCTACGAATGAAAGATGAGGGTTCGAACTGCAAATGGTATATAGTTCAAACCCAAAGGTGCATTTTACCCTTAAATGTATTTATTCTTCTCGATGCTGATAAACATATTCCTACATTACAGCAAAGTCAGCATCTATGGCATCATTTAGCTATGTTTTTCCGTGATGAGCTATTATCTTGGTCTTGGAGAAGACCTCTTGGGATGCCCCTGGCCCCTGTTGTTGGAGGTGGTAGTTTGAACCCTGCCGACTTTAAACAGAAGGTCACCACAAATGTTGAACATGTGATCGGGCGGATCAGTGGAATTGCTCCGCAGTATGTCTCTGAAGAGGTATGTTTTTCCTGCAACTCTCACATGGCTTTTGTGGACCAATTTTATGTAAACCAGTTTCAAGGGAGAGAGAGATTTGATGGGGCACGGACTCTTGTGCAAGAAATGGACAATATCCAAACACTTGAATTAATTGAGCCGGTTGAGTTGCGTACCATAGAACCGGTTATTTGACTTCCCAAACAGCCCCTAATATTACTAAACCATGGGTACTTGAGTAAAAATAAAATTCACTGAGCAAACTCTAAATGCTATAAGTCAAATGTATTTGAAATAAAGTGCAAGTCATAATAGTCAAATCAAGTTCTTTAACACAAACCAGTAGATAAAATTGGAGCAGTTTGAGTTCAAGGTTCTTGTAGTAGATCTGATAACCAGAGAAGTGTGTTTGTAGAAAGGACAACACTTGAGTACACATTCTGATGTACATTTCGTATGGTTCCAAGATGCTATTGGTTCATGAATTTGCTACAGACACATTTGTACACGTGGACCAATTTGTTCGAGCCATTTTTCTTAGTCCAATCCGCAATTGTTTAAATTGCTTTGTTAGAATCTAAGGCTCGTGGCTTGACCTTTGGTTTATCGAATTGCAGGAGGAGAATGCGATGGACCCACCACAGTCTGTGCAAAGGGGTGTCACTGAATTGGTTGAAGCTGCATTGATACCTCGGAACCTTTGCATGATGGATCCCACATGGCATCCCTGGTTTTAATTTGTGTATGGGTCTCGAAAGACTTGCGCAATATTGTAAAAAGGTTATTTGAGCAGTTGCTTCTTGTAAATATAATGTAAATTGTGCTGCTCACTATGTAAAGAATGGCCAACTTAAGTTTATATTATAGCACTTTAATTTTAATTTGGCACTCTATTCGTAAATGAATTATCATTTCGATGTTGTGCGATTGTTCTGTGTTGAACGGTTATTCTGAAGCATGGCCCTTTAGGGTCTGTTTGGAAAAGTCAAAAATTGGATCAAGTTCTGTACAAGTCTCACAGTTTAACTCGTTTTTGTGCAAACCAAGGTAATGTTGGTTTGACAAAAAATTCAGCTTTGAGCGAGTATTAGATTGGACGCAAGTTTGCATAACGGTTCATTTATGAACTATAGAACTGGTTCTTCGTTTTTTCAAACAGAAAATGGTTTGAAAGTGCAAACTAATTTTCTAATTGCTTGTGTGAGTGATACTCAAGGCTTTGGAAATTTAACTTCTAAAAGGTCATTGCGAAAGGGGAGTAGGAAAGTACCCTCACCTAAAGTTTCCTAGACAGTACACGTCTGGTAGTGATGAGTTTACCAGGTCAACAATCACAAACAAGTAACAAACCATGTATATATATTTTTAGACATGTTTGGAACAAATAACTAAAAAGAATTAAAGAACAAGATCAGAACATGTTTTGATTGTCCAAAGAAAGATTGAAAACAATAAAGCAACAAGGAAACAGACCTAGCACTATTGAATGCTGAAAACACTAGAATGCAAGGTTGAATGCTGTGAATGCTGTTTGAATGCTGTTGGATGCAGTATTGAGAGTGACGCGGAGTGTCTTGAATGTAGGCCTGCTTCTAATATTTATAGCGGCTAGAGAGGAGTTCTGGCAAGGACTTCTTAAATTGCGCTCCAAGCAAGATAAAGACACCCAGAATCCTACTTATCCCAACTCTTTCCATCCTCGGCAAGATTTGAATCAATCCCGAAATCTTTGGGATCAGCCTTCTATCGGGTTTGATGAGATCCATTCCTAAACGGACTCTTTTTCCATTGATCTTAACCCTAACGGATAAGAAAATGATGAGTCACACATTTTGCCTTCCTCCTTTGCTATCAGGCTGCTGCTTCCTCTAATCTGCCAGGTTTTCTCTCTGAGTTATAACATGGAGCCTGATGACGGTGATACACATGCGTCCGACCAATCGGGTTGGAATTTTGGTCCTTCATACCTTTCCAAGATAAGATGTTCGATTCTGCCATTTCTTCAACATCCTCGACCATCGGACTCACCATTCTTAACCTCCATACCTGGGTCGATGCCTTGGCCAAATTTATCATGCTCTCTTGTTTCTCGAGTCCGATGGCTTGTACTGCCTTGCAAACAGGCCATGGGACAAGGCGCAGGTCCCTCATGTTCTTCAATCGGGCACCAAAACTCTTGGCGGTTTTTGGGTGCAAATAATTGCCCCCCAAAAGGTCATGTCAAACGTATGACATTGATTGATGTGACCTTTTGAATTTCAAAAATTGCAACGCGTCCATCACGCAGGAAGTGGCAGTCTTCGAGAAACGTGTCAGTTATTTCTCATTAAATGCCCAATGTATATTTTATAGGAACGATTGCTAAAAACCCTTCACCTTCCCAATCTCTATCCTCTCATTTCTCTCTCTAAAACCAGAGCCTCTCTCTCCAAAAGCCATCTTTTTCGACAAGCTTTTCCATTTCTGCAATGGGCCCCAAAACTACTCCGGCGGCATCGTCTAAAGGAAAGAAACAAAACCCGTTTCTGGATGCTCCTCCCCCTCAGAATCGAGGTAGAGAAGTCAGGTAGTTGGCTGAAGAACATGCCTCTGCCATTTCCACCGACTCCTTCACCTATATTGCACCACTGATGGCTCAGCGGCGGCTCCTTGCTTCAGTACGGTATTTCGCAGTGACCCTCCTACCACCTTTGACTCATATTTTTCCCCGGTGGCCAACGAGCCATTCCTTCAGCTTCCAGCCCACTGGAACAAGGTCTGGATTGCCTCCCATCCGATCAGGGTTTGGCCTACACCTACTACAGATTGGGATAGGTGGGTAACAAGGGTTTTGGCCTCTAAGGCCGAACTTTGGAAACAAACGGTCATTTACGATGCTATTATGCTTTGTCAGTTCAAATTAGAGATAGACCAATCCCTCTTTTTCTCATCCCTTCTATTCTTGTCACCATCCTGTAACGGGTTTCTTTTCCGTTGTGGACCAATGGGGCCGACCATCAAAGACGTTAGCTACTTCCTCAGGCTTCATTCTCATAGATAGGAAGTCTTGCCCGACCTTGACGTAGGTATAACCCGTTTTGCCTATCCTCAACACAAATATGTTAAGGATGGGGCCGTCTCCTACAAGCCCATCATGGCCGATGGAAGTTTCTTGGCCGCTTTTATGGGCAAGGAAGGGACAGAAGTGTCCGACGCTAAACACACAACATTCCTCATCTATTGGCCAAACAGGTATCTTTCTGCTTGGCTAGTCAGGCCATTACAAAAGAATACACCACTCTAGCCTTAGCCTTAGCCTTAGCCTTAGCTTCTAGGAAAAGCCTTAGCCACTCTCGTCTGGGCACACTTAGTCTGGGGCGTGACCAACTTTATTCACTCGGGCTTCAGCTCCGGAGGGAGCCCGATCTGGATGTTCCAGCTCTGGTTGTACACATACTTTCCAGAATTTTGGCCCGCCGCACGTCAATTGACTGATGTTCCCATTTTTGCTGTCCACTTTATGGACGTTGGTCCTTCCTCTCACTCCTTTGGGGAGTGTTTTACCCTCTTTTACGAAGGATGCTCCACTCGGGTTCATCCTCTTTTTACTCCCTTCTTCTCTCTTCAATTCTTCTCGTTTTTTCAACTCTCCAACAACCCTATCAACTAGGGCCTGGGCACCCAAATCACCTTCAATGAAATCTTCTCTAGCTGCTTGGTGGCTAGAGACATTATCTTCAGCCTGAGCATCCCTCAAAGAAAAAATAAGTATGGGGCTGAGTATTACTTTGCTCCTCTTTACGCCTGTCAGTTTGGGTTTCCCAGTTGGTTCCCGTTCCACTGACCGTTACCGTGAATGTAGACTGGGTAGAGCAGGGGTTGATCGTGAACGATGGACAAGTGAAGAAGATAAAAAAATGATCGGACAAGTTGAAAGCGGTGTTTACCTTCAAGCCGTTCTAGACCCGAACGGTTGTTTCAGAAGAGTTTGGGAAGTGGTGGTCTGATCGGTCCACCCAGATATTTAAGAGTACTACTTCTGAGATGCTGCTTCAATTTACTGTTTCATCGGCCATCGAGGCTGATGAACCTGTTGTTGCACCACTTGTAGCTCGCAAAAAATAGACATTTAAGAGATCGGCTCCCAAAAAGGCATCAAGCAAGGGGCCGTCCAAGAAGAAGAAGACTGCCTTGTCGTCCCAGGTATTACTTATCTTCTCACCTATATTCCATTTGACTTAAAAACTTTAAATTCCAACGCTTGTGGTTTTCTTTCCGCTGGTGGACAAAACATCGGAAGAGGAAGTAGTGTCAGCTGGGCAAACCCTTCAACCACCAACAGATCAACCACCAGTAGCCCGACCATGAGTTGCGCCACCTCCTCTTCAGGTACGGCCACTGAACGGGCTGAGGCTGTTCTTGAAGAGGTTGCTGAGACTGGCCTGATCCCGCTTCGTGTCGTTCCCCCACTAACCTCTTTTGATGAAGACCAGGACACCGTTTCGGCTGAGGAGCCTGTACCTGAACAAGTTGTCTTTTCCTCCAAGTCAGGATATGCCTGAAGATGTACCACCGGGTATTGCCGGGAACGAAGTGGACTAATCAGTTTTGCTAGCCTTGGATTAGGCCGACGGTGATGATCTGACGGGTTTGATTGACTCCATGTTGCAACTGAATTGGCCCATAAGAACGTGGAAGACACTACTATGGCCAATTCCCAGATTTTTGCAGTTGTAAGCTAATTGGCTCCCATTAATGAAGATTAACCTCTTACAGCAGATCCTATCATTGAAGAAAACATTCAATCTGTTGAAAGTACGGGTGATGAAGCTTCTATGGAGGAAACCATGGCCCCTCTTCCTGGCCAAGTCAACACATGGTCCAAGCTCTGGTCCTACAATCAGGTAGTAAGGATATCACCACTATATCTTCAGTTGTTGCGTCATAAGACGTTTCAACCTCCGCGTCAGCCCCTACTCAGGTGATTTCTTTTTCTTCATCGGGTTTGTTACTTTCCTATCTTTTATAGGTATACCAATCCTTGGTCCTGGCTTTCGTTATTCTTAAACATGCCGTTCCTTTAGGTCCAGAACCATTCATCCCCTTTGATGATTTCTTCACTAGTCTGGACCTTGGAGCATTTGATTTGGGATCGTTTGAGCCCGAGGTAGCCACCCCGTCAAGCCTGCAACAGTCAAAGGACCTTGTGTTCGGGCTCGCCACCTGTGATCTTGGTAATCTTCCATCGCCCACTGAAATTGATACCGCTTTGGGTATTCTCTTTGTCGATCCTTTACTCACAATCGGGCATCTTTGCTCCAATAAATTCAGGAGCGGCTACCAAGCTGTCGTATCATAGAGCAATCGACCTCTATTGTTCAAATTGAGGCAGAAGCTCATCTCAATGCCCGGTAGAAGGTGATGCATTTTCTCGAATCCGCCAAGACGAAGTATGAAGCTAGGAAGGTAACTCGAGCTCAAGTGATTGCTCGAGACGCCTGGCTCCAACTCGTATTACCACGCTTAAGGCGCAATTGAAAAAATGTGAGGCAGACATTATTACCAATGATGCAGAGTTGACAAAGGTTGACACGGCCTTGGCTCAACTTAGAGAAGATGCTCAGAAATGCAGCGACTAACTAGAAGCCAACATTCCAACTGCCCGTATTTGGTCCCAAAAGCTTCGTAAAGCACAACAAGATCGGACTGGAAGGCTCCTTACAATAATTGGGGTGGAACCAGTCTCAACCTAGCAAAGCGTTATAAGCATCTAATAACGCAGTCATAGCAATCTTGCTTTCTACCCATAACTCCAAAGGCTGGATGCCTTTAGTCCTTGATGGTGCCTGATCGGGAGTGAACAAGTCCTAATTACACACCTTAATTCACACTTGTTAGCACGTTTTATCTTGTTCTAGTGCATTTTTATTTTGTTTTCTATTTTATGTCAGGATTTGGAAGAAAGTAAGGATTCCAGGTTTAATGGGGGTGAAAAAGCAGACTGAAAGAAGCAGAAAAAGGCAACTCACGCGCGCGGCCTGCTCATGCGACTTACTGGAACCTCGCTCGTGCAGCTCACTCGCGTGAGACCCTTAAATCGCGCTGGCATGGCCCGCTCGAGTGACCTATGCAAAAAAAAAAAATGCGTATTTCAGTGTACTGAAGATCCCCACATGAACGAAACTGCCTAATTATGTCCAGAATATAAAATACAGCAGTTTTAGTGCAAATAGGTTTAGGAAAGCTTCCAAACTTGCTCCAAAACTACATATAGCCTATTGTAAATCAATTTGAGGTTACACACATATATACACAACATTATATACAACAAAACTTTCAGCCATTGAAGAGGGTAAAGGAAGGAGAAGAAGAAGAAGAAGACCAAGAATTTCCATGGCCTCCTCCATCAACCTCTTGCCGTTCATCACTTCTATGGCCAACTAAACCTAGATATCTAGGGTTTCAATGAATCCCAAGCCAAGTAATAGGGTGTTATTTATGTTTTTCTTTTAGTTTTATTATGTATGGATGATGATTACATGTTTTGAGGATTTTTATAATAAAATCGTACTTCAATTGATTAAATCATTACTTTCAAAGTTTATTCTTGTCTTAGATCTATTTTGAATGTGATGTGCTCAATGATCTATATTTACTGTGCTTGTATGGATTATTTACATGCAATGGTGCTTAATTGAATTGTGATATCAAGTAGCCCAATAGTTTATGTGTAGGAAAGACAGATTGTGCAGCAACCCTAGTTTAGTGTGAGACAATCCGTGCTAACCGAAGATGAATTATGTTGGAGCTTGAATCGTAGTTATCTTTTTGATGAAGGAATTGGGCTTGTAGCTACAATTCCCCATTATCATCCAATGTAATAAGCTAATTGAATGCATAAATACCCTTATTATGAAGCTAGTGGTGGATTTGCAATCCTAGGTTCACTTTAAATATTATTTAAATCAACTTTTAATTGCTTTCATAATTTAGATTTATTTTTATCGTTCTTAGTTTAAATCAAAATCAAAATCAAATTACCGTTTTCTTAATTAACTAGATTTAGGTTTTAAAATTAAAGTGCTTTAGTAATTTAATCTTTGTGGGTTCGACCTTTACTTCCACACTACAAATCCTTAGAAAGTAAAACATACTTTTATATCTTGATTCTGACAAGATCAATTTTTGGCACCGTTGCCGGAGATTGCAAATAACTACCTTTAGTTTTAGAATCTTAGTTTAGTTAATCTGTAAATATTAGATTAGGTTTTATTTTTCTTTTTTTCTTTTTTTTTTATTTGAGGCACTAACTTTTCTCTTTATTTTGTAGTTTCTCAAGTGATTCAAATTCTAGCGTTTCGGAGTAGAAGAGCTTATCACATCAAAGAAGCTTACACGAATTTTTTTATTTTATTTTATAAATCGCTTCTTTTAAATTTCGCATCAAATCACTGTAAGTCAGGGCATTGAGACGCAATTATTTGCATTAGGTTAGGTGTGGAGTAAGCACTGCATTAGCTAGGAAACCCGGGGCGCTGGGCTTTGACGCGAATCACTGCATAAAGGATAATTACATGCATCATAGTAGTATTGTATGCTTGATTTCTTTTTGTTTTTGTTGAGTCAATCGTTGTTTTAGTTTATTTTTGTTTAATTTATGTTTGGTACCCATTCGAGTAAACCAAAATTAAATCCGCTTAATCTTGAACTTGAACGTACCCTTTGAGTCCTTAGGTCCTCAACTCAAGCTTCTAGAGCTCAGTTGATGCTAGACGACGATTCGACACCAAAACCATCATCGTTGTTTGAGTCTGAAATACGTAGTACCCTAAAAAGACTAAAGAAACCACGCGTCATTAACATCGAACCTATTCTAATGGCCGACTTAGGAAACAACGGTAATAACGGTAATAACGAAAATAACCTTAATATACCCCTGTGTAATATCCCGATTATTTTAAATAGTTTATAGTATTTTATTTAGTATCTTTATGATTTTATTAGAAATTTTAATTTGGGTAATATACGAAAATTAGTGTGAGTGTTTTACGCCATAGGAAATACTATTGAAAATTTTAAAATTTGAGATTATCAGTAGTGCACGTGTGCATGTGTTTGGTGTGGAGTGTGTTATGATATTTATATAATATTATATTGTGTGTGTATGTCTATAGTTATATAATATTAGGTTAATATACATACATTAAGTCAAAAAAAAAAGAGAAACCCCTCCCCCTTTTTTACACAACTGCCGAGAGAGAGAGAGAGAGAGAGAGAGAGAGAGAGAGAGAAGAAGAAGAAGGAAGAAGAAGAAAAGGGAGAAGAAGGAGAACGGTCCCGGGTTCGTGGTCACGCGTAGATCGTGGGTATTCGTGATTGCCATTTTTTTTTTATCAACTTGGTGAGTTAAACTTTGTGTATTCATATATATATATATATACACGTATGTATATGTGTATACGAGAGTAATTAAATTAGTACGTACACATTTAATTTAATTGTTAGGGTAAATCTTTGTAATGGATACACGCTATTGTTGAAGTAATTTAGATAGTTTATTTTCCACTTCGTATGACTTTGCGATCATGACATTAGGGTATTCGAAAGGGTTAGGTGAATCGTTAGTTTGATCAAAACCATAGGTGAAATATTCACGTTTGTTAGAAAATATATGTGAAATTCGTTTTATGTGTAATTCACACAGTCGCAGAAACTTTAGAAAATTATTAGAAAATCGTGGCTTTGAATTTGAACATTCTGTCCACGCGTCTTATGTAAAACGTGATTTTGCACGTTTTTCGTCTAATGGTATTTTTCCTGATTCTGCACCGTTTGGGCAGAAATTGAAGATTTCAGTAGCAGTTTTTAGTATATTGAAATGTACGAAATTAGGGAAATATGATTCGTTGTGTTTTTTTTTTATTTATTGTTCGTATGAATTAATGAAGATTACTTGGAGATACATGAATTCTCCTATAATGTTGAGCTATGAAAAGAAATAGGTGATAGTCATTAACGTGGAGTCCGATTAAATTGTATAATTCAAAAAAATGCAAAATAGTTCTTCCTATATCTTAGTACAAGTAGTTCTGCATATTCTTGTAGAATTTTGCTGTTATTAATCTTGTGGTTGCAGGATGGTGGGTCCACTAACATTTTGCAGGTATTGACTCACCATGGGACGTTAGGTAAGTATTACTTTATTTAAATTCGGGAGAGAACTGCATGGCCACCACATAAAGGAAAACTACCGCTCGTCCCAATATGTGAAGTGGAACTACTCTCTTGCTCGAGTTAATATTTTGTGTGGTAGTTAAAGGGTCAACGGGTGATCCTGAAGCTGTGTGTGTGTGGTTTAACTCATACCAGTCATGTGACTGACCCGTTGAGTTTTTCTCGCGGGTGCGTTCTTGTTGGAGCGTAGCCGATGATAATTTGCAGGGTTAGTAGGGAGGTCGCGGCACCTGGCAGCAGGAGGCATGCGGAGTCTTGTGCTGTTTTTCTTATTCGTTTTTTTATTTATTAAATCCTAGAGAGTTTAGAAATAATTTCTGGCATTGTGGGCCCTTTTAACAATTTAAGATTTTATTTAGTGAAGTGTTCTTTTTAGATTTTTATTATGTTTTGGAGTTGGATTTAAGGTTTGACTTTTTGGTTAGATGTTGACCGTTGCTTTAGCTCATGTGAGTAATGATTTATTTCGGTACAGTCTGTGTGATGTTATTATATTGCAAGTACCTTGATGATTGGACTGCTGGATATTAGTTGAGGGTTCTCCCTTGACTAATAATTGCTTGTCTAAAAATTGGGGTGTGACAGTTTGGTATCAGAGCTCATGATTGCCCTAGACTAGAGAGTGTCTAGGTGATCTTCGGAATGTGGTGAATGGGTTGTTAATTTCAATGAACGAGTTTGTTTCAGATATTTATGTATGTGTGGTTGTCTTGTGAAGGTTATGGCTGGAGGCTACAATACACGTCATGGAGCTCAGACTGAAGGTGGTGAGAGTTCTGGAGGTGCTGGGGCAGGAAATCCCAACTTAGTTCAGGTCGACGTGGGGGCTATGATGAACCAGATTCTCCAAGCTGTGCAGAACAATCAGCAAGGAAACCAAGGTGACCCGTTCGCTAAAAGGAACAAGGATTTTGTTTCTATTGGCGGCCGAACATTCGATGGGGAAAAGGGTCCGTTAGTAGGAGATGCTTGGATACGAAAGTGTGAGTTCGTGTTCGAGAGGATGCAGGTCACGGAGGTGCAGAAACAGGAGTTGGCATCTCAACAGCTTGAGGGTGCAGCTTTGCTTTGGTGGGAATCATTGAGGGCTACTTATGACATGGCGGAGATGACGTGGGAAGAGTTCAAAGTTTTATTTGAGGAAAATTTCATTCCCAGTACAGTGAAGTCACAATTGGCTAGGGAATTCCAAGACCTCACTCAGGGTACTATGACTGTGTGGGAGTATGTGAAGAAGTTCAACGAGCTATCTCAGTATGCTCCTCATCTGATTGATATGGAGGAGAAGAAGAACGAAAAATTTATTGACGGATTGGGACATCACTTGTCCAAGGCAGTGCTATTTGCAGAGAGTGAGCCTTTCAACAAAGTGGTGGATTTGGCTTTGAAGTTCGAGCGGAAGGAGCAGAAATTTCAGGCTGAGAGGTCAGCAAGGGCGAAGACCAATGAGAATTCTAGAGACACTCGGCCTCAAACTCAGCAAAAAAATACAGGACGTAGTGGGAACAGATTTAAGCCTTATGATCAGGGGTGGAGAGGTCAGCAGTATCAAAGACAAGGATATGGCGGTCAGCGGTTCCCAGGAAATCAGGGGAACTTCAGGCAGCAGAACCAGTAGTGGAATGGTCAGGGTGGTCAGCGTAATCAAGGCTTCCAGGGTCAACGTCAGCAGGCCCCGCAGCCACAAATTGGTTTTCGTCCATCAGTGCCTCAGATTGGAGCACCACCGGTAAGAGGAGAGATTGTTGTAGCTCCTAAAGTGTGTTTCAATTGTCAATTACCTGGGCATATTGCTAGGGAATGTCCTCATCCTCCTAGGAATAAGCAGGCCGCGAGACAGGGTCAAGCAGCACCAGCCAGGGCATTTGCAGTGATGCCAGGCAATGAGAATGTGCAAGGTAGCCTCATACTTTTTCATTCCGATGTTCGTGTCTTGTTTGATTCGGGTGCATCCCACTCTTTTATTTCTCGTCAGTTTATTTTGAGAGAGAGTATTCCTGTTACGCCTTTACTTGTTCCTGTGAGCGTAGGAACACCTCTAGGGGGTTCAGTTACTCTATATGAGCATTGTAAAGATTTTGTGATAGACTTTGGGGATAGAACTTTCCTTGTTAATTTGATTGTATTGGGGTTTGAAGGGTTTTCCATTATTTTGGGGATGGATTGGCTTAGGGCAAACCATGTTATCCTTGATTGTGCTAAGAGGACCATTCATATAGATACCCCAGGATTACCTCGTTTCTCTTATACGTATCCAGATAGTGGAGAATTGGTTATGTCTAGTTTTCTATATTCGGTGGAGATACCGAAGAAGGATATTAGTGATGTGGAAGTGGTATGCGACTTTGAGGATGTTTTTCAGGAGATCCCTGGACTGCCGCCTAAGAGAGAGGTGGAATTCCGGATTGATCTTGTACCGGGGACCGCACCAATTTCTAAGGTAGCATATCGTATGGCGCCCAAGGAGTTGGGAGAGATGAAGAAGCAGTTGGATGAGATGCTTCAGAAAGGGTGCGTTAATTATTTCTTTCTTGTAGATTCATTTTCTTCGTAGTTGATCTTTCTTTCTAGTAGTGTAATTCTTTTGAGGTGTGTATAAATCAGGTTTATACGTCCTAGTAACTCACCGTGGAGAGCTCCGGCGATATTTGTATCCAAGAAGGATGGTAGTCTTCGTATGTATATAGACTACATAGAGTTGAATAAGGTGACGATCAAGAACAAGTATCCTTTGCCCAGGATTGACGACCTTCTTGACCAATTGAAGGGAGCGGCGATCTTTTCACAGCTTGATTTGAGGACCGGGTATCACCAGATGGGAGTGGTGGAAGAGAGCATTCCCCGTACAGCTTTCCGTACTCTGTATGGGTTGTATGAATTTCCAGTGATGCCATTTGGTTTGACCAACGCTCCAGCGTTCTTTATGGATTTGATGAATAGGGTGTTCGGGCCGTATTTGGATCGTTTTGTCATTGTCTTCATAGATGACATTTTGGTTTATTCACGGACTCAGGAGGAGCATAGAGAACAATTGAAAGTTGTGTTACAGATACTTCGGGAGCATCAGTTGTATGCCAAGTTCAGTAAGTGTCATTTTTGGGAGACCGCAGTAAGATTTCTAGGTCATGTTATTTCAGCTGAGGGAATATCAGTAGATCCTGAAAAAGTTACAACAGTGCAAGACTGGGCTCAACCTTCTAATCCGACAGAGGTGAGGAGTTTCTTGGGATTAGCAGGTTATTACAAGAGGTTCATTGAGAAGTTTTCTCTCATAGCAGCTCCAATGACGAAGTTGACTTGTAAAAATGTGAAGTTTGTGTGGACAAATGAGTGTGAGCAAGCATTTCAGGAGTTGAAGCAGCGGTTGACCACCGCGCCAGTGTTGACTATCCCGACGGAAGGAGGGAAGCTTGTAGTGTTCACAGATGCTAGTGGGACTGGTTTGGGTTGTGTCTTGATGCAAGAAGGGAAGGTTGTTTCGTATGCTTCTAGACAGTTGAGGCCACATGAGAGGAGGTATCCCACTCATGACTTAGAGTTGGCAGCTGTTGTGTTTGCACTGAAAGTGTGGAGGCATTATTTGTTTGGGGAGAGATTTGAGTTGTATACAGATCATAAGAGTCTCAAGTACTTGTTTTCACAGAAGGAACTGAATATGAGACAACAGAGATGGGTTGAGTTCATTAGTAGTTACGACTTTGAGATTCTTTACCATCCGGGTAAGGGTAATGTAGTGGCCGATGCCCTGAGTCGGAAACACAGTGTGATAGCTTTTTTGATGGTTAGGGAGTGGAAGTCTCTTGAAGTGTTAGCATCTCATGATATTCAGCCAGAGCATAAAGGTGAGAAAGCATATATTGGGAGTCTGGTTGTCCAACCGACTTTGATAGGAAAGGTTCGACAAATACAGAGGTTAGATGCAATTTTAGTTAACCGTCTCAATGACTTGGTAGTGGATTTGCTTGATGAGTGTCCGACGGATTGGTCCGTGGATACAGAGGGAAGTTTATGTTTTCAAGGAAGACTCTATGTACCGGATAGTGAAGAGTTGAAGAGGGAAGTACTTGATGAGGCACATCGGTCTCGATACACTATACATCCTGGCGGGACTAAGATGTATCATGACCTGAAACAAACCTTTTGGTGGGAAGGTATGAAGAGAGATGCTGGAGAATATGTTTCTAAGTGTATGGTGTGTCAGCAGGTTAAGGCGGAACATCAGAGACCGTCTAGTTTGTTGAAACCTTTAGAAATACCTGTATGGAAATGGGAGTGTATCTCTATGGATTTTGTGGATGGTTTGCCGAGATCCAAGAAGGGAAATGAGTCAATTTGGGTGATTGTGGATAGGCTAACTAAGTCGGCGCACTTTATTCCAGTGAGTGTGCATCGGACGGCAGACAAGTTGGCACAATTGTATATTCAGGAGATAGTACGTTTGCATGGGACTCCAGTCTCGATTGTGTCGGATCGAGATTCGTTGTTTGTGGCAGAGTTTTGGGAGAGTTTTCAGAGGGCGATGGGGACCCGGTTAGACCTTAGTACTGCTTATCACCCTCAGACCGATGGGTAGACTGAGAGGGTTAACCAGATTCTTGAGGATATGTTGCGGGCTTGTGTTCTCGATCTCGGTGGTAGTTGGGAATAACACTTGTCATTAGTGGAGTTTGCTTATAATAATAGTTATCATTCTAGCATAGGAATGGCACCTTTCGAAGCGTTGTATGGGAGGGCGTGTAGATCTCCAGTGTGTTGGGCAGAAGTAGGGGACGTACCTATTTTGGGTCCAGATATGGTTCGAGAGACTACTGAGAAGGTGAGTGTTATTCGAGAGAGGATTAAGACTGCTCAGAGTCGGCAAAAGAGTTATGCTGATAGGAAGTGCAAGGGTGTAGAATTTGAAGTTGGAGATTTTGTGTTCTTGAAGGTAACCCCAATGAGAGGTGTGATGCGTTTTGGTAAGAAAGGGAAGCTTGCCCCGAGGTTTGTGGGACCTTATGAGATTGTCGGAAAGGTTGGAGAGTTGGCCTATAGAGTACTGTTGCCACCGGCATTTGTGGCAATTCATAATGTGTTCCGTGTATCAATGTTGAGGAAGTGTGTGAAAGATCCTACACAAATTGTCCGTCCGACAGAGCTTGAGATTAACGATGACCTCACATATGTTGTTCGACCTATCACTATTGTTGATCGAGATGTGAAGTATTTGCGGAGGAAAATAGTGAACCTGGTGAAGGTGCAATGGAGTGAGAGAATTAACGATGTTACGTGGGAACTTGAGGAGAAGATTCGGAAATCGCATCCCGAGCTATTCGAGTAGTGTTCGCACGTGTTGCAAATCTCGGGACGAGATTTTATTTGAGGTGTGTATAATGTAATATCCCGATTATTTTAAATAGTTTATAGTATTTTATTTAGTATCTTTATGATTTTATTTGAAATTTTAATGTAGGTAATATACGAAAATTAGTGTGAGTGTTTTACGCCATAGGAAATACTATTGAATATTTTAAAATTTGAGAATATCAGTAGTGCACGTGTGCATGTGTTTGGTGTGGAGTGTGTTATGATATTTATATAATATTATATTGTGTGTGTATGTCTATAGTTATATAATATTAGGTTAATGTACATACATTAAGTCAAAAAAAAAAGAGAAACCCCTCCCCCTTTTTTACACAGCCGCCGAGAGAGAGAGAGAGAGAGAGAGAGAGAGAAAGAGAGAAGAAGAAGAAGAAGAAGAAGAAGAAGAAGAAGAAAAGGGAGAAGAAGGAGAACGGTCCCGGGTTCGTGGTCACGCGTAGATCGTGGGTATTCGTGATTGCCATTTTTTTTTATCAACTTGGTGAGTTAAACTTTGTGTATTCATATATATATATATATATACACGTATGTATATGTGTATACGGGAGTAATTAAATTAGTACGTACACATTTAATTTAATTGTTAGGGTACATCTTTGTAATGGATACACGCTATTGTTGAAGTAATTTAGATAGTTTATTTTCCCCTTCGTATGACTTTGCGATCATGACATTAGGGTATTCGAAAGGGTTAGGTGAATCGTTAGTTTGATCAAAACCATAGGTGAAATATTCACGTTTGTTAGAAAATATATGTGAAATTCGTTTTATGTGTAATTCACACAGTCGCAGAAACTTTAGAAAATTATTAGAAAATCGTGGCTTTGAATTTGAACATTCTGTCCACGCGTCTCATGTAAAACGTGATTCTGCACGTTTTTCGTCTAATGGTATTTTTTCTGATTCTGCACCGTTTGGGCAGAAATTGAAGATTTCAGTAGCAGTTTTTAGTATATTGAAATGTACGAAATTGGGGAAATATGATTCGTTGTGTTTTTTTATTATTTATTGTTCGTATGAATTAATGAAGATTACTTGGAGATACATGAATTCTCCTATAATGTTGAGCTATGAAAAGAAATAGGTGATAGTCATTAACGTGGAGTCCGATTAAATTGTATAATTCAAAAAAATGCAAAATAGTTTCAAGTTCCTTAGTGTTCACCGCTCCCAGTTGTGATATTGTTTTTGGTAGCTCGACTTGCTGAGTGTACCTTTTTGCCAGTGGCTTCGTGATCAAGCTGGCCTAAGCCTTATGCCCGGCTTATTTGTTAGACGTCTAGGCATATTGACTAGCCTTCTGTGTGTATACCTGGTTTGGTTGATACCCCAACCAAACTGGCACCAGAGTGGATGTTGGTAGTATGTCCGGGCACACATGGGATATATGTGTGGGTGTACCATGGAGGGTAGCCAAGTGGTGAACCTAGGAAATTGAATAACGAATTGTACATAAAAGTAAGAAAATTATTGTTAATAAAGTTTCCTATGGGTTAAAGGATATAAAATGTTGATTTCCTCTTCTGTTGTTCTTTTTCTTATACATTGTATTGGGATGTGTAGTGAGTAAATTGTGATAATGATCCTTCCTATATCTTAGTACAAGTAGTTCTGCATATTCTTGTAGAATTTTGCTGTTATTAATCTTGTGGTTGCAGGATGGTGGGTCCACTAATATTTTGCAGGTATTGACTCACCATAGGACGTTAGGTAAGTATTACTTTATTTAAATTCGGGCGAGAACTGCATGGCCACCACATAAAGGGAAACTACTGCTCGTCCCAATATGTGAAGTGGAACTGCTCTCTTGCCCGAGTTAATATTTTGTGTGGTAGTTAAAGGGTCAACGGGTGATCCTGAAGCTGTGTGTGTGTGGTTTAACTCATACCAGTCATGTGACTGACCCGTTGAGTTTTTCTCGCGGGTGCGTTCTTGTTGGAGCGTAGCCGATCATAATTTGCAGGGTTAGTAGGGAGGTCGCAACACCTGGCAGCAGGAGGCATGCGGAGTCTTGTGCTGTTTTTCTTATTCGTTTTTTTATTTATTAAATCCTAGAGAGTTTAGAAATAATTTCTGGCATTGTGGGCCCTTTTAACAATTTAAGATTTTATTTAGTGAAGTGTTCTTTTTAGATTTTTATTATGTTTTGGAGTTGGATTTAAGGTTTGACTTTTTGGTTAGATGTTGACCGTTGCTTTAGCTCATGTGAGTAATGATTTATTTCGGTACAGTCTGTGTGATGTTATTATATTGCAAGCACTTTGATGATTGGACAGTTGGATATTAGTTGAGGGTTCTCCCTTGACTAATAATTGGTTGTCTAAAAATTGGGGTGTGACACCCTGCCTCCTCTGCTAAAAGACTATTTCACTCCTACGGCCTACATACTACTATCATGCATAGAATTACCGGAGGTGATGGCATCTCACTTTGAGATAAAGTCTACCATCGCGCTACTCTCCTCATTCCATGGTCGTGTGAAAGAGGACCCATATCAACATTTAGGAAACTTTCAAGATATTTGTGCTGCTTTAAAAATACAGAATTTAACCGACGATGAGTTAAAATTGCGCCTTTTCCCATTTTCTCTAAAAGATAAAGCTAAGTATTTGCTCCAGTCTCTTGAGCCAAACACTATCAAAACATGGGAAGGGTTGTACATGGCATTTTTACAAAAGTTTTTCCCTATTACGTGTACAAATCAAATAAGAAAATCCATAACAAACTTTGTAATGCAAGATGGAGAAACGCTTTATGACACTTGGGAACAATTTAAAGAATTATTGCATTCTTGCCCACATCATCAAGTTCCCAAGTGGCAATTGGTACAGGTTTTCTATGAAGGGCTTATCCCCTCTGTGCGGAACACAGTCGATGCTGTTTATGGAGGGACGTTCCTCCACAAAAGCGCCGATGAGGCGTGGAATTTTTTTGAAACATCAAGTAAGAATTCTATGCACCAGGCTGTGTCTGTACGCCCTGAGGGATGTCTTCTGCAACCTAAACGAGAGGTAAAGTTCGAGTCAAGTCACTCAATTGAATTGCAAGAACTATCTAAAAAACTTGACCGACTTATAATAATGAACCAAAACGACGAGCGCACCCTCTTTCGAAACTTGTCAAATATGTTCCAACCATTCACATTCTACACTTACATGTCCATTTGCATCTCAATTTCGAGTTTGTGGAGCAACACATACATTCGATTCAACAATTTTCACGAAATAGTTATAATCCTATGACAAATAATTTTCTAATACTTATTGACCCTAATTTTAACAAAGTCAATACCAACACCCCCTTCCTAACCCTAACCCTCTAAGGGTTAATGCTTTTGAGGAGAAGGTGTTGGCGTCCCTAAAAAATATTGAAATGCAAGTCCAAGCACAAGCACAAGCACAAATAGTGCACTCTCACATACAATCTATTGCGAAGCTCGAGTCCCAAATGGAACAAATAGCTAATACAATGAGTCGTAGAAATGAGGGTCAATTGCCTAGTCAAACTATCCAAAACCCTAAGGGACAATTTAAGAATAGGGGTTCGAGTGAGCAAGTAAATGCCGTCTCAACTAGGATGACTATTCGAGAAGAGGAAGTTGTTGAAATTTCGCATGAGCGTAAAAGAAATATAAACATTAATTCAAATCACGAGAAGGGCGAGGACACGAGTCAAATTAGGAAAGAGAATGTAACGGTCCTAACTAATTATATTCTGAAAATGCCTTTTCCACCAAATGTTGACGAACCGTGACATTTTTCAAAGAAAGGGTCAAAAACTGAAGATATACTCTAGGTATTTAAACAAATGAAAATTAATATTCCATTCCTCGATGCGATAAAGCAAATTCTCGCTTACGCTAAATGTTTAAAAGACCTATGCACTCAAAAGCGCAAGTTGCGCAGTCATACTCCGAAAAAGGTCTTCCTTGTAGAAAAAGTAAGTTCAATTTTCCACCACACTCCTCCGAAGTATAAGGATCCAGGAATACCAACGATATCATGTGTCATAGGTGACATTGTCATTCATCGTGCTCTCCTTGACTTAGGAGCTATTTTTTAATCTCTTACCTTATCACGTCCACAAATAATTAGGTCTATGTGAACTTAAACCCACGGCCGCTACCATACAATTAGTGGATCATTCTGTTAAAATCCCTAGAGGAATCGTCAAAGACGTTCTAGTTAAAGTCGACAAATGGTATTATCCCGTCGATTTCATGGTCCTTGACACCGAGCCCGTGCTAGATGCTTGGAGACACACTCTTGTTATTCTAGGTCATCCGTTCTTGGCTATGGCCAACGCTCGTGTTAACTGTCGAACGGGAGTGACGAAAGTGTCATTTGGAAATATGAACCTTAAATTAAACATTTTTAATGCTATTGATCAACCTCCCAAAGAGGATGATTACCTATGTGAGGTGGATATTGAGGTAAGACGAACTATTGAACCTACTATAGAAATAAATGTAGGTAAAGAAAACAATATAGTAAGTAATGAGCGGACAAATTTGATTAACCCGGACCCTAGTGCTGAATTTACTCAGAAGGTGAAATCGATTTGAACATGATAAAGGAGAACCGTCGAATGAGTTAACTCATAATGATATTGTTTCTGTTTTCCATCGCGGTCTCCCTAGTGTCTTCAAGGGTGCAAGGTCCGAGTTACAGCCTCCATGAGTCTTGAGCTAGAATGGTCTAGTTGAAGAAGTAAAAGATAACGCTTCTTGGGAGGCAGCCCAAGCTTTATTTCATTTGTTGTTCTTTTATTTTAACGCTTTTTGGGTCATTGTAGTCAGTTTTTGAGTTCTCCGAACAGGTTTGGAAGTTAGAGTAAATTTAATTTGAACTTATACACATATAACAAGTGAAAAAAAAGAGGAAAAGACCAAGTCCGCTCATGAGAGATTTTACCTTAGAGGAAAATTTTTCAAATTTTTTATAATGCCCTCAGTTTCTATTCGAGCTTCAAGTCGCGCGCGCGAGGGGTTTGCCCGAGCGACCCACTCGCGCGATCCCTTACCTTAGGAAAATTTTTTCTAACCTTTAAAACAAGCCTCAGCATTACCTCGCAGAGGGACTCGAGTGCACGAAGGTCGCTCGCACGGCCCGTTCGAGCGAGGGATTATTTATTGTGTTTTTCTCTCTGTTCTCTTACCTTCTTTCTCCCAAACCTGGTCAGTTGTTTGTTCCTTTTTGTTTGTTCTTTACAGCCCTTTTAGATCGAGTCATTCTTTGTTTTGATAATTCCATTTGTGCTTGTTCTTTTAGGTTTTAGTTTAGTTTATGCCACGGTCTGCATTTGATATTTATGTTTCTATTCGCTATTATTGTTATTTTGTTGTTTATTTTCTTTTGTCAAGTGTTGACAGGTGAATTAGTGTCTCCATTTGGAGCAATTGAATTTTAATGCCATATTCATGTACATTCACTTGGTTTGTGATTACTGAGATCGAGGTATTATCGTTCCTTCCTTATGTACTCTCTGTTCTTTCGTTTTATTGTTTCATTGGGGACAATAAAAGGTTTAGGTTTGGAGGTATGCACATTATTATGCACAGATTTTTTTAAAATTTTTTCGATACTTGTTGTGCTTAAATAAACGAGATTATCAACGTTTTTGTAGTCTCGAGTCGATACTTCTTGTTAGTAACTTGAATTGTTATAGAATAGTAAACAAGGAAAGATGTGGTTAAACATTTGCTAAAGTCATGATGCGACGTTTAGGATATGTATCGTTCGAATCGTATTTTTATATCATAGATTTACACATAAAGCTATGCACTGCACGTAGTCACTTGAATACATGTTTGATGTGAACTATAATATGATACGGATTTCTAGATAACACAGTGTGGAGACTAAACCCGGTGAGCTTTTGAGCATATCTTTTCTTTTTAATTAGAGGGTTATAAATACATTTTGTGTTTGTCGAATTTCATTTGAAATAGCGCATTAACTTGTTGTATAGTCTCATTATTCTTATCTTGGTTGATAGTCAAGTTAAAATATTTGCTACCATGCTAAATAATCTTCTGTCGTAGACGTTGAAGAACTGTATCACCCTAGGATGTGATTTTAACTCTTTGTTTTTCACCATTCTTACCATTTGACCTATCCAGATAAAATGATAAAATTTCCTTAGTTTGCCCCTTTGAGCCGTTAAAATGCCTTTTTTCTTTAATCACCATTATCCTTTTTTTTTGCTCCAACTTGACCAACTTGGAGTTCTCCACTGAGAGATTCGTCAACTCTTAGTGGTGATAAGGCGGTGTATCGATTGAAAAGAAGAAGATAAGATGCTCTTGGGGTAGTTACCTTGTATTTCGATGAATATTCATTTCAAAGGCAATGAGACGAAATTGAAGAAAAAAGGTTGAAAGAAGAAAAGAAAAAAAAAGGAAGAGGAAGGAAATTAAAAATATATATATGAAAGAAGAAGAGTGAAAAGATGAAAGTTGGTAGAAGAGATAATGAAAGAAATCGAATATGCCTTACAACGCCATTCTAAAACTACCTAATGAATCCTTTCTATCATTTTTCATTGACTGAGCTACATTACAACGTTTGAAAAGTCCTATTTGATCCTAGAAAACATGGTTTGGATATGCAAACGATGGGAGGGGGATTAAAACATGGTGACAATTAATTTTTCTTGACTGTTGGCGTCCTATCCATGAGACTACTATTCTTTCGTGTCATGCGTCTTTTTTGAGTCATATGTGAGCATTTCTCATTTTGAAAATATATTTCCTTTACTCCCATATATTAGAGAGATTACACCTGTTTCTAAGTGTTTTATTTGAGAGTGTAATTAACATTGTGAGATTCGTAGTCAAAGTATAGTTGGATGGTTATCCGAGTTATATTCCAAGTTCATGACATGTGCGTGCTCATTTGACTACCACATCACACACGAGAACCCTCACGAGACTTCACTTGTCCGACTAGGGACACCTAGAGGTTTAAAAGGCTTGTTGCACATGCTAAGTGGGATCGTTATCCATGTGAAAATGGAGTAGTTTTTATTAGTAGTTTTATTTTATGTTATGTATTTTCTATTGCTCGAGGGCTAGCAAAATGTAGGTTTGGGGGTGTGATCGGGAGTGAACAAGTCCTAATTACACGCCTTAATTGACATTTGTTAGCACATTTTATCCTGTTTAGTGTATTTTTACTTCATTTTCTGTTTTATGTAAGGATTTGGAAGAAAGTAAAGATTCCAAGCTAAATGGAGTGAAAAAGCAGACTGAAAGAAGCAGAAAAAGGTACCTCGCGCACGCGGCTTGCTCGCGTGACTTACCGTATCCCCGCTCACGCGAGACCCCAAAATCGTGCTTGTGTAGCCCGCTTGCGCGACCTATGCAAAAAAATGAAATTGCGTATTTCAGTGTACTGAAGATCTCCACGTGAACGAAACTGCCTAATTACGTCCAGATTGTAAAATACAGCAGTTTTAGTGCAAATAGGTTTAGGAAAGCTTCCAAACTTGCTCCAAAACTACATATAGCCTATTGTAAATCAATTTTAAGGTTACACACATATATACAACCAAACTTTCAGCCATTGAAGAGGGGAAAGCAAGGAGAAGAAGAAGAAGACCAAGGATTTTCATGGCCTTTTCCATCAACCTCTTGCCGTTCATCACTTCTATGGTCAACTAAACCTAGATATCTAGGGTTTCAATGAAACCCTAGTCAAGAAATGGAGTGTTATTTATGTTTTTATTTTAGTTTTATTATTTATGGATGATGATTACATGTTTCGATTATTTTTATAATAAAATCGTACTTCTATTGATTAAATTATTACTTTCAAAGTTTATTCTTGTCTTAGATCTATTTTGAATGTGATGTGCTCAATGATCTATATTTGCTGTGCTTGTATAGATTATTTACATGTAATGGTGCTTAATTGAATTGTGATATCAAGTAGCCGAATAGTTTATGCCTAGAAAAGACGAATTGTGCCGCAACCCTGGTTTAGTGTGAGACACTCCGTGCTAATCGAAGATGAATTATGTTGGTGCTTGAATCGTAGTGATCTTCTTGACAGAGGAATTGGGCTTGTAGCTACAATTCCCCATTATCATCCAATGTAATAAGCTAATTGAATGCATAAATACCTTTATTATGAAGCTAGTGGTGGATTTGCAATCCTAGGTTCACTTTAAATATCATTTAAAACAACTTTTAATTGCTTTCATAATTTAGATTTATTTTTATCGTTCTTAGTTTAAATCAAAATCAAAATCAAAATCAAATTACCGTTTTCTTAATTAACTAGATTTAGGTTTTTAAATTAAAATGCTTTAGTAATTCAATCTCTGTGGGTTCGACCTTTACTTCCACACTACAAATCCTTAGAAAGTAAAGCATACTTTTATATCTTGATTCTGACAAGATCAGTGCCCCTATGAAGCTCTGGATGTTCATTTGGTCAGAATCAATTCCGACTCAGACTTATGCAAGATTCTCAACATAATTTGTGGCATGATGTTGCTGGTAGATCCTCCATCAACAAGAATCCTCTTTATAGCTACCCCTTCAATGTGTCCCTTAACATATAATAGCTTCAGGTGTTGGGACATTTGATAAGTAGGTCTTTCAAAAACCACCTTAACGGGCCTTCTTGATTTTGGCCTCTTTGTTGTTACTGCTCTTTCGTCCTTAAGATAGTAATCTTAGGCCTATTGGTCTGCTGATTAGTGCGTCCAAGTTTTTGCTCGTGGCTTCCACTATCTCTGGTTTGACAATTTCACCTCCATTCCAAAATAGTTCCTCAATTACAGCTGCCTCCTTGCCTTGGTTTTCCATAACATCCCCTTTCATGGCTGTTGGCTGATCTGGTTTGGCCATAAAAGACATCGACAATGTGAACACAATGTTGGCCAATAGTCCCTTGGAAATAGTTCTGAACTGGATCGTTGAATCGTCCGATTCTGAAAAATCATCAGTCTCTTCATCCTTTTTGGGTTTGCATTGCTCCGAAGACTTTCCTATTCCGAGCTATTTCTTCAAGCGCTCAGTAGCTTGCATTGCTCCTTTACCTTTGTTTTTTGCAAACATCATCTCCTCCTTCGTTACCTGCTATTCTGTGGAATCAGGTACATAGGGTTATAGGATCTTCAGAGGATTGTACCCTCGATCTTCCAGTATTGTACCTCTCTTTCTGCTTGCCTTTCCTTCTAAAACCTCATTTTTTGAGACTTGGTATATTTGAGCTGTGCTAGAAACTTGGGGTGATCAGCCCGATGCCACTTTCCTTGCTCCACTCTCGGTGGTAAAGCTATCCTTGAGTATATACCTAAAGAGGACGAATCTTCAGTTGGCCTATTCTGCCTTGGAGGTGTTTGGTAACGCCTCGGTCACCTTATCCAGCACCGATACGCAGCAATGATGGTGGTTTTGGAAGCCATTCGAGTCTGGACTTGTCACGCCCCGGCGTAGCCAAAATATGGAAAAATTTTAAAATTTTCATCTTGGACCCTGAGGCGCGTGACTGGTTGCAGTGCCGAATTGTCCATGACCAAATAATAATAACTAAACGATATAATAATAGGATAACACCATCATTTACTTACTGGAATATATTACAAAGAGAAGTCAAAGTACTTAGCTAGTTAATACATCATTATAAATAAATCAGAGTCTTATGGCTCTTGGCCTTACAAAACTATTACAAAATATATGCTAAGTCTTCTGGTTATAATAAAAAACATTTACAGAGGATAACTGCTAGTCTTCTCTCTAACTAGCACAACCATAGTCATCTTTAGTGTAATCTTCTTCAATATTTCCTTCTTGCATAGCTTCATAACCTGGGTACTCTTCACCTGGATAAGCTGGACATGGGAATATCCAGCGACATGAATGTTGTCAGCTTATGAAAGCTGAGTGAGTAAGCTAAATCAAATGGAACATATATAGTAAAACACAATAAGAATTCATTTACTACCTTTCAACATGTCTTTTAGGATCGTTACATTCTCTCTGTCGAATTATAACTATTAGCGTACCCGACTACGTATTTGATAGGAATACAAACAATTCAGGAGACCCATCTAGACGTTCTTAATGCCACTACCATTCATTTCTAACATCCGATGTCATTTACAAATCCAAAGTATCTCTTGCTAACCAAACCATCTTTCATTGACCAAAACATCTTTCATCAACCAAAACATCTTTCATCAACCATTTCGTCACAAAGAACCGAAGTGTTAAGGAGTGCAAGAACATCCATTTCGTCACGAAGAACCGAAAGGAGTCTTTACTCAAAGAATCACTGCTTCATCACGAAGAACAGAAAGCGTTACGGAGTACAAGAACATTCATTTCCTCACAAAGAACCAAAAGGAGTCTTTACTCAAAGAATCACCGCTTCATCACGAAGAACCGAAAGCGTTACGGAGTACAAGAACATCCATTTCCTCACGAAGAACCGAAGGAGTCTTTACTCAAAGAGTCACCGCTTCGTCACGAAGAACCGAAAGCGTTATGCGTATCCCTTTCGTCATGAAGAACAGAAAGTATACTTACAATAGTCACATTTTAACCGTATCCCTTTCGTCACGAAGAACCGAAAGAATACTCAAGAGTCACCACTTCACAACTCAACAACACATCCCTTTTCTTACCCTCCCGGTCCCCGTGGCCTGGTTTACCTATCCAACACTTATCCTTGACATACGCTGCTCCTGATCAAGTACAACTAGTCTGTACGTATCCTGGACAGCATTCGTGTCACTCGTTCCGTAGTTTAGTATGTTAATTACTTTCATTTACACATGCAAGGGTGCGTTCCTACGTCCGTTGTTCTGTTTTATGTCATAATATACCCATGAAGTCAGAATTAACGTCATCGTTCAACTTACGGCTTTAATAGTTCCTCAAGGAAACTTTTCCTAGAAAAACTTCCTAGAAACCGGCTTCTCCCATAAATCGGTTTCTGGCGCAAGATTCTCAAATCCTCTATTTTTATGCAATGTATAATCATTTAAGCTCAGGGTACGCAAATTATATACTCCTATGAGTAGTATAACTTGTCTACAATAGTGTAGATACTCCATATATATATATATATATATATCCAAGTATGGGTCTATGTACAACTAATTCAAGCTTATGTTAAGATTTCAAAGCATCATCTTGGTTATACTTGTAAAATACATGCATGGGTTTATTATCATGTCTATAAAACTAACAAAACTACACAGACCTCTAACATACTCATCTATTCGATAGCACTACCATAGCATAAGATATTCATAACCACACAGGTATCGGAGAACAAGCATCATCAATAAACACATCATACAAGTAGTTATACAATCTGCCAGGAATTAATTTTACTGTATCGACTGAATTGATATGATTTATTTGGGCATGATAAGTTGATTTGTAGATCAAACTCAAAACTAGAACATTGTAGATAATTGGATTAGCTTCGTGTACAAAAAAATCTAGCTTCAATTACATTTTTGAGCTGCTCAAAATATTTATTTTACTTGGACATTTCTATATTTTCGGACTGCTCTGTCCTAGATTTATAGTACTACGTTGCATGTGCATTTCACCTATGAAGGATAAATTTTCAGACTAGGCTATAGAAGAGTTATTTGTAGATAAATGAGTTAGATTTCTCCACAAAAAAACCTAGCTTCTTTATGATTTTTGAGCTGCTCCAAACGTTCATTTTACTAAACTATGTTCTGCTGAAAGTTTCTATTTCCCAGATTTATAACACTGCGTTGTACATACATTTCACCTATGAAGGAGTGATATCTAGACTAAGCTATAGATTAGTTATTTGTAGATAAATGAGTTAGCTTTATCCACAAAAAACCTAACTTAATTCAGATTTCGAAGCTGCATAAAACACTCATTTTTACTAAACTACATTCTGCTGGAGGTTTCTGTTTCTCAGATTTAAAGTACTTTGTTGTATATATATTTCACCTATGAAGAAGTGATTTTCAGACTGAGCTATAGAAGAGTTATTTGTAGACAAATGAGTTAGCTTTCTCCACAAAAAATCTAGCTTAATTCAGATTTCGGAGCTGCTTAAAACACTCATTTTACTAAACTACATTCTGCTGGAGATTTCTGTTTCTCAGATTTGAAGATTGACTTGCATGTTGCATAGAGCCTCAAAATACAACATCAAACACTTGTTAAACATTACTACATGCTATATAGGTTCTAAAGTGAGTTAGAATACTCACCAAATCTTGAAATTTAAGCTTGAGCTTAGGAAGCTTGAATTCAACTTCAATGGTGAAAGCTCCTTGTTCTTCTCCTTCTAACTTCTTTTATCTCACCATGGATTTCATCTCCTAGCTCTCTCTAACTCTATATGCAGATTATAGATGATCAAAAAGTATCATGCAAGTGTATATGCATGTTTACATAGGTGGTGTAGTGTTAGGTGTCTCCATGCATGTGCTAGTGTACACATGCATGGACAAGTGTCCTTGTACAAGACAAGTGGCTTGGGTGTGGGTGACATGTGGAGGAGGTATTGCATGGGCTTCCATGTGGCCGGTCACGTGGGGCTCACCTAGGGTTGTGTGCCACTTTTCTCAATTTACGTGCATAAGTTCCTCGGTATATGTGTTAGTCTCGATTTACGTGCAAACATGTATTGTTTCTAATGTTCGGGTCTAGGTACGAGACTAAGTTAAATCCTATTATGGTCAAGTCGGTACGGTTACTATAGTCAAATCAATAATCCTAAGATACGTCAAAATCGTCACCCTACTAAAATAATAATATAATAATATAGCCAGTCCAATACAGAAATTCGAAAAGCTGATATTATTAACGAAAAGAAAAGAAATTACAGGTATTACAGGACTGGTCTTATTGCTTTGGCATTGTAAGTTTATCATGAACTAACCTTCTCGAACCCTGCTTGTAGTGCTCACTTGATCTCGGCTGGTTATTTCTTTTTTCACATCAGCCTTGCACCTCGAGCACAAGCCCTATTCAATTAAGTCTAGTTGTTGTCGTAGAGTAGTGATCAGATTGTCAGTATTGGATCAGGCCATCTCAATTTCGACCTTCTATTCTGCTTCTTTTATTTCTTGGTACGTCTTTTGGAGTTCATGGACGGTCACCTTCGGGTTGCCTGATGTCGATATGTCCACTTGCTTGCCTTCTCTATGCCTTGACCTTTCCTTTGATGTTTCTGTCAGATTTGCTTTTGGCCTGAGCTATGTTAACTTTGACAGATCAGGTGACACCATGTTTGAACCTACAATCTGAGGAAAAGGGTTAGTATCGATCCCCATATCTTTGTCTGAAAAATTGAAAGTTCCTTTCTCCGCATTCTCCTGTATGACATTATGAAACACAACATAATTATTAGTAGAATGCTTCCATGAATTATTCCATCTACAATATTCTTTATTCTTTAAGTCATTGACCTTTGGGATTCGATGACCATTACCTAATTTGATCGCATTTTTGGCCTCAAACGCCATCTTTTTTGCCACCGTGTTATTATTTACCAGTTTATTCAAGGCATTGCACACTATCGGCCATTTACAATTCAGTTCAGTCATATCGACTTCTCAAACTTCGAGGTCATAATCGGCCACGTGAACCTCGTGATTGGGATCTTTATAATACGTTCCTTTGGATGAATTCTTCATTTCTTTCTCGTCTAACGAGGGTATTTCGGTTTCTCCATCACATTCGATCCACCATGTTCTTTACTGTTTTTGGCCTGCCAGGTACTTAAGAGTTGTCCCACCATCTTAGCCATGCTGTCTATTGTTGCATTGGTTTTGTCGGCCGATACCAACAATTTAATCTAGCTATCTTACATCTCAGCCATTTGGTCGATCAGCCCTTTAAAATTTTCCATGGTCCCTAAGAGGGCATGGTAATCTTGCCTCATAGGTTCCATGCTTCGTCTCATGGCCTCTGAGAAGGCTTCCAGAGTCAAGGCACTATCCTGCAGTGAACGGGCAATGCTCTCGTCCTCTGGTGGATCGACAACGGTCAATTCATCTTGACCATTCTTATTAGTTTTTTTGGGGGCATATTCTAGCACTAGGGTCCCACTGGGCGTGCCAAAATGTTTGCTATAGTTTTGCGTGGGTGTGCCAGAATCAAAATAGTTTGAAAGTGCAAACTAATTTACTAGCTTTAACACTCGTGTATGGGTTTATCGCATTTCTGTTACAAATTTTTGTCATTCTATTGGGTTGTGTTCATTTTGTAGGATTCAAAAATTTGTGTTTAACAAATTACCACTGCCGCTTGAACGACAATGTTTATTGTTTGATTTGTGGTGTCCCTGTCTCCGATCTGCCTAATGGCAAATCGTTAATTATTTTTGACCTTCGATTAACAATAAAAAGAAAACTAAATAAACAAAAAGAATCAATAGATGGCAAACAAAAATGAATTTTTATTGATTGAATGAACGAATTTCGGTCCATTTTTACATAGCTTTAGAATATAGGAGATTCGAATACATTTTTTTAGTAGAGGGTTTGGAACCCTTTACCTGATGAACTCCATTGTACTTGATACTTCGATAGTCTTGTATTGTCTTGTTCTTGTTGTTCTTCTTCTTCTAAAGAGGTGTTCCTCTCTGTAAAAATCCTTTCTCTAGCTTTTGTCTCTTGCTTTCTCTAACTCTTCTGTAGCTCTGTATATTTGTTTTTTTTTTTTTTTCTCTCCTTCCTCCTCTTTGATGCTTGGGGTCCTCTATTTATAGAGGACCTTGGATGTTATCATGTCTCTTTCAAATTTGATTTTCAAAGAGATGATAATTAAGATTTCAACTGACGTCCAAACCTTGTTTGAAATTCAAATTGTGATGGTGAGATCTTGACTTGAGATCTTCTTTTTTCTTGTTTGTATCATCTCTATTTGAGATGGTACGTATCTCTTCAAGGATTAGGTGATATTCTAGTATCAAATTTCAAAATTTGAATATTGATATACCATTTGATGACTAATGTCTCTTTTGTTTGTACCATCTCCATGTGAGATGATACATATCTTTTAAGGATCTCATTTGGTACTAAGAATGTTATTCAAATTCGAATATTGATTTACCATCTTTGTCTTGAAATCCATTTGCTGACTGACGTCTCTTTTTGTTTGTATCATCTCCATGTGAGATGATACGTATCTTTTCAAGGATCTCAAATGATATTCCAAATCTTTATTTGAAATTCGAATATTGATATCCATATAACCGTCTCTTTTATTCGTATCATCTCTACTTGAGATGACCTGCATTACAAATATCATTCAAGATTTGAATATTGATATGCCATGTTTGACTTGAAATTCCTTTGTATCATCTCAATGTGAGATGATACGTATCTCATTTTCGAGGATCCTAAATGATGTCCGAATCCTTTATTTGAAATTCGATTATTGATACCTCATCCGTAATCCCAACTTTGCTTTGAATTTGAATTTTGTATCTCACACGTATTCTGAAGATATGTGAGTCGTATTTGGGGAATAATGACTACTGTTTGGGTTTTGAAACCGATTTCATGGGTTGGTTCCTATGGGAGCAGTTGATCCTATTGGGCCAGTTCGATTGGCCTAGCAGAATAAACTGGCCTTAATCTTCTTTTGGGTTGGATTTGAATTTGGGTTAAAATTTATGTGCCAACAAATACCCCTTCGTGATTCGTGAAAATCTGTTTACTTTGATTGCACTTACCACAATAATTTGGCATACCCTTGTATCAACCCGTACCTTTTTTCTTTTTGCAAGTCGCATCAATAATATATATATATATTAAGTAGTTGTACTTTTTTTTGGAAAGCTTTTGGCTTGATCACTCCTCATCATTTTTGTGGGTCGTACCTTTTTGTAAGGTACTAAAATTGTTTATTTAATTAGGGACACTCAGCCATAGCACCCTAAAACCAATACAATGCTACATAAAGCCCAAGGCCCAAATATTTAATTCAATAACCCATTCCCCAACCAAAAATACCAAAATGACCTAATTTTCTAAGAAACCGAAAATGTCCTCTCTACACAACAGAAGTGACGACAACGATGGTATGGTGGTGCTGATGGTGATGGTGGTGACGATGGCGGGTGGTGTTGTTATGATAGTAATGGAGGTGATGTGGTGGTGGAGGTGCTCCAATTGTAGATGGAGGTGAGGATGGTGGTGGTGGTGATGCAATGGTGGTAGTGGTGGTGCTGTGATGGTGGTGGTGATGACGATGGTAATGGAAGAGACGATGGTGTGATGTTGATGTCGACAGTGACGACAATGACAAACGACAATGATGACAACAACGGTGATGGTGCCATGGTGTGGTGGTGGTGGTGCTCCGATGGTGGTGATAGTGCTGCAAAATTATCTGTTTTAGAAAACAGATAACATTATCTGTTTTCAAAAATACAATATTATCTATTTATGGTGCTATTGGTGGTGGTCGTGGTGGTGCTGTGATGACAGTGGTCGTGAACTATGCTACTATAGGGGTGGTGGTGGTGGTGCTCTGATGGTGGTGGTGTACAATTATCTTTTTTCAAAAGCAGATAATATTGTCAAAACTGATAATATTATCTATTTTAAAAAATAGATAATATTGTGGTACTACTGGTAGTGGTTGTTGTGGTGCTGTGATGGCGGTGATTGTGAACTGTGCTGTTATGGGGGTGGGGGTGGGGGTGGGGGTGGGGGTGGTGGTGCGGTGGTGGTGGTGATGACGATGGTGATGTTAGTGGTGGTGGTGACGACGATGGTGATGGTGATAACAGATAATATTATCCATTGGGCAACAAAACTCTATTATGAAACAGATAATATTATTTGTTTTGAACCAGATAACCAAGGAAAAAGAACTGCTCATCTACGAAGATGACGAGGAAGAATAAAATGATGATGAAAATAAAGCAGAAGAATAAGAATAAGAAGATGATGAGAATAGAATGTAAAAAAACATAATTGCTGTTGAAAAACATATACCATTATTATTTTGTTGTCTGATTTGCTCTATATCAAATGAGGTCTCTATTTACCTGTTCAAGAAAACAGATAATATTATCTGCTGTGTACAACTTTTATATAACATACAATTGCTTTATCTCTTGCACATTATTGACAGCTTTATTTGTTCTACATTATACAATTTTACTTTTGCAATGCTAATTATCTATATAGCTTATGTTTTCTGTAATTTGTTGACAAATTTTAATAGATATTAGTATTATATGTTGGGCAACAGAACTTTGTTGTGAAACAGATAATATTATCTATTTTGAACTATATAGTATTATCTGTTGTGAACCAGATAACTTTATCTGATGTACATTATAGATAAATATATGTGTTCTAATCAGCAACTGAAACTCTTGTAAACAACAAACAACATTATCTATTATTCATATCATATTCTCTATTGTGCATTACAAATTCTCTTGTCCAACAGATAATATTATCTGTTAGCAGATTTTGACAGATAAAATATGTGAACCAAAAAAGCCTAAATTAAGGCTCAAAATGAGACGTCTTTATAAAATTGCGAGTGAACTGCGTAGATCTTGAAAAAAATAAATGAAAGAAATCCCAAAAGACCAAAAGATGAGAAAGTTATGGCTATTTTAAGTTGATTTTTTCCAAACAGATAATATTATCTGTTGAACATGACAGATAATATTATCATGACACATAATATTATATATCTGTGAAATTATCAACTTTGATAATATAATCTGTTGAGGATGATAGATAATAACATCACAATGGTGGTGGTGGTGGTGGTACTGGTGCTGTGGTGGTGGTGGTGGTGCTGCGAAACTATCTATTTTCGAAAATATATATGTGGACACGTTGAATCGCTCATCCACTCTTTTTAGTTTGTTTTGAGATTGTTTTTGAAAAAGGAAAGAAAAAGGTCTGTTGAAAACAGATACAGAGTCTCCACTTGGTCTTTAAGGAACCAAAAAACCTAATTTTGACTCACCTAAATAGATAAAGGGCACCGGCCCTTCATAACCAAAGAACTTGACTCGGGATTTTGGCACGAGAGAGAAAGGAGCCTTTGTCGCGACTAAAACACCCTCAACTCGCCCCGTCTTTCGACGGGCCTCAATTAGCATCCAAATAATCATCTTATACTATGTATGGTTTGACAATTAATACTATGATAGTATATTACATCACACAAGAATTTTGAAATGGAAGATTAAAAGATAAGATATTGTTCATAATATCTTAGCCAAATATCATGCAATGCAAAAGTGAAAGATCACATGAACAAACCTAGGAAAAATCATCTAATCACATATCAAGTAATAAAGTTTTCCTAATCTAAGGGGACATAAGTTGTTCTTGAAACAAATAATCAAATAAATCAAAATATGCTTAGCAAACTAGAATGATGCATGTTAATCTTTGAGGAAAGAAAACCTCTCTCGATCCTTGGGATGGATGAGAAATGAAGATTAGATCGAGGGAAAGCATGGACGTATGATCCAACTCATTCCTTATAATCTTCTTAGATTAGGAGCCACAAAAGCCCCAAATCTTGCATGGATGCAATGTATGATCCTAGCATGTGCAAAGGTTGTAGTGTGTTTGTGTACATGGACTTTCTAAAGTGACTTAGAAGTCTAAAACATGAATGAATACATGGGAGAAATCATCATGGGATATGTACAAATATAGTATAGACTACTTCTTAAGATATGAACAAATTTGAAGTACATATACGCATCAAATCAATGGATGGAAGTAAAATTATACTTGCTGTGAACAGTGGACAGAACATTGACTTGATTTTGTGGAAAATGAAAAGTAGGGTTAGAAATTTTTTCAATGCATGATTTTTTATGGAGATCATTCTTATTGTGTCTAGAACACAAATAAAAAAGCCAATCTTTAATAACTATCATAGATTGAGAGAAATCATACAAACAATAGAGGTTATTCAGAAACAGAGTTCGTACTGTCGACTGAAATGTTAGAAAATCTTAGAAAATGAAACAAAAACATCTAGATGCCCATATTATACATAAAGTTCCCTTAGACATTGAAGTTCAAGGTAAAAATAAGTAGGGCCCACTCTGTTTGGAAAAGTTTCTGTAAAACAAGTTGAAAGTCAACCTAGCTGTTGTGACAGCAGAGGTAGAATGTTTGGAAGGAATGTTTGGACAAAAATGGACCCCTTTCAAGTGCTTCCAAGTCAAGTAAAAAATCATGGGTGTTCTATAATGAGTTAGAAAGATTTTCCAAGTGGTCTTGCATTCATATGTTGAGTATTGAACTCAAAATAATTCTTTGAAGTTAAATGACTCACTGTTTTGAAGGTTTTGAGAAAACGAGGTTTATTTCTTGAAATCAAAATGAGGGGTTTAAGAGGGGGTTTTGAAATGGGGGTTTTGAATGCATATATTCAATACTTAATGAAGATTATAACCACTTAAAATGTCAACATTTAACTCACATCAAGAACCTCCAAAATTATTGGAAATTATTATTTTCATTTTAAAGACAACTTCATGAATACATATGAACGTATTGGAGTTGAAATCATCATCTATCAAACATGTTTTTGAGGTCAAGAGCTACTATCCATAATGATTCACTCGTCTCAAACTTTATGTCATCATCTAGATGATGATAGACTAGTAAGTAAATAAAGAAAACAAAAAAAGAAATGAGGTAAGAGAAGATGAACAACAAAGTAAGCAAACAAGTATATAAACAATCAGTAGATGATATTCAATGATGTATTGGACTTGTAGCTTGGTGTTTCACTCATATGTGGTGACAGTGAACATGGAAGTAGCTTTCTCTCTCTTAAATGCTCACTAAAATGGTGGTTGGGTGTATTGAATATGAAGTAAATGAAAGTAATGAAGTAAAAACAAAGTTTAGAACTCACTCTCTTGTTTGGAAATCAAAGAAGGAAGCTTCTTTTCTCTCTACTCTAACCTTATCTCTACAACTTTCTCTCTAAAACTTTTCAAAGCTTGCATTTGACACCCCCAAAATGAGAAGTCAAGGGGGGTTTATATAGGCCAATTTGGGGGTGATTTTCGGGTTTTAGAAGTACTCTCATTGGTCCCAAACATCTGTGAACATAGAACTATGTCGTTTTGATTTCTAATTAATCAAAATAATCCCCCAAAAGAAATTACAAAAGTGGACCATTCTGGGGGAGAGCGCCACGATAGCACTGGGTCTGTACCGCAATGGCAGAGGGCCAGTGCCACGGCGGCACTGCTCCTCATTCGTCCAGATAATCCTTTTTAGGCCCCCAGAGGTACCGGTATTTGCGAAAAGGCTCTATTTCGTCCAAAATTCACAGAAAATACATCCAAACTCCAAATTGAGGTTGTGATATACCGTTGGAAAGGTAATGGAGTCTACTTTACATAAAAAATAGTTTGGAGATAGGTCACTTTACAAAGTTTTACGGTATTCGCAATAAAAGCCGATTTGATCGCCTTTTTCACCTTCGAAAAATTCATAATAAATTCGTTTGAAATCCAAAAATTATGTGCGATATACCGTTGGAAAACTATTGACCTCTAGTATCCATGAAAAATGTTTGAAAAATGATATGGTGCTTCGATTTCAAAGTCAACTTTTGGTCAAACTGGTCAAACTTGGGATTCCCGAGAAGTTCTGGAAACCTCTGGGAGCCCAAGAGCTGACGTTTTCGTTCGATTTTCTTTTAGAACTCATTTTAGTATTTCTCACATGATCTAGAATGATCCCAGAACTTTTCGGCGAATTTGGATGATTTTGGTCAAACTTGGTCAAACCGGTCAATGGGGACTTTCTGGGAACTCCCGAGACTTCTGGGGGTCTCTGGGAGCCGACGCTTTCATCTGGTCTTGCTTTAGAACTCATTTTATTGCTTTTCTTACGATGTAGCGCGTTTCCAGAACACATTTTATTGCTTTTCTTACGATGTAGCGCGTTTCCAGAACATTTGGTCCGAATTCGGGAGCGTTCGGGCTTTCAGGGGTATTTTGGTCATTCTGGGCATTTTGAGAGATAGATCTAACTTCCAAGACTCATTTTTTGAGTCTTTTTCGATCATTGTGAACCACCAAGCTATGGGTCTCCTAAATCTGATAGCCGACAAAATGGGGTGTCTACAATATAATATTGTCAAAACAGATAATATTATCTGTTTTAAAAAATAGATAATATTGTGGTGCTGTGATGGTAGTGGTTGTGATGCGATGGTGGTGATGGCGGTCATGACGATGGTGGTGGTGATGTGGTGGTGGTGGTGATGACTATGGTGATGGTGACGACGATGGAGACGACGATGGTAGTGCCGGTGCTGGTGCTGGTACTGGTGCTGTGTTGCTAGACGCGGTGGCGATGGTGGCGGTGCTGTAATGGTGGACACGGTGGCGAGGGTGTAGTCAAACTCTTATCTTTCTCTTAATCAAATCTCTCTCTCTCTCTCTCTCTCTCTCTCTCTCTCTCTAACCCCTCCCCAACACCTTCACCACCAAGCGTCGACACAACCTCCAACCACACCAGCTGAACTGCGATGGCTACAGCAATGATGGCCTGCGATGGCTACGACAAAGACGGTCGTCGGTGGTGGTTCGATTGGCTCAGGGGTATAAACGTTTGGAATTTAAAAAAAAACGTGATGAAGGGCTTTAATTGGTACCAAAAGTAGCGAGATGGGGTTTAGCTTAAATGAACAATGTGCGTGGATTATTTCACCTCACCGCCGGAGACGAAGGGGTCTCTTGTGAAATATCCCATTTAATTATTCTGACTTCTCTAACGCTGATCCTTTCATGGCTTGAATCCCAAGGACTCAATTTTTATGATACAAACACTTATATGGATAGTCTTTGGGCTTACAGCTCTCTCACTTTTTATCGGTGGTGGGCCCTTCCACATTCTATTGTGTATGGCATAGATTAGGTGTCAAATAACTCCCCCTCCACATGTAAGAGTCTTTTGGATAGTTCTTATCCATCTTCCTACATTGATCTAGAAGAATTAGAACTCTTATACAAAAGAATTAGAATTCTTATCCCCTTTTTTTTAGGTACTTGTAACACCCTTTTTTTGTATATATATTTTTTGGCAAGGCTATTTCGGGAATTTTTTTTTATATATATAAAAAACTATACTTTCAATTTGATACAACACATGGTCTCTTTAGGAGGGAGGATATTAACTAACTCTTGTGATGACATAACCTTGGGCCCCACCACATGATGCCTTAGAGGATTATCCCTACCATTTTTTTATCTTGAGCCCCCATTTGTTCATCTACCAAAGCAGCAAAGTTACTAGAACTTTTTTGCTTCTCCTTTACGTATAGACTTAAGAAGAATGGGTCCCACCAAGGTCACAACCCCAAGTCACATGGACTTCTTGTGACACATGGATTGTAGGGATTCATCAATGTTTTTTTTATTAGAGTTTGAATCGACTTCTCACACTAACTATTCTTGGACTGAGGCTCTAATTCCTTAGATGCATACACCATGGATTCCTCTCTAATCTTAATTGTGTATACACGTGCACACACACACACACACATATATATATATATACATGGTGTAGAATGCTGAATTTATTCTTTTTGAATCCAAGCAAGATAGGACCAGTCTTTCCCCCAAGGTAAAATATTTATGTATTCAGAGACTACATTCTGTGTATATATATATATATGCATCTATCTGAATACACAATTCTGCTGGGTAATAAAAGACCATTAATCTTTTTAGATATTAAATCTCACGATCAGAATAGCATCAACAATTTTTTGCACGTGGCTCCCTTTTTGTCGAGACTATTTCATCTTTTCCTATTCCAATTTGTCACGACATTGCTCATATAATGTTAAACTCCTTCTCTTGATCATGCGGTGTTAGTGCCCTGTTAGTGACACCTCTTTTTCTGAATAAGTATATATGTATAAATATTCACATACACACACGCATGTGTTGTAACGTGAGTGTATTTTATTTGGAATTTTCTTTTCCTCTTCTTCTTCTTTTTTTTTTTTTTTAAAAACTATTTTGATGGCCTCACCAATTTTGTCAGTCAACTGACTTTCTTCTTCTTTTTTTTTTAGTATTTTTGCGTGTGTGTAAGATTCTTATTTGAGTAACGGAAACTTTTTGTGGCTACATTTTCCTTGCGCTTCAGGTTATGCCAAGTTTTTTTTTTTTTAAATTTTTTTGGTTATATTCATCTCTTGTTGTCTCCCTTTTGAAAATTCGTCTATTTTGATCTGAGATTTTTCTTTGGGGCGTTTCGTCTCCATTAGGATGCCTGTGTCCTTCCGTGGATTCTTAGATTTCATCCTTACTTCCATTATTTTTTGTGCAGACTAAGATTACCTCTCTTGGATGTTTCGTCTCCTCTAGGAGGCCTGCATCTTTTTGTGGGTTTTTGGACTTCATCGTTTTTTTATGTGCAGTCCAAAAAATTACTTCTCTTGGACGTTTTGTCTCCTCTAGGAGGTCTGCGTCCTTTTGTGGGTTTTCGGACTTTACCTTATATATATGTCACGCCCTGACGTAGCATAATATAGGAAAGCATTTAATTTCCTTTATGGATTCGTATGTCGTGACAAGTGAGAATGACCAATTGTCCCTGCAACATAATACTTAAACAGCATATCTAAAGAAAAGGTAACTAATAAAAACATAACTTTCGAAATTTAAAACTTACTAAACTATTACATCAGTCCAAGTCTTAGGCACAGACCGCCCTTATTCAAATATCTAATAAAGTCTATTACAACTCCAAAATAAAAGACACAAGGAAAATAAAAACAGCCATCCTGGAAGGTCTCCTAACTCTAACTAGCATAGTCAAAATACTCTGGCTGCTCCTGACTTGGAAAATCTGGACATAGAGTCCAGGACGCAACAACATCATTAGCTTATGCAAACTGGTGAGTAAAATATATATATGCTCGCAATGTATATAAACAAATATAACAACTAGCAGTTTAAACTTTTACAACAATAATTCCAAGTGCCAACCTCAACTATTGTAACCACGGAAAGGCAATAAACAAATAAATATGTGACCGTGCATGGACAATGTATCATCTCATCTTACCGACTCTTTTCCCTCAACAAACACAGGTTCGCATCATCCAAACTCCCTCGTTCTAGTACCTCAGAAATATTCGGGTAGCCACACTATAGTACAACGGGTACCAAGGAATGTATAGTCAGTCTCGATCCACGGCATCACACTATAATACCACCGGGGCATACCAGAGAAAATCTCAATCAGTATCTAGAACTCGGGTACCAGGGAGTGTCCGTGGGGGCGTAACACACTATAGCACTACCACGGGTGCCAGGGAGTGTTCAATTTGCCACAGTCATATTAAAAAGGTACCCTAAAACCACATCATCATGACATCTACTGCCTCGATCTATGGCATCAAACTATCGTACCACCATGGCATACCAGAGATTTCTTCGATCAGTATCCGAAACTTGGGTACTAGGGAGTGTCACTATAATACCACCACGGCATACCAGAGACAACCTTGATCATTGTCCGGAACTCGGGTATTAAGGAGTGTCCATGGAGGCAACCAATCCTAATACACAATCTCTCATACTCTTTTCACACTGACCATTCTCAACATGCATGTAAACTCAACATGTGTATGTCATATCACTTGCACATAAAACAAAAATTACTGGAAAATAAAAAGCAGCATATGTACGAAATAAACGAGTTCTTAAACAATCCTTTCATAACCAAAACATAACAAACGAGGTTCTGTTTAAATATAGCTATGAAATAGTACTTTAAAAACTCATAAACTTCATCCAAACAGTCCCTTAACTGAAAAATAGACAAAAAGTAAAAAATGGCCAAGTCGCTCGCGAGGGCCGCTCGCGCGATATGCTCATTTTTTGATTTTCTTATAAAAGTTTTCCAACTGTCAAAATCTACACTGGTCGCGCGCGCGAGCCGCTCGCGCGACGGGTCGCTCACGCGAGTTCATGCTGAAACTTTGTCTTCTTCGCAAATTTCCCAGTTTCAGTTTTTAAAACCCAATTTGACCCATTTCAGAAATCTGTTTCAATTAATACATATACTATATGGATTTCTTAAGTTTTTTGCTTAGATTAATAATACGTGATCGAATTAAACTAATATGGATTGTATCTCTCGATTTTCACGATTAAAGTAAAGACGTCAAAACTTTAAATCAACGATTCGTCGCGATATGGATGAATTAAATTGTATGATTCGAACCGTAGCTTATTGGGATAAAGATCTTTCATTACCAATTCATAGAATTAATTTTGGTTAACTTTCATAACTCCAATTCTCAAGCTTCAATGGTATTATACATATATGCGTATATACACGTCTGATATATACTGAAATATACATATATACACGTTGGAAGTGAGTTTATAATACGCACAGAGGTGTTAGGACCAAGAATTAGAGACCGAGAATTCCCGCCGAATAATCCGTCAAATTTTCCAATGTCCTTGAATTCTACTCCCTCTCTTGATTGATATATATAACTACGTATATATGACTGAGTGTATGCATATAATATATAATCTTTATGTGGGTGTTAATCTTGAGAGAGCAAGAGAGAGTTGAGAGAATTTTGAGAGAGATTGAATTTGTAGAGGGAGAGAATGAGGGAACTGTGAGTATGCAGTGATACATATAAACAAAAATGTTTGGGCTCCAAGCAAAATGAGGGAGATCATCCCGTGTGGTGAGCTCACGTGCTCCCACACCCAAGACGCTGTATAAATGCAATTTTAAAACATAAATTGGTATTTTTCGGTCAGAAATGAAAATATAGAAAAACATTTTAGCGTAGGAAATAAATTCCGATTTATACAAAAATATAGATATTGTTTTCAAAACCATAGAAAGTGTTTTCTTTATTTATAAAAATTATGATTTGACCCCCAAACAAATATTTATTAATAAAATAAAATGAAATATCCATTTATTGATGAAATAGAAATTACAGGGTGTTACACTCTACCCACCTTAACAGAGATTTTGCCCCGAAATTTGAGCTAACTAGTCCTGAAATAACTCTGGGTATCTATTCCTCATATCTGACTCTAATTCCCATGATGCTTCTCCCTCGTCATTGTGCCTTCATTGAACCTTAGCCAAAGGAACATCCCTCCTCCTCAGCCTCTTGATACTCTGGTCAAGAATCCTGACGGGTCTATCCTTGTAGGAAACATTCTGACTCGCCTAAATATCATCAAAATTTACCACGTGCAAAGGATCCCATATGTATTTCCTTAACATGATGACATGGAAAACATTATGAACACCAGACATCTTTGGTGGCAACGCGAGCTGATAAGCCACTTTCCCAACACGCTCCAGTATCTCAAACGGTCCGATGAAACGAGGTGCCAATTTTCCTCTTTTCTGACCAAAACATACTACTACCCAAACCGGTGAAACCTTAAGGAGTACGTGATCTCCGACACTGAACTCCCAATCCTTTCGACGCCGATCCGCATAACTCTTGTGTCTACTCTATGCAGCTTTCATTCTTTCCTTGACCAGTGAAATCTTCTCATTGGTTTCCCTCACCAAATCTGGTCCCAAAAATTCTGTCTCCCATTTCTGCCTAGCATAACGGAGATCGACATGGCCGTCTATACAAGGCTTCAAACGGTGCCATCCCAATACTCGAGTGGTAGCTATTGTTATATGCAAATTCGACCAACGGTAAGTGTGTTTCCCAAAACTCTTCAAAATCAATTGCACAAGCTTTGATCATATCTTCCATAATCTGGTTAACACGTTCGGTCTGTCCATCGGTCTGAGGATGGAGAGCAGTACTCATCTTGAGCAAAGTTTCCATAGCCTTCTATAAACTTTCTCAAAAACCCAAGGTAAAGCATGCATTGCGGTCTGATATAATAGACACAGGTCCACCGTGCAGTCGTACCACTTGCTATAGGTACATTCGACTCATCCTTTCTACTGCGGACTTCGTCAGATGATCCACAATTACCCAAATCGCGTCATGATTCTGTTGTGATCGGGTAATCCAACTACAAAATCTATAGTCATGTGTTCCCACTTCCATCTTGGGATAGGTAAGGGTTGCAACAATCCTGAGGGTCTTTGATGTTCGGCTTTCACTTGTTGACAAGTCAAACATTTAGACACGAACTCGGCCACTTCTCGCTTCATTCCTTACCACCAGAAATTTCTCTTTAGATCTTTATACATCTTTGTTCCTCCTGGGTGTACTGTTAGTCTCAACTTATGTGCTTCTTTGAGAATATCTTTTCTCAAATTTCCTAAATTTGGCACACATAATCTGTCTCGACATCTGCATCCTCCATCGGTCCCAACTTTCCATTCTGTAGGGTCTTTTTTTTGACATCTTGACGAACCATACCTGAAATTTCTCATCTTCCTTTTTGAGCCTCGATAATTTGACTCACAAGTGTTGGTTGCACCGTGAGGCACCTAAAGTGTTGCCCATCACTTCCCTAAAAAATTTGCATATCAAATTCGGCGACTGTCTCCAAGGCTTTCCATTCCCTTATCATCGATGAAGCTATCATTCCTCGAGGTTTCTGACTTAGGGTGTCAGCGACTACATTAGCCTTACTAGGGTGGTACTCCAATATAAAGTCATAGTCCTTAATCAGTTCCATCCATCGATGTTGCCTCATGTTTAGCTCTTTTTGAGTAAACACATACTTAAGGCTTTTGTGGTCTGAAAACAAATCAAACTTCTCCCCATAGAGATAGTGTCTCCAAATTTTAAGCACAAACACGACAGCTGTCAGTTTAAAATCATGAGTTGGGTAATTCAGTTCATTTGGCTTCAACTATCGTGAACCATATGCAATAACCTTTCCGTTTTGTATAAGGACGCATCCCAGTCCTTGATAATAGGTGTCACTAAAAATAGTGAACTTCTCACCATCTTTTGGTATCGCAAGCACTGGCGCTATTGTCAGTCTCTCTTTCAACTCCAGAAAAGCACGTTCATGCTTATCAGTCCATTCAAACTTCAAATCCTTCCTAGTTAAACCAGTTAACAGGGCTGCTATCTTTGAGAATCCTTCCACAAATCTCCGATAGTAACCAGTAAGTCCCATAAAACTTCTGACTTCTGTAGCATTGGTTGGCCGAGACCAATTTGCAACTGCATCGATCTTTGATGAGTTAACCGCGATTCCTTGTTGTGAGATTATATGTCTGAGGAACTTAACTTCCTGAATTTAGCATACAGGCGGTGATCCTTGAGAATCTTCATCGTAATTTATAGATGTTGCTCATGCTCTTCCTCTGACTTGGAATAGATAAAAATATCGTCAATAAAGACAATAACTAACTGATCCAAGTAGGGCTTGAATACTCTGTTCATTAGATCCATAAACACAGTTGAAGCATTTTTCATCCCAAATGGCATCACTAAGAACTCATAGTGTCCGTACCTCATCCTGAAAGTAGTCTTAGGTATGTCCTCCTTTCCTACCCTTAACTGATGATACCCAGACCGTAGATCTATCTTGGAAAAGGTCGTGGCTCCTTGCAATTGATCAAACAGATCGTCTATCTGAGGTAAAGGATACTTATTCTTGATAGTAACCTTATTCAGTTCTCGATAGTCAATACACAATCGCATAGTTCCATTCTTCTTCTTCACGAGTAATACTAGTGCTCCCCAGGGTGAAGTACTTGGATGAACAAAACCCAACTTCTCAAGTTCTTGAACTTGTTCCTTCAGTTTCAGTAGCTCGGTAGGGGCCATCCTGTAGGGAACTTTGGTTATAGGTCGAGTGTCTGGCACAAATTCCACATAGAATTCTATGTCCCTCTCGTAATCCTAATATATCGTGAAATACTTCCTTGAACTCTTTGATTACCAGTATTGATGACACTATCACTTTTGTACTGACGACTTTGATGTTTGCTAGGCATCTGGTCAGGAACATATCACCTAAAGGGTTGCATTGGAAATCAAAGGGTTGATTCCCATTGTTTGTAAATGTGATCCTCTCACTACAAGGAAAAAGACTATTTATGTCACTTTTAAAATTGTATTTATGTCACTTTTATTTTGAGTGACAATTATTTCTTGCATGAGCTTTTTATGTCACTTTTTTAGTATTTATGTCACTTTTTGAAAAAGTGACATAAATACTTGATTACTTATGTCATTGTTTAAAAAAAGTGACATAAATAATAAAGTATTTATGTCATTGTTTAAAAAAGTGACATAAATAGTAATATAATTATGTCACTTTTTAAAAAGTGACATAAATAAAAATGCGGTGGCATTTTTGTAAATAAAATATTTAATTATTATGTCACTTTACTACAAAGTGACATAAATAATAAAAAATAGTATAAGCTTTATGTAGGTTTACAAAAAAGTGACATAAAAGAAAGTTTGGCGCTCACAAATTCGCTGCAAACCCTAGCTTTAACCCTTCCCTCTAAGATCTCCCTTCCATACAAACCCTTTCCTCCCATCCCTTCCCATCGATCTCCACTGCTCTCCGCCATGAAAGTTAGGGTTCTGCAGCTTACACGCACCGCTCAACGCCACACCGCTCAACCACCATCAGCTCCCTTCTACCACGCCGCTGGCTTCTCCTCCTCTCAGCTGCCGCTGCCACCTCCAAAACCTCTCAGCCACCACCGACCCGTGTTCCTCCTCTCCAGGTTTCTCTCTCTCTCACTCTCTCTCTCCCCCTTCTCTGTTCTATCATATACATTCAGATACATGTCTATGTTGATTAGATTTACTCTATGTACTATGACTGGTCTCTCATTCCCAAACCCCGCCAAGCACAAGTATATCTCTATATCTATCCATTAAATTTTGAGTGTTTGTATATGTATATGATATTTAGGTTTGGGGTTCTTTATATGGTGTTAGGTTGGTTAGTCTTCTACAACATATTCTCATTTGGTCTAATTACATTTTCAAAATGGTTTTTTAGGGCTTTGATAATTAGATGAAGGGTTGGTTTGATTTAGGGCTTCCGATTTAATGTCTTCTACTATATATTCTCCTTTGGTCTAATTACATTTTCAAATGGTTTGTTAGGGCTTTGATAATTAGATGAAGGGGTGGTTTGATTTAGGGTTTCCGATTTAATTTAGTGCCATGGTTTTTCAACACAAACACATTCATCAACATTTTTTTTCCCAAATAGGTCTAATTGGAAGGAGAGATCAAACTAATCAGTATGAGGGTGTCTTAACACTCCCACTCTTTTAAGACATATGAATTTGTTAATAGAGATGATCTTTCTTAAGTTCCCTCTCTTTGGACATATTAGCCTAATTTTGTTTGTCTTTTTTTTTTTTTTTTATAAATTTCTTACCAAAAATGAGATTATTTATCATTTTTTTCTGTACAACTTATTGTGAAATTAAATTTGTACTTACTTTATTATATGATTGCTTCAAAAGAATGAGTCATACTGGCTGGCTTATGCAATCTAGAATATGAAAGAAGAAGCAAGAAGCAAGATTACTTAGAGTTAGAGGGAAGATGCTGCAGAAATTGGGAAATGGGTACTTGGAACATTTCCAAACAAGCCTTTGTTGTCTTAATTGCTTCATAATTCACATTTTGGTATATCAAAATATTTTGCTCCTTGAAAAAGTGTACTCCTATGTATGGAGTACCATGATATATATTACCATGATATCTCTCTCTCTCTCTCTCTCTATATATATATATATATATATTTTGATGTAGTTTTTGAATAATTATTTGCTTCAAGAATTGCAAGCATTATGCTTAGTCACTTTCTAGAAGCTTGAGATAAGGGTTATTATTGTTTTCTTTGGACGTGGACTGGCATAAGTTGCTGACAAATTCTCTGAATAAGAACAAATGAGGAACTATATGAAATGTTAAGTGCACTCATGCCTTATGAAACTATATGAAATGTCAAGCATCCTTCATGATTGTGTTTTATTGTCTGCTTTGATATGCTATAATTGTTTGACTGAAAGGATGTCGTGGGTTTAACTCACATATTTGTTTTGGCCAGTTCCTAGTTAAAACTATGTATTTTATGTTGTATCCCTTTCTGCCTCAACTAATATGCCACAACTAATATGACAAGAAGTTGTCTTGTCTCCCTTAGACAGCCCGATTCTCAGTGACTTGAGTGTTTTTCCTCAATAGTAATTTCCTCTTTTTTTTAATGAAATATTTGGAGAATGAGGATATACTAATCAATTCCAGCCTTAAAGGTAGTCCCAAGAGGAGTGAGGAGTCTCCCTATTAAGTTGTTGCAATAGGACCTTCTTTGAGGAATAAAAGGGTCAGTTTCTTGCAATAAGAAATCGTTCATTACTTAATTTTTATTGGATTGTTGCATCAGTTACTTTCGCTTGCTTATATAAAGCTCCCAACAACATTTGCTTGGTTTTTTTTCCACTTTAACCCCTAATAACCCATTCGTATATATGTTCCTAATCTATTTTGTTTAAGGTGGCATAACAGATTGAGTAAACATTGAGCTGCATTTATTTCAGGCTATATCAAGGTTTGAATGTCTTGGAGTTTAGTAGTTCAATAAAGCTAATGTCTGTGATTGCAAGAGATGAGGAGGGAAAGGTGCTTTTTATAGTCCAAAGGTTCTGACAGGTTAGCTAAATGCAAAAAAAATTCTAATCTAATTTGACGATTTGAATAAAATGTGATCTCATACACTTTGCTCCATTGACATTGACTATTGACTGTGACATTGCATACTGGCCATTATTTTAATGGTTTACTCATTTGTTAAATAATTTATAAACATTGATTGCAAACCTTATATTGTTGCAGCACAAACAAAATGGATGCATTGGCTATTTTGCTCTAGGATCAAGCTATATCAGAGTTCCATGGTGAGTTATTGTTTGTTTTATTGGCCTCGGTTACATTGATACAAATAGGCACCGATTACATAATTGGTTGGAAAGAACTGGTGGAAGGAAAGCAATATGCTTATAAATGATTACCTTCCTAGATGTGTTTTTTTAGTACTTTCCTTTCCATTTCCTCTTTTTTTTTTCTTCTTTCCTTTCTTGATCAACACTTAGTGTTTGTAGTGCTTACTCTCTCTTTTCTTTCCTGATCAACACTTACTATTTTTAGTACTTTCCTTTCCATTTCATCTTTTCTTTTCTTTCCTGATCAACAAACACTATGTTTGTAGTGTATGTATTTTAAGTTGTCTCCCTCTCTGTAACTGTATTGTGGCAAGCTATTTCTTATCTATTTTATAGTGTTTGTTGACAAAGATTTTGACATCTACTTGCATTTTTTGACTAGCAATTTGGCTTCTATTCATTGATTAATAAATTAATAATATGAATGATTTACTAGGGTTGATACAAAACATGTTGTATTCACAACTTAAAATCTTAACAAGCCGCCTCATAGATGGAAATATCGTAGAACATCTAACTTGAGTAATGAATAGCTTTCCTATCTTTGTATCATATCCATGAAGTAGACCACCACCACCACCGCCATTTCACTTGTTTTTTTTCCTCCCAAACTAGTTAAAACTTTGAGACCAAGGATGTGTTTGGAATGACACTTTTGGATATTACATCTTGATCTTCAATTTTAGCCTGTTTCGAAAATATGATCTTTAGACACTTGCTACTTTTCAAAAAAGTATATCTTGGCTGCTTCTTGCTTTTAAGATGGAGATAGTGGATCACAGTTCGCTGCTGCTCAGTTTCTGCAGCACATTACTTTCAGGGGTAATACTTGGGACATACCCAAAGACGCAACTTTTGGGACACAACCCAAGAGAAGTGTCTATCTCTCTGCTGTGTCACTGTGGGGGTCCAGTGACATCACACGAGAGATATAGACACATCTTTTGGGTTGTATCCCAAAAGTTATGTCTGTGGGTGTGTCCCAATCTTTACTCTACTCTCAAACTTTTGTGTTTCTATCTCCATCTGTACCTCTCTTTTTCTTTTGTTTCTCTCTTCCATATGTAAAGTGTATCAATATTGACAAATGTAGTACGAAAAATTAGCCACTTATGTACCAAACGCAGCATTAATGAAAGTATATCTGCAACATGCAAGTAAAAATTAGTGTAGTTTTATTTCTTTTTGTTTTGTAATTAAAGATGAGTTTCACTTTCCCACATTATCTAGTTAATTTTTTGTAAATATTCAATTTTTCCCCTCTTTTCGTAGTGAAGAAGTATATATGGAAACTTGTAATGCGTGGTATCATTTATACTTGGGGGAAAACACTTTGGAAAACTTAAGAGAAATAGTTTTCCTTCTTTTCCATTTGTAAACTTAAGAGAATATTTACAAAATTTCCACTTTTATCTCTAAACTCTCTCTCCTGTTACAACCTTCTAGCTTGCTTTTCCAATTTACACCCAACTTTTGGTTTTTGCTAAACTACACTAACATAGTAAAAACATGAATGGCTACAAATGATTAGCAAATCTGTATTACAGGCCCTCCCAAAACAACCCTTTGGAGTATCAAGTTTAATTCAGTGCGGTGGGAAAGGCAAAAAATTTACTTGCTAAGGTAAAAAATTTGAAGTGGCATAGGGGTACTTCTTCATGTATACACTATTAATGTAGTATATTACAAAAGTGAGGTGTACTTTTTAAAATGACAAATAGCAGAACGCACAACTTTAGTGGACTAAAGTTATATGTTTGTTCTCCATTGAAATGATTGGCCTTACTATTTCTAAAGTTGTCCTATTTTAGTTAGAAAATTTTGTCTTGTAAATATAGCCTTTGTTAAGTGCAAACGTAACTTTTCCAACTTTTGTTTCAGATTTTTTGTAGCCAAGGAGTGCTATTTGGATTAATAAGTGCTGCTTGGGGCTTCAATAGAACAAAAAATGATGATTCCAAAATGCAAGTAAAATGGTTAATGTACTGCAGCCCAAGCAGCTCCTTATGCCTCTGTTTCAGGCTTTTAATTTTTTTTTCTTCTTCATGTATAACAATGGCTTTTCCAACGGCCATCAATAAGTGAAGTTTGGATTAGAATAGACCATGAAACTTTATGGAGAATACTACAACTGCCTTTTAGTTTTTTTTCCCTTCATGTCATGTATACACTATTTTATTGTTCGGAATAAAAAGGTAGGACTACATTAAATTTCCAAAATGCTATCACTTTTTTTAATGAAAATCCTGTCAGGTGACACTTGCCATGTTATTTAATTTTAGGGCACAGTACGTGAAAATTTCAGTGTTGTATTTTACTTTAATTTTTGTTGACTACAGGTGCATTTGTGGAGTCAAATTGGTTATGAAAATTACATTGAATTTCTTGAAGCTGGTAGTGATCCTCAAACATGCTTGAAGCTGTGAAACTTCTATAAGTGTTTCAAGTGGCTACAGATGGAAGAAGGTTCGTGCTTATTTTTTTTTACAGAAGGCTAGCTGCAAATTTTTTTTTAAAGTTATCCATGCTTTTAGAATTTCTATTGATGGGATTCATTCAGCGATACGTCTTGGCGCTACTGGGATTAATAGAAACAGTTAGTGAAGCTTCTTTTAGAGCAAGAGAAAGGGAAGTTAGGAGTGTTCCTATTAGTGGATTGTAAACTAGAAATCAACTACACAAATTCAAGTCCTGTTATTCTCTTAAATATATACACCATTCTTCTTTTATCCAAATGCCATTGCAGTCGGACCATAGCCGCGTAAAAATGTTAGCCCTTTGTTTTTTTGAGCCGTGCCCATGGGGTTAGGACCTTATGTTTAAGCTTACTGATTATGAGTAGAATGCTTGTATAAGCTTTGTTGAAAGTGAAATTTTCAATTCTATTCTAACCATGTCTGGTGTATGGTGCTAAGTGCTAACTATATTAGCAACAGAGTTGACTGAGTGATGAACTGGTAAGGTACACACATGCACAAAATTTTTTTTTTTATAATTATTTGTCAGTAATCTCGTGAGTTTGTTTACTATTTATTGCTCGCTACCTTTTGAATTTCTTGAACTTTGTTGTTCTGCAAAATTCTAATTTGTTTTGCAAAATTATAATTTGTTTCTTTAATGATAATGAGAAAAATTTGACAGATTGGGTTACGCTACGTTGCACTTGGAATGGAAATACCTTTTTTTTTGAAGCACATGTTACAATATTGGGGTTCTTTCAGATATAGATAGAGAAAAAGAACAAAAAGAGGATAGGATGGACAAATGGGATAGAAACATAGTAGAGTGAGAGTTAATTGCTTTAGGAGTTGAGGAGCATGGGGTCCCGTCAACTCCCAACTCAGGTCCTCAAATGCAAAACACCATCTCATACCTAGCAAGACTTGCTTTATTCAAAAAGTAAAAATTGTATTACAATGGATTTTAAAAATAAGTTGAAAATGAAGATGTAAGTGTAATTACAATTGATGAGAATGCATTGTGAAGATGTCATTCCCAACACACCCTAACCTGCTCTGTGTTTGAATGGAGGGTTAGGAAGATCTTCCATGCATTTTTGTTTATTTTCCATTAAAAATGTTTAACTTGGCCTCTTCAATACACATACACATTGTTGGTATTTAGTTCAATATAATCTCTGTGGAAGGCGTATTGCGTGTTCTTTCCTTCGAGATCTATATGAATTCAGGCAGTATGTTCAAGATTAATATGGGTGCATCCTTGGAATTAGCAAGTGTACAATTGTAATTATGAAGAACTAGTAGAACTGTCACGGTCAAAGAGAAGCTTGAACCACTTGCAATACCTTTTCCATTCTTTGTGCTAATTTGATTACAAGTATGAATGTCGAATAAATTCAGGTTTTCTTTTCCTATAAATTCTGATGGATTTTAATTAGGTTTATATTCTGGTGTATGACAGGGAGGAGCACTCATAGATAGATGTGACTTCTGGATTTTATGTTTTGTTTGGGTAAGGTAAAGTGCTTAATTGAACTTGGATCTATTTTCTGAACCATGGATGTATTCAGTTTCTTTTGAAATTATAAGAATGTGTCATCCACGATATGATTAAAGCCCCATTCTCAATCTCTCATCAAATAATGGTCGTCGATTTCTACTTTTCTTTATTGTGATCTCAATTGTTCGTGTTGGGTGTTGCTCAGGTATAGAGATTTTAAGAGATCCATTCAGTTGGTTCATGCAGAAATTGCTATGGATGCTGCTTGGGAAGCTGTCAAATTTCTTTTATTTCGTTCTTTGTTGTTTTCTTAGTTTTGTTAGTACTTTTGATGAATATAACATGTATATGTTATACGTGATCGATTGTATACATTTTTTGTTCATTCCAATTAATTGGTTGATATTGAGATGAATCGATGAAATTTAGTGGTTGAAATAGATCATTGAGTTGGATTTAATTTTGTACAACGTGATATTGTATGTACAGGGTGGTATTGTTTTTACAGGGTGGTATTGAATCAATATTATTTAAAACATTTATGTCATTTAAAAAAAATTGACATAACTAATTACACATTTATGTCACTTTTATAAAGTATTTATGTCACTTTTAAAGTTGTTGTGTCACTTTTAAAGTATTTATGTCACTTTTAAGACTTTGATGTAATATTTTTGTTTGGTATTTATGTCACTTTTCTACTTTTGTGTCACTTTAGTTTAAAAGTGACATAAATAAAATGGTATTCATGCCACTTTTAACTATTTATGTCACTTTTTATTAACATGTGTGTTGGTTTTGTGAAACATTTATGTTACTTTTATAAACATTTATGTCACTTTTAAAACATTTATGTTGCCTCCATTTATGTCACTTTTTACTGGAAAAAAAAGTGACATAAATACCTATTTATGTCACTTTTATGTCACTTTTTAAGTGACATAAAAAGCCTTTTTTCTTGTAGTGATGATCTTCCTAGCACAATCCAACCTCGCATGGTTCTTTTCGAGCCAATCCTTTCCCAGGATTATATCGACCTCCTTCATCGATAAAACCACCAATCTCGCTAAAAGTTCACGGTCTCTTACCGCAGAGGACAATCCTTACATACATGTACTAGCTTGACTATGGTCCTGAGCGGTGAGATAGCACTCAAAGCTTCATCTAAACGTCGCGGTACTATACCCTAATTTTGAACAATCTTAACAGATATAAAGGAATGTGTAGCACCCGTGTCAAATAAAACTTTAACATGAGAATTAAACAAGGTTAGAGTACCTTCCACTGTTCATTGTTCGGGTAGTCCCTCCTCATAAGTACCTTCCTCATACCTTGTTTCCTCATAACCAGTAGCCTCGGGGATAACAGCATTCAGGTGGGTCTGTCCTTGCTGACAATAGTTTCTTTTTCTAGGGGCTCTGCAGTCCTTACTTATGTGACCTGTTATGCCGCAATTATAGCACACAACTCCTGGATGATCAGAACGTCTCAGTGCTTTACATTCTTGAGCTCGGTGGCCGGGGATACCACAATTATAGCAGTTATCATTGTTGTTCCCTACTATCGCTCGAGGCGGATACTGCTGCACTGCTTGTGTCTGTTGAGGTTTCTTCCCTCTGTCCCATGTCTTTTTCTATCGCTGAGGGTACACCGATTTCTGTTCGGGATAGCCTTTCTACGGGAGTCGATTCCCAAATGGTTTCGAATTCTAACAACCATCATTCTCCAATCCCGTAGCCAACCTTACCATAGCTTCAAATGACTGGTCCAGGTGCCCCATAGTCAGATGTCGCAGAGGCAAGTTGAGACCCTGGTGATACTTCTTGATTTTCTTCTTAGGTGTGTCCATCATATGTGGAGCAAAGCGGGACAATCATTCAATCCGAGTAGTGTACTTGCAGACTGTCAGATTTTCTTGTGCCAATTCCATGAACCCTTTCTCTCTCTCTCTCTCTTGTCCTTTTCATCTTCAAGGAAGTATTTCTCAAGAAATCTTTCCTTGAACACTACCCAAGGCATTCCCTTTGCGGCTTCATCCCCAATAGTCGCCTTTTCGGCATCCCACCAATCTGTCGCTATATATGATAACTGAAAGATAGCCAGATGCTTCTTTTCCAGGTCAGTGCACTCTATGGTCTCAAAGATACACTCCATCTGGCGTAGCCATTGCTCTGCTTGCTAGGGCTCATCAGTCCCAGTAAAATACTCAACTCACAAAGCACAAAATTCTTTGAGAAGCTTGTCCCCAGTCTGGTGGGCTCACCTCTCATTCCCGTTATGATTACCATTCCAATTATTATTCCCTGTGTTCTGATCGCTGACCCTCTCCAACCGTCTTACAAAAGTCTTAAACATCCCGGTTGGAACTACTGCCGGGGGTGCAGCTTCAATAGCAGCGGGACGAGGCCTGAGATTCCTTCTATCAGCCATACTTCAAGAGAAAGGTACCTATTCATCGATCAACAGGATTCGATCAAACCTCAGATAAGAAAGTTCTCAATGATCAAAAGTGACAAAACACAGAATAAGGTCAAACTATCTTATCTTAATGCTATCTTAACGAACGAACCTATGTGTCTTGGATAATTGGTCGAGCCATAACCTGGCTCTGATACCAAAAAGCCTGTCATGCCTGAAGTAGCATAATACAGGAAAGCATTTAATTTCCTTTATGGACTCTGTCACGTCCCGACGTAGCATAAATATGGAAAGCGTTTAATTTCCTTTATGGGCCCGTAGGTCGCGACAGTTTGAAGGATTGATTCCGTCCCAAACGTCGAACAACATAAAACCATAAACAGAGTAGAGCAATCAAAGCTTACAAATATTTTTCTAACTTATTACATATCACAATGTAGGGTCAACTAAGGTACAAACCGCCTTAAAACAAAACAATAACTATAGTCTATTACAGTCATCCTTATTACAAAACAGTTTATAACTTAAAACATGAAGTATAGATAACAGTCTTTCTTCCAATCAGTCGTTCTCAATTAGCATAATCATAATGTTTAGCCTGATCATAACCTGAAAAACCTGAACACAAATGTCCAGGACGCATCAACGTTGTCAGCTTCAAGAAGCTGGTGATTATTAAAAACATAACTTTGAATGTAACACATACTCATTTACCATTTTTCCAATTCTCATTTAATCCAATAAGTTTATATTAAAGCAAGGAGTTCATTTTAGGAAACAAGCACAATATTATTTAAAAGATATAATTCACATATATGTGACCATGTATGAGAATAATGCACCATCTCATCTTACTGACTCTTTTCTCTTGACAAGACCCAACAATCCACTATCACACACCAGTATCTTTGAAATACTCCGATAGCCACACTTTAGCACAGGGGTACCAGGGAATGTCCAGTTTGCCTCACACTTTGGTCCGGGGTACCAGGGAGTGTTTAATGACTCACACTTTGACTACCTAATCCGCTATGTAAATACTAGAGGAACCCTCACGCAGTATCCAGACTCGGGTATCAGGGAGTGTCCGTAGGCCACACTTTAGCACTACCATGGGTGCCAGGGAATGTCCAAGTTCGGCTTCACACACTTTGACGCTACCATGGTCGTCAGGGAGTGTCTAATTTTGCCATCGTCGCATTTTAAAGACACCCTCGCCGCAATCTCAATCACAACACACTTTGGTACTCACTTACCAGGAAGTGTCCACAACACAATCTCAACCGCACTCACTATGCCACACTAACTATTACTCTTTTCCATACTAACCAACATTCACACTCACCATGCATGTACAACTGACTCCACATGTATGTCATGAAACTTCAAACATAAAGTAAATCACTTAAATATAGAAACAACGTGCGTGCGGGGATTGATAAGTCATAATACAACGTTTTAATCGTCTAAACATACCCAAATAGGATTCTGTTTTAGTAAATTTCCCAAACAAAGCTTTAATAGTTCATAAAATATCACCCAAACAGTTCCTTAATACAAGACAAGCATCTGAGCCACTTTATTCCTCCATTTGCTCAAGAAAGCAGCGAAGGACTCATTGTTGTTCTGCCAGGTAGTTTCTAAATCCCTAATTATGACATGCAACTCTTGATTGTAAGAATAGTGATCGACAAATACTCGAACGATATCTTCCCATGCCCAAGTTTTGAAAGCTTCCAAGGTAAGGAACCATGATAGTGTAGACTTTGCGAGGGCTTATGGGAACAGCATTGTAATGTGCTCATGAGTGCATCCCATTGACTGGAAGATGCTCATACATAGCTTCACGTGGCTTTTCAGATTCCCGATTCCATCAAAGCGATCAATGGCGGGCATGATGAAGTTTTCTGGCAGTTTCAGCTTAACAGGCTCGAAAAGCCATTCCAGGTCCAACATGTAATCATCAACCCTCTTGCTCTTTCTCAATACACTTTTTAGCTTATCGACTTTATCCATATGCTGCTAGAACTTTTTCTCATATGCATGCAGTGGGACCCCTTGAAACCAATATTCTTTCCCATTATTCTCATGTACAGTGACGGGAGGGGGTATAAACCCCAGCGGTGGTGGTGGGAACCCAGGTGGCTACTGTGGTTGCTGCTATTTCAATTCTTCTATAAAATTCAAAACTTGGGCTAGGCTGTCGGACTGCTGGCTTATGGTTGCTCCCAACTCGTAACCTTGTTTTTGAACTCTTCCTGGTTCATGTTGAAATAGCTTGTCGGGCTAATTCTGACCAAACGATTATCTTAATTTTTGACCCAAGACAAGGATCCTGGCTGCTGACTTTGGGAATCTATAGTGGCCTATAAATTTGAGAGTATTATATCAGATTCTGACACTGACTACTTTGGACAGATAAATGATAGTGATGTTAACAAACGTAGACTGACTTGTATACAAACTGACAGAAACAGTGCGTGCAGACTGACAGGAAGGGTGCATGCAAATGAGATAATCATGCGAATGCAAGCCCTAATCTACATGATGCTCCTATTTCTAGCAGATAGCAGTTTAAACAAGTAAGGTCATAGCCATACAGAGTGTGCTAACTTTACTTTTCTGTATGATCACCAAGGGATAACAAGGATTTCCAGGATATTTCAAGAAGTTTGGACAGAGCTTTCTGGGAAAAACTGATTATATCTGTGTAATATGGATAGAGTTTTTGGGAGAAACTAGTTATATCTGGATAAGTTGGGCAGAGTTTCTGGGAGAAACTGGTTATATCTGGGTAAGTTGGACAGAGTTTTTAGGAAAAATTGGTTATATCTGGATGAGTTGGACAAAGTTTTTGGGAGAAACTGGTAATATCTGGTAAGTTGGACAGAGTTCTAGGAGAAACTGGTCATAACTGGTAAGTTGGACAGAGTTTCTGGGAGAAGCTGGTTATATCTGGACGAGTTGGATAGAGTTTCTGGGAGAAACTGGTCGAATATGATGGTGATCATACTGTCTAGCAAGTTCTCATACTCCTATGTCTTAGGACCAACAAAAATGGTTTGCGGTGTATATCTTTGTGAACATTGAGTGATTGCCTTGGGAATCATGAGAAATAGGTTCTAATCTATGCCATATAAGCATCTACACTGCGTAGGTAATCCCACCAGGGCATACAATAGTTATATCACATAATCCTATCTGTGGATACCGGGATTCCACCACTTTTGTTTTGAAACTTGTTTGATTTTGATCAAAGAAAGATAAAAGGGTCTGTTGAAAACAGATACAGAGTCGCCACTTGGTCTTTAGGGAACCAAGAAACCCAAATTTGACTCACCCAAACGGATAAAGGGCACCGGTCCTTCATAACCAAAGAACTTGGCTCGGGGTTTTGGTACGAGAGAGGAAGGAGCCTTTGTCACGACTAAAACACCCTCAACTCGCCCCGCCTCTCGACGGGCCTCAATTAGCATCCAAATAATCATCTTATACTATGTTTGGTTCGACAAATAATACTATGATAGTATATTACATCACATAAGAATCTTGAAATTGAAAATCAAAAGATAAGATATCATTCATAAGATCTAAGTCGAATATCATGCAATGTAAAGTGAAAATCACACAAATAATCCTAGGAAAAATTGTCTAATCATGTATCAAGTAATTAAGTTTCCTAATCTAAAGGGGGACACGAATTGTTCTTGAAACAAATAAACAAAGAAATCAAAATATGCTTAGCAAGCTAGTATGATGCATGTTAATCTTTGAGAAAAAAAAGAAGACCTCTCAATCCCCGGGATGGATGAGAAAGGATGATTAGATCGGAGGAAGCATGAACGTGTGATCAAGTTCATTCCTTGTAATCTTCTTAGATTAGGAGCCATGAAGGCCCCAAATCTTGCATGGATGCAATGTATGTATCTAGAATGTGCCAAGGTTGTAGTGTGCTTTGTGTTCATGGATTCCTAGAATGACTTAGAAGTCTAAACTGTGTATGAATGGATGAATTAAATCGACATGGGATGTGTACAAATGTAGTATGAAGTACTTCCTAAGATATGAACTAATTTGAAATACATATAAGCATCAAATCAAGGAATAAAAGTTAAAATGTGCTTGCTGTGAATAGTAGACAGAACAGTAGCATGATCTTGGGAAAATTGAAAAGAGGAGTTAGGAACGATTTTAATGCATGATTTTTTATGGAGATGTTCCTTATTGTGTCTAGAACACTACCCAAAAAGCTAATCTTTAATAACTATCACAGATTGAGAGAAATCATATGAACAACAGAGGTCACTCAGAAACAGAGTCCGTATTGTCGACTGAAATGTTGAAAAATCTTAGAAAATGAAAACGAATGATCTAGGAGCCCATTTTATACAGCCAGTTCCCTAAGACATTGAAGTTTAAGGGAAAAATAAGTTGGGACCACCCCGTTTGGAAAATATTTCTGAAAAAGAAGTTGTAAGTTAGTCAAGCTGCTGTGACAGTAGAGGCAGAATGTTTGGAAGGAATGTTTGGGTCCAAATGGACCATTTTCAAGTACTTCCAAGCCAAACCAAAACTCATGGGTGTTCTCCAATGAGTTAGGAAGACTTTCCAAGTGGCCTTGCATCTATATGTTGAGTATTGAGTTCTAGAGAAATCTTTGAACTCAGCTCACTCACTGTTTTAACTCACTGTTTTGAAGATTTTGGGAAAAATGAGGTTTTCTTTCTTGAAATCAAAATAAGAGGGATTGAGGGGGGTTTTGAAATAGAGGTTTTGAAAGTGCATTTTTAATACTCAATAAAGATTATAACCACTTAAAATGCCAACATTCAACTCATCATTAAGAACCTCCAAGATTGTTGGAGAAACTTATTTTTTATTTGAGCATAACTTCAATACACTTCAAGGATACCTTGGAAGTATTGAGGTTATGATCATCATCTATCAAACATGTTTTTGAGGTCAAGAGCTACTATCCATAAGGATTCACTCACCCCAAACTTCATGTCATCACTTAGATGATGATGAACTAGTAAGTAAATAAAGAAAAATAAAAAAGAAATGAGATAAGAAGAGATAAACAATAAATAAACAAGCAAGTAGATGATGATCAATAGATGATATTCATGAAGTATTGAACTTGTAGCATGATGTTTCACTCATATGTAATGACATTGGACATGGAAGAAGCTTCCACTCTCTTAAATGCTCACTAAAATGGTGGTTGGGTGTATTGAATGTTGAAGTAAATAGGAGTAATGAGGTAGAAACAAAGTCAGAACTCACTTTTTGTTTTGAAAATCAAAGAAGAAAGCTTCTTTTCTCTCTATTCTAACCTTATCTCTACAACTTTCTCTCCCAAACTTTTCTTAAACCTGTATTTGACTCCCCCAAAATGAAGAGTAATGGGGTGTTTATATAGGCCAACTTGGGGTGGTTTTGGGATTTAGAAAGTATTCCCATTGGCTCCAAATATCTGAAATCATAAAACTATGTCGTTTTGGCTTTTAATTAATCAAAATGGGACCACAAAACTATTTACAAAAATACACTGCTCTGGAGGGGACTGCCGCGGCGGCACTGGGCCAGTGCCGCGGCGGCACTGCTCCTCCCCCGTCCAGATAATGCTGTTTAGGCCCCCTGAAGTTCCGGTATTCGCGAAAAGGCCCTATTTCGTCCGAAATTCACAGAAAATGTGTACGAACTCCAAATTGAGGTTGTGATATACCATTGGAAAGGTAATGGGGTCCACTTTACATAAAAAATAGTTCGGGGATAGGTCACTTTGAAAAGTTTTACGGTGTTCGCGATAAAAGCCGGTTTGATCGCCTTTTCCGGCTTTGGAAATTCATAATAAATTCGTTTTAAAACCAGAAATTATGTGCGATATATTGTTGGAATCCTACTGACCTCTAGTATCCATGAAAAATATTTGAAAATTATTTCGGCACCCTGTTTCCAAAGTCAAATCTTGGTCAAACTGGTCAAACATGGGATTCCCGGGAAATTCTGGAAACCTCCGGGAGTTCCCGGGAGCTGATGTTTTCGCTCGATTTTCTTTTGGCACTTGTTTTAACACTTTTTTTCATGATTTAAAATGATTCTGGTGAATTCGAACAATTTTGGTCAAACTTGGTCAAACCTGGTCAAACCTTGGTCAAACCTAGTCAAACCTTGGTCAAACCGGTCAACGGGGACTTTCCGGGAGCTTCCGGGACTCCCGGGGGTCTCTGGGAGCTGACGATTTCACCGATTTCTCATTTTATCACTTTTCTTATGACATAGCATGTTTTCAGAACTTCGGGACCAAATCTGGGAGTTTCTGGGCTTTCAGGGGTATTTTGGTCATTTTGAGCATTCTGGGAGATAGAGCCGACTTCCTGGAGTCATTTTGAGCCTTTTACGATCATTGTGAACCACCAAGCTATGGGTCTCCTAAATCTGATAGCCGACAAAATGGGGTGTCTACAGTTTGCCCCTCTTTGGCAGGAACTTGCGAGGCAACGCATGTCGCAAGCGAGTGCCAAAGTTTTGAAGAGATAGGTCTTTTGGAGGCTATATATTTAGGATAAAAAGAGTTGCAAAAGATGCAATGATGCTGAGGCTAGTTGCTGGTCGTGCTCTTCGTGAGCTGCCTACGTATCCCAAGGAGAATCAGACCAGGACGTAGTTCGGGGCACAAAGAAATAAATCACATATGCTCAACAAGACATATGGATGCCATGCTATAAGAGTGATATGCAATGCATGGATGTGAATTGTGTTATGAGTCCAATCATGTCTAGTGTTATGACCCTAGTATGAGCAAGTGCTGTGGGGTGTGCCACTCCGAGTGGGCTGGTGTTGTGCTAGTGTTTGCGATTGAGATATGGTGGATGACTCAGATAAGGACATCGAGGTTTAAAAGTCTCCGGGTCTAGGGGCAAACTTCTGGGATTTTGGGAAGTGTGCTTCGCAAACAAACGTAATTGGGTGTAGGGTCTCAGAGGACTATAATCGAAGACGCCTTTTGCCAAATAACCTACGGACACGGGAGCCCTGGAGATTAAGAGACGGACACAGAAGTCACAAGATGATCATGAAATCCTGAGATGTCACATGATGAACATGGAAGCCCTATGGAATATTTTGAATGAGAGCGATGATGATTAATGAACAGACGATGTTTGCATTGAGATGATGAGTCGACAATGGACTACTGTGATTGAACTGACGATGTATAAATCCGCTGAGGATTAATCTGAATCTGCTGGGGATGAAGCGACACTTTCTAGGATCCCTCTTCAACTGCTTCTTTTGATCAAATCTTACGGGCCGGTCGGGGCCTCCGAGAGCCGGTATCTTTCTGCTTCTGTCCTCGGGGGATAATGCAGGGTTCTCGGGGAATCTCTTTCAGTGCTTAATCCAAGAGGGCCGGTCAGGGCCTCCGGGAGCTGGTATCTTTCTGCTTCTGTCATAGGGGGATAATGCAGGGTTCTCGGGGAATCTCTTTCGGTGCTCAATCCAAGAGGGCGGTCAGGGCCTCCGGGAGCTGGTATCTTTCTGCTTCTGTCCTCGGGGGATAATGCAGGGTTCTCGGGGAATCTCTTTCGGTGCTCAATCCAAGAGGGCCAGTCAGGGCCTCCGGGAACTGGTATCTTTTTGCTTCTGTCCTCAGGGGATAATGCAGGGTTCTCGGGGAATCTCTTTCGGTGCTCAACCAAGAGGGCCGGTCAGGGCCTCCGGGAGCTGGTATCTTTCTGTTTCTGTCCTCGGGGGATAATGCAGGGTTCTTGGGGAATCTCTTTTCTTGATTATTCGGTGCATTAATTAAAAACCAGGATCCGTTACCAGAATTCTCGTGTTTGATTGAAATTTGCGACGGTTGTCCTGAAACGGCCAATTCGGGTCTTCGGGAGCCCGTTTTTCCCAGTTTTTGCCTGCTGAAGGTAGTTCTGACAACTTTTAGTCTGCTTGGGGTAAAACCTCATAAATCTTGACTGGAATGGGCCATCGGGGCTGATCGGAGCCAAAAATGGGCAAAAAAAGGCCAAAACGGGGCAAAATTGAGCGAAGCCGGGCCCGCGGGGAGCAGTGCAGCGGCGGCACTGGGCAACTGCCGCGGCGGAAGTATGCCAGTGCCGCGGCGGCACTGGGTGGCCGGACTTCAACTTTGTATATCTCGGGTTTTTGAGCTTTTGAAGCTCATTCTTGGCCATTTTGGGGTATTTTCGGAGCCAAAATTCATCAAAACGCAGCTTGTGCATGCTCAGGTGAGTAATCTTTCCCCGTAGTTGGATTTTTGATTGGTGTTTTGGTTAGCCCAAAATTTCAAGAAGAAAGTTTAACTGTGACTTCCATTTTTCTTGTAGATCCATGGCTTTTAGCTCAAGGAGACCGTCTAAGAAGGCCAAGGGACGGATGAAGGCCGAGATGCAAACCCCGGACTTGATTTTACGGGACCCCCAACACCATCTTTCGGCCGCGGCTCTAGCGAGCTTGGTATGTGACACTTTCGACATTTTAGGACCGCTTTCATGTATTATGCTAGTTTTGTGAGCCGTAGTGTGCACCTAGAGATCGTTAGAAGTCCGATTTGTGCTTAAATGTTGATTTTGTGATTTCGGCTCTCGGGTTGTGAATAGTGATTTTGTGCATCTCTTTGTCATTTTTGTTGTGTGCAGGTGCCGGAAGTGGCATTGAAGGGCCATGGTAGCCTCGCCCATGCTTTCTTATGGTATACTCAACTCTCGCCTACCGTCAAGAGGATGGTTGACGATGCCGGGTTCGGAGGCTTCGTCCGTTTGGTCTCGAAAAGCAGCAATGATTTGGCTCACTTCTATGCACTGGCCGAGAGGTGGTGGGACACCACCAACACTTTTCACCTGCCGTTTGGTGAGATGACTATGACGCCCTTTGATTTCTCCATGATCACGGGCTTGAGGGTTGGCGGGAAGCGCCTGATTCTGGACTACTTTTATGAGATTGATCCGGAGGCTGTAGAGATGCTGATTGGGGCTGTTCCCCCTAACCTGGAGAGGCATTAGTTTCCTTGCGGCTGGCTTTACCGGGCCTATGGCAGAGGGAATCATAATTTGAACAATTCCCAGCTCCTGAGAATGTATCTTTTATATGTCCTGGGTTGCTCAATCTTTGCGACGCGGAATGACCGGGTGAGCTTGAGGCTCCTTTCTTGCTTGGCGACCATTGATGAGATCCCCTCCTACAACTGGGGCGGTGCTGCCTTGACCCATCTTTACAAGCATATGGGCGAGGTCTCTCGGGGCGATGTTAAATCGACCGGAGGATTTTGGCGAGCTTGGGAGGTATGTATTGCATTTTTATTTTCCATCTTTTTGATTTCTACACTCGTTCTGATTTTCTCCTTCGTCTGTGTAGCTTTAGAGCTTTGAATACCTGAAGATGTTGGCTCCCTCCCCAGCAGACGAGTCAGGCGAAGACGAGGATGGCATGGCTTCTGTGCCTCTGTTCCCACGAGGCTTGAGATGGAGGAGGGATGTTGTTGGGATGAAGAGCGGGGCCTACCGGATTGTTTTGCTTAGAAACTTCTTAACCGAGCTGACGACCTCTAGTGTTGATTGGACGCCTTGGGAGGGCGTTGCCTATGCCGCCCCAGAGGAGATACAAGCGGTTAAATCTCTTACCTCTTGTCGCCTTCTGATGGAGAGTACCGAGTGCAGGCAGTGGTTCCTTGATGAGCGGGTGTCTCGGCAGGTGGTCGGTGGTTCCAGGTATCGCGTTCCTCATAATCCCCTTGTGATGGATGCTAGTGACCTCTCTGGTGATGCTCTGCTGGCGGCCTTAGCCGGCACCGATGTTTGGGATCATTTTCTCTCTGAGACCGGCTATGAGGCTTACCGTGGCAGCTTCTTGATGCCTAACTTCCCACTCCTGGAGGTGAGTTTCTTTTCATATTTTTGTCTTTATTAGTTGCCTATGTCTTTTATTCATATTTTCCTAACTTATTATGTGCCTACAGCTTCGCGAGATGTACAGGAGACAGGCTCCTCAGGCTCCCGACCCTATCCCTCCTTGGGATTGGATCGTCAATATTCTAGGCGCTGATGGCACTCCCCAAGTGATGGAGGTGCCACGAGTCACATGCAGGTACCCTACTCAGCCAGCGGGCATCCTCAATGTTCCTTGGAGTTACGCCGAGGAGGGTCACGCCTTGGCGGCTAGCCTACGGTCCTTGGTCCTTACACGAGACCATCGGGTATGTCTCTAATTCTGCGCTTTTCTTAAGGTTATGAGGTTCTAACCCTAGATTTTACCCTTGACAGATGGACAGTATGCGGCAATTCGCCGCCAACCAGATGGCGTCCTTGGTAAGTCTCTGACTCGACCCTGTTTTTGTACTTTTTTGTGGTTCCCCTACTGATTGCCTCCATTTTATTTGTGTGTGCAGTACCGTGGAGGTGGAGCTGGCTCATCGAGGACTGGTCCAAGGTGCAGAGGTGGTAGGTGGAGACCGTCGTCGACATACACGCCAGGCGGTCCGACGGAGGACGAAGAAGAGGAGGACTGAGGCCGCCCCTTAAGTGGGGACTTTACTTTATTTTCTTTTTATGTTTTCGATTGGGTTGTACTGGTGATGCGACTTATTTGGACAGTGTAGGACGATGTGTAGAACAGCTTGTAACCTTTGACACAGTATTTATGATGTTTCGCCTTTTAGGCCGAATATCTTCCGGTTTGGAGGCGCAGTTGTGTGCTTGTTTTAGTTGATGACTGATATATGTGCACTGTGATTGTTGGATGTTACTACGATGGGCAGTTTTGTGACAGTGAGTGTTTTGCCTTACAGGTGGGATAGTCCGTGAAACAGGGAGGTGCTGCCGAAATTTCAAATTTTCCTAGAGCCGCGACTGAAAACATGGCTTTGTATGATCCTGCTCAGCTCACAGCTTGGCTAAACATCGCGGATGGTGTGGAACGGATCAACCTCTTTAGCTACGGCCTGACCGAGCTATTCTCTCTTTGCCAGATGACCCTGAACACTGAGTTTTTGCGCACTGCCATTGCTCACTGGGACCCGGTGAACCATGTCTTCAATTTCAATGGCTTGGAGATGTGCCCCTTGTTTGAGGAGTTCTGTGCCATCCTCGGCTATGATTCTGATTTGGACCTGATTCTTCCTTCTGTTGATACCCTCAGTCCTACGCGAGGCTTGGCTGAGTATCTGAATTGTTCCATCACTATTTCCCGTCGGCTGCTTCAAGGTGAGGTTCTTGATATTGCTTCCATCATTGCTCGATATGCCAGTCCTGGGAATCCCAGCGTATATGATGCTACTCGTGGGGCTGCTCTGATTCTATGTATGACTTCACACTTCTTGTTTTCGAGCACTTCTGGCGACTTAGTGCATGTATGTCTCGGGCTGAAGGCTGGTAAGAACCCCATGGCCATGGTTTTGGCCGAGACCCTGAATGGTTTGGATCGTGCTTCAAGTCAGGGAATACTTCTACTTTCTGGGGCGCCTCTGGTGTTACAGGTTTGGCTCTACGAGCGTCTTCAGTTATGGACCGGTAATGTGCCGCCAGTTTATTTTCGCAGAGCTGTGCTTCATACTCATTATATTTCTGCTGATTGGGTGGGTATGATGGGCGCCTTATTTGAGGCTGACATTTGCTGGATTGTGAGGCGTTAGGGCCTTTATGCTGTGACCACCAGTCTTGGGGATTTTCAGAGGGTGTGGCTGATGGGACTGAGAGAGACCTCCTTCTATCATCCTCGTCGATTGGCCAGACAGTATGGGCAAGTTCAAGAGGTCCCCCAGGGGTTTACTGAGAGGGTCTTTGCTTCCAGAGTCAGAGCCGCTACCATTGCTGCTTTCATCAAGGGCTGGGCCAGCCGAGCAAAGGACCTATTTCTAAAGACTTTTGAAGAAATAAAAGACATAAAGATAAAACTAGACCTGACTGATTCTGCTCATTCCTCTCCAATGTCTTTGAACATGTGTGATTGCTTTTCGAAAGACTTTTATTTTTGATTTTTCCTGCTTATGTAATATTCAGAGTTTGTTTATCGGTGAACCTTGGTTACTTTGGGAATCTCATTTTATGCATTTTAACTTTCCAAAATTATTTTGTAACTGAGATTTCAACTAGATGTTGCTTTTGGTACTTGTTTGGACATGCTAGGATGATTAGAGGCAAACGAGGCGGGTGGCCGAAGTTTGCCCCTAGTTTGGGATATATATGGTTGTGAGGCAAACGAGGTAGATGACCGATGTTTGCCCCTAGTTTAGAAGAGGTTCAGGCAAACGAGGCGAGTGGCCGAAGTTTGCCCCTAGTGTGAAGGGTGATTTCAGGGTTATGGTAAGGACCGCGACTTTATTCTCTCAAATGCTCATAATTTTTGCCTAGGCACCAGTGAGGTGATCTAGCGAGCTCTTTTCTCTCTTTTGTTATTGCTCACTTTGGATTTAGCTCTAACTTTTGCCTAGGCGTCCTTTCGGATTTTCAACCTAGCGAGCCATCCTTCTTTTCTTTTTGAAAGTCTGCCTACGTACCCCCGAGCGGGGATCAGGTCCAACGTAGTTCGGGCCATGGTTGGAAAGAAGTGGGTTGATTTTTAGGTAGGTGAGGTGACCGAACCGATGTGGTTGCCTACGTATCCCCGAGCGGGAATCAGGTCGAGCGTAGTTCAGGCAAGGTTGGAAAGGAATGGTTATTTTTGTTGGTGGAGCGACCGAACCGATGTGGTTGCCTACGTATCCCCGAGCGGGAATTAGGTTGAGCGTAGTTCAGGGCAAGGCTTGAAAGAAAATGGTTGTTGAATACTCAAGCATAGTACTTTTTGAGACGATCCATGTTGATTGGTTCTTTGAATTCGACACCATCGAGGTCCATGAGATAAGTTGCTCCTCTGGAAAGAACAGTCTTGACGATGTAAGGGCCGACCCATTTAGGTTTAAACTTCCCGCGGGGATCAAAGATCGGAGCTCGCAACTCCTTAAGGACAAGGTCACCCTTGACAATCTTCCTCGGGCGAACCTTTTTGTTGAAAGCACGGGCTATCCTCTTTTGATAGATTCGAACATGGTCGACTGCCGCTAGGCGCTTTTCATCTATGAGGGCCAATTCTTCATATCTTTCCCTCAACCAATCTGATTCCGAAATTTCACATTCTGCCATCACGCGTAGGGACGGTAATTCTATCTCGACCGGAAGTACCGCTTCCATCCCATACACTAGTGAGTAAGGAGTTGCTCCTGTGGACGTCCTTATAGAGGTTCTGTATCCCCAAAGTGCGAACGATAGCTTTTCATGCCAGTCTTTGTAAGTATCGGCTGATTTCTGCAGTATGGCCTTAACATTCTTGTTTGCAGCCTCGACCGCCCCATTAGTTTGCGGTCTGTATGGTGATGACTTGTGATAAGTGATTTTGTATTCCTCGAACAGATCCCTGACTTCTGCTTTGAAATGACTTCCGTTATCCGAAATAATCTCATGGGGAACTCCATAACGGCAGATGAGATTTCTCTTGATGAATTTGGCCACTTCCTTGGCTCCTAACTTGGTGTAGGATGCAGCTTCTACCCATTTTGTGAAGTAGTCTATGGCCAGCAGAATGTACCGATTTCCATTTGAAGCTTTCGGGATGATTTCGCCGATAATATCAATTCCCCAGGTGGAGAATGGCCAAGGTGAGGTCATGCTGTATAGAAGGGATGGTGGTACATGCATCATGTTTGCATGGATTTGGCACTTGTGACACTTTCTCACGTATTCGCAACAATCTTTCTCCAATGTTGTCCAGTAGTACCCTTGCCTCACGATTTTCTTGGCCAGCATGTGACCGTTCATGTGCGGGCCGCATACCCCTTCGTGTATTTCTTCCATCATTCTTCTGGAGCTTTTCCCAAACAAGCAAGTCAGGTTGTGACCGTTGTATCCTTTCTTCAACAGTTTCCCGCCGCAAATGATGAATTGCACTGCGAATCTTTGAATGGCCCTTTTGTCTTTTTCGGTAGATTTTTGGGGGTACGTTCCATTTTCTATGAAGTTCCAGACATCCTGATACCATGGTGTTTCATTCTCTTCTGCTTCGATTGTGGCGATCATGTTGAACGGAGGCTCGTACCTTTGCTCAATTACTAAAGGCATCATCCTGACTCCCACAGGAATTTTGATCATGGAGGCTAAGGTAGCCAATGAATCAGCTAGCTGGTTCTCTTCCCTAGGCAAGTAGAAGAATGTTATGCTCTTAAAGTGCTTCTTGAGTCCGTTGAGATGGTCGTGGTAGGGCTTCAACCTCTCTTCCTTCACCTTCCATTCCCCTCTGGCTTGTGACACAATGAGATTCGAATCTCCGAAGACATCTAGCTTTTGAATTCTCAATTCTATGGCCGCTTCCATCCCCAAAATGCATGCTTCATACTCAGCAGTGTTGTTGGTGGAGTTATAATTGAGCTTGACTGCCAGTGGGGTGTGGTCCCCGTTTGGTGATACTAGGATTATTCCTACCCCGTAGCCTTTCATGTTGGCTGCTCCATCAAAGTACAACTTCCATTGTTCTTCCTTGATTTCCATGATATTTTCGTCCGGGAATGGGAAGTCTCCACTTTCTTCGGAGTCAATGGCGTGTTCCGCAAGATGCTCGGCCACGGTTCTCCCTTTTACCGATTTGCTTGTAACATACTTGATATCGAATTCAGATAGTAGAAGTAACCAACGGGATATACGACCGGTCAGGGCAGGTTTTTCGAGGAGGTATTTTAGAGGATCCATGCGGGATATGAGCACAACCGGGAAGGCTAGCATGTAGTGCCTCAGTCGGCGGGTGCACCAAACCAAGGCCCAACACATTTTTTCGAGGGCAGAGTAGTTGAGCTCATTCCCAGTCATCCTCTTGCTGAGGTAGTATATGGCTTTTTCGGAGTGGCTTTCTTCTCCTTCTTGGGCTAGCATGCAACCCATGGCATTTTCGGAGACAGATAGGTAAAGGAATAAGGGCTTATGCGGCGTAGGTGGTAAGAGGACAGGTGGGTTTTGAAGGTAGGCTTTTATTTTGTCGAAAGCGGCTTGGCATTGGTCATCCCATTGGAACTTCTCCCCTTTTCTCAATAATCGGAACAGAGGATCGCATGTAGTTGTGAGCTTGGAAATGAAGCGGCTGATGAATTGGATTCTTCCGAAGAACCCCCTTACCTCTTTTTCACTCTGTGGTGGTGTCATTTCTAGGATTGCCTTGATCTTGGAGGGATCCACCTCTATCCCCCTTTGTGTGATGAGGAAACCCAAGAGTTTACCGGAGGTCACACCGAAAGTGCATTTCTTTGGATTCAACCTCATCTTGTACTTACGCAACCTTTCAAAAAACTTTTCCAGTGCCACTAGGTGTCCTTCTCTATCCTTGGACTTCACAATCATGTCGTCTACGTACGCCTCTACTTCTTTGTGAATCATGTCATGCAGCAGAGTGGTGGCAGCTCTTTGGTAGGTTGCCCCAGCATTCTTGAGTCCGAAAGGCATTACTCTATAATAGTAGGTCCCCCAGGGAGTGGTGAATGTCGTCTTTTCCCGATCTTCTGGTGCCATACGAATCTGATTATACCCTGAGAAACCATCCATGAATGATAGTAGCTCATGTCCTGCGGTGTTATCTACTAAAACGTCGATGTGGGGAAGCGGGAAGTCATCCTTGGGACTGGCTTTGTTTAGATCACGGAAGTTGACGCACACACGAACTTTTCCATCCTTTTTCGGGACTGGCACGATATTGGAAACCCATTCTGGATATTCGGTGACAATGATGAATCCTGCCTTGAATTGCTTCTCCACTTCTTCCTTAACCTTGAGTGCCCACTCCGGCCTCATGCGCCTCAGTTTCTGCTTGACAGGTTTAGAATTAGGGAGGAGGGGAATATGATGTTGGACAATGTTGGGGTCGACCCCAGGCATGTCTTCGTAAGACCAAGCGAAAACATCTTTGAATTCTTTTAGCAAGAGGGTTAATTTTTCTTTTTCTTCTTTATTAAGAGTTAAGCCAATTTGCACAATTTGGGGATTATCTGTTTCACCTAGGTTAACTGATAAAGTATCTTCGATTATTTCATAAGCAGGTGGTTTTTCAATTAATTGCTTAAGTTCAATTGGGAGATCCTCAGAGGGATCCGTGCATTCACAAGTATTAGACACAGAGGAGTAAGCACAATCGTTTTTCATTTCATTCATGATAGGTGAAGTGACTACATTGGACAATGGTGGGCTTACAGCAGCCGACTCCGGTACAGACTCGATAATCGGCAGTACAGACTCCGGGGAAACAGGGGATAGGGAGACACAGACAGATGACTCTACAGCCTGGTTGCTCAGACCCTCCTCAGTTGGCTTGATCTGATCATCTTGGCTCTTGGCCCTCTTTTCTTCCTTCTTCTCAGCGGATTCCTCCCACATTTTCTCGATGGCTTCAGTGTCAAGGTATTTCAACCAGTCTTCCTCTGGGGTTTTCTCAATTTCTTCGGGATAGAACGGATCTTGATATGGAGGCCTCTCATAGTCAGCGAAGATTTCAAGTCCAGGGTGCCTTTTTCCAGTGGTTTGATGGATCCAGGGTTCAGGGAACCCAAAGTAAGGGAAGTCATCCCCTTCTTTGATGAATTGTCCATTCAATGTCTTGCGGTATGGTGGGAGACCCCTTACCCTTTTCTTCCATGGCCTTTGTAGCTCGATGTCTTCTTCAGTGGGCTTGTATCCTAGCCCGAAAGTGCCCTATTGTCCTTTGATCTGAGGGAACTCTCGAATCCCTTGCTGGCGTCGGCCCAATCCCATTCCAGGGAAGTAGTTCATTTTGCGAACGATGTTGACAACCGTAGAGTGGATCTCAGGGAACCTGTGTTCATCGTTGATCATGTGGACTTCTTCTATGAAGAATCCTCCAATTTTTCCTTCTTCTAACTCATGTATTTGGATTTCAAAGATGGGAGCGTAATTTGGGAAAGCTTCATTACCCCAACTATTATCGAGGATGATTTTCACTTCCTTCTCATGGATGTACTTGATCATTTGATGCACAGTGGACGATATGGCTTTGTTGACATGTAACCAGGGCCTTCCGATCAGTAAGTTGAAAGAGGCAGGTATGTCCATGACCTGAAAAATTTCGGTGCTCACCAAGGATCCTACCCGGATTTGGAGGGAAACGGTTCCCATCACATTTCTCCTGGTGTTGTCATAGGCCCTCATGGATTGCACAGATGACGTGATGTCAAGGACATTGACCCCCAAGGCGGTGGCAGTCCTCAGGGCACAGACATTTAAGGCCGAGCCCGTGTCGACTAGGCAAAATGACACCTGTTGTCCCTTACATCCCACGGTGATATATAATGCCTTGTTATGTGCGGATCCCTCTGGTGGCAGGTCCTCATCGGAAAATGTAATGATTGGGTTGGGGGTAAGCGCACCCAAGAAAGCTACCATGTCCTCCGGCGCGGCGTCGATGGGGACTTCGATCCCAGCCAAGGCATTCAACACGGCTTGCCTGTGCTTATAGGATGTTACCATGATGTCCCACATCGAGATATGTGCTTGGGTTTTCTTTAGCTGCTTGATCAGCTCATTATCTTCTTCGATGACCTCATCCATCTTACCCTTCCCCTTGTCTTTAGCTGGACCTTTCTCGATGGCTTCAGTGGTAGGCTGCAGAGGCTGGTAGTGACGGCCTGACCGGGTCAGGTGATCAATTTCAGCAGGAGTAGGTCCTTCTACAGTCCCGTCCTTTTTGAACCAATCACACTCCGTTCCCACATATGGTTTCTCCGGCTCGTCCCAGATAGAAGCGTCACTTTCATCATTGGGATCATACCATTTGAGGTCTACCACCCTCAGATCGTGCTCTTCCAGAAAGAACAAGTCTTGCTCATCGTCTAGCTATTGCTGCCACTCGTCATTCTCCCCTTCAATCAGATGAATTCCCACAGAATCCGGGATGTCAATGCAAGGCAAGGGTTGTCCTAGGGGGGTGATATAAGTAGCAGGGTTGAAGGGTACGGGGCTGGACTCAATGAGGTTGACATTTTGGTGGTTTGGTAGAGGATTTTGGGTGATATGGGGCTGCTTTGGTGGCGGCTCAATGATGTTCCGGTCAATAAGATCTTGAATGTCATGGCGAAGGCGCACGCAATCATTAGTGTTGTGGCCTGGGGCTTGGTGGTAGGTACACCGCTTGGACATATCGCAGTTTGGCGGGAGGGGGGTGTTTCGGGGTTAGAGTAGTTGGAGATGGCCTTTTTTGAGGAGGCGGTCTAAAGCTGAGGAGAGAGATATTTCTAACTTGGCAAAATTGCGAGGGGGCTTTTTTTGGAAGGGGCGATTGGAGGGGTTTGCCTGGCTGGAGGGTTGGTACGGCCTAAGAGGGTACGCCATGGGTTGGCTGCTAAGGGCATTGACATCCGGGGGATTCCTGGAGTAGTTAGGTCTTCTGGACTGACTCGAGGGCTCTTCCCTTTTTATCTTTCCTTCTCTGATAGCGTCTTCAATCCGGGTTTCGACTTCAAACAACTCCTCAAAGGTGGAGATGGATTGGTAAAATAATTTCTCATGGTAGAGGGGCTGCAGATTCCGGATGAGCATCCTTACCTGTTCTTTTCGATTGGCCGGTGGGTCATTTGGGCTACCTTGTTCCTCCATCTCCTCAGAAATGCAGCGAAGGATTCATTGATGCTTTGCCGGGTTGTTTCCAAATCCTTGATGGTGACATCCAGCTCTTGATTGTAGGAGTAGTGATCAATGAAGACTCGAACGATGTCTTCCCAGGCCCGGGTTTTGGAGGCTTCCAGAGTTAAGAACCACGATAGTGCAGACTTTGCGGGAACAACATCGCAATGTGTTCGTGGGTACAACCCATGGACTGGAAGATACTTATGCATAGCTTCACATGACTCTTCGGATTCCCAGTTCCGTCAAAACGGTCGATGGCAGGCATCTTGAAATTCTCTGGCAGTTTCAGCTTGACAGGCTCGAAGAGGCCTTCCAGGTCTAGCATGTAATCATCGATACCCTTGCTTTTCCTGAGCACGCTTTCCAGTTTGTCAACCTTGTCCATCTTTTCTTGGAGCTTTTTCTCGTATGCGAACGGTGGGACCCCCTGAAACCAGTCTTCTTCCCCATTATTCTCGGGTGGGGGTAGTTCAAATTCCGGTGGTGGAAATCCGGGCGGAGGTTGTGGCCGCCGCTGCTTCAGTTCTTCCATGAATTTCAGAACTTGGGCTAGGCTGTCGGACTGCTGGCTTATGGTCGCTCCCAATTCAGTAACCTTGTTTTCCAACTCTTCCCTATTCATACTGAAGTAAGCTGTCGGGCTGATTCTGATTAATCGATTATCCGAACTCCTGACCCACGAAGAGGACCCTGACTGCTGACCTTGGGAATCTATACTGACCTGATAGATTTTGAGAGGACTAGATTAGATCTTGACAGTGGTGACTTTAGACAGACAAAAATAGTGATGTGGACCGACTCAAGAGAGTGCGTGCAGATTGATGGGGAATGGTGCATGCAAATGGGACAAGCATGCGGATGTAAGCCCTAATCTATATGGCACTCCTATTTCTAACAGATAGCAGTTAAACAAATAAGGTCCTAACCATACAGAGTGTGCTAATCTTACTTTCCAGTATGATCACCAAAGGATAACAGGGATTGCCGGGATACTTCGGGTAATTTTGGACAGAGTTTCTGGGAGAAACTGGTTAATATGGTTATATCTGGGATATCTGGACAGAGTTTCTGGGAGAAACTGGTTAATGTGGTTATATCTGGGATATATGGACAGAGTTTTTGAGAGAAACTGGTTAATGTGGTTATATCTGGGATATCTGGACAGAGTTTCTGGGAGAAACTAGTTAATGTGGTTATATCTGGGATATCTGGACAGAGTTTCTGGGAGAAACTGGTTAATATGGTTATATCTGGGATATCTGGACAGAGTTTCTGGGAGAAACTGGCTAATATGGTGATAGTGATCATACCGTCTAGCAGGTTTTCATACTCCTATGTCTTAGGACCAATAAACAAAGTTTGCGGTGTATATCTTTGTGAGCATGGAGCAGACATCCTTGTCATGGTGCCTAGGCAGGTCAACTCAATGTAATCTCATGTGAGTGATTGCCTTGGGAATCATAAGAAAGAGGTTCTGTTCTATGCCACATAAGCGTCTACACCGCGCAGGTAATCCCGTCAGGGCATACAGCAGTTATATCACATTGTCCTATCTGAAAAGATAAACGAACAGTCCTATGAAAGGTTCTACAGGAATCTATATGCAAAGGCTGGGTTTAGTCAAAGAGGGTCCGTTGACGAGAGTTCCAATATACCGTCAGGGAGACAGTACGAAGGTTTTTACTCTTTTTGATATACCTTGGAAGGTACAGTATCAACGGTGACTTATGCCCTGGCACAGCAAGACCTGAACAATGTCAGCGCCGCGTTTCAGACACAGTCGAGAGGGTAAAATGCAGAGTGCAATGCGGTGAACCATACACAGTAAAAAGATGATTTTAAGGATGCTTCTTATGAGTCAAACCTCTGTATTATTTTGTTTTAAAATAAAAATCCCCAGCAGAGTCGCCAGATTGTGGATACCGGGATTCCACCACTTTTGTTTTGAAACTTGTTTGATTTTGATCAAAGAAAGATAAAAGGGTCTGTTGAAAACAGATACAGAGTCGCCACTTGGTCTTTAGGGAACCAAGAAACCCAAATTTGACTCACCCAAACGGATAAAGGGCACCGGTCCTTCATAACCAAAGAACTTGGCTCGGGGTTTTGGTACGAGAGAGGAAGGAGCCTTTGTCACGACTAAAACACCCTCAACTCGCCCCGCCTCTCGACGGGCCTCAATTAGCATCCAAATAATCATCTTATACTATGTTTGGTTCGACAAATAATACTATGATAGTATATTACATCACATAAGAATCTTGAAATTAAAAATCAAAAGATAAGATATCATTCATAAGATCTAAGTCGAATATCATGCAATGTAAAGTGAAAATCACACAAATAATCCTAGGAAAAATCGTCTAATCATGTATCAAGTAATTAAGTTTCCTAATCTAAAGGGGGACACGAATTGTTCTTGAAACAAATAAACAAAGAAATCAAAATATGCTTAGCAAGCTGTCGGACTGCTGGCTTATGGTTGCTCCCAACTCGTAACCTTGTTTTTGAACTCTTCCTGGTTCATGTTGAAATAGCTTGTCGGGCTAATTCTGACCAAACGATTATCTTAATTTTTGACCCAAGACAAGGATCATGGCTGCTGACTTTGGGAATCTATAGTGGCCTACAAATTTGAGAGTATTATATCAGATTCTGACACTGACTACTTTGGACAGATAAATGATAGTGATGTTAACAAACGTAGACTGACTTGTATACAAACTGACAGAAACAGTGCGTGCAGACTGACAGGAAGGGTGCATGCAAATGAGACAATCATGCGAATGCAAGACCTAATCTACATGATGCTCCTATTTCTAGCAGATAGCAGTTTAAACAAGTAAGGTCATAGCCATACAGAGTGTGCTAACTTTACTTTTCTGTATGATCACCAAGGGATAACAAGGATTTCCAGGATATTTCAAGAAGTTTGGACAGAGCTTTCTGGGAAAAACTGATTATATCTGGGTAATATGGATAGAGTTTCTGGGAGAAACTAGTTATATCTGGATAAGTTGGGCAGAGTTTCTGGGAGAAACTGGTTATATCTGGGTAAGTTGGACAGAGTTTTTAGGAAAAATTGGTTATATCTGGATGAGTTGGACAAAGTTTTTGGGAGAAACTGGTAATATCTGGTAAGTTGGACAGAGTTCTAGGAGAAACTGGTCATAACTGGTAAGTTGGACAGAGTTTCTGGGAGAAGCTGGTTATATCTGGACGAGTTGGATAGAGTTTCTGGGAGAAACTGGTCGAATATGATGGTGATCATACTGTCTAGCAAGTTCTCATACTCCTATGTCTTAGGACCAACAAAAATGGTTTGCGGTGTATATCTTTGTGAACATTGAGTGATTGCCTTGGGAATCATGAGAAATAGGTTCTAATCTATGCCATATAAGCATCTACACTGCGTAGGTAATCCCACCAGGGCATACAATAGTTATATCACATAATCCTATCTGTGGATACCGGGATTCCACCACTTTTGTTTTGAAACTTGTTTGATTTTGATCAAAGAAAGATAAAAGGGTCTGTTGAAAACAGATACAGAGTCGCCACTTGGTCTTTAGGGAACCAAGAAACCCAAATTTGACTCACCCAAACGGATAAAGGGCACCGGTCCTTCATAACCAAAGAACTTGGCTCGGGGTTTTGGTACGAGAGAGGAAGGAGCCTTTGTCACGACTAAAACACCCTCAACTCGCCCCGCCTCTCGACGGGCCTCAATTAGCATCCAAATAATCATCTTATACTATGTTTGGTTCGACAAATAATACTATGATAGTATATTACATCATATAAGAATCTTGAAATTGAAAATCAAAAGATAAGATATCATTCATAAGATCTAAGTCGAATATCATGCAATGTAAAGTGAAAATCACACAAATAATCCTAGGAAAAATCGTCTAATCATGTATCAAGTAATTAAGTTTCCTAATCTAAAGGGGGACACGAATTGTTCTTGAAACAAATAAACAAAGAAATCAAAATATGCTTAGCAAGCTAGTATGATGCATGTTAATCTTTGAGAAAAAAAAGAAGACCTCTCAATCCCCGGGATGGATGAGAAAGGATGATTAGATCGGGGGAAGCATGAACGTGTGATCAAGTTCATTCCTTATAATCTTCTTAGATTAGGAGCCATGAAGGCCCCAAATCTTGCATGGATGCAATGTATGTATATAGAATGTGCCAAGGTTGTAGTGTGCTTTGTGTTCATGGATTCCTAGAATGACTTAGAAGTCTAAAATGTGTATAAATGGATGAATTAAATCAACATGGGATGTGTACAAATGTAGTATGAAGTACTTCCTAAGATATGAACTAATTTGAAATACATATAAGCATCAAATCAAGGAATAAAAGTTAAAATGTGCTTGCTGTGAATAGTGGACAGAACAGTAGCATGATCTTGGGAAAATTGAAAAGAGGGGTTAGGAATGTTTTTAATACATGATTTTTTATGGAGATGTTCCTTATTGTGTCTAGAACACTACCCAAAAAGCCAATCTTTAATAACTATCACAGATTGAGAGAAATCATATGAACAACAGAGGTCACTCAGAAACAGAGTCCGTACTGTCGACTGAAATGTTGAAAAATCTTAGAAAATGAAAACGAATGATCTAGGGGCCCATTTTATACAGCCAGTTCCCTAAGACATTGACGTTTAAGGGAAAAATAAGTTGGGACCACCCCGTTTGGAAAATATTTCTGAAAAAGAAGTTGTAAGTTAGTCAAGCTGCTGTGACAGTAGAGGCAGAATGTTTGGAAGGAATGTTTGGGTCCAAATGGACCATTTTCAAGTACTTCCAAGCCAAACCAAAAATCATGGGTGTTCTCCAATGAGTTAGGAAGACTTTCCAAGTGGCCTTGCATCTATATGTTGAGTATTGAGTTCTAGAGAAATCTTTGAACTCAGCTCACTCACTGTTTTAACTCACTGTTTTGAAGATTTTGGGAAAAATGAGGTTTTCTTTCTTGAAATCAAAATAAGAGGGATTGAGGGGGGTTTTGAAATAGAGGTTTTGAAAGTGCATTTTTAATACTCAATAAAGATTATAACCACTTAAAATGCCAACATTCAACTCATCATTAAGAACCTCCAAGATTGTTGGAGAAACTTATTTTTTATTTGAGCATAACTTCAATACACTTCAAGGATACCTTGGAAGTATTGAGGTTATGATCATCATCTATCAAACATGTTTTTGAGGTCAAGAGCTACTATCCATAAGGATTCACTCACCCCAAACTTCATGTCATCACTTAGATGATGATGAACTAGTAAGTAAATAAAGAAAAATCAAAAAGAAATGAGATAAGAAGAGATAAACAATAAATAAACAAGCAAGTAGATGATGATCAATAGATGATATTCATGAAGTATTGAACTTGTAGCATGATGTTTCACTCATATGTAATGACATTGGACATGGAAGAAGCTTCCACTCTCTTAAATGCTCACTAAAATGGTGGTTGGGTGTATTGAATGTTGAAGTAAATAGGAGTAATGAGGTAGAAACAAAGTCAGAACTCACTTTTTGTTTTGAAAATCAAAGAAGAAAGCTTCTTTTCTCTCTACTCTAACCTTATCTCTACAACTTTCTCTCCCAAACTTTTCTTAAACCTGTATTTGACTCCCCCAAAATGAAGAGTAATGGGGTGTTTATATAGGCCAACTTGGGGTGGTTTTGGGATTTAGAAAGTATTCCCATTGGCTCCAAATATCTGAAATCATAAAACTATGTCGTTTTGGCTTTTAATTAATCAAAATGGGACCACAAAACTATTTACAAAAATACACTGCTCTGGAGGGGACTGCCGCGGCGGCACTGGGCCAGTGCCGCGGTGGCACTAGGCCAGTGCCGCGGCGGCACTGCTCCTCCCCCGTCCAGATAATGCTGTTTAGGCCCCCTGAAGTTCTGGTATTCGCGAAAAGGCCCTATTTCGTCCGAAATTCACAGAAAATGTGTACGAACTCCAAATTGAGGTTGTGATATACCGTTGGAAAGGTAATGGGGTCCACTTTACATAAAAAATAGTTCGGGGATAGGTCACTTTGAAAAGTTTTACGGTGTTCGCGATAAAAGCCGATTTGATCGCCTTTTCCGGCTTTGGAAATTCATAATAAATTCGTTTTAAAACCAGAAATTATGTGCGATATACCGTTGGAAAGCTATTGACCTCTAGTATCCATAAAAAATATTTAAAAATTATTTCGGCGCCCTGTTTCCAAAGTCAAATCTTGGTCAAACTGGTCAAACCTGGGATTCCCGGGAAGTTCTGGAAACCTCCGGGAGTTCCCGGGAGCTGATGTTTTCGCTCGATTTTCTTTTGGCAATTGTTTTAACACTTTTTTCATGATTTAAAATGATTCTGGTGAATTCGGACAATTTTGGTCAAACTTGGTCAAACCTGGTCAAACCTTGGTCAAACCTAGTCAAACCTTGGTCAAACCGGTCAACGGGGACTTTTCGGGAGCTTCCGGGACTTCCGGGGGTTTCTGGGAGCTGACGATTTCACCAATTTCTCATTTTATCGCTTTTCTTATGACATAGCATGTTTTCAGAACTTCGGGACCAAATCTGGGAGTTTCTGGGCTTTCAGGGGCATTTTGGTCATTCTGAGCATTCTGGGAGATAGAGCCGACTTCCAGGAGTCCTTTTGAGCCTTTTACGATCATTGTGAACCACCAAGCTATGGGTCTCCTAAATCTGATAGCCGACAAAATGGGGTGTCTACACTATCCTAAAAAGATAAATGAACAGTCCTATGAAAGGTTCTACAGGAATCTATATGCAAAGGCTGGGTTTAGTCAAAGAGGGTCCATTGATGAGAGTTCCAATATAGCATCAGGGAGACAGTACAGAAGTTGTTACTCTTTTTTATATACCTTGGAAGGTACAGTATCAATGGTGACTTGTGCCCTGGCACAACAAGACCTGAACATTGTCAGCGCCGCGTTTCAGACACAGTCAGGGGGGAAATGCAGAAGTGCAATGCCGTGAACCAGACACAGTGAAAAGATGATTTTAAGGATGCTTCATATGAGTCAAACCTTTGTATTATTTTGTTTTAAAAATAAAAATCCCCAGCTGAGTTGCCAGATTGTGGACATGCGGTCTTCGAGAGTCCACCTTTAGTTTTGAAATTGTTTTGAAAGAAATGAAAATAAAGGTCTGTTGAAAATAGATACAGAGTCGCCACTTGGTTTTTATGGCACCAAGAAACATAATTTTGACTCACCCAAATGGATAAAGGGTACCGCCACTTCATAACCAAAGAACTTGTCTTGGGGTTTTGGTACGAGAGAGGAAGGAGCCTTTGCCACGACTAAAACACCCTCAACTCGCCCCGTCTCTCGACGGGCCTCAATTAGCATCCAAATAATCATCTTATACTATGTTTGGTTTGACAATTAATACTATGATAGTATATTACATCTCATAAGAATCTTGAAATAGAAGATCAAAAGATTAGATATCATTCATAAGATCTAAGCCAAATATCACACAAAAATAAAAAACCTCGAAAAAATTGTCTAATCACATATCAAGTAATCAAGTTTTCCTAGTCTAAAAAGGGGACATGAATTGTTCTTGAAACAAATAATTAAAGAAATCAAAACATGCTTAGCAAGCTAGAATGATGCATTTTAATTTTTGAGAAAGGAAGACCTCTCAATCCCCGGGATGGACGAGAAAGGAAGATTAGATCGAGGGGAAGCATGGACGTATGATCTAACTCATTCCTTATAATCTTCTTAAATTAGGAGTCACAAAGGCCCCAAATCTTGCATGGATGCAATGTATGATCCTAAAATGTGCAAAGGTTGTAGTATGTTTGTGTACATGGACTTTCTAAAGTGACTTAGAAGTCTAAATATGCATGAATGCATGAAGGAAATCATCATAGGATATGTACAAATGTACTATGAACTACTTCCTTAGATATGAACTAATTTGGAGTGCATGTGACCATCAAATCAAATAATGACAGTAAAAGTAAACTTGCTGTGAATACTGGACAGAACAGTGAGTTGATCTTGTAAAAATGTTTTTAGTTCATGATTTTTTATGGAGATCATCCTTATTGTGTTTAGAACACATATCAAAAAGCTAATCTTCAATAACTATTACAGATTGAGAGAAATCATATAAACAATAGAGGTTACTTAGAAATAGAAAACAAAACATCTGTGAACAAGAAATTACGTCGTTTTGGTTTTCAATTAATCAAAATGGACCCCAAAATAAATTACAAAAATGGACTATTCTGGGGGAGAGTGCCACGCCACCAGTGGGCCAGTGCCGCAGTGGCACTACCCCTCAAATGCTTAAATAATACTGTTTAGGCCCCTAGAGGTTCCGGTATTCTCGAAAAGGCCATATTTCGTCCAAAATTATCAAAAACTGCATACAAACTCCAAATTGTGCTTGTGATATACCGTTGGAAAGGTAATGGAGTCTACTTTTCATAAAAAATAGTTTGGAGTTAGGTCACTTTGAAAAGTTTTGCGGTATTTGCGATAAAAGCCGATTTGATCATCTTTTTCACCTTCAAAAATCCATAATAAATTCTTTTTGAATTCAAAAATTATGTGCGATATACTGTTGGAAATCTATTGACCTCTAGTATCTATGAAAAAGTTTTTGAAAAATGACACGACGCTCTAATTTCAAAGTCAACTTTTAGGTCAAACCGGTCAAGCCAAGGACCTCCAGGAAGTTCTGGGAACCTCTGGGAGCTCCCAGGAGCTGACGTTTTCGTTCGATTTTCTTTTCAAACTCATTTTAGTACTTTTTACATAATTTAAAATGATCTCAAAACTTTCTAGAGAATTTGGATGATTTTGAACAAACTCTGGTCAAACCTGGTCAAACTTTGGTCAAACCGGTCAACGGGGACTTTCTGGGAACTTCCAGGACTTCTGAGGGTCTCTGGAAGCTAACGATTTCATCTGATTTTGCTTACTTATTTTTAGTACTTTTTTATGACGTAACATGTTTCCAGAACTTTCGATCCATATCCGGGAGTGTTTGGGCTTTTAGGGGCATTTTGGTTATTTGTACAACTTTTTGAGCATTTTTAGAGATAGAACTAACTTCTATGAGTCCTTTTGATTCCTTTTTTGATCATTGTGAACCGCCAAGCTATGGGTCTCCTAAATCCGATAGCCGACAAAATGGGGTGTCTATAGTGTTATAGAGATTCCACGGAGATTAGTTTTTGAATCCTTATTTTGGACCCAAACGGAACTTAGTCGAAAACTTTTGAAAATTTTAGTTTTCACACATGAAATAATAAAGTAGACGTTTTGGGAGATTATTAGGAGTTTTGAAAACTCGTGGGAAGGTAAATGTAATTTTTGAAAGCCGTGCCTATAAATAGATAAGCTTGGATTTCTTTTTGTCTAAACTTTCTAAAAATATAAGGAGGAAAGAGAAAAAGGAGATTTTATGCCACGAGCTTCACGACGCCGATCGATGACCGTTCGTCTATCAGTTTTCTCCAGATTTTTGATTTGGACTCCTCGAGGTAAGAGCTTTGATTTGATACCTCTTAGGCCGCGTTTGGCTAACTTTTTCTGAAAATAAAATTTCTAGAATTTGGGAAAAACCTAGTAAAACTTGTAGGAATCACGTATACATTGAGATCTGACGTTTAATCGGGCTCTATATTCATCCTTCAAAGTTTTAGAGAAATTGCATGAGGTATGAATTCTAGATCTATGAAATATATGGAATTTACATGTTTTGAATATCGACTTCGATATTTTGGATTCAGGAGAAATTCATGTTTTAATTAGGCCCGTTAATTATGCACGTGAAACTGCGCTAACAGCATGTATAACTGTTTATGTGAGCATGCTATGTGTCTACTTGGGTTAAAGGGGATTTTGGTGCAAATTCATCCAGGGGTAAGCTCCTCGTATCTTGAGGATTGCGATATTTAGTATGGTTGTGTCTGGTATGGAGGAGGGCCTAACCAAGGCACTGTACCTATTATGGAGGAAGGCCCAACCAGTGTACGGGATGCGTGGGAGAGGTGTGCCTTCCACGGCATCGGTTTCATTTACCGGATGAATGCATACCCCTCACCCTAGAGACTATTTCTATGTGTTTTTAGATGTTTTAAAACATGGATTGTCATATAAGCATACATTTAGAATTGCACGCTCAGTATATAGCTGAGCAGTGGAGATTTACTCCATTGCCGGTGAAAAGAAAGAGAGGCAAGAAAAAGCATAGGAATGAGGCCGAGGAACGCCGGGGAATTAGCACCTTGTTTATACTTTTGTTTTCATTCTGAATTTGTAATAAGAACTTTGGATTCGTAACATGTTGTAATAGAATCTTAGAATAGTTCTATAGTAATGTAATCTCTCGTAAGAACTCATGCAATTATATTTTAAATCTTAACATTTAGTGGGTGATGTTAATGTTGGTGTTTGGGTTGGTGAACCATGAGTTGAGATTGCTATAGATTGGGAAATTCTGGGGGAGATCAGTCGACTGAGTCTCTAACCCAGTTGACTGGACCCATGATTTCCAGTAATTTTCCTTCAATTTTCATAGGCTTCAGTCGATTGAAGGGGGGCATCAGTCGACTGAAGCCTGTGAAAATATGGCATTCTGCATGCATAGTATCTAGTCGACCGGACAAGGTACCAGTCGACTGAGATTTTGAGGTCCCAATCGACTGGGTCCCCGACACAATCGACTAAACGAGGCCTTTGAACTTTTTAAACTTACTGTTTTGATCTTCAGTCAACTGGGTCTCCACTCCTGTCGATTGGACCTCTGTTTTCAAAACTAAATTCTTTTTGGAAGTGTTCCAATTAGCAAAACGTTTTATAACTCTGATTTTAAAGGATTGTACTTTTGTTTTCCGCTACTTTTTTACTTTAATGGAATTGCATGAGCCTTGGTGGCGTGCTACGTGCCTTATTTTCGCATGTAGCGGGACGGGTCGTGACAGGGTGTGACAGTAACAATAGCCTACAGAAGATGGTGGTACAAATGCACCAATTATGTCCATACCCCATGTTGTGAATGGCCATGAGCATATAGTTACATGTAAGGGTTCGGGAGGCCCATGGATAAAATCTCCATGGAATTGGCAAACTTGGCATCTTTTGGCAAAACCAATGCAATCAGCTATCATTGTGGGCCAATAATAACCCAACCTTTTCAATTGTAATTGTAATTTTGGGCCATTATGATGTGCACCTCACACTCTAGCATGTACTTCCTTCATAACTTCCTGAATTTCTTCTTTTGCTATACATCGCATGTATATTTCATCTAACGATCTTTTGTATAGCACATTTTTCCACATGATAAATTTCGAGGCCCGTCTTCGTACTTCTGCCCTTTTGGCTTTGTCTTTTGGTAGTCTCCTATGTTTGAGGAAATTTATGAAGGGCTCCTGCCAATCTTCATCTTCTTCTCCATAGGTGACTGTGAGGACTGGTCCGATCTTGGGTATCTCTGGCAAGGGTTGCAAGACTTTCCATTCTCCCATTGTGATAATAAGTATTTTATTATCGGGGAGAGTAAGGAAGGCTGCCAAGCCTGCCAGTGAATAAACTTGTGAATTGACACTTCTTCAGATATGGAAAATGTGTACCTTACTAAACTGGGAGAGTAGTTGATCCGCTCTTTCTTGGTAAGGGATAAGGCTCGTCTTCTTAACCATATATTCCCCACGCAGTTGTTTTACCACAAGTTTTGAGTCCCCGTATATAGTCAATTCTTCGACCAAAATCTGTAATGCTATTTCGAGTCCAGCAATCACAACTATTCTGCCTCACTGTTTGAACAACCTTCCGTTAAAGTGAACGAATATGGGATGACTCCATTTTTAGGAGTTACGAACACAATCCCAATACTGGATCGGTTGTTTTTGGGATTTTCTTATTTCTTTCTATAACACCCACATTTGTGTTATTTCATTTGCATTACATTGTCATGCATGATAGTGTGATGTGGCGTGTCTTATGACACATGGTTGAGTGAGTTTTGACTCACGAGTTGATTTGGGTGTCTGTATTAGAGAACCCTTTGAAACTATTGTGATTGAGGATTTATTGTTTGTGAAGTCTCTCCGAGTATGAGACGGTCACGGTAGAACATTTTAAATGTTTATCTGAAAATAAATGTTTACCTATGTATTTCAATATCTGTATTATTTTCTGTTTTAGAATTTATTTCTGTTGTTAGATTTAGTATCCTAGTGAGGACGAATGAACACGCTATTAATTTGGTAGGCTAATTAGCAACTTCGGAAACGTCATATAGAAATTCGCGTTTTAGCGACCAAACGAAACTTAGTCGAAAACTTTTATAATTTTGAGGTTTCACTCGTAAAGCTGTGAATAAGCTGTATAGAAAGTTTCAGAGACTGATTAGGAGTTATGAAAACTCGTGGGGAGGTAAACGTAATTTCCCCGAGAAGATTTCCTATATATAGATAGAGATGAACTTAGATATTTCATTAACTTCTAACCTAAGTTCAAGAGGAGGCCAAAAAGGGGGCTAGAGGGAGATTTGATTGCTTAGAGCTTTGCGACGCCAAACGACGACCTTCTGTCAGTCTGTTTTCTCCCAGATTTCATATTCGAGCTCCTCGAGGTAAGAGCTTCGTTTTGATACCTATTAGAGCCTGTTTGGCTAAGTTTTCCAAAAAGTTATTTTCTAGAATTTTTCATAAAAGTTGATAAATGGAATTCTGATCCATAGGAATTTTGCTAGACGGACTTTTGCACGTTCTTTGTGCACGGGTTTTCTTCAGATTGAATTATAGGAGCGTTATTTGGAGGTGAGTGATTCAACTATGTTTTTGGAATGATTTCTTGACATGTATTCATGTTTTGTGTGAATAGCATGTATTAATTGTTAGAGATATATTGTGTAGTTCATATTGGGTATTTATATTGATAAGTAGGCTCAATAGCACGGTGATATGTTTTGATTTCCGCGAGTATGGTGATATGTATTTGAGCATGTTAAGTTGCTTATTTGGGTCAGAAGGAGCACGTGGTCACCGTGCCATTTTGTGGAGCCGATATAGGCATTAAGGTTGCACGATTGTTTGTAGAATCGTGGGTCTTACCCTTTCGAGTGGACTTATTGGCGAGGAGTCGCGGATTGGGAGTATGGACGGACACGTGAGTCTCCGGCGACTAGTATGAAATGTAGAGATGTGAATGCGGACATGTTTATCATTCATGCACATATGTTGTTTTATTCACTAAGCTTTAGCTTAAACAAATCGAAATATGTGTGGTTATTCAAATAACCATTGCAGGTATATATGCTGGCGAGGAATCACAGTAGTGAGCACGTGGATTGGGAGTCCTTATAGAAGGCAACTTGAACGTTAATCTTGTAGTTTTGAGACAATAGGAAATGTTGTAATAAGAATTCTTATGGTTTTAGTTATGTATAATTTGGTATGTTAGAACGAATCTAAAACGTTGTAATAGTTAGTAACATGTTGTAACTGTGCTTTGGTAATATGTTAATATAGTTAAGATTGCTTTGAAGTACTTTTGGAAGTGAGTGTTTGATCGCTGTTCGAATTCAAAAGCTTTTAAACTTAGAAAACTCTGCAGAATGTGCTGCTGCCATAAATCAGTCGACTGGTTGAGGAAACAGTCGACTGGAGCCTCTGTTTTCAGCAACTCACTGCATTGTTTCGCAGGGGATCAGTCGACTGGGTCCTCGACACAGTCGACTGGATCATGATTTTAAAAGTGATATTTTTGTTCAGGCTGGACTTCAGTCGACCGGACCGTATCAGTCGACTGAAATTTTGAAGCCCCAATCGACTGGGCTTAAAAAGCAGTCGACTGGATGGTGTTTTAAAACCCAACTTTCTGCTGGACCAGGATCAGTCGACTGGGTCTGAGGATCAGTCGACTGGACAATTAGTTTTCAAAAATGACTTGTTTATTCCGCTGCGTGTGTTCTTCAAACTAATTTTTGGGAACGTTAATGTTTTGGTTTAGCCTCGGTGGCGTGTCACGGGCTCCAGTTTCGCTATTGTGGGACCGGGCTGTGACATTTAGTGGTATCAGAGCATAAGTTTAGAGCCTTGGGAACGAGTGACGTTATATATGCTGAGTGACGTCGAGTGGAGTGTGTAATTGTGAAGATAATTATTATCATTGTAGAAATGCTTCATGCATTAGTATTTGTTGATTGTGATGAACTGTGCACATATATCTATATTGTGGCATAGCATGCATGGTCATTATGCATTGAACTCAACAGGGGAAATATTTGAAACATTATGGCTGATCCACCAAGAGAATTGTCACCGCATTCGCGGATGGACCAAATAGTGAATATGGTGGGAAATTTCATACAAGCGGTAAGTGAAAGAGAACAGATGAACGTTCAGCCTCCACAAGTAGAAATTCGTTATATCAATGCACCATCGGCACCGCGACCTCAACACACAATCGTGGAACAGTTTCATAAGCGAAAACCGACGTTGTATCATGGGCAAGTTGACATAGACTTGGCCGATCATTGGATGATGGACATGGAAAGACATTTCCGTCAGGTAATATGTACCGATGAGGAAAAATTTTTGTGCGCATCCGATACATTGATGGGCGAAGCATTGGATTGGTGGAACAACGTACTTGAACGAGGGAAACCAACCACGTGGGAAGCATTTAAGGAAGAATTCAACAAACGTTTCTTCCCATAATCCGCTTATACTCAGAAACGCCAAGAGTTTGCGAGTTTGGTTCAGGGAGATATGACTGTGGGTGAGTATGTTTCTCGTTTCAATGCCTTGTTACGATTTGGGAAAACTACCGTTCCGACTGATAGGGATAAAGCTCGTAAGTTTGAGGAAGGGCTTAGAGAGAACATCCGTGGCCGTGTGGACATGTTACAACACCCGACCGTTTCTCTAGTCGAGGAAGCCGCTCGTATAGCTGAGAAGAGTGTCGACCGATATCGACAAGGGCAACAAGGAAAGAGACCCAATGACAATAGGGGTAAGAGCCAAGGGAATGTGAAGAAACCGTTCACGCAAGGTTCAGGATCGAATATGGGTAGTCAAGGAGGAAGTGTGTTTGTTGGAGATTCGAGACCGTTGTGCCCGACATGCAACCTGCGACACAGAGGAACCTGCTATCAATTGATCACTTGCTATATTTGTAAGCAATTGGGGCATGTGTCTAGAAATTGTCCTTTGAATGCAAATTCGACTACACCAAACACAACCTCGAACACCAAGAGCTATAACCCAGAGGTAAGAGGGAAATGTTTTGAGTGTGGCCAACCGGGGCATATAGCGAAGAATTGCCCAAGTAAAAGACAACCGGGAATGAGTACCGGGGCATCAAGTGTGCCAAGCGGATCAAGGGTAGAACCTCGTGTAGATAAAGGGAAAGGAGTCGCGCAACAACAAGGACGATACTTTCAGCTCAGGCCGGGGAATACAGATGATACCGTCGTATCAGGTATTCTTCCTATTTGTTCGTATCCTGCACGTATGCTTATGGATTCTGGTTCAACGCATTCATTTGTATCACGTGATTTTGTTAAGCATTTAACTGTTAAGTCAGAACCACTAGGATATGACTTGTGTGTATCATTGCCTAGTAGTGAACCGCTAGTTACTTCTTCGATATTCAAGTCGTGTGAAATCAAGATAGGTGATAAAGTCTTGAGCGTTGATTTGATTCCGTTGACGGTAAATTACTTTGATGTTATTTTGGGTATGGATTGGTTGTCGGTTAATCAAGCCAAAATTGATTGTGAACAGAAATGGGTTAGTTTTTATCCGCCAGGATGAGAGGAGTTTACTTTTCAGGGTAAGGGAGTGATCGTACCGCCGTACTTGATATCGGCAATTCAAGCAAGTAAGATGCCGAGGAAGGGTTGTTCAGGTTTCTTATGTTCAATTGTTGACACGCGAGTTCTTGGACCACTAATAGAAAAAATTTCAGTAGCTCGAGAATTTCTAGTTGTTTTTTTCGATGAGTTACCCGACGTATTGATTGAAAGAGAGCTTGAGTTCACAATAGAAGTAGTACCAGGGTCACAACCGATATCTAAAGCGCCATACCGAATGACACCGATAGAGTTGAAAGAACTGAAAGTTCAGTTAAAAGAATTGCTAGAAAAGGGTTTTATCCAACCGAGTATTTCACCGTGGGGAGCTCCAGTCTTGTTTGTGAAGAAGAAAGATGGAACAATGCGTATGTGCATCGACTACCGAGAGTTGAATAAGTTGACCGTCAAGAACAAGTATCCGTTGCCGCGAATAGATGACTTGTTTGATCAGTTACAAGGGGCTCAGGTATTTTTGAAGATCGACTTGAGATCCGGTTACCATCAGTTGAAAGTTAAGGAGGAAGATGTTGAGAAGACAGCTTTCAGGATTCGATATGGTCACTTTGAATTTTTGGTTATGCCATTTGGAGTGACAAATGCTCCAGCTGCTTTCATGGACTTGATGAACCGTGTTTTCAAGGACTACTTAGATGAGTTTGTCATTGTGTTCATAGATGACATCCTAATCTACTCTAAAAGCGTTGAAGAACACGAGCATCATTTGCGATTAGCTTTACAACGATTGCGTGAAAAGAGATTATTCGGCAAATTGAAGAAGTGTGAGTTTTGGTTGACAGAGATTGCTTTTCTTGGACATATTGTATCAGCTAAGGGAATTTCTGTAGACCCTCAGAAGATAGAAGCAGTTACCAACTGGGCGAGACCAACGAATGTGACAGACATCAGAAGTTTCCTAGGATTAGCTGGGTATTATCGGAGATTTGTAAAAGACTTTTCGCGTATAGCAATGCCGATGACACAATTAATGAGGAAAGATATTGCTTTTGTTTGGAGTCCAGAATGTGAAGAAAGTTTCCAAGAGTTGAAGGGTCGACTAGTGAAAGCACCAATATTAGCCGTTCCGTCAGGGACTGAAGGATTTATTATTTACAGTGATGCTTCATACAGAGGTTTAGGTTGCGTTCTTATGCAAGGTGATAAAGTCATTGTGTATGCGTCGAGACAACTTAGACCGCACGAGAAGAATTATCCAACACATGACCTAGAATTGGCCGCCGTGATTTTTGCATTGAAGATTTGGCGTCATTACCCATACGGGGAGAAATGTGAGATCTATACGGATCACAAGAGTTTGAAGTACTTGTTTACACAACGAGATTTGAACATGAGGCAAAGGAGATGGTTAGAGTTGATGAAGGACTATGACTTGTCAATTCAGTATCATCCGGGCAAGGCGAATGTCATCGCCGATGCTCTTAGTCGCAACGTACCAACCAACACCGCATCAGAATTGACTTCTCAGAAAGAACTGATACGAGATATGGAGAATTTGGAGTTTGAAGTGATACCGAGGATTGAAAGTGGCTTGATGTCGACGATGGTGGCACAACCACTCTTGATTCACGAGATCGCAGAGAAACAACTTCAAGATGTGGCTTTGAAGAAGATTTGTGATGAGATTCCGATAGGCAAACAACCGGGATTTACTTTTGAGAATGATGTTTTAAGATTGAGGGGTAGAATTTGTGTGCCTAACGGGAAGGAGTTGAAACGGAACATCCTAGAGGAAGCACACAATACGAAGTATACCGTTCATCCGGGAAGCACCAAAATGTATAGAGATTTGAGACATGTTTATTGGTGGCCGGGAATGAAGAGAGAAATAGCACGCTATGTTTCGCGTTGTACTAGTTGTCAACAAGTAAAGGCCGAACGCCAAGTACCCTCGGGATTGTTACAACCGTTACTGATAGCCGAGTAGAAATGGGAACACATAACAATGGATTTTGTTAGTGGGTTTCCGAGGTCGAAGAGATCAAATACTATTATCTGGGTGATTGTTGACCGTTTGACGAAGTCGTCGCACTTCCTACCGCTTCGAACAACTAAGCCGATGGCGTTAGCTAAGTTGTATATTCGCGAGGTTGTGAGACTACATGGTGTTCCAGTTTCTATCGTTTCGGATAGGGATAGTAGTTTTACGTCGAAGTTTTGGAGAGCCATGCAAGAAGCAATGGGTACCAAATTGCACTTTAGTACAGCTTTTCATCCTCAAACCGATGGTCAATCAGAGAGAGTAATCCAGATTTTGGAAGACATGCTTCGTTTATGTGTACTTGATTTCCAGGGTGATTGGGAAGACCACCTACCGTTAATTGAGTTCGCATATAACAACAGTTTTCAGTCAAGTATTGGAATGGCTCCTTATGAAGCTTTATATGGTCGTGTATGTCGTTCACCGATTAGTTGGACGGAAGTCGGAGAAAGAAAGATTGAAGGGCCGAAAATCGTACAAGAAACGACGGATAAGATAAAGGTGATTAAACAACGATTACTGACAGCCCAGAGTAGGTATAAGAGTTATGCCGACAAGTGCAGACGGCCGTTGGAATTCAATGTAGGAGACTTGGTGTATTTGAAGGTGTCACCTTCAAAGGGAATAACCAGATTTGGTAGATACGGGAAACTCAACCCGAGATATGTAGGACCTTTTGAAATCATTGGAAAGGTTGGACCCGTAGCTTATCGTTTAAACTTGCCAAGCGAGTATGCTCAAGTTCATAACGTGTTTCATGTATCGTTGTTACGCAAACAATTAGTGGAAGATAGAGATCAAGTGATGACTCCGACATTGAATGAGATTCAGAGTGATTTAACGTATGCCGCACATCCGGTAAAGATCTTAGACCGGAAGGATCAAGTCTTACGAAATAAAGTAATATCGAAAGTGAAAGTGTTATGGCGAAGCCAAACTACGGAAGAGATGACGTGGGAGATAGAAGATGAGATGCGTACTCAGTATCCGCACCTTTTCGAGACATGAGGTATAAGTTTGGGGACAAACTTCTTTTAAGGGGGAGAGTATTATAACACCCACATTTGTGTTATTTCATTTGCATTACATTGTCATGCATGATAGTGTGATGTGGCGTGTCTTATGACACATGGTTGAGTGAGTTTTGACTCACGAGTTGATTTGGGTGTCTGTATTAGAGAACCCTTTGAAACTATTGTGATTGAGGATTTATTGTTTGTGAAGTCTCTCCGAGTATGAGACGGTCACGGTAGAACATTTTAAATGTTTATCTGAAAATAAATGTTTACCTATGTATTTCAATATCTGTATTATTTTCTGTTTTAGAATTTATTTCTGTTGTTAGATTTAGTATCCTGGTGAGGACGAATGAACACGCTATTAATTTGGTAGGCTAATTAGCAACTTCGGAAACGTCATATAGAAATTCGCGTTTTAGCGACCAAACGAAACTTAGTCGAAAACTTTTATAATTTTGAGGTTTCACTCGTAAAGCTGTGAATAAGCTGTATAGAAAGTTTCAGAGACTGATTAGGAGTTATGAAAACTCGTGGGGAGGTAAACGTAATTTCCCCGAGAAGATTTCCTATATATAGATAGAGATGAACTTAGATATTTCATTAACTTCTAACCTAAGTTCAAGAGGAGGCCAAAAAGGGGGCTAGAGGGAGATTTGATTGCTTAGAGCTTTGCGACGCCAAACGACGACCTTCTGTCAGTCTGTTTTCTCCCAGATTTCATATTCGAGCTCCTCGAGGTAAGAGCTTCGTTTTGATACCTATTAGAGCCTGTTTGGCTAAGTTTTCCGAAAAGTTATTTTCTAGAATTTTTCATAAAAGTTGATAAATGGAATTCTGATCCATAGGAATTTTGCTAGACGGACTTTTGCACGTTCTTTGTGCACGGGTTTTCTTCAGATTGAATTATAGGAGCGTTATTTGGAGGTGAGTGATTCAACTATGTTTTTGGAATGATTTCTTGACATGTATTCATGTTTTGTGTGAATAGCATGTAATAATTGTTAGAGATATATTGTGTAGTTCATATTGGGCATTTATATTGATAAGTAGGCTCAATAGCACGGTGATATGTTTTGATTTCCGCGAGTATGGTGATATGTATTTGAGCATGTTAAGTTGCTTATTTGGGTCAGAAGGAGCACGTGGTCATCGTGCCATTTTGTGGAGCCGATATAGGCATTAAGGTTGCACGATTGTTTTTAGAATCGTGGGTCTTACCCTTTCGCGTGGACTTATTGGCGAGGAGTCGTGGATTGGGAGTATGGACGGGCACGTGAGTCTCCGGCGACTAGTATGAAATGTAGAGATGTGAATGCGGACATGTTTATCATTCATGCACATATGTTGTTTTATTCACTAAGCTTTAGCTTAAACAAATCGAAATATGTGTGGTTATTCAAATAACCATTGCAGGTATAAATGCTGGCGAGGAATCACAGTAGTGAGCACGTGGGTTGGGAGTCCTTATAGAAGGCAACTTGAACGTTAATCTTGTAATTTTGAGACAATAGGAAATGTTGTAATAAGAATTCTTATGGTTTTAGTTATGTTTAGTTTGGTATGTTAGAACGAATCTAAAACGTTGTAATAGTTAGTAACATGTTGTAACTGTGCTTTGGTAATATGTTAATATAGTTAAGATTGCTTTGAAGTACTTTTGGAAGTGAGTGTTTGATCGCCGTTCGAATTCAAAAGCTTTTAAACTTAGAAAACTCTGCAGAATGTGCTGCTGCCATAAATCAGTCGACTGGTTGAGGAAACAGTCGACTGGAGCCTCTGTTTTTAGCAACTCACTGCATTGTTTCGCAGGGGATCAGTCGACTGGGTCCTCGACACATTCGACTGGATCATGATTTTAAAAGTGATATTTTTGTTCAGGCTGGACTTCAGTCGACCGGACCGTATCAGTCGACTGAAATTTTGATGCCCCAGTCGACTGGGCTTAAAAAGCAGTCGACTGGATGGTGTTTTAAAACCCAACTTTCTGTTGGACCAGGATCAGTCGACTGGGTCTGAGGATCAGTCGACTGGACAATTAGTTTTCAAAAATGACTTGTTTATTCCGCTGCGTGTGTTCTTCAAACTAATTTTTGGGAACGTTAATGTTTTGGTTTAGCCTCGGTGGCGTGCCACGGGCTCCGGTTCCGCTATTGTGGGACCGGGCTGTGACACTTTCCGTTTGAGCTTCTTGAACCACCATCAAATGCATTTCCCATCCTTTTTGTATCTCCACTTGCATTACTTCCTCATCGGGCAAGTCAATTGCCTAAGGTCAATCATTGGGAATTGGACAAGCGGCCAGAAAATCAACTAAGGCTTGACCTTTTACTACCTTTTGCGAAACATATTCAACAAAAACTTGTTGTAGAATCATAGCCCACTTTGCAATCTTTCTCGAAAGTATAGGTCGGGACAATATGTATTTCAAAGGATCTGCATTTGAAATACCTCATGCTCGAAAATGTAGTACTTCAAATTTTGAAGAGCAAACATAAGAGTGAGACAAATTTTCTCAATTGGATTGTAATTGACTTCTTCCCCCACTAAGGTTCAACTTAAGTAGTATAAGGCATTTTCTTTTCCTTGCTTGTTGTGTTGAGCTAAGAGCACACCCAAGGAGTTATTAAGTACCGTGATATATAATAGTAAGGGTTTGCCTTTTATCGGGCTCATGAGTACCGGAGGCTTCATGAGATAACCCTTAATGCTATCAAAGGCATTTTGACATGATTGATCCCATTCATAGGGAACTCCTTTCTTCATCAATTTTGAGAATGGTTGACAACGTCCTGCTAGATTGGAAATGAACCTTCATATGTAAGCTAATCTTCCTTGTAGACCTTTTAGCTCACGCAAGTTTCTCGAATGAGGCATTTCTTGGATAGCCTTGATCTTGGTAGGGTCAATTTCGATTCCCCTATGGCAGACCACAAATCCTAAGAATTTTATAGATGTGACTCCAAAGGCACATTTAAGCGGGTTCATTTTGAGTTGGTATCATCGCAACCGTTCAAAGATCTTTTTTAGATCATGGAGATGGTGCTTCCTTTCTTTTGTTTTTACCACCAGATCATCAACATAGCACTTAATGGTGTTATGGAGCAAATCCCCAAAAATGACAGTCATCACCCTTTGGTAAGTGGCCCCTGCATTTTAAGGCCAAAGGGCATTACTTTGTAACAAAATATGCCTTTTGGGGTTCAGAATGCGGTTTAATCTACATCCTCGGGTGTGCCATGCGGATTTCTTCATAACTCGTTGTTATAAGAAGTTCGGTTATGGGCGAAGGAAAGTCATCCTTTAGACAAGCCTTGTTGAGGTCACAGAAATCAATGCACACCCTTATTTGGCCATTTTTCTTCTTTACCAAAACTATGTTAGCTAGCCAGGTAGGATAATGAACTTCTCTTATAAACCCAGCTTTGATGAGCTTATCTACTTTGGCTTCGATCTGGGCAGATAATTCAGGATGAGTTCGCCTTTGCGGTTGCTTGGCTGCAGGCTGACCTGGGTGAGTTGCTAGTTTATGAATTGCAATTTTAGGGTCGAGCACAGGCATTTCATCATAACTTCAAGCAAAGACATCTCGATATTCCTTTAAGAACGAGATATATGCTTGTATTTCTTTATCAGATAAGCAATGTTGGGTCAATTTTCTTCTTTATTCCCAAGGTTTATTTCTCTAAGCTCATCCACCGTGGCCAGTCCGCCTTCTTCGAATTCAGTAGGAGCTGGGCTCCTTTCATAAATATCATCGGCCTGATCAGACTCTGGTTGTATAGAAGTCATGTATATTGAGACTTCGTTCTCAAGTAAACTACTATCAGTATCTTGATATCCCAAACCCTCCATTCTTGGCTCAATTCTTTGGCCTTGAAGAATGGCTTTTTTTTGTGCAGGTGTCAACATTGTGTCGAAAGGTTCTATTCTTGATTTTGGCACTTTTTTGGGATCAAGGCCAATTTTCACTAGCATCTTAGTGGTTTTGTCACTAAAGTTCGGCTTTTCGAGTTTCAAATCTTCTTCATTAGGTTCAATTTTCGAGTTCTTTTGATTAATGTCACCCATTGCGTGAAAGAAGATGGTTTCGAGCCCTTTTAATTTTGTGGAACCACATATTTTTTGTAAGACTCCACGTATGTGTACTCAGTCTTCTTAAGTGGTAGGACAAACTTGTCGCCTAACTCTAAGATCGAGCTTGTTGGAGTTAGTGCTCGTGCCCCTGGTTCCCTTTGAGACTTCAAGGTATATTGAAATATCCTTTTAACCAGGGTTTCAACATTTCCACTGTTCATTTGCTTCTTGCCCCAACTTTTCTCCTTTGCAGACTTCTCGTAAAAATGAACATCCGCATAATACACCTCCACCCCATAGAAGGGATCATTGTCTACAACAATTCTTCCTTGTTTTTGGATAACATTTCCTTGCTCATCCGATATGAGGATAGGATATTCAATACATTGATGATATGTTGATGGCACAACATCATGATTATGCATCCATAAATGCCATAGTAAGGCATTATATGATGTATCAACGTCAATAACTAGGAATTTCGTATCTTCCTCAATACCTCCGAACTTCGTCCTTAGTTTGACTTTTGTCACGCCCTAGAGTAGCAAAAATAGAGAAAAATAAATTTCCTTTTTGGGTCCATAGGGAATGACAAGTAAAAGTCATTAAATATCCACACCACACAGTACTAATCCACAAAGTAAACAAGAATAGTAACAACTGAATATAATAACAGAAACACTATTACAAACATCAGAGTATGGTCTGCAAGATCACAACAGGTCTCGACACAACATATGCCCAAGTACCCATTAAACTAAAGTTCAATAGAAATAACAGAAATATAAACTAGATACAAATATCTTCAGATCTTCGGCTGGCGTAAGGGTACTTGTAAGCATAACAGCCTTCTCCAATGTAACCGGCATAAGTGGGGCCACCCTCTACAAAATCCCCCTCAGGGTAGTAGCTATCATCATAAGCTCCCTCATCTGCAGAATAAGGTACAGGATAGTCTGGATGGGGAATGTCCAGGCAATAACGGCCGTCAGCTTACTAAGAGCTAAATGAATGGAAACTCACAGGGTATCAATGATATAACCTATAACAAGTTATTGAAGTCATAAGATATAGTTCTACTACATTATATCTTCTCTGTATTCCAATGTCGTGAATCAACCCTCATCGTTTTTTTATCCTAAGACTGATAATCAACATACTCTGCTTAGAAAGAACATACTCAGTATATAGACATACCATCATTCTGTCCATTGCTTGTTAAGGATATATACCATCCACCGCAATCATGGACACCACGTTAGTCCATACACCACATGTCAGGGATACGACGCTTCGAACAACAACATATCAAATCTATTTGCCATGACTCATCATTGTATACCACTGATCCCCATCCACCGCTCGTTAAGGATATAAACCATCCACTGCTCGTTAAGGATATAACATAGATCATCTAGCTACCTTAGGACTACATAGTCCTACCCACTGCTCGTTAAGGATATAACCCATCCACCGCATGTGAAAGCATATCATGACCAAGCATCCGCCCACGTACTATTTCCAGAACTTATCAAACCTACTTAAGCTCAGAACTATTATTGATACATGACTTCCCATATGGCCTTACTACTCTGGTTGAAATGAACGGATATCGAACTTATACATGAACCGAAAACATCTAACGTCATTACATTAATTCATTAATCTTAAGCATACTTATCTGTTTTGTCACATTACCCTGGATTAACCCAAAGTCACATAATGGAAGTCCAAATCAAGAATCGAACATCCGAACCTCTTATATAATAACCTAAAGAACTAAACCATGTTCTAGAAAGCTTGATCGATTGAAACCATTGCGTTCGATTGAGGAAAATACTGTTCGAGTGATCAAAGTCTGTTCGATCAATTGAACCTTTGATCGATTGAACTCAGTTCAATCGTTCGAGAGTCGTCTTCTCCAGCAGATTCATAAACATCAATATATAAACATCTTAGGGATGTGTTAAATATGTCTAAACACACTAAAAACTTGTAAAAACATTATATAAACGAGACCAAGTGAGTAAAGACTCACCGAACGTCGTAAGGACGCGTTTGGGTGTATGTTTGGCTATGGGGGCCAAGCTTTCTCTATCTTTCATGCTCCTCTGTCTCTGTCTGCCTTTTCTTTTTCTTTGTCTCCTTCTCTTCTTCTTCTCCTCCTCTGCTTCTCTCTCTCTCCAACATAATATGGATGTATGAGTATAATATATGTATGTGTATATATATATATCAAACACAAGCACACACTCTCTCAAACTCTCTAAGGTTCAGCAAACCTCACACACATACACAAGCACAAGGTTTACATAGGGGATGGGGGTGCAGGTGGCTATTTTTGCGTAAAACCTGGAATTATGATGATTACAAGTTTGATCGATCGAAGGCAGTTCGATCGCTCGAAAGCAGATCGGTCAGGTTTGATCGATTAAAAAAGGTTTGATTGATTGAAGTAGGGACCACGTATCAAATTTATGTTGGTAGGGTTTCGATCGATTGAACACGGTTCGATCGCTTGAACTTTGAAATGCTCGATCGCTCAAAATAGCTTCGATCGATTGAAAGTGAAATTTCAAGTTTGGTCAACGGAAGTATATAGAATCTCTCTGCATAAATAATTATTGAAAATACAAGGAATTACTTCATCCACCACTCATTAAGGATTTCATCCTCAAAATCAAAAATATACAAGGTCTAAAATAGAAATGGAAACTTCCCACGCATCTCCGACTCTAACTCCGATGAAGCTTCTCCTTCATCGTGATGCTTCCACTGGATCTTCACCAACGGAATCTCCTTGTTCCTAAGCTTCTTGATTCCTTGATCTAAAATGCGAACTGGTCCTTCGTTTAACATGACATTGTTGTTGACTTCAATATCTTCGAAGTTGATCTCATGCGATGGGTTATGAGCACACTTCTTCAGCATACTGATATGAAACACGTTGTGCACTCCTAACATCTTCAGCGGTAACGCAAGTCAATAAGCAACCTTTCCAACATGCTCTAGAATCTCGAATGGTCTAATGAATTATGGCGATAGCTTGCCTCTCTTCTGACCAAATCTGACGATGCCTCGAACAGGTGAAACTTTGAGTAGCACGTGGTCTCCAACTGGAAACTTTAAGTCTTTACGTCGCTTGTCCACATAACTCTTGTGTCGCGTCTGAATTGTCTTCATCTTCTCACGCACAATCTGGATCTTTTCATTGGTTTTTTAGACTATCTCTGGCCCAAGAAGTGATTATCTCCGACTTTAGCCCAACATAGTGGCGTTCGGCAAGGTCTTCCGTACAAAGCTTCAAACGGTGCCATCCCTATGCTCGTATGATAACTATTGTTGTAGGCGAACTTAATCAACGACAAGTGCGTCTCCTAAGAACTCATAAAATCAATAACGCAAGTATGTAGCATATCTTCCATCACTTGATTGACTCATTCAATCTTTGCATCGGCCTGCAAATGAAAAGTTGAACTCAAGTTCATGTTGTTCCCATCGCTGTCTAAAGACTCTTCCAGAATTCTGCAGTAAAGCGCGAATCTCGATCTGACATAATAGGCACAGGTATACCATGTAACCAAACTATGTGCTATAGATATATTTGGCTCAAATGTTCTACTTGATACATCATACTATTGGCAATAAAATATGCCGTCTTTGTAAGTCGATCCACGATCACCCAAATTGTATCATGGTTCTGCTGTGACTTTGGTAATCCTACCAAGAAATCCATGGTGATGTGTTCCCATTTCCATTGGGGAATCGGTAATGGCTATAGAAGTCTAGGTGGTTTCTAATGTTCTGCTTTTACTTGTTTACAAGTAAGACATTGGGCTACATACTTAGCCATTTCTCGCTTCATTCTTTCCCACCAGAAATTCCTATTCAAATCCTTGTACATCTTTGTACCTCTAGGATGAAGAGTCATCCGTGACTTATGTGCTTCATCTAATATTTTCTTCGTCGGGTACACAGAGTCTACCTTTACATCATAAAGTTGCGTCTGTGCTAATGCTCCAGACTTCTGGCTCCTTGGTTGACATCTTGGAGAACCACAACTTCAAATCTTCCGTCGTCTGTTGAGATTTTATGATACGGCTGATAAAAGTTGGCTGTACCATAAGACATCCAAAATATTATCTTTCCATTGGTTCCACTGGCTAAAGATCGAATTCAGCTAAACTTTCAATGCTCTCCATTCTCGAATTAATAATGCAGCAATCACTAGTCGAGGTCTACGACTCAAAGCATCTACTACAACAATTGCTTTACCTGGATAGTATTGCAATGAAAAGTCATAGTCTTTGAGTAACTCCATCCATCTTCGATGTTGCATGTTCAACTCATTGTGAGAGAATCGATATTTTAAGCTCTTATGATTGGAAAATAGATCAAACTTTACTCCATAGAGATAATGCCTCCAAATCTTCAATGTAAACACTATTGTTGCTAGTTCCAGATCATGCGTAGGATAATTCTTCTCATACCTTCAACTGTCTTGATCCATATACAATAACATTCCCATCTTACATAAGTACACACCCAAGTCCTTAGTGCGATGCATCACTATTGATCACATACCTTTCTCCACTCTTAGGTATCGCGAGTACTGGTACAGAAGTCAATCTTTCTTTTAACTCCTGAAATGCACCCTCATGCTTGTCTGTCCATTCGTACTTCTTCTCATTTCTCATCAAATTCATCAAAGGTCCTACTATCTTGGAAAATCCTTCTACGAATCTCCTATAATATCCTGCTAGGCCAAGAAAACTTCCGTAGCATTACTTGGTCTGTTCCAGCTTGACTGCATCAATCTTAGATGAGTCCATTGAGATACCATCTTGAGATATAAAGTGGACCAAGAATTTGACCTCCTGTTACCAAAACTTACACTTGCTGAACTTAGCATAAAACTTACTATCGTAAAGCGTCTATAAGGTAATCTGTAAGTACTCCTTGTGATCTTGCTCCGTCTTTGAGTAGATCAAGATGTCGTCGATGAATACTATAATGAATTTATCTAGATATGGTCTGAATACTCTATTCATTAAGTCCACGAACACTACTGGCTCATTTGTCAATCCAAAAGGCATAACTAGAAACTCATAATGCCCGTATCTTGTCCTGAACGTAGCCTTCGATACATCCTTCAATTGAACTAATAGTTGATGATATCTCAAACGTAGATCGATCTTTAAAAAGATCTTTGATCCTTGTAATTGGTCGAATAGATTATCTATCTGAGGAAGTGGATATCTATTATTGATTGTAACCTTGTTCAACTCCCTGTAGTCTATATATAGTAAAAGTGTTCTGATGTTGTCAGTATCAAGATCTAAAAAGTGTACTTTACTTTTTCTAAAGATTTATAGTAGTGAAAGTAAAGGTCGAACCCACAGAGATTGAAAAACTACCGTGCTTTAATTTTAAAACCTAAATCTAATTAATTATGAAAACAAGATTTTTATTTGATTTTAATTAAACTAAGAACAATAAAATAAATCTAAACTATGAAAGCAATTAAATAGTGTTTTTATAAATATGTTTATGGAACCTAGGATTGCAAATCCACCACTAGCTTCATAATAGGAATATTTATGAATTACTTCAGCTTATTAAGTTGGATGATAATGAGGAATTGTAGCTACAAGCCCAATTCCTCCGTCAAGAAAATAACTATGGTTCAAGCACCAACATAATCCATCTTCGGTTAGCACGAATTATCCCACTCTAAACTAGGGTTGTGGCATAATCCGTCTAATCTAGGCATGGACTATTCGGATACTTGATAGCACAATTCAATTTAAGCATCATTACATGTAAATAATCTAAACAAGCACAACAAGCATAGATCATTGAGCACATCACAGTCAAAATAGATCTAAGACAAGAATAAACTTTGAAAGTAATGATTTTAATCAATAGAAGTACGATTTATTTATAAAAAATCCTCGAAACATGTAATCATCATCCATACATAATAAAACTAAAATAAACATATAAATAAAACTCTATTACTTGGCTAGGGTTTCATTGAAATCCTAGATCTAGGTTTAGTTGGCCATAGAATTGATGAACGGCAAGAGGTTGATGGAGGAGGCCATGGGAATCCTTGGTTTTCTTCTTCTTCTCCTTGCTTTCCTCTCTTCAATGGCTGCAAAATAATGTATATTATGGTTGTATATTGATGTGTATAATAGTGTATAATGATTTGTAACCTTAAATTTGATTTAGAATAGGATTTATATAGAGTTTGGAAGGATTTAGGAAGCTTTCCTAAGCCAAATCGCACTAAAACAGTTGTTTTTACGTTTCTGGACGTATTCAGCCAATTCGGATCGCACAGGGCTCTTCAGGGCCTCGAAATACGCAACTTTGACTTTTTCAACGGGTCGCTCGCGCGGGTCGCGCGCGCGGGTCGCTCCAGCGACCAGGGCATTTTCCAAATTTTTCTCAAATTTCCGCTGCTCTGTGCACTGATCGTAGAATTGCGATAACTTTTGACTCAGACCTCGTATTGACTCACCATTTGCGGCCACGCGTCCATAACTCGAAGATATACATTTTATATCTCTCGAGAAATTTCTCAAATCTGAAGTATTCCTTGCCAAAAATGAAATTTTCCGAGGCTGCTACTGCATTTATCTTTCACCGGAATCACCGTTTGAGCCTAGAATGACTTCCAAAGCCACTAATCATTGGATTTTTGTGCATTTTCATATTAAAGCTCCAAAACCTACAAAATATAGAATATTTATTCAAAATCACTTAATAACTACATGAAATGGGCTAACAAAGCGTATTTTTAGGACTATAATCGACAACTATTCGTCGCCGATCACACCCCTAAACCTACTCTTTGCTAGTCCTCGAGCAAAGCAAAATATATAAATAAATACTACTCCATTTTCGCATGGATCACGATTGCATTTAGCTTATGCAACAAGCCTTTTAAACCCCTAGGTGTCCCTAGCCGGACGAGTAAAGTCTCGTGAGGGTTCTCGTCAACAAGTCACCCACAACCATCTTTATTAACTTAGAAATTTAAAAAGTTTTATTCAAACGAGAATCAAAACAATCAATACTCCTTCTCATAGAACGATGATTTGAAATAGAATAACGAACATAAAGAAACATAATGAAACATCCACCTAATTCATGAAAAACAATTCCAAGCACATGCATCGTATAAATCAATAGAGTTTCTCATAAAATTACACGTGTGTGATATGATAGTCAAATGAACACGCGCATGTCATGAACTTGGAATATAACTCAGATAACCATCAAACTATGTTTCGACTACGAATCTCACAATGTCAATTACACTCTAAAATGAAACACTCAGAAACAGGTGTAATTTTTCTAAAATATGTGAGTAAAGAAATATGTTTTCAAAACGAGAAATGCTCACATATGACTGAAAAAAAAAACGCATGACACGAAAGAACAATAATCTCATGGATAAGATGCCAATAATAAAAAAATATTACTCATTACCATGTTTTAATCCCCCTCCCATCGTTTTCATATCCAAACCATGTTTCCTAGGATCAAATAGGACTTTTCAAAGGTTGTAACGTGGCTCGGGCAATGAAAAATGATAGAAAGGATTCATTAGGTAGTTTTCAGAATGGCATTGTAAGGCATGTTCGATTTCTTTCATTCATCTCTTCTACCAACTCATCTTTTCATATTCTCTTTCTTTTTTTTTTCAATATCAACTTTATATTTTTTTCTTCTCTTTCTTTTGACTTTTTTTTTCAATATGTTCAATCTTTTTCCTTTTTTTCTTGCTTGCCGGATGACTATTCATTGATTTCTAAGCAACTACCCCAATAGCATCTTGTCTTCTTCTTCTCAATCACACATCGCCTTAACAACACTAAAAGGTGACGAATATTTCAATGGTGAACTCCAAGTTGGTCAAGTCGGAGCAAAACAGGATAATGGTAATTAAAGAAAAAGGCCAATGTAACAGCTCAAAGGGTGAACTAAGGAAATTTATCATTTATCGGTCATTAGCAAATAAAGAAGGCCTAAAATCATGTCCTAGGGTTATTTGGTTCCTCAACATTTACGACGGAAGATTATTTAGCATGGTAACAAATATTTTAACTTGACTATCAACCAAAACAAGAATAATGAGACTAAACAACGAGTTAATGCGCTATTTCAATTAAATTCGACAAACACAAGATGTATTTATAACCCTCTAAAAAGAAAAGGTAGGCTCAAAAGCTCACTGGGTTTAGTCTCCACCTTGTGTTATCTAGAAATTCAAATCATATTATAGTTCACATCAGACATGTATTCAAGCGACTACGTGCAGTGCATAGGTTTGTGTGCAAAACTATGATATAAAACTACGATTCGAACGATACATGACTTAAAACGTTACATCATGACTTCAGCAAATATTTAATCACATTTTTTCTTGTTTATTATTCTATAACAATCTAAGTTACATAAAAAGATGTATCGACTAGAGATTGCAAAACCGTAGGTGACATCGTTTATTTAAGCACAAGTATCAAAAATTTTAAAATTTTGGTGTATATAATAATGTGCATGTGAATATGTGAATGCATACCCCCAAACCTAAACCTTTCATTGTTCCCAATGAAACAATAAAACGAAAGAAAGGGAAGTACGTAAAGAAGGAACGATAATACCTCGATCTTGACAAGCATAGAACAGGTGAACACATTGGAATATGGCAATAAAGTTCAATGTTACCTGTTACTTCTTGGTAAAAGAAAACAAACAAAAAAAATAATAAAAACCAATATATAATACATCTGTTTTTTTTTTATTATGTTTCTTTTTGTTTTAATTTTTTTTAATTAACGAAAATAGAAATAAAACTAACTAGAATTAAAAGACTTAATGAAAGTAATTAAAAAAAACAAACATAAACGAAACTATGAAAATAAAGAACAGAACAAATAAAAACACCAGACCAGGTTTGGGAAACAAAATGTAAAAGAACAACAAGAAACAGTGGAAAATCCCCACCTCGCGCGAGCGGATCGCTCGAGCAACCCTCGCTCGCGCGAATCCCTCCGCGAGTTTACCCTGAGGCCTTGTTATTAATTTATTTAGAAAAATTTCTAAGTACCAGAATCGCGCGAGCGGACCGCGCGAGCGAACCCCTCGCGCGCGCGATTCTAGGCGCGAGATGTAACAGAGAACTCATATGTAAAAAGTTGGAAAAATTTTGTCTAAGGGGGAATCTCGCGCGAGCGACGTATCGCGCGAGCGGGTCGCTCGAGCGACTTTGGTCTTTTCCTCTTTTTCTTTATTTTAATGTAAATAAGTGCAAAATAATTTTATGCCGACTCCCAAATTTGTTCAAAAAACTCTAAAAGGACTCAAAATGACCCAAAATCATGCAAAAATCATTAAAACCAACGGATTAAAGCTTGGGTTGCCTCCCAAGAAGCGCTATCTTTTACGTCTTCAGCTAGACCGTTCTAGCTCAAGATTTATAGAGGCCGTAACTCAGATTTTGTACCCCTGAGGGTATCAGGAAGAGCTCGGTGGTAAGCAGAAAGAATATCGCTTTGTATTACTTCATTCAATGGTTCATCCTTTTCGGTTTCCAATCGATTTCGTACCTTCCGAGTAAATTCGTCATTAGAGTCCAGGTTATTCAAATCCATCCGCTTATCACTAACCATAATATTTTCCTCACACGTATTTATTCCTATACTAGGTTCAATATTCCGTCGTACCTCAGTCTCCGCCTCACATAGGTAATCGTCGTCTTTAGAAGGTTGATCAATAGCGTTAAAGACGTTTAGTTTTAAGTTCATGTTCCCAAATGACACTTTCATTACCCCCGTCCGACAGTTAACATGCGCGTTAGCCGTAGCTTAGAATGGACGACCTAAGATGACAAGAGTGTGCTTCCTAGCATCTAGTACGGGTTCAGTGTCAAGGATCATGAAGTCGACAGGATAATAGCATTTATCAACTTTAACCAAGACGTCCTCGACGATTCCTCTAGGTATTTTAATAGAACGATCCGCTAATTATATAGTAGCGGCCGTAGGTTTAAGTTCACCTAGTCCTAGTTGTTTGTAGACATGGTAAGGTAAGAGGTTAACACTAGCTCCTAAGTCAAGGAGAGCCCTATGGATAACAGTGTCACCTATGACACATGAGATAGTTGGCGTACCTGGATCCTTATATTTCGGAGTAGCGTGTTGAAAAATTGAGCTTACTTTTTCCGTGAGAAAGACCTTTTTTGGAGTATGACTGCATATTTTCCGTTTTTGAGTGCATAGGTCTTTAAGACATTTAGCGTAAGTGGGAATTTGTTTAATCGCATCGAGGAATGGAATATTAACTTTAACTTGTTTAAACACCTCGAGTATATCTTCAGTTTTTGACTTTTTCCTAGAAAAATTTGACGGTTCATCAACATTTGGTGGATATGGCATCCTTGAAATATAATTCGTTGGGACCGGTTCATTTTCTTTTCTCTTCCTACTCACGTCCTCACCTTTTTCCTTATCCAAATTTATATTTTTATCTTTCTCAATCTCATCCGGAATTAGAACAACTTCCTCATCTCGAATAGTCGTCCTAGTTGAAACAGCGTTCACACTCTCACTCGACCCCCCATTCTCGTATTGTCCCTTAGGATTTTGAATAGTTTGCGCAGGCAACTTCCCCTCGTTTTTACGACTCACCGCAGTATCTATCTGTCCCATTTGGGACTCAAGCTTCGCAATGGATTGTGTATGAGAGTGCACTATTTGTGCTTGTGCTTGGACTTGAGTTTCTATGTTTTTAAGGGATGCCAACACCGTAGCCTCAAAAGCGTTATCCCTTAGAGGGTTCGGATTAGGAGGTGGGTGTTGGTATTGACTTTGTTGATATTGGGGTCGATAAGTATTAGAAAAATTGTTCGACGTAGAATTATAATTATTCCGTGGGAATTGTTGCATCGAATTAACGTGTTGCTCAACAAACTCTGGAAATTGAGATGCAGAAGGACATGCAAAGATATTATGAGACGGTTCAGAACATAATGCACATACTTCTGAAGAAGGTGGGGTGGACCTAATTCCCATCCTCATAAGTTGGTCAAGTTTTCTATTTAATTCTTGTATTTCAATTGATTGACTCGACTCAACTTTCAACTCTCGCTTAGGTTGAAGGTACCCCTCAGGACGGAGAAACACCGCTTGGTGCATCGAATTCTCGCTCAAAGTTTCAAAAATTTTCCAGGCCTCATCGGCGCTTTTGTGTAAGAAGGTACCCGCACAAACGGCGTCGACAGTATTACGAAGTGAGGGAACCAGTCCCTCGTAGAAGACCTGAACTAATTGCCACTTGGGAACTTGATGATGTGGGCATGAGCGTAATAATTCTTTAAATTGTTCCCAAGTGTCGTAAAGCGTTTCCCCATCTTGCATCACAAAGTTTGTTATTGATTTTATTATCTGATTAGTTCTTGTGATTGGAAAAAACTTTTGTAAAAACGCCGTATGTAATGCTTCCCATGTTTTAATCGTGTTTGGCTCATGTGATTAAAGCCAATACTTCGCTTTATCTTTTAATGAAAATGGGAAGAGGCGCAGTTTTAACTCATCATCAGTTAGGTGTTGGATTTTTAAAGTATAGCAAATATCTTGAAAATCACCTAAGTGCTAATAAGGGTCTTCTTTAATACGACCATGGAAAGAAGGTAGTAGCGCGATGGTAGATGACTTTATCTCAAAGTGAGATGCTGTCACCTCCGGTAATTCGATACTCGCCTGTGGTGTATATGCCGTAGGAATGAAATAGTCTTTAAGCGGAGGAGGTGGAGGTATATTAAGGTTATTTCCATTATTTCTGTTGTTTCCAATGTCAGCCATTGGAATAGGTTCTATGTTAATAAAACGAGTTTTTCTTAACCTTTTAAGTGTGCTTTGAATTTCGGCCTCAAACAACGATGATGGTTTCGGAATTAATTCGTCGTCTATTGTCAACTTAGGTTTAGAAGTTATGTTTGAAGACTTGTTAACTCTTAAGGTACGTTCAAGTTCCAGATCGAAAGGTTTTAATTCCGGTTTACTTGAGCGCGTACCAAACATAAACTTAAAAAGAAAACTAAACTAAAATAAAAACTGACTCAAATAATAAAACAAAACAAATAGCAATCACGCAACTAAGATAACAAGCACTCAACTATTGTGATGCATGTAAATTATCCTGTAATGCAATGACCGCGTCAAGTCCAGCGCCCCGGGTTTCCTAGCTAATGCAGTGCAATTAACCCTAAACTGATGCAAATAGTGCGTCACATCGCCCTGACTTACAGTGGTTTAAGGCGAGTTTCAAAAGAAGCAATTTATTTTATTTTATTTATAATTTTTTCGCGTAAGCTCCTTTGATGTGCACAGCTATTCCTCCCGGAAACGTTAGAATTTTGATGACTCGAGAAACTACAAAATAAAATAGAAAGTTAGTAACTCAAAACAAAAATAAAAAAATATAATAAAAAGAAAACCTAATCTAATATTTACAAATTAACTAAACTAAGATTCTAAAACTAAAGGTAGTAATGCAATCCCCGGCAACGGCGCCAAAAATTGATGTTGTTAGTATCAAGATCTAAAAAGTGTACTTTACTTTTTCTAAAGATTTGTAGTAGTGAAAGTAAAGGTCGAACCCACAGAGATTGAAAAACTACCGTGCTTTAATTTTAAAACCTAAATCTAATTAATTATGAAAACAAGATTTTTATTTGATTTTAATTAAACTAAGAACAATAAAATAAATCTAAACTATGAAAGCAATTAAATAGTGTTTTTATAAATATGTTTATGGAACCTAGGATTGCAAATCCACCACTCGCTTCATAATAGGTTTATTTATGAATTACTTCAGCTTATTAAGTTGGATGATAATGAGGAATTGTAGCTACAAGCCTAATTCCTCTGTCAAGAAAATAACTATGGTTCAAGCACCAACATAATCCATCTTCGGTTAGCACGAATTATCCTACTCTAAACTAGGGTTATGGCATAATCCGTCTAATCTAGGCATGGACTATTCGGATACTTGATAGCACAATTCAATTTAAGCACCATTACATGTAAATAATCTAAACAAGCACAGCAAGCATAGATCATTGAGCACATCACAGTCAAAATAGATCTAAGACAAGAATAAACTTTGAAAGTAATGATTTTAATCAATAGAAGTACGATTTATTTATAAAAAATCCTCGAAACATGTAATCATCATCCATACATAATAAAACTAAAATAAAAATATAAATAAAACCCTATTACTTGGCTAGGGTTTCATTGAAATCCTAGATCTAGGTTTAGTTGGCCATAGAATTGATGAACGGCAAGAGGTTGATGGAGGAGGCCATGGGAATCCTTGGTCTTCTTCTTCTTCTCCTTACTTTCCTCTCTTCAATGGCTGCAAAATAATGTATATTATGGCTGTATATTGATGTGTATAATAGTGTATAATGATTTGTAACCTTAAATTTGATTTAGAATAGGATTTATATAGAGTTTGGAAGGATTTAGGAAGCTTTCCTAAGCCAAATCGCACTAAAATAGTTGTTTTACGTTTCTGGACGTATTCAGCCAATTCGGATCGCACAGGGCTCTTCAGGGCCTCGAAATACGCAACTTTGACTTTTTCAACGGGTCGCTCGCGCGGGTCGCGCGCGCGGGTCGCTCCAGCGACCAGGGCATTTTCCAGATTTTTCTCAAATTTTTGTTGCTCTGTGCACTGATCGTAGAATTACGATAACTTTTGACTCGGACCTCGTATTGACTCACCGTTTGCGGCCACGCGTCCGTAACTCGAAGATCTACATTTTATATCTCTGGAAATATTTCTCAAATCTAAAGTATTCCTTGCAAAAAATACAATTTTCTGAGACTGCAACTGCATTCATCTTTCACCGGAATCACCGTTTGAGCCCAGAATGACTTCCAAAGCCACTAATCATTGGATTTTTGTGCATTTTCATATTAAAACTCCAAAACCTACAAAATATAGAATATTTATTCAAAATCACTTAATAACTACATGAAATGGGCTAACAAAGCGTATTTTTAGGACTATAATCGGCAACTATTCGTCGCCGATCATGTTCCATCCTTCTTCTTCACAAACAGAACTGGTGCTCCCCAAGGTGATGTACTCGGTCGAACAAAACCTAAATCCTCAAGCTCCTAAACTTGCTTCTTCAATTCCAACATCTCTATTGGTGCGATCCTATATGGAGTCTTAGATATTGGCAATGTGCCAGGTACTAGTTCCACATAGAAGTCTATTTCTCTTTTCAGTGGAAGTCCTTTAATATCCTAGAATACATCCTGAAAGTCTTGCATAGTAGGAATCTGATCCATCATTAGTTCTGTACTCGTACTCCCAATTGTAGCTAAACCACTTGTAAAAAACAGGTCACTAGTTGACTGACACTAAAATCTAGTTGTCGGTCCTCTAGATATTGGGAATACAATCATCCTAGTAGGGCAGCCTGACACCATACTTAGTCAACCAATCCATCCCTAGGATAGTGTCAAACTCCGACATTGATAAAACCACTAAGTCTGCTGAAAGATTCCTATCTCCCAAGGTCAAAGGGCAATCTTTGCACACTTTACCCACTCCCAACGGTGACACAGCATTAGGAACTAGCTCAAGTGTCTAGGGATCTAAACCTAACTAACGCATAATCTTAACAACAATAAATGAACGTACAGCTCCAGTATTGAATAAAACTTTAACTGGCTAATGAAAGAGTACAAGCGTACCTTCTAAATGTTGATGCTCCTTAGCATTAAAGCCTACTTCTGTTGGGATGATAGCATTCATCCTTATCTGATCTGGGGGTCCTTAGATTCCTTGAACTGGTGCACCATAGTATCCTCCTTGTGGTGCACGGCAATCCCTGCTCAAATGTCCCGGCTTGTTGCATTTTCAACAATTAGCACCCATCCGGTGGTTAATCCTGGAAGCTGTGCAGAATTTGGCAATGTGCCTTAGTTTTTCGCAATTAAAACATCCTCCGATGTTGGTTGGCGAGGCAGTTAGCAACGCTTGAGGTTGTGATCCTCGCTGTTGATATTACTGGGGTCGAGGGTAGCTTAACTGAGGCTTCCTGGTTCCATCCCAGGTTCTCTTGTTTCCTTGAAAATTTCCTTGAGGTCTCCAACTCTGGGTATTCCTCGGTGGTTGGTTTTGGAAATTCCTCTATTGGAAATTCCTCGACGACTGGTGTTGATTCATCTATTGTCGTTGTGCGGGATAAGCGTCCTCTTCCAATCCTGCTGCAAATCTAATAATTCCCTCAAATGACTAATTCAGATGACCAACCATCATATGTCTAAGGTGGGGGTTCAATCCTTGATGAAATCTCTTCATCTTCTTCTGTGGAGTGTCTATTATATGTTGATCAAAATGAGATAGATGCTCAAATTGTGTTGTATTTTCTCACACAGTCCATCCTCCTTAGACCAGATTGAGAAAATTCCTCTCTTATTGATCTCTCTCATCTTTTGGAAAGTATATTTCCAAAAATCTTTCCCAAAATATCACCCAAGGCATTCTTTGTGCAGCTTCAGCTCCTATTGTAGCTCTTTTGGCTTCCCACCAACTACGGTAGCATAAGTCAATTGAAATGTGGCAAGATGATGTTTATCTTGCTCAGTAAATTCCAAAACTTCAAAAATCAGTTCCATTTCCCATATCCATTATTCTTCCTTCCATGACTTTATTAGTCTGTCAAATTTCTCTGGGGTGTAACCCAAGAAAACATTCGAGTCTGTCTTAGTGGCAGTGGTACAACAAGTCTCTGGTGAGTAGAATGGTTATAAGTATCTCCCACATGTTCTATCCTCTACATAAAGGCTTCAAAAACTCCCGCTGGATCCATACCTTCCAGAATAGGGGCTCCTAATCGCGCTTGATTCCTCGGTCTAACCATAGTGATAATGTGTGTCGTGTACCTACAAAAGACCTCTTAATTAACGGAAAGTGTTCTCATAGAAACAAAATCAAGATAGAAGTAGAAGCAATCAGAATTAATCATTCTACTAATCAGCATACAACACTCCAACATACAATTAATATCAAAAGTACTGCTCGTATATATGTATTTATATATCAAAAGATGTACCATGGAGTACACAGTAACCGTACCATGTACAACATGTGACACAAGCAAATACAGTACTAAGGGCAACTATACTAGTGGCATCTAGCTATACAATAAAGCTATGGTCAAATAGCTATCTCTCAAGCTCCTAAAAATCTGGTGGACAACATGTCCTGATATAAAACTAATAAAAACTAAGCCCTGCCGATCCTGACGCAAAAGTCGTCAGCATCTGAACCTGCTAGTGGTGCCTCGTCCTCTGAATTGATATCCATCTCCTCAAGTGGATCTTCCTCAACTGCAAGATCTCCGACTTCTACTCCAATATCCCAATCCTTAACTACATCATCTGCCATTATCATCTAATTAGCAACGTCAACGGCTACAGTAGCAAATCCATCAGTTATATCCAAAGCTCCAACTAATGCAACCTCTCCCATAACAAAACCAACTGGCTGTCCAAGCATCTCAGCTATCCATCCTACTGTCATATAGGCCATGGCTTCCATGTATACTATTGGTCCGGTAGATAACTGATGCAATACGGGTACCTACGGCACAACTATCTCCTCATCGAGAATGTCCCTCTCTACTACCTCCATGATCATGTTTCCCTCTACTACTATATCTGCCTCAATAGCTTCAGGGTCCTCTGCCTCTTGCTCTGGCTTTGGCTCTGGCTCTGGCTCTGGCTCTGGCTCTGGCTCCTCATCAGGAACATACTTTGGCTCCTCTAGGTCATCCTCCGACCCATCATCATCATTGTCGTCTGTAGGCTCCTCCTCTGCTAGGTCCTCATCGTATATAGGCTTCTTCTCTCCATCCTCGTTAATATCCTTGTCAGGATGTTCATCCTCTGGCTTTGGGTCCTCCTCACCCTGAATCTGCTCAGGCTCTAGAATTGGTACGTCGAGTATCGGTGATGGTGGGGCTACAGGTGCTGGTGTAGCTGCATGCTCTGGTGGAACAGGCCCTGCTGCAATAGATCGTAACTCAATCTCGTCTACCTCAGGCTTACTTTGAATCAATCTAGCCATCTCTTGGTATATGGCTGTTCGGGTCATAGTATAGTGATACGCATCCATACGTACCTCTATCAAGTGTGTCGTGCCCAAAACATAGAGAGAAGTCCATATCCTCCCCTCTAAATATCGACTAGTGGTCTAGCAAATATGGCTATGGTATATCTCTGGTATGGCTGGCTCCACTGTATCGCCATGAATAATAGGTTCGCTAAAAGAGTCATCCACAAACAGGTCAAAATCTGCATCCATGCTAACCTATGAAGGAAACTGTCTATCGTCAAGAAGACAAACTTATCTTAAACTCATATCTCATCTCAGGAAATCTTAAATACTAGGACCAGATGGTGTGGAATCATTTAGTGAAAAAAAGTATCACAAGCCTAGAGCTCTGATACCAAAAATCCTGTCACACCTCAAAGCAGCAAAAATAGAGAAAAATTAATTTCCTTTTTAGGACCATAGGGAATGATAAGTGAAAGTCACTAAATATCCACACCACACAGTATTAGTCCACAAAGTAAACAGGAACAGTAACAACTGATTAAAATAACATAAACACTATTATAAACATCAGAGTGTGCTCCACACGATCACAATAGGTCTGGAGACAATATATGCTAAAGTACCCGTTAAACTAAAGTTAAAAAAAAATTAACAAAAATATAAACTAGATACAACTATCTTCAGATCTTCAGCTGGCATAAGGGTACTTGTTAGCATAACAGCCTTCTCCAGTGTAACCGACATCAGTCACTTAGGGTAGTAGCTATCATAATAAGCTCCCTCACCTGCAGAATAAGGTACAGGATAGTCTGGATGGGGAATGTCTAGGCAATAACGGCCGTCAGCTTACTGAGAACTGAGTGAATAGAAACTCACAGGATATCAATGATATAACCTATAATAAGTTATTAAAGTCAAAAGATATAGTTCTACTACATAATATCTTCTCTGTATTCCAACGTTGTGAATCAACCCTTATCGTCTTTTTATCCTAAGATTGATAATCAACATACTCTACTTAGAAAGAACAGACTCAATCGTTTCACATATATAGACATACCATTACTCTGTCCATTGTTCGTTAAGGATAAGTACCATCCACTGCAATCATGGACACCACATTAGTCCATCCCTCGCTCGTTAAGAATATAAACCATCCACCACATATTAGGGATATGATGCTTCGAACAATAGCATATCAAATCTATTTGCCATAACTCATCGTTATATATTAGTGATCCCCATCAACCGCACGTTAAGGATATAAACCATCCACTGCTTGTTAAGGATATAACATGGATCATCTGGCTACCATTGGACTACATGGTCCTGCCCACTACTCATTAAGGATATAACCCATCCATCGTATGTGAAAGCATATCTTAACCAAGCGTCCGCCTACGTACCATTTCCAGAACTTATCAAACCTACTTAAGCTCAGTATTATTATTGATACATGACATCCCATGTGGCTTGACTACTCTTATTGAAATGAACAAATATCAAACTCATACATGAATGAAATCATCTAACATTATTACATTAATTCATTAATCTTAAGCATACTTATCTATTTCGTCACATTACACCAGATTAACTTAAAGTTGTATAATGGAAGTCCAAATACCTTTGATCGATTGAATCACTTCAATCGCTCGAGAGTCGTCTTCTCTAGCAGATTTGTAAATAGCAATAAATAAACATCTTAGGGATGTGTTAAATACGTCTAAACACACTAAAAACTTGTAAAAACATTATATAAATGAGACCAAGTGAGTAAAGATTCACCGAACGTCGTAAGGGATCGTTTAGGTGTATGTTTGGCTATGGAGGCCAAGCTTTCTCTCTTTTTTCTGCTCCTCTGTCTCTCTCTGCCTTTTCTTCTTCTTCTCCTCTGTTTGTCTCTCTCTCTAATAGAATATATATTTATATGGATATGTGTGTATATATATATCAAACACAAGCACACACTCTCTCAAACTCTCTAAGGTTTAACAAACCTCACACATACATGAGCACAAGGTTTATATACAGGGGATGGGGGTGCAGGTGGTTGTTTTTGTGTAAAACCTAGAATTCTTATGATTACAAGTTTGATTTATTGAAGGTAGTTCGATCGCTCAAAAGCAGATCGGTCAGGTTTGATCGATTAAAAAAGGTTTGATCAATTAAAGTGGGGACCACGTATCAAATTTATGTTGGTAGGGTTTCGATTGATTGAACAAGGTTCGATCGCTTGAACTTTAAAATGCTCGATCGCTCGAAATAGTTTTGATCGATTGAAAGTGAAATTTCAAGTTTGGTCAAGGGAAGTATATAGAATCTCTCTGCATAATTAATTATTGAAAATACAGGGTATTTCAACTTTTCTCATAGGACGTTTATTTTGATTGAATCCTTGGATCACATGATGGCTTGTACAGAGTTGAGACATATGAATGCCCAACAAGTTTAAGGCCCTTCTTGGCAAAAGACTAACAACGGATCTATTATCAACCATGACCCTATTTATACTGGCACCATTGATGACCCCTGTTATGAATAGCGAGCGGTTATGGTTTGGTATGTAGTTCATCATATCACTTTCATCAAAAGTGACTGTTGACATACGCGCAGTTGATGATTTTTATTGATCTCTTTTATTGACTTCATAAAAGTTTTCAGGATTTACCAAGGCGCATATCATGGCTTCTCTAAGTTCTAGAGACATTTTCAAAGCATCATAGATACTTAATAATGCAGGGATCTTCTTGAGATGTGCAATGGCGTCATATTCAACTTGTGCCTTCCTTTGCGATGCCCCTATTTAAGGTGTCGAAACTTGAGTTTCCTGGGCATGCGAAGTTTGTAGATTACTTGTTCTTATTTTGTATGTAAGGTATGTTTAGCATACACCAACAATTTTTTCTGACCTTCTTTAGAGATTTGTACCATATTGGCACAAGCTACGGAAGACCCACCATCACTTTGATTTTCCTCATCCGTCATGATGATGCCAAAAATTGGTAAGAGTAAAGTAAAGAAATTTTAGGAGAGAGAGAGAGAGTGAGAGAGACTGGTTTTTTGTATGTGGTTCGGCCCTGTTAATGAAGGTACCTACGTCCACGGGTGTGTCTGAGCACGTTCACTATATTGTAAAGAGCCGGGGGCCTGTGGTGAACCAACAAGTCTGGAACTACCGTAGGCTGGCCGGGCATGTAGATGAATGCTATAGAGGTGCTGTGTAGACTGAAAAGTTGGCCCCTTCAATGGGGGGTGAGTGGTCTCTTTTATAGATGTAAGAGACCTACTCGTACATGGATAAGGAAATATAATCCAATTAATATAGATTGGCATTAATTGTGGGGGTTTCCTAATTGGATTAAGAAATAGTTTGCACTTTCCATTAGTCTTCTAGCTTGAGTAGGAAACTGCTCGTAATGCTCGGGATCATGCTTGTGGGCCTGAATGATTCGTTCCCGCGGTGGGATGTGCCCGTGCGGTTTTCCCGACCTGTTGACCGGGTCACAGATGAACTGCTCGGGATGATAAGTTTCGGGTAGACAAGACCGCTCGAGCTGATGCTTGTTCAAGGAGTTGTGCATGATTTGACCGGGACATGGATTGGTTGCTGATTTAAACCGCTCGGTCATAAGATAGAACCAATTTTGGGTGTATCAGCTGCCCCCCATTTCCAAGGTTGGCCAGATGCTATATCGGGGCAAGTTTGGAAATCAGTTTGATATTACTTACCACTGTCTGAGTGCTTGGGGAAGCTGCCTCGAGGCTTCTGAGCCTGGTGAGTCCTCAGGAACTGGCTGAGAGTTGAGACCCAGCCAAGTTCAGGACTTTTAGGTTTTCGAGAACTGACCGGGAGTTGAGACCCGGCCTAATTCGGAGTCTTTGAATGCTCGGGAAGTGACCGAGAGTTGAGACTCGGCCTACTTCGGAGTCTTTTTTGCTTGAGTTAGCCTCCAGGATGGTTATCTTTTGCCCGTGAACCTTTGTCAAGGTTGTGAGTAGAAAAATTTTACCATGTTGGAAAAGCCAACCTAAAACGTATTGCTTTAGGGTCCTTTATGTTAACTCCCCAGGATGGTTATCTTCCGCCCAGTCAGCCTTCGTCAAGACCGTTGGGAGAAGAGTTTGACCATATTGGCAGAGCCGACCTAAATCACGTTGCTTTAGGGTCTTTTTGCTCCTCTATCGTCAGCCAACCTAAGAGATTTTAGTCACCTCTATCGTCGATTTGGACCTAAGTGGAGTTAATGCCTCTATCGTCGATTTGGACCTAAGTGGAGTTAATGCCTCTGAGTACTATAGGTGCTCGGGTTGTCGAAGTTTTTGACTTGGTTATCCGTGAGGCTTGTAGATACCCGGTGTGATTACCTATTTAGTTCACTACGTCGTCTTGCCCCCCAAGCTTTCGCTAAGACGAGGTTCTTACAGAGGCTATGACTATAGGTAACCGACCTGGAACATGGTGGTTACAGGGTCTTTTGAAGCTTGCCATCATCAGCCACCTAGGGGGTTTGCCCCCATCGTCGATTGGACCTAAGCGAAGCTTGTGCCTCGGGCGTGACCCCGAGGTCTTTTTCCTCGGGTGCGATCCCAAGGTCTTTAGTGCCTGGGTTCAGATCCCGAGGTCATTTTAGTGCTTGGGTTCGAAGCCCAAGGTCTTTATATGCCTCGGGGTTCGGCCCGAGGTCTTTCTATGCCTCAGGGTTAGGCCCGAGGTCTTTGTAAGAGTTCTCTGACAATCAGTGGAGCCTCATGTGGTGATCAGACAAGTACCACTGTAGTCGGGCTCATCTAGACCGATGGAGACAGGGGGTCAAAATCGTAGGGCTCTTGATTTCTCTGTGCTGGAGGCAAAGTCGGAACTGCTTGATCCTGACCGATGTGAACTGGAGGTCGGGTCAGGGCTGTCGAACTCAGACCACTGTGAACTGGAGGTTGGGTCGGGCTACCAGAGCCGGACTGCTGTGAACTGGAAGACTGTCAGAACTCCTGGTCTGATCTCGCTTTAACTTGCTTCTGGAAGACTTGTTGCTTTCTTGCCCGGGGTCTTTGATCTTTAGAAATTCTTTAGTGTCAATATATTTTCCAACCCTCTCTGCGAGTTCAACCAAGGTTACCGGTCGGTTTCTATGAAACGACATGGCGCACTTGGTGTGTTGAACTCCCGAGCAGAAGGCTATAATAGCAGCAGTTTCATCAAGATCATAGATACCGAGCCTCTCTTGATTAAACTGATCGGTGAATTCCTTGAGGGTCTCATTATCCCTTTATCTGACTGTCAGTAGATGTATGTCAGGCTTTGGCCGTTCATGCATGCCGGCGAACTGGTTGATGAACTGCTTGCTAAGTTATTTGAAACTGCAGACCGATCGGGGCTCCAAGGAATAGAACCACTGCAAGGCCGGTCCTTTCAAAGTGCTGGAGAAGGCTAGGCAGTATAGTTCATCAGAGTTGGTGGCTAGGGCCATCTGAGCCTTGTAGGTCTGGACGTGGTCGACCGGGCTCCCCGAGCCGTTATTGGGATCTAGGTGAGGCTGCTTAAATTTGCGCAGGATGGCAAACTTCATGATCTAGCTGGAGAATGGTGACTCTGTCTCGATATTGGCTTGATTCTGAGCACGGTTTTGACCAAGCTTTTTGGCCACTCCGTTAATCTGCTTCTGTAAGTCCTTGATTCGGGCTTCCACTCCTTCCTGACCAGTATCTGAGGGGTTGGTCGGGTCGGTAGAAGAGGCTTTTTCTTCATGGGGGGGTGCTGTCCTCTGGGATCGGGCTCGGCTATAACTCTGGGTAATCGCGTGCCCAGGGATGACTCGGCTCTTGACCGAGTGACCCTGGACTGATTCCCAGGCCATATGCTCCCGCCTTTCCTCTCACGCAGCACGCCCACTGTTGATGTCTCTGGCATCCTCAACACAACACAGGTTGGCTCGGGCACGTTGTCTGGTCAAGATCGGTTCCTGACCGTACGCAACGTTCTCAGGTCATTTTTCGGCCCCTGGAGGACTGCTTTGCTGGGCTAGTAGGGCTTCGATCTGTTGCTGGATTTGACGCTGGCCCTCGAGGAGTTGTGTGAGGGTCGCGGTGATCTGCTCAGATGTCATGACTGCCGCAGCTGGTGCCGGGGCCGGAGGAACATCCTGGTCGGACTGGTGATCAGCCTTCTTACCCTTCTTCGGTGGCATGACGATCAGTCAAGAGATTTGTTGATGAGAAGACTTGTCATTTCCCACAGACGGTGCCAAACTGATGATGCCAAAAATTGGTAAGAGTGAAGTAGAGCAATTTTAGGAGAGAGAGAGAGAGAGAGAGAGAGAGTGAGAGACTGGTGTTTTCTGTATGTGGTTCGGCCCTGTTAATGAAGGTACCTACATCCACGGGTGTGTCTGAGCACGTTCACTATACTCTAAAGAGCCGGGGGCCTGTGGTGAACCAACAAGTCTAGAACTACCGTAGACCGGCCGAGCATGTAGATGAATGCTATAGAGGTGCTGTGTAGACTGAAAAGTCGGCCCCTTCAATGGGGGTGAGTGGTCTCTTTTATAGATGTAAGAGACCTACTCGTACATGGATAAGGAAATATAATCCATTAATATAGATTGGCATTAATTGTGGGGGTTTCCTAATTCGATTAAGAAATAGTTTGCACTTTCCATTAGTCTTCTAGCTTAAGTAGGAAACTGCTCGTAATGATCGGGATCATGCCTGTGGGCCCGGATGATCCATTCCCGTGGTGGGATGTGCCCGTGCGGTTTTCCCGACCTGTTGGCCGGGTCACGGATGAACCGCTCGAGATGATGAGTTTCGGGTAGACTAGACCGCTCGGGCTGATGCTTGTCCGAGGAGTTGTGCATGATTTGACCGGGACATGGACTGGCTGCTAATTTGAACCGCTCGGTCATAGGATAGAGCCAATTTTGGGTGTATCATGTCATATCTCTTATCATCATGGAGTTGTAATTAAGTTTATCATGCCCTCAGGTATTTTGGATCCCTTTGATAAACAATATGGGATTTAATGAATCCATCTCTCATTACATTCCAACTAGGAATGTGAACCCCCTCCAACATACGAAACCAATCCATGGCAATTTCGTTTAAGGAAAGGGGAAATTGTTGTAAACATAAGGCTTAATTTTGAGCAGTTTTTCCACATTGCTTGAGATAACGTCTGACATGCTTTTTAGAATCTCCATGGCCTTCATAAATGATGAACTCTAGGAGTTCATATCCTTTGGGAAATGCTTCTTGTTGTACCCATTATGGAAATAAGTCTCTAGGTCTGAACAAGCCCATACTCCTGGATTCGAGAATCATTTTGATTTTCTCATCAATGTTTCTTTCCAACATTTCATGTGTTTAGACTGATACATCATCCATTCCCAAAGGTTTGAACATTTTGACTTCTATGGGACTATCTACATAAAATTTTCTATAGAATTGATAGCCATTATATCCCAATTAGGAATTGAATTGGCCGGTAATCTAAAGTACCATTTGTCTGCCCACCCTGTACGTGATAAGACAAACTTTCGTAGAAGTAAAGCTTGACTTCTTGTTGTGTTTCTACAATGAGCAAGAAATCATACGAGATGTGCCCTTGGACAGCCTATTCCATTATATAAGGGAAAGTTGGATGTGGTATAATCTGCTAGAAAAGGAACTCTTTCTACCCATGCAGGGAAAGGTTGTTTCAAAATTTGATTCCTTTCTATGATATCATTCCCCGAATTTCTCGAATCTAAATCTTTCATGGAGATTGTCAACTTTACCCGATCATCGACCTCCCTTCGAATATCGATTCTTGCCTTTTCTTCATCATTGGGGCTACTCTCAACTTGAATATATCCTTGTGTGAAATCAATGTCCACTGTGATGACATTACACATGAAGTGATCACTCAAAACACTCTCTCCATTATACGTTCTCGCTAGAGAGGTATAATATGAACGTTGAGTGGTAAAGCTAGGTTTGGAATGTTCATGTTAAAATCTTTCTTCAATCGTTCCCATAATTCGTCATCTGACTGATATGTTTGTTCTTTATGTTGAGATCTGAATTCCCTTCGACAAATCCGTGTAACCTCTGTATCCGATTTATATCCCAATTTTGCACCATATTGAGAAGACTCTGGTTCATAGTTCAGAGAAGCCGGAGAGTATTGTGGAGACTCAGGCTCATGGATCAGAGAAGCCGGAGAGTATTGTGGAGACTCGAGCTCATAGATCGGAGAAGTCGGAGAGTATTCCGGAGACTCGGGCTCATAGATCGGAGAAGCCAGAGAGTATTGTGGGGACTTAGATTCATAGATCAGAGAAGTCGGAGTATATTGTGGAGACTCAGGCTTATAGATCGGAGAATCGGGAATGCAAATAGGCAATGAGGCTTGTTGCCCGAAGGCGAACATATTTGCACTATCTCTTCTTCATCCTCATCATCACTTATAACAATAATGGATAGACATGGAACTCGCATAACCCGTTCTTTGTCCTTCTCCATTATTGTCTGCAGCTTCTTGGACTTAACTTAGGGGGCATGTACTCCTCAAGAGTGATTGGAAGCGGAGGAATTTGATCTAGGAGTTTAGTAAGAACTAGCTTTTTTTCCTTTTTCTTTCTTCACCTTTTCTCTTTCTTTTTCTTATCCTTTACCAATTTGGACTTCCTTTTCTTTTGGTATTTTAACTTTATATGCACGGTGTGCTGCACTTGCACCTTTACCATTCGTTTGTTAGATGCTTTTAGAGCAGCTTTTCATTTTTTTTTTCATCCCCTTGGACTAAAAAATAGTGCATTCTTCATCACTGGATTCTTCCTTCATTACCCCATAATCTTCATAGACTACATCTTCCTCTGTAGCCGTCACGGGATGGAAGTAGTTTTCTCCACAAGGGGAATTTTGATAGTTTTGGAGTCAATGAGCTCTTGAATTTTGTTCTTTAAGACGAAACACTCATTGAGCGGATGACTGATCAAACGATGGTGGGCACAATACTTTGGGTCATTCAATTTTCCTACCTCATTGGGTCTTTAGACATCCGGGAGTGTGATCAGCTTTTGTTCCAGCAAATCTTCGAAAAGCTAGTTTTTTCCAAGTCATTGATCGGCGACGAATAGTTCCCGCTTATAGTCCTGAAGTTATGCTTTGTTAGCCCATTTCATTTAGTTATTAGTTGTTTTTATAAGTATTCTATATTTGTAAGTTTTGGAGCTTTAACTTGAAAATGTACTAAAATCCAATGATTAGTGGCTTTGGAAGACATTTTGAGCTCAAAAGGTGATTCTGGTAAAAGCTGAATGCAGCAACAGCCTCGGTAAATTGCATTTTTGACAATAAAGAATTTGAATTTAAGAAATTTCTCCAGAGATATGAAATGTAGTTCTTCGAGTTACGGACGCGTTGCTACATATGGTGTGTCAATACGAGGTCCAAGTCAAAAGTATCGTAATTCTACGATCGGTGCGCAAAGTTGAGAAAATCTAAGAAAAATAGAAAAATGGCCATCTTGCTAGAGCGACCCGCGCGAGCGACGTGTTGGAAAAGTCAACAATGCGTATTTTGAGGTACTGAAGAGCCTTGTGTGAGCCGAATTGGCTGAATACATCTAGAAACATAAAAAACAACAGTTTTAGTGCGATTAGGTTTAGAAAAGCCTCCTAATCCTTCCAAAATCTATATAAATCAAATTCTAAATCAATTTTGGGGTTACACAACATTGTACACATCCTTCCATAACAAAACTTCATCCATTGAAGAGAGGAAAGTAAGGAGAAGAGAAAGAAGATCAAGGATTCCCATGGCCTCATCCATCAACCTCTTGCCAATCCTCAATTCCATGGCTGCCTAGACCTATATCTAGGATTTGAACGAAACCCTAGCTAAGTAATAGGGTGTTATTTTATGTTTTTCTTTTAGTTTAATTATGTATGGATGATGATTACATGTTTAGAGGATTTTGAATAATAAAATCGTACTTCGATTGATTAAATCGTTACTTTCAAAATCTATTCTTGTCTTATATCTATTTTGGATTTGATGTGCTCAATAGTCTATATCTGCTATGCTTGTATGGATTATTTGCATGTAATGGTGCTTATTTGAATTGTGATATCAAGTAGTCGAATAATTCATGCCTAAGGAAGACGGAGTGTGCCGCAACCCTAGTTTAGTGTGAGATACTCCGTGCCAACCGAAGATGAATTATGTTGATGCTTGAATCGTAGTTATCTTCTTGACGGATGAATTGGGCTTGTAGCTACAATTCCCATTGTCATCCAATGGAATAAGCTAATTGAATGCATAGATACCCTTATTATGAAGCTAGTGGTGGATTTTCAATCTGTTCCATACACATACTTATCAAAATAACTTTTAATCGCTTCTGTAGTTTAAATTTATTTTCACTGTTCTTAGTTAAATTAAAATCAAAATCAAAATCAAAGTTATGTTTTCTTAATTAACTAGACTTAGGGTTTTTAAAATTAAAGTGCTTTAGTAATTCAATCTTTGTGGCTTCGACCTCTACTTCCACACTACAAATCTTTTAAAGTATAGTATACTTTTTATCTTGATTTTGACTAGATCAATTTTTAGCACCGTTGCCGGGGATTGAAATATTTTTGCCGTTAATTTTTAGAATCTTAATTTAGTTAGTTAGTAAATATTAGGTTAGATTTTATTTCCTTTATTTTCCAATTGAATTTTTAAGTCGCTAAAAAAATTGTTCTTTGTTTGCAGCTCTCAAGTCATCAAATCATAGCAAGTTGGAGTGGAATATCGGTGCACATCAGCGGAGCTTACACAAATTATAAATAAAAATTGCAATAAAAATAAAACATACCAAGTAAATCTGCTATGTTTTAAATTTTGCATCAAGGCACTGTAAGTCAGGGCGCTGAAACGCATTACTTGCATTAACTTAGGTGTGGAGTGAGCATGTGCATTAGCTAGGAAACTCGGGGCGCTGGGCTTTGACGCCAATCATTGCATAAGAGGATAATAGCATGCATCATAGTAGTTGTGTGCTTGTATTATTTGTGTAGTTTATTATCTTATTTGGTTGAGTCAGTCTTTATTATAGTGTCAGTACTTTAGTTTATGTTTGGTACCCGTTCGAAGCAACTTGAATTACATCTTCTTAATCTTGAACTCCAGAGAACCCTTAGAGTCCTTAGGTCTTCAACCCAAGCTTCACGGTTGATGCTAGACAACGAATCAATGCTTAAACTGTTGTCTTTGTTTGAGTCCAAAATTTAAAGCACCCTTAAACGTTTAAGAAAAACTCGAACTATTAACATCGAACCTATTCCAATGGCCGACTTTGGAAACAACAAAAATAATAGAAATAATCCTGATATACCTCAACCAGCTCCCTTAAAAGATTATTTCATTCCTACGGCCTACACACCACAAGCATGTATCGAATTACCGGAGGTGACGACGTCTCACTTTGAGATAAAGTCATCTACCATCGCACTTCTCCCTTCATTTCATGGCCGCATTAAAGAAGTTCCTTATCATCACTTAGGAGAGTTCCAAGACATATGCTCTACATTGAAAATCCAAAATCTAACTGATGATGAATTAAAATTGCGTCTCTTCCCATTCTACTTAAAAGATAAAGCTAAGTATTGGCTCTAATCTCATGAGCCAAACACTATTAGAACATGGGAAGCATCACATACCGCATTTTTACAAAAGTTTTTCCCCATCACAAGAACTAATCAAATAAGAAAATCTATAATGAACTTTGTGATGCAAGATGGGGAAACGCTATATGACACTTGGGAACAATTTAAAGAACTATTGCGCTCTTGCCCACATCATCAAATTTCTAAGTAGCAATTAGTGTGGATCTTCTATGAGGGACTTGTTCCCTCTATTCGTTTATCGTCGATGTCGTTTGTGCGGGTACCTTCCTACACAAAAGTGCCGATGAGTCATGGAAAATATTTGAAATGTTAAGTGAAAATTCGATGTATCAAGCCGTGTCGGTATATCTGGAGGGATGCCTTCCCCCTCAACCTAAGCGAGAGGAGCAGTTCGAGTCAAGTCTTGCAAGAACTATCTAAAAAACTTGACCGATTTATGAGGATGAACCAAATGTCGGGCTCACCCTCATACGAAATTTGTCAAATATGTTCCGATCCTTCACATTCTACACTTGCATGCCCATCTGCATCTTAATTTTCGGAATTCGTGGAGCAACACATACACTCTATTCAACAATTCCACAAAATAGTTATAATCCTATGACGACTAATTTTTCTAATACTTACCGACCCCAGTTTCAACAAAATCAATACCAACACCCCTCCTCCTAATCCTAACCCTCCAAGGGATAATGCTTTTCAGGAAAAGGTGTTGACGTCCCTTAAGAATATCGAAACATAAGTGCAAGCACAAGCACAAATAGTGCACTCTCACACACAATCTATTGCGAAGCTTGAGTCCCAAATGGGATAACTAGCTAATGCGGTGAGTCGTAGAAATAAGGGTAAGTTGCCTAGTCAAACTATTCAAAACCCTAAGGGACAATATGAGATTGAGGGTACGAGTGAGCAAGTAAACGCTGTCTCGACTAGGATGACTACCCGTGAGGAAGAAGTTATAGAGATTCCGAGAGATAATTTAAAAGATGTGAATATTACTTTGAATCAAGAGAAGGGTGAGGACACGAGTCGAACTAGGAAAGAAAACGAATCGACCCCACTAATTATGTTCCAAAAATGCCTTTCCCACCAAACATTTAGGAACCATCACATCTTTCAAAGAAAGGGTCAAAACTGATGATATACTCGAGGTGTTTAAACAAGTGAAAATAAATATTCCATTCCTCGATGCTATTAAATGAATTCCCACTTATGCTAAATGTCTTAAAGACCTATGCACTCAAAAGCGCAAGTTGTGTAGTCATATTCCAAAAAAGGTCTTCCTCACCGAAAAAGTTAGTTCGATTTTCCAGCACGCTCTTCCAAAATATAAGAATCCTGGAACACCAATGTTTCATGTATCATAGGTGACACTGTCATTCATCGGGCTCTCCTTGACTTAGGTGCGAGTGTGAATCTGCTGCCATACACGATTTACAAACAATTAGGATTAGGTGAACACGGCCGCCACCGTATAATTAGCGGATCGTTTAGTAAAAATCCCTAGAGGGATCGTCGAGGATGTCCTAGTTAAAGTTGATAAATGTTACTATCCCGTCGATTTCATGGTCCTTGTCACCGAACCTGTGCTAGATGCTAGGAAACACACTCCTGTCATTCTTGGTCATTCATTCTTAGCCACCGCTAATGTGCGTGTCAACTGTCGAATAAGGGTAATGAAAGTATCGTTTGGGAACATGAACCTAATATTAAACATTTTTAACGCTACTGATCAACCTCCCAATGATGATGATTACCCATGTGTAGCAGAGAGTGAGGTAAAGCAAACTAAAGTACTTAATAGACAAGAAGACTTAAGAAAGGAAAACTATATAATGTGTAGTGCACAGATGAAACTTAATGAAAGGGAGCCTGCTAAACCGAATCTTAATGAAAGATTTACTCAAAAGGTCAAGGATTGATTCAAAATCGAAAAAGAGGAGCCGTCAAATGAGTTAACAAATAACGACATTACTTCTATTTTCAACCAGAACATCCACAATGTCTTCAAGGGTGCAAAATTTGAGTTTCTGCCTCCATAAGTCTTGAGCTTAGAATGGTCTAGCCGAAGACGTAAAAGATAGCGCTTCTTGGGAGGTAACCCAAGCTTTTATCGTTCCATTTTCTCATTTTTGTACACTCTTTGGTCGTTTTGGGTCAGTTTTGAGTCAGTTTTGGTCGTTCTAGATAGGTTTGGGGGTCGGGGTCAATTTATTTTGAACTTATTCACATTGAAAGGAAAGAAAAGAAAGAAAGAGACAATTCACGAACGGGCCCGCTCACATGAAGGTCGCTCGAGCGGCCCATTCGCGTGAGTTTTTACCTTAGGAAAAAAATTTATACTTCATTATTTTTGCCCTCAACCTATGATCGCGCTTCGAATCGCGCGCGTGAGAGCTTGTTGCGCGTACAGTCCGCTCACGTGATTATTTTCCTTAGAATATTTCTTATGAATCTTGACAACAAACCTTAATCTTACCTCGCAAAAGGAATCGTGCGCGCGAGAGGTCACTCGTGCGGCCCGCTCGCGCGAAGAGGTTGTTTTGCCTTTTTCTCTTTTGTTCTCTACTTTTTACCCCAAGCCTTACTTATTTGTTTTCTCCTTTCTGTTTGCTCTCTTAGGTCCCTTTTAGATTGAGTCCTTATTTGTTTTGATAGTTATGTTTGTGCTTAATCTTTTTTATTTTTGTTGAGTCTTTCAGTTTTAGTTTAGTTTATGAACAAGTACGCCATGGTCTGCATTACATATTTATACTTCTATCATATATCGTTGTTATTTTGTTTGTTTATTTTCCTTTGTTTTGTATTGACAGGTGAATTAGTGGCTCCATTTGGAGCAATTGAACTTTATCGCCATATTCATATACGTTTACCTGGTTTGTGATTGCTGAGATCAAGGTAGTATCATTCCTTCATTATGTACTCTCCTTTCTTTTATTTTATTGTTTCATTGGGGACAATGAAAGGTTTAGGTTTGGGGGTATGCACTCATATGCACATTATTATGTACCGATTTTTCAAAAAAAAAAAATCAATACTTGTGCTTAAATAAATGATGTTACCGATGTTTTTGCAATCTCGAGTCAATACTTCTTGTTATGTCACCTGGATTGTTATAGAATGTAAACAAGGAAAGATGTGGTTAAACATTTGCTGAAGTCATGAGGCGACGTTTTAGGATATTTATCATTCGAATCGTAGTTTTATATCATAGATTTGCACACAAACCTATGCATTGCATGTAGTCACTTGAATACATGTTTGATGTGAACTATAATATGATTCGGATTTCTAGATAACATATAGTGTGGAGACTAACTTGGTGAGCTTTTGAGCCTATCTTTTCTTTTTGAATGGTTATAAATACATTTTGTGTTTGTCGAATTTCATTGAAATAGCGCATTAACTCGTGTTTAGTCTCATTATTCTTATTTTGGTTGATAGTCAATTCAAATATTTGTTACCATGTTAAATAATCTTCCATTATAAACGCTGAAGAACCATATCACCCTAGGACGTGATTTTAGGCCCTCTTTGATTTCACCCTTTTGACCTCTAATCTATCCAGATAAATGATAAAAATTTCCTTAGTCCGCCTCTTTGAGTTGTTAAAATGCCCTTTTTCTTTAATCACCATTATCTTTTTTTTGCTCCAAATTGGAGTTCACTGCTGCGAGATTCGTCAACTTTTAGTGTTGATAAAATGGTGTGTCGATTGAGAAAAAGAAGAAAACAAGATAATGTTTGGGGTAATTGCATTGGTATTCAATGAATATTCATTTCAAAAGCAACGAAAAGGAAAAAAGAAAAAGGTTGAAAGAAGAAAAGAAAAAAAAAAGTGGAAAGAAATTAAAAAAGATGAAAAGATGAAAATGAAAGGATGAAAGTTGGTGAATCCGTTCTATTCTTTTTCATTGCCAGAGCCACGTTACAACCTTTGAAAAGTCCTATTTGATCCTAGAAAAATGGTTTGGATAGGTAAACAATGGGAGGGGGATTAAAACATGGTAACGATTAATTTTTCTTGATTATTGGCATCCTATTAATGAGACTACTATCCTTTCTTGTCTTGTGTCTTTTTTGAGTCATATGTGAGTGTTTCTCATTTTAAAAATATATTTCCTTTGCTCCCATATATTAGAGAGATTTTACCTATTTTTTAGTGTTTCATTTGAGAGTGTAATTAACATTGTGAGATTCGTAGTCGAAGCATAGTTGGATGGTGATCCGAGTTATATTCCAAGTTCATGACATGCTCGTCTTCATTTGACTACCACATCACGTGCAATTTTATGAGAAACTCTATTGATTTATACGATGCATGTGCTTGGGATTGTTTTTCATGATGTCGGTGGACATTTGGTTCCATTTCTTCTTGTTCATTATTCTAGTTCAAATCACTGTTTTATAATAAGGAGTTCTGAATGATTGCTTTCTTTTTAATATACATTTTTTAATGTATAATGAAATAAAGATGGTTGTGGGTGTCTTATTCGACAAGAACCCTCACGAGACTTCACTCGTCCTATTAGGGACACCAAGGGGTTTAAAAGGCTTGTTACATATGCTAAATGCAATCGTGTTGCTTGTGACAGTAAGTTAGGCTTTTCAAGTATAGTAGCATTTATTTTTATGTTTTTCTTTGCTCGAGGAATAGCAAAGTATAGGTTTGGGGGTGTGATCGACGGCGAATAGTTCTCGTTTATAGTCCTAAAGTTACGCTTTGTTAGCCCATTTCATTTAGTTATTACTTTTTTTTATAAGTATTCTATATTTTGTAAGTTTTGGAGCTTTAACTTAAGATTGCACTAAAATCTAATGATTAGTGGCTTTAGAAGACATTCTGGGCTCAAAAGGTGATTTCGGTGAAAGCTGAATGCAGTAGAAGCCTCGGTAAATTGCATTTTTGACAATGAAGACTTTGAATTTGAGAAATTTCTCAAGAGATATGAAATGTAAATCTTCGAGTTACAGACGTGTGGCCAGAAACGGTGAGAGTCAATACGAGGTCCGAGTCAAAAGTTATCACAATTCTACGATCGGTGGACAAAGTTGAGAAAATCTGAGAAAAATGGGAAAATGGCCATCTCGCTGGAGCGACCTGCGCAAGAGACCCATTGAAAAGTCAAAAAAGCGTATTTTGAGGTACTAAATAGCTCTGTGTGATCCGAATCAGCTGAATACGTCCAGAAACGTAAAAATAGCAGTTTTAGTGCGATTAGGTTTAAAAAAGCCTCCTAATCCTTCCAAAATCTATATAAGTCCTATTCTAAATCAATTTTGGGGCTACACAACATTGTACACATTCTTTCATAACCAAAACATCAGCCATTGAAGAAGGGAAAGTAAGGAGAAGAAGAAGAAGACCAAGGATTCACATGCCCTCCTCTATCAACCTCTTGCCAATCCTCGATTCCATGGCCGCCTAAACCTATATCCATGGTTTCAATGAAACCCTAGCCAAGTAATATTGTGTTATTTTATATTTTCTTTTAGTTTTATTATGTATGGATGATGATTATATGTTTAGAGGATTTTGAAAAATAAAATCGTACTTCCATTGATTAAATCATTACTTTCAAAATTTATTCTTGTCTTAGATCTATTTTGGATGTGATGTGCTCAATCGTCTATATTTGCTGTGCTTGTATGGATAATTTACATGTAATGGTGCTTATTTGAATTGTGATATCAAGTAGTCAAATACTTCATGCCTAAGGAAGACAGAGTATGCCGCAACCTTAGTTTAGTGTGAGACACTCCGTGCCAACCGAAGATGAACTATGTTGATGCTTGAATTATAATTATCTTCTTGACAGAGGAATTGGGCTTGTATCTACAATTCCCTACTATCATCCAATGTAATAAGCTAATTGAATGCATAGATACCCTTATTATGAAACTAGTGGTGGATTTGCAATCCTAGGTTCCATACAAATATTTATCAAAAGAGCTTTTAATCGCTTTTGTTGTTTAGATTTATTTTCACTGTTCTTAGTTAAATTAAAATCAAATCAAAGTTCTGTTTTCTTAGTTAACTGGACTTAGGGTTTTTAAAATTAAAGTGCTTTAGTAATTCAATCTCTGTGGGTTCGACCTCTACTTCCACACTACAAATCTTTTGAACTAGAGTGTACTTTTATCTTGATTTTGACTAGATCAGTCATCTTCGAAGAAATAATTCTTCTCCAACCTTTCTTTCATGGTCATCTTCTTACCGTCCCTTGATTTTTTCATTCCAATTATTACAACTGGCTTCTTTCTTTCTTTGACCACTGCTGTAGTTGAGGCTTCAAACTTCTTGGATGTTCTAGTTCTTCTTCATTTACTGAGATGTAGCTCCATGTCATGTGCCTTGGTGCACAAATCATTGAATCCTTCAAAGTTTTGAGCCATCAGGGCGGTGGAAAGGTCATGTCAAAAGTTATTCAAACACATCTTGATCAACTCCAATTGGGTGAAATTCTGCGGACAAGCAAAAGTTAAAGCATACCATCTTGCAATGAAATCTGTTACTGGTTCATTGTCATGTTGTTTTGTTTCAATAAGCTCCGGCACCCCAACTCGCCTTTTAGTGTTACAAATTTGCTTAAGGAGTTCTTTCATCATAGAATTCCAATTTGGTATTGAACCTTCGGAGAGGTTGGCATACCAAGTAAATACGGAACCTTCAAGGGATTGGACGAATAATTGAAGACAAAGTGCTTCGTTTTGGACAATAGGTCCATATCGGGAGAGGAAGTGGGCTACATGTTGTCTCGAATCTCCTGATCCATCAACATTTTAAAATCCGGTTGTGAGAAACTGGAAGGGAATGGAATGGCATCAACCCCTGCCGGATATGGCTTTGTCACCATCCGAAAGTCCTCGTCATCCTTTTCTTTTGCTTTTCGCACTTGTTTTCTGACTAAGTCGTCAATCATGGCCAGCAGCATCGGATTCATCATGTCCTAAATAGTTGTAGGTATTGATCGGGAGAGAACAAGTCCTAATTATACACCTTAATTCACATTTGTTAGCCGTTTTTATCTTATTTTTGTATAATTTATTTTGTTTTCCAATTTTTGTCAGGTTTTAGAAGAAAGTACGGATTCTAGGTTAAATGGGGTGAAGAAGCAAGAAGAAAGAACAAGAAAAAGCCACATCGCGCGAGCGGTCCACTCACGCGAGAATCCAGCCATTCGCTCGAGCGACCTCCCATTTACGCGCTCGCGTAGCCCGCTCGCGCGATCCATACAAAAAACCTAAAACACGTATTTTGAAGTGCTGAAGACCCCTATGTGGACGAAATTGTCCAATTACGTCCAGAATGCAATTTACAGTAGTTTTAGTGGGATTAGGTTTAGGAAAACCCTCCTAATCTCTCTACAGCTATATATATCTCCTTCTAAATCGATTGAGGGGTTACACACATTCATTCATACATCAACTCTGAAGGCAAGATGAAGGAGAAGATCTAACTTGAAGGTCTCTAATGGCAACCATTAACTTAATCTTCATGCTTTCATCCACCATGAGCAACTAAATTCCTATTCTAGGGTTTGAATGAAACCCTAGCTATGTAAAGGGGGAATTCTGTGCTTTCTTATTTTAGGATTTTATGTATTGGATAGTAATTGTATGTTGGTGGATTATTTATATATAATCAGTTCTTAATGATAATAATCAAGAGTATTTTGGATCTATTCTTGTCTTAGATTTTTCCTTATGCTTATTGAACTCAATAGTCCTTGATTTCTGTGATTGATAGGAATATTTACATGCAATAGTGCTTATGTGTTTGTGATGTTTACATCTTTTATAATTCATGCCTATGAAAGATGAGTTATGCTACACCCTAGTTATAGGTAGATAATCTATGTGAACCGAAGATGAATTATGCTTAGATTAAACTAGCGATATCCTCTTGTTGATGCTATTGGGCTTGTAGCCACAATAGATCGTGACTATCCAATTATAGAACTTAAAATAGGAGGTATAGACCTCTGATGCATAGTTAGTGGTGGATTTGCAATCCTAGATCTCATCCAGTCATACTTAAAACAATCTTAAATTTTGCACTAGTTTATTTAGATTCAATCTTAATATTTATTTTCATAAATTCATAGTTTAATTTCATAGTTTAATTAATAGTAGTAGTTAAAAGCACAACCAATCAAACTTCTGTTTTTCAACAACTAAATAGATTTAGATTTTATTAATTAAAGGACAAAAATAAATAATCTCTGTGGGTTCGACCTTTACTTCCACACTACAAATCTTATGAAAGTAAAGCATACTTTTTATCTTGATTTTGACAACATCAATTTTTGGCGCCGTTGCCGAGGATTGGCAATTTTTGTCATTATTTTTTAGAATCTTAATTTAATTAGTTGAGTAAATATTAGTTTAGATTTTACTTTCTTTATTTCTAGTTAATTTTTGAGTCGCTAAAATTATCCGTGTTTTTGCAGCTTACAAGTCATCAAAATCTAGCAAGTTCGAGTGGAGCAGCTGTGCACGTCAACGGAGCTTACGCGGACCTGAAATAATTAAATTGCAAACAATTTAAAAATAACAAGTAAAAAAAACCCGCATTGCTTTAAATTTTGCATTAACTCACTGTAAGTCAGGGCGCTGAGACGTTTTATTTGCATTAGGTAGGTGTGAAGTGAGCACTGCATTAGCTAGGAAACCCGGGGCGCTGGGCGTTGACGCGAATCAGTGCATAAGGATAATTTCATGCATCATAGTAGTACTGTGTGCTTGCATGCTTGATTATTGGCGTAGTTTATTTTCGTCGTTGTTTGAATCAGTCTTTATAGTAGTGTCAGCTTTTAGTTTATGTTTGGTACTCGTTCGAGTAAATCGAAATTAAACCTGCTTAATCCTGAACTTGAACGTACCCTTAGAGTCCTTAGGTCTTCAACCCGAGCTTCTAGAGATCGGTTGATGCTAGACGACGATTCCACGCCTGAACCGTCATCGTTGTTTGAGTTAGAAATTAGAAGTACTCTAAACCATCTACGGAGAACAAGAACTATTCAAATCGAACCTATTCTAATGGCTGATATTGGAAATAACAGGAATAATGGAAATAACAGGAATAATGGAGATAACCTCAACATACCTCCACCACCACCTTTAAAGGATTACTTTACTCCTACCGCCTACACGCCCCCGTCGTGCATAAAATTACCGGAAGTAACTACAGCTCATTTTGAAATTAAATCATCGACTATTGCACTCCTTCCGTCATTTCACGATCGCGTTAAGGAAGATCCTTACAACCATTTGGGGGAATTTTAGGATATCTATGCTATAAAAATTCAAAACTTAACAGATGATGAGTTAAAATTGCGTCTTTTCCCGTTTTCCCTTAAAGACAAAGCAAAGTATTGGGTCCAATCCTTGGAGCCAAATTCTATACGAACATGGGATGAATTGCATACTGCATTCCTGCAGAAGTTTTCCCCATCACCCGAACGAACCAAATTAGAAAATCTATAACTAATTTCACGATGTAAGATGGCGAAACTCTTTATGATACATGGGAACAGTTTAAGGAACTCTTACGTTCTTGCCCTCATCATCAGATACCTAAATGGCAGCTAGTATAAGTCTTTTACGAAGGACTAATTCCCGTTTTTCGTAATACCGTCGATGCTATTTGTGCAGGGACGTTCCTCCACAAGAGTGCTGATGAAGCTTGGAAGATATTCAAAATGTTAAGCGAAAACTCTATGCACCAAGCTGTATCTGTACACCCCGTGGGACACCTCCCACCACAACCAAAAGAGAGGCTAAAGTTAAATCAAGACATTCATATGAAATTCAAGAATTTAATAGAAAAATGGACCAACTTATGATGATGGGCCACATGCAAGGCCCACCTCCTCCTATCGAAGTTTGTCAGCTATGCTCGGATACGTCTCATTCTACATTGGCATGTCCGTCTGCGTCACAGTTTTCAGAATTTGTAGAACAACACATTAATGTTGTTCAACAGTTCCAAAGACCCAATTATAACCCCACGGGTTATAAACCGGATGCGACATGGGGACCTCATCCGAATCTCTCATGGAAATCTAATAGTGAAGGTCCGTATTCAAAACCTGCGATGACGAATTTCCCAAATGCATACAAGCCTCCACCAAATCAATACCAATAACCTCCCTTCCTTGCTAATCTGCCTAGGGATAAAACTTTTAAAGAGAGTGTGTTGGCATCGTTAAAAAACTTAAAGGCCCAGTTACAATCACAGGCTCAACTCGTTAACTCCCATACGCAATCGATAGCTAAGCTAGAATCCCAAATGGGACAACTAGCTAATACATTAAATCGTTGTAATGAGGGTAAATTACCGAGCCAACCATTCCAAAACTCTAAAGGACAATATAAGGTAAGTACAGCAAGTGATCAAGTAAATGCAGTTTCGACAAGAGCGACTAAACGTCCTGGAGAGGTTATACCTCTTCCCGAGCCTCGAAAAGATAAAAGTAAAGAAATCAGTACGGAACTTGATGAGAATGAGAATACAGTCACGAAGGACCCTGCTCCTTCGGTACTGAATACGCCTAAGGCGACAAACCCATCAAATTATGTACCTAGCATGCCATTTCCCCTAAGCGTGGATGTCCCATCTCACTTCTCAAAGAAGGGAATACGACGCGGAGGATATTCTAGAGATGTTTAAAGAAGTAAAGATTAACATTCCATTACTCGATGCCATAAAGCAAATACCTCTATATGCCAAATTTCTAAAAGACTTATGCACCCAAAAGAGGAAATCTAGAAATCATTTGTCAAAAAAAGTCTTTCTAACGAAGAAGGTTAGCTCTATGTTTCATCACAACACTTTGAAATACAAGAATCTGGGTACTCCAACTATCGCTTGTCACATTGGTGACAAATATATCCACCGGGCCCTTCTTGACCTTGGAGCGAGTATGAATCTATTACCTTATTCGGTATACGAACATTTAGGCTTAGGAGAATTAAAATCGACCGCGGCTACGTTACAGCTAGTGGATCGTTCTATTATGGTTCCACGTGGGGTAGTAGAAGACATGGTGGTAAAAGTTGATAGATGCTATTACCCAGTTGATTTCATCGTACTAGACACAGAACCAGTCCTAGATGCTAGTAAACACGTCCCAGTAATCCTAGGACGACCGTTCCTAGCCACAGCTAATTCTATTATTAACTGTAGGACTGGGGTAATGGATATAACTTTTGGTAATATGACCGTTCATTTGAATGTATTCAATGCATCTAATTAACCATATAAAGATGATGAGGAGGCAGACTGTTATGCAATAGACCTAATTGACGAATTAGTCGAAGAGGCAGCGCCTTTTATATTGACCAAAGAAGCCTTGGAAGCATATCTATCTCATTTCAATTTTAACAATTTCAACATTGATACTAATATTGAAGAGTTGAATAATTTATTGGAATCGGTAAATACGACTAGTGTACTACCATGGACACCTAAAATAGAGGCCCTGCCACCTCTTGCACATGAACCGGCATTACTGTCCATTGAGTGTCCTCCGATACTTGAACTCAAACCATTACCAGACTCTCTGAAATACATATTCATGGGACCTAATACTACACTTCCAGTTATAATTGTTTCAAATTTAACTATAATTCAAGAATTATAACTGATACACGTCCTAGGTAACCATAGGAAAGCAATTGGGTGGATGGTCGCCGATTTAAAAGGAATTGACCCATCCATTTGCATGCATCAAATTAATTTAGAAGAAAATGCTAAACCATCTAGAGAAATGCAACGATGTCTCAACCCTAACATGAAGGAGGTCGTTATGAAAGAAGTCATTAAGCAATTAGACGCAGGTATTATTTATCCAATCTCCGATAGTAATTGGGTCAACCCCACGCAGGTTGTCCCAAAGAAATCGGGTATTACAGTAGTGCCTAACAAAAAAGGTGTTCTCATACCCACCCGTCAAATAACTAGTCGGCGGGTATGCATTGATTATCGTAAACTGAATACAATGACTCGTAAGGATCACTTCCCTCTTCCATTCATCGATCAAATCCCTCTTCCATTCATCGATCAAATCCTAGAACGTCTGTCCGGTCAAAGTTACTATTGTTTCCTAGATGGATACTCTGGTTATAACCAAGTGCCTATCTATCCTGATGACCAAGAAAAGACGACGTTCACATATCCCTTTGGTACCTTTGCTTATCGTCGAATGCCGTTTGGTTTGTGCAATGCACCGGCCACCTTTCAACGATGTATGATGGCAATCTTCTCGGACATGGTTGAAAAATTCCTTGAAGTATTTATGAATGACTTCTCGATTTTTGGTCCTACGTTTGATTAATGTCTCCAAAACCTTACGAAAGTCCTCACACGTTGCGACGAAGTGAATTTGGTTTTGAGTTAGGAGAAGAGCCATTTTATGGTTCAAGAAGGAATAGTCTTAGGTCACATTGTATCCAAGCGTGGTATCGAGATAGATAAAGCAAAAATTGAATTAATTGACAAACTTCCACTGCCGTCTTCGATTCGTCAGATCCGTCCTTTCCTCAGTCATGCTAGTTTTTATTGAAGATTTATCAAAGATTTTAGTAAAATTTCAAGACCCTTGTGTAATCTACTCGCCAAGGATGTCCCCTTTGTTTTTGATAATAAATGCCTAAGGGCATTTGAAACGTTGAGAGCTTTACTGTACACGGCTTCGATAATCCAATCCCCCGATTGGTCATTGCCGTTTGAACTAATGTGTGATGCATCCGATTATGTCGTTGGAACCGTATTGGGTCAAAAAATTAATAAAATCACTCACATCATTTATTATGCGAGTAAAACCCTAAATGATGCACAATTAAATTACACAACAACTGAAAAAGAATTGCTCGCGGTTGTGTTTGTCCTTGACAAATTCCGTTCATATTTATTAGGGTCAAAGGTTATTGTGTATACCGATTATGCTGCATTACATCATTTGTTGAATAAGAAAGAAAAAAAACCGCGATTAATCTGGTGGATTTTACTCCTTTAGGAGTTTAATTATGAAATACGAGATAAAAAGGGGTCTGAAAATGTTGTAGCTGACCACCTGTCATGAATTCTTGTTGAATCTAACGATACTACACCTCTCAAGGAATCGTTTCCCGATGAACAATTGTTTGCGTTATCTGCCTTAAATCGTCCATGGTTCAGTCACATCATAAATTTCTTAGCCACGGGATATATCCTTCCTACTTGGTCAAGTCTAGATAAAGATCGTTTCTTCTCTCAAATTAAACATTATTACTGGGATAACCCACTTCTTTTCAAACATTGTTCTGATCAAATTATACGACGTTGTGTTCCGGTGAGTGAGTTCAATTCTATTTTGAACTTCTGTCACTCCCTAGAATACAGAGGACACTTTGGCAGCCGTTGTACGGCTGCTAAGGTCCTCCAAAGTGGGTTATATTGGCCAACTCTGTTTAAGGACGCGCATGAATATTATTTAAAATGTACACGTTGCCAACAAATAGGTAACATGTCACGTCGCGACGCGATGCCCCTAACCCCAATCCTTATTATAGAAATATTTAATGTGTGGGGCATCGACTTTATGGGTCCGTTTCTGTCATCCTTTGGGTTCGAATACATTTTAGTCGCGATCGACTATGTTTCTAAGTAAGTGGAGGCAGTTGCGACAAAAACGAACGACCATAAAGTTGTGGTTCAATTTATAAAAGACAACATATTTTGTCATTTCGGCACACCACGAGCGATTATAAGTGATGTCTAGAAAATATTTTTGTAATCGTCACTTTGAGGCACTCGTCCAAAAATACTCTGTCACTCATAAAGTAGGAACCGCATACCATCCTCAAACCTAAGGACAAGTTGAAGTTTCAAATAGAAAAGTAAGAAGTATACTAGAAAAAATGGTTCGCCTAGATCGCAAGGATTGGTTGCAACAACTAAGCGATGCGCTTTGGGCATATCGAACAGCGTATAAAACTCCTATAGGAATGTCTCCTTACCGACTAGTCTTTGGAAAAGCATGCCACCTACCAGTGGAACTTGAACATAGATCTTACTGGGCTATAAAATCGCTTAACCAAGATATAAGGGCGGCAGGGTGCCATCAGAAACTTCAAATACAAAAACTTGAAGAATTGAGAAAAGAGGCATAAGAGAATGCCAAAATCTATAAAGAACGATCTAAAGCTTTCCATGATAAGATGATCATAAGAAAAAATTTCGAAGTTGGGCAACGTGTATGGTTATTTAACTCAAAATTAAGGTTATTCCCGAGAAAGCTATGTTCCCATTGGGATGGTCCGTTCGTAATAACACAGTTGTTTCCACATGGAGCGATAGAAATACAAGATACAACCAGCGGAATACCTTTTGAAGTAAACGGCCAATGGCTTAAGCCGTACCGGTGTGACGAGACAAATGAAAGAGAGATAGAATCAATAGATTTGGTAGATCTGATCTATTTCGATTGAGCACGTGCATCGGTCAAGCTGGCGTCGTAAAACTTAGCGCTTCTTGGGAGGCAACCCAAGCTTTCATTAGAATTTTCATTAATTTTATTCTATTTTTAGGAGTTTTTCTGCCAATGTCTGACTTTTGAACACCCAAAAGAGAGAAAATTAATTATTACAAACCTTTTACAAGAAAACAGAAGAGAAAATGAGAAAAACAGCCTTTCGCGAGCGCGGCTCGCTCGCGTGAGAATGCCCCTTGGACAAAATTTTTTGGAAAACTTTGAAAATTGGCCTCTGCTAGAACTCACCCCTCAAATCGCGCGCACGAGATGTCCGCTCGAGCGGACCGCTCGCACGATTTTGGGCCTTAGAAAATTTTTCGAAATTTTTTTAGAAGAAGTCTCTGCTTCATATCGCGCTTGGATTCGCGCCCGCGAGGTCCTCGCTGGAGCGGACCGCTCGCGCGAGGTTTTGACTTAGAGAATTTTTTTTTTCTTGTATTTGGTGATGGATGAGTGATAGACATTATTTTTCATTTAGTGGGGCGGAGTTAGACAGTTTCAGACATTGACATGTATATTATTATTTTATTTCTCTGCTTTTACTTCAGTTGCATCTTTTGTTTATTATTAGGATTATGATGTACCCGGCTTCGACCGGCCTAGTTTATTTTTTGTCTTTCTTTTTATTTTTATCATTTGAGTCTGTAATTAATATTCGTTTTGCACTTTATTTTTTCTTTTATAGTTTGTTATATTCATGAAGCTTCTAGTTAGTCACGCCATTACTGTTACTATTACTTGGTTATGTTTCCATATACATGCTTGGCTATATAATATTTTGATTTATTCACTTATGCAATTGTCGTAAAAATTGTTAATACAAAGCAATTCCAACTCCCATTGCACTATAACAGGAAGCTCATAGGTTCAGGTTTGGGGGAAAACTATGTCGGAATTTTCTTTGCAATTCAAAAACTAAATTGCTTAAGCTAAAAATTTAACTCATTCATGCTATATATCCTTGTAATCAATAACGTAATTCTTTGTTTCTTTTTCTAATAGCGCTAACTAATGAATTTTCAATTGTGACTTATTTTATTGGTTTCAGGTTTATAGCTCCCACATATCCATATAGTGTACTTTGATCCTCATATCTCGTTAGCATCCCCTCGCTATGGACCATCCTATTTCTTCTCCTATTTCACCCGATAGGTCTTCTAGTGTGTCGAGTTATTTTTCTGATTCTAGTTCATCCACCACTAACACTTCACCGCGTCATAGGGTAGCCAATTCTGACGGTCCAGTCAGTCATCCCGGCTGGTACCGTCATCGGCCTCGTGTTCTTATTTGTGTCTGTTCTGATTCTTCAGACGCGGATGACCTCTTTGGCGATGACACTACGGTGATCGATGGCCCTTATGGCGCTCCCCCTACCTCTTCTGAGTCTTCTTTATCTGATTTGTCTGATTACTCGACCAATGAGGGAGTTATTTTGAGTCTAGCTGCAATTTCTGTGAGTGATCCTATATCGACCGATGTCCCTACACATAAGGTTACCGATCCCTATATGGACCTACCTGATTATGTGCCATACGTTGTTCGAAAACGTCCGAGTCACCCTGATTGGTCACCTAGGGACATAGCCTCAATTTTTGCGCCTTATTCCGGTCCTGAGGATGATGAGGTTGATTTGGGTTCGGGTATCATTGAGGAGGCTGAGGTAGCTTTGGTTCTAGAGATTACTGCTGAGGATGGTTATGATGAGATGAGACTGCCATTCGATCCTGCGGAGCATCCGGAGTGGGAGCTGGTTGATTGGTACTTACGTTCTGGTGTGCCACCCCCTTCAGATGTTTTTCGTGGTGTGGACGTCCTGGTCATCTTCTATGAGGATTACATCCATGTCATTGTCATGTTCCCACCTGCATAGGGACATAGAGTGATTTGGTTTGGGGGAGAGTATTATGGATATTTTTCGTTCATTTTAGTTGTAGTAGTTTATTTTGTTTCGTTTATTTTTAGTTGTTATATTGTTTTAGAAGTTAAGAAATTTTCGTGAGAATTTTAGGATATGTTTAGTTCGTTATTTCTTTTACTTTCATTTATTTGTTATTCTTTTCATTCGTTGTATAAAAAGAAAATAAAAAATCAAATAATGGAAAATTGAAAAAAATATATATATTTTTAATTCTAGTAGGTTCAATAATAATAAAGTACGTTTTTCTTTTCTTTTATATTGTTCTTAATATCTTTCAAATGATGCATTACTTCTTGTTGTAACTAGATTTCATTGAAATTTGAGATTAAGAGAGCATGTAGTCCATTTCTACTGAAGTTATGAAGGTATGCCTTGAAGCCTATATATCATTAGAATAATTGCTTTATATCTTATACTTGCATATCTTTTGCATGCCACGTAGTCATGTGGATACATGTTGATATTGAATTATAATATAACTTGGATTTCTAGACAGAAATATTGCAGAGACTAAAACCCAGTGAGTTGTAGAGCCTTTCAATCTTTTTGAGGGTTTTTAAATATACTTTCATCGAATCTCATTGACATAGTGCATTATTTCGTTGATTAGTCTCAATATTATTGATTTTGATTGAAAATCGAGTTAGTATTGTCATTACCATGTTTAATAAAAAAAATAGAAGAATCTCTATTTCCTTTGTTATCGTAACATTGAAGAATCATGCGTCTCTAGAAAAGGATATTAGGCTATCTATCTTAATAAATCTTTTTGGCCTTTGACTTACTTAGACACCCCATTTTGTCGGCTATCAGATTTAGAAGACCCATAGCTTGGTGGTTCACAATGATCGAAAAAGACTCAAAAGGACTCCCGGAAGTTGGTTCTATTTCTCAAAATGCTCAGAATGACCAAAATGCACCTGAAAGCCCAAAAACTCCCAGATTTGGACCGAAAGTTCTGGAAACATGCTACGTCGTAAGAAAAGTAAGAAGATGCATTTTTAAGTAAAGTCGGATGAAGTCGTCAGCTCCCAGAGACCCCTAGAAGTCCCGGAAGTTCCCGGAAAGTCCCCGTTGACCGGTTTGACCAATGTTTGACCAGGTTTGACCAAGGTTGACCAAAATCGTCCAAATTCGCCGGGATTATTCTAGATCATGTGGAAAGTATTAAAATGAGTTTTAAAAGAAAATCGAGCGAAAAAGTCAGCTCCTGGGAGCTCCCAGAGATTTCCAGAACTTCCCGGGAATCCCAGGTTTGACCAGTTTGACCAAAATTTGACTTTAGAATTGGAACACCGTAACAATTTTCAAATATTTTTCATGGATACTGGAGGTCGATAGCTTTCCAACGGTATATCGCACATAATTTTTGGATTTAAAACGAGTTTATTGTGAATTTCTGAAGGCGAAAATGGCGATCAAATCGGCTTTTATTGCAAATACTGCAAAACTTTTCAAAGTGACCTATCCCCAAATTATTTTTTTATGTAAAATAGACTCCATTATCTTTCCAACGGTATATCACAACCTCAATTTGGAGTTCGTATGCATTTTCTGTGAATTTTGGACGAAATTGGGCCTTTTCGCGAATACCGGAACCTCTGGGGGCCTAAACAGGGTTATCCAGACGATTGAGGAGCAGTGCCGCCGCGGCACTGGCCCATTGCCGTTGCAGCATAGGCCCAGTGCTGCCATGGCACTCTCCTCCAGAACAGTATACTTTTGCAATTATTTTTGGGGGTCCATTTTGATTAATTAAAAATCAAAACGATGTAGTTTGATGTTCATAGATGTTTGGGACCAATGGGAGCACTTTCTAAATCTCAAATCCACCCCAAATTAGCCTATATAAACCCCCCATTGCTCTTCATTTTGGGGGGGGGGGGGGGGGGGGAGGGGGGGGGGGGGGGGGGGGGGGGGACAAGGGCAAAGCTTGACAAAGTTGTAGAGAAAAAGAGAGATAGAGATATATTTATAAGTGAGAAAGGAGCTTCCTCCTACTATATTTCTATAGAAAGTGAGTTCCAATCTTATTTTCCTTCACCATTCTTCTATATACTTCATCATCAATACACCCAATCACCATTTCTCTAAGCATTTTTGAGTTAGAAAGCTACTTCCATGTCCAAATGTCTATATCTATGAGTGAAACACCAAGCTACAAGTCCAATATCACATTGATTATCATCTATTGATTTGTTCATTTGCTTGCTTATATGCAATGTTCATCTCTTCTTACCTCATTTCCTTTTTATTTTCTTTATTTACTAACTAGTTCATTATCATATAGATGATGACATGAAGTTTGAGGTGAGTGAATCCTTATGGATAGTAGCTCTTGACCTCAAAAACATGTTTGATAGATGATGATCATAACTTCAATACCTCCAAGGTATCCTTGAGGTTATGATCAAATAAAAATGAATCTCTCCAATAATATTGGGGGTTCTTGATGATGAGTTTGATGTTGATATTCCAAGAGGTTATAATCTCTATTTGATGTTGAAAATATACTTTCAAAACTTCTATTTCAAAACCCCTCTTAAAACCCCTTATTTTGGTCTCAAGAAAGAAAACTCTAGTTTTTCCCAAAATCTTCAAAACAGTGAGTCAAAACAGTGAGTGATCTGAGTTCAAAGATTTCTCTAGAACTCAATACTCAATGTATGGATGCAAGACCACTTGGAATGTCTTCCTAACTCATTAGAGAACACCCATGATTTTTGGTTTGACTTGAAAATACTTGGAAATGGTCCATTTGGACCCAAACATTCCCTCCAGATATTCTATTTTTGCTATCACAGCAGCTTGGTCTACTATCAACTTGTTTTACAGAAAATGTTTCCAAAACGTGTGGTCGCAACTTATTTTCTCCTTGAAATTCAATGTCTTCGAAAACGTTCTGTATAAAATGGGCCTCTAGATCTTTTGTTTTCATGTTCTAAGATTTTTCAACATTTCAGTCGTCAATACGGACTCTGTTTCTGAGTGACCTCTATTGTTTATATGATTTCTCTCATTCTGTAATAGTTATTAAAGATTGGCTTTTTGGGTTGTGTTCTAGACACAATGAGGAAGATATCCATAAAAAATCATGCCCTGAAAACATCCCTAACCCCTCTTTTTAAATTTTAAAAGATTATGTTACTGTTCTGCCCACTATTCACAACAAGCATACTTTCATCCTTTGATTTGACGCTTACATGCACTCCAAATTAGCTTATGTCTTAGGAAGTAGTTCATACTACATTTGTACATATCCCATGATGATTTCCTTCATTCATTCATACACATTCTATACTTCTAAGTCATTCTAGGAATCCATGAACACAAAACACACTACAACCTTGGCACATTCTAGATACATACATTGCATTCATGCAAGATTTGGGGTTTTTGTAACTCCTAATCTAAGAAGATTATAATGAATGATCATGATCACTCATTCATGCTTCCCCTCAATCTAATCATCCTTTCTCATCCGTCCTGGGGATTGAGAGATCTTCTCTTCTCAAAGATTAACATGCATCATTCTAGCTTACTAAGCATCCTTGTTTTCTTTGATTTATTTGTTTCAAGAACAATTCATGTCCCCTTAGATTAGGAAAACTTTATTACTTGATATGTGATTAAACAATTTTTCCTAGGTTTGTTTTGTGTGATCTTTCACTTTGCATTGTGTGATACTTGGCATAGATCTTATGAATGATATCTTATCTTTAGATCTTCCATTTCAAATTTTCTTATGTGATGTAATATACTATCATAGTACTAATTGTCGAACCATACATAGTATAAGATGATCATTTGGATGCTAATTGAGTCTCGTCGAAAGACGGGACGAGTTGAGGCTGTTTTAGTCGCGACAAAGGCTCCTTCCTCTCTCGTACCAAAACCCCGAGCCAAGTTCTTTTGTTATGAAGGGCCGGTGCCCTTTATCCGTTTGGGTGAGTCAAAATTAGGTTTCTTGGTTCCTTAAAGACCAAGTGGCGACTCTGTATCTGTTTTCAGCAGACCTTTTCTTTTCTTTTTAAAAAACGATTTCAAACAAGAAAGGAAGGTGGAATTCTACGTGTCCACAATCTGGCGACTCTGCTGGGGATATTTATTTTCAAAACAAAATAATACAGAGGTTTGACTCATAAGAAGCATCCTTAAAATCATCTTTTTACTGTGTCTGGTTCACCGCATTGCACTTTGCATTTTCCCCCTTCGACTGTGTCTGAAACGCAGCGCTGACATTGTTCAAGTCTTGCTGTGTCAGGGCACAAGTCACCAATGATACTGTACCTTCCAAGGTATATCAAAAAGAGTAAATACTTCCGTACTGTCTCTCTGACGGTATATTGGAACTCTCGTCAACGGACCCTCTTTGACTAAACCCAGCCTTTGCATATAGATTCTGTAGAACCTTTCATAGGATTGTTGATTTATCTTTTCAGATAGGACAATGTGATATAACTACTGTATGCCCTGACGGGATTACCTGCGCAGTGTAGACGCTTATGTGACATGAGGCAGAACCTCTTTCTTATGATCCCCAAGGCAATCACTCACATGTGATCACATTGAGTTGACCTGCCTAGGCACCATGATAAAGATGTCTACTCCATGCTCACAAAGATATACACCGCAAGCCTTGTTTGTCGGTCCTAAGACATAGGTGTATGAAAACCTACTAGACAATATGATCGCTATCACCATATTAACAAGTTTCTTCCAGAAACTCTGTCCAGATATCCCAGATATAACCATATTAACCAGTTTCTTCCAGAAACTCTGTCCAGATATCCCAGATATAACCATATTAACCAGTTTCTTCCAGAAACTCTGTCCAAGCATCCCAAATATAACCATATTAACCAGTTTCTCCCAGAAACTCTGTCCAGATATCCCAGATATAACCATATTAATTAGTTTCTCCCAGAAACCCTGTCTAGATATCCCAGATATAACCATATTAACCAGTTTTTCCCTAAAACTCTGTCCAATTTCCCAGGTATACCAGTTTATCCTAGAAACTCTGTCTAAATTTCCCAGAAATACCCAAAGTACTAGTTTTCCCAGAAGATCTGCCCAAATCTCCCAGATTCTCCAAAAATCCCAGCATCTCTGCACAAATCACCTAGAAATGCCCAGATATACTTGTTTCTCCTAGAAACTCTATCCAAATTTCCCAGAAATACCCAAAGTACTTGTTTTCCTTGAAGCTCTGCCCAAATCTCCCAGATTCTCTAAAAATTCCAGCATCTCTTCCCAAATCACCCAGATTGCCCAAATATACTTGTTTCTCCTAGAAAATCTATCCAAATTTCCCAGAAATACCCATAGTACTTGCTTCTCCCAAAAACTCTGTCCAAATCAACCAAAAATGCCCACTCTCTCCTAAAAGCCTTCATAAAACCCTGGAAACCCCTGTTATCCCTCGGTGATCATACTGGAAAGCAAAGTTGGCACACTCTATATGGTTAGGACCTTATTCGTTTAACTACTATCTGTTAGAAATAGGAGCATCATATAGATTAGTGCTTACATCTGCATGCTTGTTTCATTTGCATACACCATTCTTATCGATCTGCACGCACTGTTTCAGTCAGGCTGTACACGAGTCAATCCATGTCTGTTAACATCACTATAGTTGTCATCTCAATCATCACTATTAAAAGTCTGACACAGTCTTTTCACACCTATATGTCAGTACAAGTTTTGAGCACCCAGGATCTGCATTTGTGAGTCAGAGGATTAGGGAGTCACCTTGTCAGAATCACTCAGTCGAAAGTCAGCTTTATGGATCCAAAAGGTTTGGAAGCAAGAATGACAGAAATGATCAACCAACAGTCTGACCTGTTGGCCCAAGTTTTAGCCTTTATGGAAGAACTGAAACAACAACCACAATACCCACCTGGGTTCCTACAGCCACCGGGGTTTATACCAACACCATCGCCTGGGCTTGCACCACCTCTCGAGAACAATGTAGATGATGATTGGTTCAATGGGGCCCCACCACCTGCACTTAATAAGAAAATTCAAGAAAAACTGGATAAGGTCGACAAGCTTGAGAACATATTGAGAAAGAGTAAGGGGGTTGACGATTACATGTTAGATCTGGAAGGATTGTTTGAGCCCAATAAATTAAAGCTGCCTGAGAACTTCAAAATGCCTGAAATTGACCGTTATGATGGGACTGGGAATCCGAAGAGTCACGTAAAGTTTTGCATGAGTGTTTTCCAATCAATGGGATGCACCCATGAGCACATTGCAATGTTGTTCCCTCAAACCCTCGCCAAGGCCGCTCTATCCTGGTTTCTGACCTTGGAGGTTTCTAAGACGCGGACATGGGAAGATATAGTCCAGGTCTTCATTGATCATTACTCCTATAACCAAGAGCTCGATGTCATCATCCGGGATCTAGAGACTACCCGGCAGAACTTCAATGAGTCCTTCGCTACATTCTTGAGCAGATGGAGGAACAAAGCGGCCCAAATGACCCACCGACCAGTCGAAAAGGAACAAGTCCGGATGTTGATCAAGAATCTACAGCCGATGTACCATGAGAAACTATTCTACTAGTCCATCTCAATATTTGAAAAACTGTTTGAGATTGGGACTAGAATTGAGGATGCAATCAGGGAAGGGAAAATCAAGAATGAAGAATCACAAAGCCAGTCCAAGAGGCCCGATTACTCCTGAACTTCTGAAGTCAACGCCCTTAGTAACCAACCCATGGCCTATTCTCCCCAATCATACCAGCTCACAAACCAAACCAGCTCGCCTAGCCGCCCTTACCAAAATAGGGGACCCCGTGAATTTTCCAAGCTAGATATCTCCCCCTCCGTAGCCTTAGGCCTTCTGCTAAAAAAGGGACACCTCCGACTCCTTCAGCCTCGTGCCTATCCCCCACTACCTAACTCTGACCTGTCCAAACGATGTGCCTACCACTAAGGCCCAGGCCATGACACCGACAGGTGCATACGTCTCCGCCATGATATCCAAGACCTCATTGACCGGAAGAATCATTGAGGCACCACCCATTCAACCCCATATCACCTAAGCCCCTGGCCGGTCCTTTCAAATGATCCCCTTCGCTGAGGATTGTTGAAGCTACAAGGTGAGTTGATAGTGTTTGGAATTTCTGCCAATAAAAAAGAAGAATAAGCGAGTCACCGCGACACTCAATTTGAGACTGGGTCGAGTCTATTCTATGTTTTGAGTATATTTCAAGTGTAGTCTTGTGGTCAAGTCTGTAAGTCATCGAGTTATTGTGAGTCTGTATCAAGTAATGTAATCATTCTCTTGTGATGTAATGAAGTCTCATTTTGCCTAATCTGATGTGTATAGTCATAAGTGCATGAATCGCTGAACTGAAAATGTCACTTTTCAAATTACCATGGATATTACTCTGCTAATAAATTTTTGCATCAAACAGAAAAACAAAAAAAAACAAAAAAAAAAAACTAAAAAAAAAAAAGAATCCCCAAAAGGCCAAAGTCAATTTCGCGCTGACCCCAAAGAAGAGCTGAGAATTGAATAGTCTTACTTTAAGAATTCAAAGATGCTTTTGCTCAAATCTAGAAAAGACATACTTGGAACTGATTTGGGGCTTGCCCAACACCCTTTTCCTCCATTTTAAAGCCTTTTGAGCCCAATCCAATCAAGAGCCATACAAACCTGTCCAATGCAGACTTAGTCATTGTTGGTAGCCAAACATTTTAGTGAGTTTCATCTGCACTTTCAAACAAAATAACAACAGCAGAAAAAAAAAAGAAAAAGAAAAGCTCGCTAGGTTGAAAACCCGAAAGGGCACCTAGGCAAAAGTTAGAGTTGAAAAGGTATTGATTTCCAAGATCTGACCCTAGCCAGCCAAAATGATTTTACAAATGAGAGAATTGTACAATTCAAGGTACATCATAAAAACGTGCTTAGATCACATTTCAAAGGCTCGGAACGACCACACATAAATCTCGAGAACTAACGTGCGCATTCTGGAATTTCGAGATTATGATCGGAAGATCTCACATGAATCAACTATGCGAAAATGAAAATTGACTAGCTAGGCGAAAGTGAAAAGGATCAATCCTCAAAACAAAAGAAAAAGAAAAAGAAAAGAAAAAGAAAAAGAAAAAGAAAAAGAAAAAAAAAAGAAAAAGAAAAAGAAAAGAAAAGAAAGGGAGATGGAAACTGAATCCTCCTCTTCAAGGCTAGCATAAGTAACCCAAGTTTGAATTTCTTTGACGATTGGTTTAAAAAACCCTCAAACCTCAACCTTTCCAAAAAGACCTTGCCTTAAACTACGCTCGACTTGATTCCCACTCGGGGATACGTAGGCAACCACATCGGTTCGATCGACACCATCATAATCAAACCAATTTCTTTCAAGGTCTTGCCTTGAACTACGCTCGACCTGATTCCCACTCGGGGATACATAGGCAACCGTATTGGTTCGGTCGACACCATCATAATCAATCCCCTTTTCTTTAAAACTTTGGCCCGAACTACGTTGGACCTGATCCCCGCTCGGGGGTACGTAGGCAGACTTTCAAAAAGAAAAGAAGGATGGCTCACTAGATCAAAAATCCGAAAGGACGCCTAGGCAAAAGTTAGAGTTGAATCCAAGGTGAGCAATAACAAAAAAGAGAAAAAAGCTCGCTAGGTCACCTCACTGGTGCCTAGGCAAAAGTTATGAGCATTTGAGAGATTAAAGTCACGGTCCTTGCCTCAAGCCAGAAAATCACCTTCTGTAACACCTGTAATTTTCTGTCATTATAATATCAGCTTTTTCTAATTTCTATATTGGACCCACTATATTATTATATTATTATTTTAATTACGTGACGGTATGGACGTGTTGTATTATTACCATATAGCCTGTAGTAACCATACCGACTCGACCATAATAAGATTTAACTTAGTCCCATACTCAGACCTGGACATTAGAAATAATACCAGTTTGCACGTACTTCGAGACTGACACATATACCGAGGAACTTTTGCACGTAAACCGAGGAAGTGGCACACAACCCAAGGTGGGCCCACATGGCCGGCCATGTGGCAACCACATGCCACCCTCTTGGACACATGTCCACTTGTAGGACACATGTCATAGCATGTACACATGCAAATGACACCTAGCTCCTAGGATTTCTTTATAACATGCACATGCACACATTAGACACTCTTAGACTCTCATGAAATGGATTTAAAATCTGAGAGAAGAAGTTGGGAGACTTGCATGTTCATGGCAAAATAGAAGAAGAAGAAGTTCATCCTTGAAGTTGAAGATTCAAGCTTCACTAAGCATCAACCAATATCAAGCTTAAATTTCAAGCTTTAGTGAGTAAATAGTGAGTAAATTGTGAGTAATTGTGAGTAATCTAACTCAATTTAGAACACATATAACATGTACTAATGTTTGGTAGAAGTTGATGTTGTTGTGTTGAAGTGTCCATGACATGCAAGACAAATACATAAATCTGAGAAACTGAAACTCTCAGCAGAACATAGTTTAGTAAAAGGAATGTTTTGTGTAGCTCAAAAATCCGAATTAAGCTAGGTTTTTTTGTGGTAAAAGCTAACTCATATATCTACAAATACCTCTTCTATAGCTCAGTCTAGAAATCACTCCTTCATGGGTGAAATGCATGTACAACGCAGTGTTATAAACCTGGGAAAACATAAACTTCCAGCAGAACATAGTTTAGTAAAATTGATGTTTTGAGGAGCTCCAAAATCAGAATTAAGCTAGGTTCTTTTGTGGTAAAAGATAACTCATTTATCTACAAATAATCCTTCTATAGCTCAGTCTAGAAATCACTCCTTCATGGGTGAAATGCATGTAAAACGCAGTGATATAAATCTGAGAAACTGAAACTCTCAGCAGAACATAGTTTAGTAAAATGAATGTTTTGTGCAGTTCAAAAATGAGAATTAAGCTAGGTTTTTTTGTGGTGAAAGCTAACTCATAGATATACAAATAACCCTTCTATAGCTCAGTCTAAAAACCCCTCCTTAATAGGTGAAAGTTACGTACAATACAGTACTATAAATCTGGGACAGAACAGTCCGAGATTTAAGAAATCTCTTGTAAAATAAATACTTTGAGTAACTTAAAAATGTAATTGAAGCTAGATTTTTTTTGTACATGAAGATATTCCTATTATCTACAATGTTTTAGTTTTGAGTTTGATCTACAAAATAATTTATCATGTCCAAATAAATCATATTGTTTCAGTCAACACAGTGAAAATGTATCATGGCAGATTGTGTAGCTTTTTGTATGATGTTTTGTTTATGCATGGTGTTGATTGTTGATGCTAGTTTTCCGGTACATGTGTTATTATGAAAATCTCGTGCTATGGTAGTGCTATCGTGTAGATGAGTATGTTAAGGGTTTCGTCTATGTGTTTATTGGTATTAAATTCACGTTATAAATCCATGAGTTACGTACTATGTTTTCTATTGTTATGAATATATTCTAATGACTGTTGAAAGTTCATACCCAAACTATATATATATTATATGGCACGATTATTGCGTTGATAAATGATCGGGAAAGTTTCCATCGTAATTATATTAAGAGGAAAATAGAATGTTGGACGTATAGAGAAATATTAACGGTTATAACTGGATGATATTAATGAACTAAACTACGAAACATGCGAACGCGTAAAATAACGATAAAACCTTCAATAACAGATTTAATGCGAATAAGGGACATTGGGCCTCGTTTCTAGTCGTGTGTCTACTGGTCAAAGTTGGTTCGTGAACTTTTGTGTCGTGTTTGGATAATTCTTGCGAAGTTGGTCTCTCGATTATTCTATGGAGTCGATTGGTGAGTTATGTTTTGTTCCTTGATCTGAGGATCGGCATGACGTGTTCGGTCAAGTGCGGATGACCTGAGGATCGTCGTGACGTGTTCGATCAAGTGGTTGATTATTTTTCCGCACCATTGGACTGAGGATCGGCATGAAATGTTCGGTTATGTACGGGTGACCTGAGGATCGGCATGACGTGTTCGTCCAAGTGATTATTAATTTCCCGTACCCTTGGTCTGAGGATCGGCATGACGTGTTCGGTAACGTGCGGGCGACCTGAGGATCGGCATGACGTGTTCGACCAAGAGATTGTTAATGTCCCGCACACTTATGCCATTTGGGCGACAGTTTGAGTGCCAGTTGGGCGACAGTTAACTATTCATTATTGAGTATTGTTCTTTCTTGACCAGTAAATGTGTTTGGAGTTAAGTCTTCTTTCAGTCAATGTCATTGGTCAGTTCAGTTTTTGGGTTATGTTTCAAAGGGAATGATTGGGTTTAAATAAGACATGGTTTTGAGAATAAGAAAAGACGAACAAGATATAGTATCGAGAATAAGAAATGATGAACGAGATATGGTTTCGAGAAATAAGAGAGATGAAGAATAACGTACCTTAAGTGGTGGTAACCTTAAGGGGACCCTCACTTAGCTTAACCGCTAACGGCTTTTCATGCCGCTGGACCTTCCACGTCCAGCCTTTGCAGGTCCAGACGGAGCCTACTGCTATCAAGATGCTGACTTTACTACTGAAGACTATGCTGGTGAAGACTACTACGAGGAAGGCTACGGGTTCGCCAGTTGAAGACTTTGGAGCTTTTCTTTTGTTGTAGTTCTGTTATTATTATGTTAGTAATGTAATAGTTTAGCTGGTCTTGTAATATGTATCTTTTGGATATCTTTTTGGCCTGTAATATACTACTGATGTAAGACTTGGATGCTTTAAATTTCTGCTTCCGCTGAACTTAGTCACTTTCCTATATCACATTATTGTTATAAGCATGTTTGGACAATCAAGTGACACTCACAACCAGTCACGTGTCTACGAACCCATAAAGGAAATTTATTTTTCCCCATTTTTGGTACTTCGGGGCGTGACACCTTCCACACTAGGGGCAAACTTCGGCCACCCACCTCGTTTGCTTGAATTTTACTATCTACCCTTCATACAAGGGGCAAACTTCGGTCACCTACCTCGTTTTCCCAAAACCTCCAATAAATCATTGTCCAAACGAGGGGCAAACTTCGGTCACCCACCTCGTTTGCCTATGAATTCTACTTTCTACAACTCAAACTAGGGGCAAACTCCGTTTGCCTAACATGATCCCTTCACACCAAGGGCAAGTTTTCAAGTCACCAAGTTATGTTAATTTTTTTTTTTGAAATAGAGCATCTTTTATTCTAAAAGCTAAGGCACTAATTCAAAGCACTTCCTGGGAAAAGTAGAAAATTGATTAGATCAATAGGGGGGAATTTTCAAAAACCAGATTTATCAGCAAAGTACTATCATATTAAGATGAGGAGTGAACATAAACGATGAGCAGTACACCATTTATGACAGAGACACGTTTAATTATGCTAATTTGGGCATTTCGTGTCGTTACTTTTGTGGAGTCAATCCTTCTTCGGTTAAGTCAGTAATAATCTAATCGAAACTGTATCAGAGTTCAAGGTTCATATATACAAACCAATCCAATTTTCCTTGTCATCATTGTTGCTGTCAAGTCCATTTGTCCTAATGGTCTCAAATGTGTGGGTTTAAAGTGATTATCAATTATAAAACCTATGGATACAAGCAGATATTCCAAACACCATTACTGCACTTGTCAAGTCTACCACATGATATGAGTCCCAAGAACCTCCAGCATTGGTGACACCCCTCCAATCACATTCACTTGCCTTTACAAAATTAATTCACAAGATCCACTGGCTATCTTCTACCAGCTCCTCAGCAATCGACTCGGAATCATGTCACAAATGTTCTTCATCCGCTGCTGAATTACTCTATTCGCAGTGTAACCATTCTTTCTCTAGTCGAATCTTCTCATCAAAGTCGTTCCCAACAGTGCTAGTTCATCTTCAAAAAAGTGTCCTGGACGAATATGGTGTATCTCAGTCAAGACCACAGAAGAAACCACTTTCATCCCTAGCAGAGTCACTTCACCCCCCAAGCAGATTCAATTTAATCCCAGCAGGCATATCAATTCGTCAGTTCTTCTAATCAAGGTTAGTCCAACCATCAGTTCTATCCATGACAGTTACAGTAGTTCACTGTCGACTCGTCATCTCGATTCGTACATCGGCAGTTCAATCCTGATAGTCATAGTAGTTCACTGTCGACTCGTCATCTCGATTCGTACATCGTCAGTTCAATCCATGAAAGTCGCAGTAGTTCACTGTCGACTCGTCATCTCTATTCGTACATAGGCAGGTCAATTCATGATAGTCATAGTAGTTCACTGTCGACTCGTCATCTCGATTCGTACATCGGCAGTTCAATCTTGACAGTCACAGTAGTTCACTGTTGACTCGTCATCTCGATTCGTACATCGGTAGTTCAATCTATGACAGTCACAGTAGTTCACTATCGACTCGTCATCTCGATCTGTATATCATCAGTTCAATCCTGATAGTCGTAGTAGTTCACTATCGACTTGTCATCTCGATTCGTAAATCGGCAATTCAATCATGACACTTACAGTAGTTAACTATCGACTCGTCATCTCGATTCGTACATCGTTAGTTCAATCCTGACAGTCACTGTAGTTCACTGTCGACTCGTCATCTCGATTCATACATCGTCAGTGCAAATCCTTCATTATCAGCCCTCTAGATTGAGGCAAGTCATTCATCACTAGCCCTCTAGATTGAGGCAAATCCTTCATCATCAACCCTCTAGATTAAGGTAAATCCATCATTGTCAGCCCTCTAGATTGAGACAAGTCATTCATCATCAGCCCTCTAGATTGAGGTAAATCCTTCATCATTAGCCCTCTAGATTGAGGCAAATCCTTCATTGTTAGCCCTCTAGATTGAGGCAAATCCATCATTGTCAGCCCTCTAGATTGAGACAAATCCTTCATCACCAGCCCTCTAGATCGAGGCAAATCCTTTATCACCAGCCCTCTAGATTGAGGCAAATCCTTCATCATCAGCCCTCTAGATTGAGGCAAATCCTTCATCATCAGCCCTCTAGATTGAGGCAAATCCTTCATTATCAGCCCTCTAGATTGAGGCAAATCATTCATCATCAGCCCTCTAGATTGAGGCAAATCCTTCATCACTAGCCCTCTAGATTGAGGCAAATCCTTCATCATCAGCCCTCTAGATTGAGGCAAATCCTTCATTGTCAGCCCTCTAGATTGAGGCAAGTCATTCATCACCAACCCTCTAGACTGAGGAAAATCCTTCATCATCAGCCCTCTAGATTGAGGTAAATCCATCATTGTCAGCCCTCTAGATTGAGGTAAGTCATTCATCATCAGCCCTTTAGATTGAGGCAAATCATTCATCATTAGCCCTCTAGATTGAGGCAAATCCTTCATCATTAGCCCTCTAGATTGAGGCAAATCCTTCGTCATCAGCCCTCTAGATTGAGGCAAATCCTTCATCGCCAGCCCTCTAGATTGAGGCAAATCCTTCATTATTAGCCCACTAGATTGAGGCAAGTCATTCATCATTAGTCCTCTAGATCGAGGAAAATCCTTCATCACCTGCCCTCTAGATCGAGGCAAATCCTTCATCATTAGCCCTCTAAATTGAGGCAAATTCTTCATCACCAGCCCTCTAGATTGAGGCAAATCCTTCATCATCAGCCATCTAGATTGAGGCAAATCCTTCATCATCAGCCCTCTAGATTGAGGCAAATCCTTCATCATTAGCCCTCTAGATTGAGGCAAATCTTTCATTGTCAGCCCTCCAGATTGAGGCAAATCCTTCATCGCCAAATCCTTCATCACCAACCCTCCAGATTGAGGCAAATCTTTCATTGTAAACCCTTTAGGTTAGGGTAGAACTTCCACATCTATCAATCATTTTAAAGAGATTCTCAGAGAGTCCATTAGCTCCCGAAGGCCCTAATCGGTTCTTTTGGATTAAGCATTACAAAATTTGATCAACCACGAGAGATTCAGAGATGGATCCTAGTTCTCGGTCATTTCGATCAATCGTGAGAGGTTTGGAGACGAATCCTGGTTTTAGTGCCAAAGTTAAGAGAGATTCCAGCAGAATTCCCTACTATGCCCAGCAGAAGATAACGACAATCAGAACTAACTCTCCGGATTAGTCATCCTAAAACACCGCATGTAGTCAAAAGAACCCCAACTCCCGGGGCAAGCATTATCTATTCACAGTCAAAGGCTCTGTGTCTGCCGATAATCGTGAGCTTCCTCACACCTTTGTCCCAAATCATGAGCTTTTTCACTTATCGTGAGCTTCCTTACTCCTTTGCCCAAAATTGTGAGCTTTTTCACTTATTATGAGCTTCCTCACACCTTTATCCAAATCGTGAGCTTTCTTATTGTGAGCTTCCTCACTCCCTTATCTAAAATTATGAACTTCCTCACACCTTTGACCAAATCATGAGCCTTCTCACTTATTATGAGCTTCCTCACACCTTCGTCCAAAATCGTGTGCTTTCTCACTTATTGTGAGCTTCCTCACTCCTTTGTCCGAATTCGTGAGCTTCTTCACTTTTCTTGAGCTTCCTCACTCCTTCATCCAAAATTGTGAGCTTTCTCACTTCTTCATCCAAAATTGTGAGCTTTTTCACTTATCGTGAGCTTCCTCACTCCTTTGTTCAAACTCATGAGCTTTCTTACTAATCGTGAGCTTCTCACTTATCATGAGCTTTTTCACTTATCATGAGCTTCCTCACTCCTCTGTCTAAAATTGTGAGCCCCCTTACCTACCCATCAGCTATTTGAGCTTTCTCGCTTGACGATTATCGCGAAACCCTTCTCCGATTGGCTATCTTGAACTTCATCATCCATCGTTTGGTCTCCAGGACTTCTGTGTCTGTCGATTATCTTTAATTGTTATCCTCTGGGACCCAACGTTCGATTACATTTGTTTGCAAAACACACTTCCCAAATTCCAGAAGTTTGCCCCTAGACCCAGAGTCTTCTAAACCTTGATGTCCTTATCCGAGTCATCCACCACATCACAGTCGCAAACACTAGCACAACACCAATCCACTCGGGGTGGCACACACCCCATAGTACCAGCTCACGCTAGGATCAGAACACTAAACATGATAGGACTCAGGACACAATTCATATCACATCCATGTATTACATATCACTCTTATAGCATAGCATCCGCCTGATTGTTGTATATATGCATGTGTGATTTATTCCTTTGTGCCCCGAACTACGTCCTGGTCTGATTCCCCTTGGGATACGTAGGTAGCTCACGCAGAGCACGACCAACACTAGCCTCAGCATCATTGCATCTTTTGTAATGCTTTTTATCCTAAATCTATAGCCTCCAAAAGACCTATCTCTTCAAAGCTTTGGCACTCGCTTGCGATATGCATTACCTCGCAAATTCATGCCAAAGAGGGGCAAACTGTAGACACCCCATTTTGTCGGCTATCAGATTTAGGAGACCCAAAACTTGGTGGTTCACAATGATCGAAAAAGACTCAAAAGAACTCCCGGAAGTTGGTTCTATTTCTCAAAATGCTCAGAATGACCAAAATGCCCCTGAAAGCCCAAAAACTCCCAGATTTGAACCGAAAGTTCTGGAAACATGCTACGTCGTAAGAAAAGTGAGAAGATGAATTTTTAAGTAAACTCGAATGAAGTCGTCAGCTCCCAGAAACCCCCAGAAGTCCCGGAAGTTCCCGGAAAGTCCCCGTTGACCGGTTTGACCAAGGTTTGACCAGGTTTGACCAAGGTTTGACCAAGTTTGACCAAAATCGTACAAATTCGTCAAGATTATTCTAGATCATGTGAAAAGTATTAAAATGAGTTTTAAAAGAAAATCTAGCGAAAACGTCAACTCGTGGGAGCTCCCAGAGATTTCCAGAACTTCCCGGGAATCCCAGGTTTGACCAGTTTGACCAAATTTGACTTTAGAATTGGAACGCCGTAACAATTTTCAAATATTTTTCATGGATACTGGAGGTCGAAAGCTTTCCAACAGTATATCGCACATAATTTTTGGATTTAAAACGAGTTTATTGTGAATTTCTGAAGGCAAAAATGGCGATCAAATCGGCTTTTATCAGAAATACCACAAAACTTTTCAAAGTGACCTATCCATGAATTATTTTTTATGTAAAATAGACTCCATTACCTTTCCAACGGTATATCACAACCTCAATTTAGAGTTCGTATGCATTTTCTGTGAATTTTGGACGAAATAGGGCCTTTTCGCGAATACCGGAACCTCTGGGGGCCTAAACAGGAATATCCAGATGATTGAGGAGCAGTGCCGCCACGGCACAGGCCCAGTGCCGCTGCGGCACTCTCCTCCAGAACAGTATACTTTTGCAATTATTTTTGGGAGTCCATTTTGATTAATTAAAAATCAAAACGATGTAGTTTGATGTTCACAGATGTTTGGGACCAATGAGAGCACTTTCTAAATCCCAAAACCACCCCCAAATTAGCCTATATAAACCACCCATTGCTCTTCATTTTGGGGGGGGGGGGCAAGGACAAAGCTTGACAAAGTTGTAGAGAGAAAGAGAGATAGAGATAGATTTAGAAGTAAGAAAGGAGCTTCCTCCTACTATTTTTCTATAGAAAGTGAGTTCCAATCTTATTTTCCTTCACCATTCTTCTATATACTTCATCATCAATACACCCAATCACCATTTCTCTAAGCATTTTTGAGTTAGAAAGCTACTTCCATGTCTAAATGTCTATATCTATGAGTGAAACACCAAGCTACAAGTCCAATATCACATTGATTATCATCTATTGATTTGTTCATTTGCTTGCTTGTATACAATGTTCATCTCTTCTTACCTCATTTCTTTTTTATTTTCTTTATTTACTTACTAGTTCATCATCATCTAGATGATGACATGAAGTTTGAGGTGAGTGAATCCTTATGGATTGTAGCTCTTAACCTCAAAAACATGTTTGATAGATGATGATCATAACTTCAATACCTCCAAGGTATCCTTGAGGTTATGTTCAAATAAAAATGAATCTCTCCAATAATATTGGGGGTTTTTGATGATGAGTTTGATGTTAATATTCCAAGAAGTTATAATCTCTATTTGATGTTGAAAATATACTTTCAAAACCTCTATTTCAAAACCCCTCTTAAAACCCCTCATTTTGGTCTCAAGAAAGAAAACTCTAGTTTTCCCCCAAAATCTTCAAAATAGTGAGTCAAAACAGTGAGTGATCTGAGTTCAAAGATTTCTCTAGAACTCAATACTCAATGTATGGATGCAAGACCACTTGGAAAGTCTTCCTAACTCATTAGACAACACCCATGAGTTTTGGTTTGACTTGAAAATACTTGAAAATGGTCCATTTGGACCCAAGCATTCCCTCCAGATATTCTGTTTTTGCTGTCACAGCAACTTGGTCTACTCTCAACTTATTTTACAGAAAATGTTTCGAAAACGTGTGGTCTCAACTTATTTTTCCCTTGAACTTCAATTTTTTAGGGAACTTTCTGTATAAAATGGGCCTCTAGATCTTTTGTTTTCATTTTCTAAGATTTTTCAACATTGCAGTCGATACTACGGACTCTGTTTCTGAGTGACCTCTATTGTTTATATGATTTATCTCAATCTGTAAAAGTTATTAAATATTGATTTTTTAGGTTGTGTTCTAGACACAATAAGGAAGATATCCATAAAAAATCATGCCCTGAAAACATCCCTAACCCCTCTTTTTAAATTTTAAAAGATCTTGTTACTGTTCTGTCCACTATTCACTACAATCATATTTTTACTTCCATCCTTTGATTTGATGCTTACATGCACTCCAAATTAGCTTATGTTTTAGGAAGTAGTTCATACTACATTTGTACATATCCCATGATGATTTCCTTCATTCATTCATACACATTCTATACTTCTAAGTCATTCTAGGAATCCATGAACACAAAACACACTACAACCTTGGCACATTCTAGATACATACATTGCATCCATGCAAGATTTGGGGTTTTTGTAACTCCTAATCTAAGAAGATTATAACGAATGATCATGATCACTCGTTCATGCTTCCCCTCAATCTAATCATCCTTTCTCATCCGTCCCGGGGATTGAGAGATCTTCTCTTCTCAAAGATTAACATGCATCATTCTAGCTTACTAAGCATCCTTGTTTTCTTTGATTTATTTATTTCAAGAACAATTCATGTCCCCTTAGATTAGGAAAACTTTATTGCTTGATATGTGATTAGACGATTTTTCCTAGGTTTGTTTTGTGTGATCTTTCACTTTGTATTGTGTGATACTTGACATAGATCTTATGAATGATATCTTATCTTTAGATCTTCCATTTCAAATTTTCTTATGTGATGTAATATACTATCATAGTACTAATTGTCGAACCATACATAGTATAAGATGATTAGTTGGATGCTAATTGAGTCCCGTCGAAAGACGGGACGAGTTGAGGCTGTTTTAGTCGCGACAAAGGCTCCTGCCTCTCTCGTACCAAAATCCCGAGCCAAGTTCTTTGGTTATGAAGGGCCGATGCCCTTTATCCATTTGGGTGAGTCAAAATTAGGTTTCTTGGTTCCTTAAAGACCAAGTGGCGACTCTGTATCTGTTTTCAACAGACCTTTTCTTTTCCTTTTCAAAAACGATTTCAAACAAGAAAGGAAGGTGGAATTCCACGTGTCCACACTTACTTTATAAAATATTTTTATGTCCTTTGTTAACCACTCTGAAGCCTTATAATAAGCCTTTTCTTTGTTCGCATATTATCCTACCCACTCCAATATAGAGTTCGCCACTATAAAAGTTAACCTAACCCATGTCCAAGAGTAGTTGAAGAATAGTCTTCCATAAAGAAATTGGGCTAGTAATGACTCATATAAAGAAGAGTATTGAAAAAGTTTTTTGAAAAAAAAGAAAAGAAATAGATACTGGAAAGAGGATTGAAAAAAAAAAAAAAAAAAAAAAGAAATATGAAGTGAAAAAGGGAAAAAAAAAATAAGAGAAAAAAAATAATAAATAGTAGTTGTAGTAAAGTCATTGTGTTACAAATATTACGACTATTCATATCTACTCCAGGACTTTTTAAATCCCTTCTACCTTTCTTTTCTTAGCTATAACCCTTGACCAACATTACAACCTTTGTAAAGTCTTAATTGATTCTAGGGAATATGATTTGAATATAACCGATAGAAAAAGGGAATATAAGCATGGTACTAATAATATTTACTTGACAATTGATATCTATTCATGAGACTATTTTTCTGTCGTGTCATACGTAGTTCTGTGTCATATGTGAGACTTATTTGCTTTATACATATTTATCTCCTTCGCATACATTCGAGCGATTACACCTGTTTTCGAGTGATTTTAATTTAGAGTGTAATTAACAACGTGAGATTTGTAGTCGAGGCATCGTTATATAGGTATCCAATTCATATTCCAAGTTCATAGTTGCCGTGTATCCACTTGATTACTATTCACACACATGCGAGTCTTTGATATATTCTAGTGATTCTGTTGATATATGTTTTCAGATTATTTTCAAGATGTCGGTAGACGTATGATTATGCGCTCTTGATAACTTAAACTTTTATTTGAATTTAGTTTATCAAGGAAGATGTTGATGTTGAAATTTTAAAATTTTAAATAAAATTTTTCTTTCATAAATTAATAAAGATGGTTGTGGGTGACTTGTTGACGAGAACCCTCACGAGACTTCACTCTTCTAACTAGGGACACCTAGAGGTTTAAAAGGCTTGTTGCACAGGCCAAGTGCAATCGTTATCTATGCGAAAACGGATTAGAAATTTTTATTATTAGTAGTTTTAGTTTTCTTTTCTTTTTGCTCGAGGACTAGCAAATGTAGGTTTGGGGGTGTGATCGAGAGAGAACAAATCCTAATTATACGCCTTAATTCACATTTGTTAGCCATTTTTATCCTGTTTTGTATAATTTTACTTTGCTTTCTAATTTCTGTCAGGTTTTAGAAGAAAGTAAGGATTCCAGGTTAAATGGGGTGAAGAAGCAAGAAGAAAGAACAAGAAAAAGCCATATCGCGCAAGCGAGAATCCAGCCATTCGCTCGCGCGACCTGCCATTACGCGCTCGCGTGGCCCGCTCGCGCGATCCATACAAAAAATCTAAAACTCATATTTTGAAATGCTGAAGACCCCTACGTGGACGAAATTGTCCAATTACATCCAGAATGCAATTTACAGCAGTTTTAGTGAGATTAGGTTTAGGAAAACCCTAATAATCTCTCTATAGCTATATATATCTCATTCTAAATCAATTAAGGGGTTTGTGGATATCGCATTTTTCTTACCCACAGCTTTTTCTTTTAAAGTTCTTTTAAATTTCAAATTCAAAACAAATGAGTCGCCACTTAATTTTTAGAAGGAAAATTAAGAAACCATTTAAAAGCAAATTGATCTTTTGCGAAACCAAAGATTAACTAGGTCCGGGGATTATGGAATGAGAAGGGAAGGAGCCCATCGGACTAAAACACCCCTTCTCATCCTATCTCGCGATAGGCCTCTACTCAACATCCTTTTAATTGAATTACTAATCTAAGCATGCCCTCAACTAATACATAGATATACGTATACATTACACAAACATGTCAAAATGGTGTAAAATTACCAATTTACAAAATATCATTCAAAAGCCACGTAATTCAAGTAGCAAGCAATATGATATGCAATAAAAAAACAAGAGAACTTACCCGGGATCTAGCCGCGAATATTAAATGTGCAATGCATGCGATTAAATAAAACCTAGGAAAAGAGTCTCTAATCCACATATATACATTTAAGGCAAAATCTTAATTCTAATGTGTCGCGCATAAAGGTCAAGAAAATCGATAAAATCAAGAAATTAAAATAAATTAAGAGAAGTTTAAGAAATCATACCTTAGTAGCGCTACAAAACAAAGGGTTAGTCCACATGATATACAATATATAAAGTTGGATCTTAAATAACAATCCTAGACTTCTAGCTTAAATCTATCAAATGTAATTAAATCTAAAGCAAACAAGGCCTAATTAAAAGCATCAAACCACATGAATGAATATGTTCATGAACAAGAATAAATTGTGAAATAATCAGTGATTTAGATCACTTAAACTTTGAATTCAATCTTAACTAATCATTATTAAAATATGGTTTGAGCTCTAGGTCATAGAAAAGTCATTTGGACCATTATTTACAAAGTTGGTCAAATTGGTCATAAAAAATTCTGAAAATTGCAGAGAGCAGACCAGAACTTTAAGAACGTAAAAAGCATGCTTCCCATGATTTCATTTTGATGATTTTTGGACACAAGATGCCTCTGTGAGTCTAGTTTCCAAATCAAAAAGAAAATCAAAGTTTCAACGGTTAGATCTCTGGGAAAAGGACAAACACCAGACATCACTCAGAGATGTACAACTCTCTGTCCAGAGATTTTGTTTGATTTTTTAAAAATAGCAAAAAGATCAGAAATGTTTTGTTCTTTTTAGGGTAGCTTCCTAACACATTAATCTACTTAGAAAAAATTATTTTGGGTCACAAATGCTTGATTAAGGTTCTGATTTGCTTATTTGAAAAGGGTGTTGCTGTTCTGAAACTCTGGACAGATTGTAGTGACTTCACAAAACTCATGACCAAACCACTTTAAACATGAAATCTCCTTAAAACAAAAATTACAGTGGTAGAACTTTGAGTTAGTAACATTTTTCCGTTGGTTTCACTTGATTCCAACGGTTAGATTTCGAACCAAAAATCTTTGATCAAAAACAGTTTGTGAACTCACTGTTTTCATTTGTCAAGTTCAACTTTTATTTGTTAACCCCAACTATTAAACCATGAAGTTGGGTTTAATCCAAACCACTTCTCCTACCCTTTGATGGTCATTGGAGATCAAGACATGACTAAAACTCATGAGTTTTCAAGGAATATAAGGAGACTCCATGAAAACTCAAGCTTAGAGGACCCAAACCATGGTAGGGGTTTGGATTCATCTACTTGTTCTTAATAAAATGATGATCAACTTTAAATCTCATGTGAATCATAAGCTTACATGAGACTAAAAGATCAAACTCATGAGATTCAAGTGAGATATGGAAGATCCCCAAGAGTCTCAAGAGAAGAGCATAAACAAGAAAAAGAGAAAAAGAATCAAAGAACTAGCTCATGAACTTCAAGAGGATATAGAGAAGATCCCATGAAATTCCAAGTTAGAGAATCCAAGTCATGAATATGGACTTGAATCCATCTATTTGTTTACAAAAGTGAAGTGATGATCAAACTTTGACTCCCATGTGAAGCATAAGCTTACATGAGATTCAAAAGATCAAACTCAAGAGCTTTCAAAAGAGATACTGAAGATCTCCAAGAATCTCAAGAGAAAAGTATAAACAAAAAGAAGAAATGAAATCAAGAAAACTAAGAGAGCAAGTGCTCTAAATCCATAAAAGAAAACTAACAAGAGTAGAGTATCACCTCCAACTATCCTCAAACTTCTATCTATTGAAGATCTCCCAAGCTCTTCTTTCAAGTTCTTCTCCCAATGTTCTCTCTTCTACCCAAATGTTCTTCTCTCAAAAGTTCTCCTAAATTCCTCTCAAATTCCCCCAATATTCTTTTTTTCTCTTGCTCCCTCTTTTCAATGAAGATACCTCTTCTTATATAGGCAAAATACCAAGGTAATTTAGTGAATTCGGAGTAAAAAACAACTGTAAATACAGCATTTGCTGGAGCTAACGACAGTCAGGAAACTTTCCGCGGCACTCGGGGAATGCCGGAACAGCACTTCGTGAGAGCCGCGGCGGCACTCCATGACTGCCGCACGGCACTTACTGAGAGCCGCGCTAAATTATTGATTGCCGCGTTTATGTCAGCCTTACTTTATCAATTTTTTGTTTTTATCCGCATACATATACGTATTGTACCATAAAATACGGACTTTAAAAGCAAACGACAGTCAAAAAATGTTGGCGGCAGTTGATGAGTGCTGTAACGGCAGTTGGTGAGTGCCGCACGGCACTTATCGAGTGCCGCTAATACTTCCAAGTGCCGCGTTTTAGCAAATTTCCTCTTTTTCACCTTTTCTTTTCTTTCTTTTTCTTCTAAAAGTTTATTTTTCAAAAAATAGTGTCTTATACCCGAATTTTCCTGAACACCTAGTATTTCTCTTTTCCTGTGAAAATTTTATCGCGATTGGAGAACTTTCTGAAGAATTTGGAATACTTCAAATCTTTCGGTCATTATCATCATTGGACTTGGAGGTGACACTCTCCTAAATTCGACGTTTGGTCAAAATTGGGGTGTCTACAGGGTTACACGCATTCATTCATACATCAACTTTGAAGGCAAGAGGAAGGAGAAGATCTAGCTTGAAGGTCTCTAATGGCAACCATCAACTCAATCTTCATGCTTTCATCCACCATGAGCAACTAAACTCCTATTCTAGAGTTTCAATGAAACCCTAGCTATGTAAAGAAGGAATTCTATGCTTTCTTATTTTAGGATTTTATGTATTGGATAGTAATTGTATGTTGGTGGATTATTATATATAATCAATTTTTAATGATAATAATCAAGAGTATTTTGGATCTATTCTTGTCTTAGATTTTTCCTTATGCTTATTGAACTCAATAGTCCTTGATTTCTGTGATTGTGATGTTTACATCTTTTATAATTCATGCCTAGGAAAGATGAGTTATGCTACACCCTAGTTATAGGTAGATAATCCATGTGAACCGAAGATGAATTATGCTTAGATTAAACTAGCGATATCCTCTTGTTGATGCTATTGGGCTTGTAGCCACAATAGATCGTGACTATCCAATTATAGAACTTAAAATAGGAAGTATAGACCTCCGATGCATAGTTAGTGGTGGATTTGCAATCCTAGATCTCATTTACTCATACTTAAAACAATCTTAAATTTTGCACTAGTTTATTTAGATTCAAACTTAATATTTATTTTCATAAATTCATAGTTTAATTTCATAGTTTAATTAATAGTAGTAGTTAAAAGCACAACCAATCAAACTTCCGTTTTTCAACAACTAAATAGATTTAGATTTTGTTAATTAAAGGATAAAAATAAACAATCCCTGTGGGTTCGACCTTTACTTCCACACTACAAATCTTAAGAAAGTAAAACATGCTTTTTATCTTGATTTTGACAAGATCAGGTATTGTTGGCATTTGCATTTGCAAGCCGTAGAGTTTGGACTGTAGCACGTGCTTCGTGCCCCATCGAAGATGATGGGGTCTGAACACTCTCGCCTCCTGCAGTTATGCCACTTGAGCCTGAAGGTCTTGCATTTGTGTAAGAAGAGCCACCATCTCCTGCTCCTTTTTGTCCAACTGTCCTTGTAGAACCTGCCATCGTATCCTATTGGGAGGGCGGGTCTTGGCCATCACCTTTTCCCTCTGCCATCATAAGTGGGTGTGAATAGCAAAAATGTGGGTGTATTTAACCCTACCCTACCCTACATATATTTATTTTGTGATTCACACCCTACATTAAATACTTATCTTTACAATTGAATTCTAATACGAATTAAATTACAGAATAAATTTATAGAAATTTAGGCAAAACTCCCTAGAAGTGACTATAAAGAATTTAAAGTCCAATTTGATTCTTTGGTAAAAAGTTTCTCAAAGGTTGAGTTAAGTGAACTTTCAATTAAAATTCATGTAAGGGTTCAGTGAAATTTTACTTAATAATTTTGTATCGAGTACCTTTCCCTAGTCAAGAATCTTAATTGTACTTGACTATTAAAAAAATCTTATCATAATGTCATTTTCACTAATTGCTCCACAAATATAACTTATATTAATAAAATAAAATAATACAAGCTTAGGAAATAATTATCTTTATATACTAAGAAATTTATGTGTCAGGTAATAAATTTTTAAATTTTTATTTTTTTATGATTGACTTTATCTTTTAGTAAGTTATCTTTTAGATTAGATATCTCAAGATTTTAGTAACTTAGTTAGATTTTTTATCATAGTTTTACCTATTTAAAGACATTAGGTTGCATTCAGTAAGGCCTCGTTTGGTTGCCGGATTGGATAAAGGGGTATAGTATAACAGTGTAGTTAGTTATCCTGGGATAACTAACCATGGGATAAAACAGTGCAGTATTATTTTTATAGTGTGTTTGGTTCGTGCTGGATTATACTGGGGATAAAACTCAATTAGTCTAATACCGTGTTTGGATGACCATAGTATAAGTTTGGATTAATCTGTAACTTTAAATAAATGCCATTGAAGTAATAATAATAATAATAATAATAATAATAATAATAATAATAATAATAATAATAATAATAATTAACCAAATAGCCATTAAGATAGGAAAAATAAGATAACGAAAAAAAAAATCAATACCGAAATGAACAGTCCACAATGATTTAAGATCACCACTCAAATAAGCACATTGCATTCTTCAATAGCTGCTTTAATAATACAAAACAGCTCCCACGAGCAATACAAAAACCAAAAATAATGTCCAAAACATCAAATACAACATCCCAAACATGTCCAAATAAACCAAACAATTATGTGTAAGTAGTGTGTATATTACAACCATTTCAAAACCAATTGAATGGCAATTGAGTCTAAGTAGTCCACATCTCTAACTTTCTCCATAAGAAAGTTATTCATCTCCTTCGCCGTTGCTGCCTCAAATCCGCGACAGTGACGAAGCTCAGTGATGGAGATGATGAAGCTCAGCTCCGTCGTCATCCCTTCGTCATCTCCTTCGCTGCTTCTTCATGGTTCCTTCCTGGTCACTTCGCCGCTCTGTGTCACCTACTCCTCCTCCTCTCTCTACGTTTGAATAATGTAAGAGAAAAACATGAACTAGGGCTGTATGTTCCTTTCTATATGGCAGGGGTAGCTTAGTCATTTTACATCACAATACTACTTAGCCTTGTCCCTGTGTTTTTAATACATCCCCCCCCCTCTGGTATTGTGTAATACCTCCTAGACAACATTATTTTTAACCACAGAGTAATATACCTAGGGTTAACTCATACTGCAAATGACCAAACAAACATGGTATTGGCCTGGATTGGACTAAAATAGTCCAATCCTTCTTAGTTATCCGCCAAACAAACAAGCCCTAAATCACATCCATCACAGTCATTTGAGCACACAATGATCACCAATAACCCCTCAAACCCTCTTTTTTTTATATACATATTCATTATCAATATGGATACCAATGCAGAATTAAACTCCAAATTTGAAGCCTTATCCCAATCTCATGATCAAATATAAACCAAAGTAAATCACACTTGAATTCGTTATTAAAAGTTTTTGCAATCACAACTCTGAATGTTTAATGTCTTTAAAATTTGTGAACAATGTAGGAATATGTTTAGAGTAATGCTATGCATTCTAAATTTCTAACACAAAAGGTTTCTCAAATGATGTGACAGTGGGGCCAAGTAAATAAGTTCCAATCAAAATTCTACTAGTCCCACTGTATTAGGCCCAGCCCCACTGCCAGAAGCACTTCTTTTTTTAATCCTATATTGATCATATTTTTATAAAAATAATTTAATAATATTAATATTTAGATACGTATTTAGGACTCGAATAGCCGGCTGATTTTTGTTTTAACTTTTTTTGTAATTATGATTGATTCTAATTAATACGAGAGAATTCACTTCAAAAGTGAAAACGAAAAATTGATAATTGCAATATGTCCATGCGAGCACTTAATTTAGAGAAAATTAGAGTGTTGAGAGAGAGGGGAGAGATGCAAAAAACTTTTAAGGGAAAATTGGTGAAAAGGGCATTAAAACATGCTAAATTGGTATGAAGGACACTTAATAAAACAACTTGGCTTTTACTCCTATTTTTTTTTTTTTGGACCAAAATATCATCATCTTCATCATCTAACCTTAATATCAAACCCTAGCCACCATTCCATTACTCATGCCTAGCCTCTGGCCACCACCAATTCCACCTCGACTAACCACTACTGCCATCTCCAGCGACCTCCGACAACCTCCGGCGACCGCTACTAGCACCTCCGGCGACCATCCACCATTGTCACCACCGATGCCTAACCTGCGGCCACCACCACTTCCACATCCGACGACCTTATACGACCTACAATGACCACTACTAGCACCTTAGGCGACCATCACCTATCATCCTACCTTCACTTAATAGTTCTGACCATCTTAAGAGAAATTTCTCTTAAGATCAGCTGGTCGTGGAGATTTGTGGTTGTGGTGGTGGCCGGCGGTGGTGGTGGTAATGGTGTTGGTGGCTGTGGATCTAGATCTAGATTGTGGTGGTGCGGTGGTGTTGGTGGCCATAGTGGTGGTGGCTGAAGGTGGTGGTGGCAGCGATGATATTGGCGGTGGCGACGACTCCAGTGGTGGTGATCACAATACTGGTGCTTATGGATGGAAGAGGAGAGAGAAAGTTAGAGAGAGAAGAGAGATGGTGGTGGTAGTGGCTATGAAGGGGGAGGAGAGAAAAAGTTAGAGAGAGAAGAGAGTTGGTGGTAGTGGCGACCACTTCGACGACGGCGACGACGAGGATAGCTCTGGTGGTGGTGGTTATGATGGTGGTGGCTATGAAGGGAGGAGGAGAGAAAAAGTTAGAGAGAGAAGAGAGATGGTGGTGGTGGTCTCTTAGGGTTTCATAGGCAATTTTTCCATTTAGAGTGAAATTTAAAATTTTATAAGACTAAGAGGAAAAGTTAAAATTTTAGAAGACTTTGGGAGGGAAAGTTTTTTTAGAGTGTGTCCTTGTGTGGGTTTTTAATTATGACTTGTCCTTTATTCCAACTTAACCCAACCTTAAGAGTCTTACACCAAGTCTCCCAATTTTTAAAGGGGGAAATTAGTAAAAAGGGCATTAAGACAAGTTAAATTGGAATGAAGGACACTTAATAAAACAACTTGATTTTTACTCCTAATTTTTTTTTGGACCAAAATATCCCCCATCTTCATCATATAACCTTAATATCAAACCCTAGCCACCATTTCCACTACCCATGCCTAACCTTCGGCCACTACCACTTCCACCTCAGGCGACCACCACTACCATCTCCGGCGACCTCCGACGACCTCCAGTGACTACCCATGCCTAACCTCCTGTACATAATATTCATATTATTCACAATGCTATATTAAATAACTCACAGTTATCAGAATAATGATTATTCAATCATATAATGTGTCACAAAAATTGCCTTGGAATAACTTCATATAAGCTAAATGGTCAATGAACATCAGACAAGAACTCTACCAAAAAATATTATTTCTACATTACTAAAGATATATATGCACTAGGATATTGCATACCTTCACACATAGTGGCAGTAGATACAAAGTTTGACTAATATAATCATATACACAAATGTTGCCATCAAACACAATTTTAACATAGTTCACTTGTAAGTACATATGAGTTTATATCCTACCTTCACTCAACAGTCCTGACCATCTTAAGAGAAATTTATCTTAAGATCAGTTGGCGGTGGATTTTGTGTTGGTGGTGGTGGTGGCTAGAGGTGGTGGTGGCAATGGAGGGGAAGGAGAAAGAGATGGCGATGGTGGTGGTGGTGGTGGTGGTGGCTATGGAGGGGGAGGAGAGAAAGTTAGAGAGAGAAGAGAGTTGGTGGTAGTTGCGATGGCAACGACGACGGCTCTATCTCCGGCGATGGCGATGATGACGACGATGGCTCCGATGGTGGCTCTGGTGGTGGTGGTTGTGATGGTGGTGGCTATGGAGGGAGGAGGAGAGAAAGTTAGAGAGAGAAGAGAGATGATGATGGTGGTGGCTATGGAGGGAGAGGAGAGAGAAGAGAGTTGGTGGTAATGGCGACAACTCCGGCGACTGCTCTGGCGACGACAGCTTTGGTGGTGGTGGTGGTTGTGATGGTGGTCGCTATGGAGGGAGAAAGAAAGAAGATGGTGGTGGTGGTGGCTATGGAGGGGGAGGAGAGAAGATGGTGGAGCGAGGAGGAGAAAAGATGGTGGCTATGGTGATGGTGGTGGTTGTGATAGTGGTGGCTATAGAGGCGGAGGAAAGAGAGATGGAGGTGGTGGTGGCTATGGAGGGGGAGGAGAGAGAAAGTTAGAGAGAGAAGGAGATGGTAGTGGTGGTCTCTTAGGGTTTCATGGATAATTTTGCCATTTAGAGTGAAATTTAAAATTTTGTAGGACTAAGAGGGATAGTTCAAATTTTAGAAGACTTTGGGAAGGAAAGTTTTTTTAGAAAGTGTCCTTATGTGAGTTTTTGATTATGTCTTGTGCTTTGGTCCAACTTAATCCAACCTTAAGAACCTTACACCAAATCTCCCTTTTTAAAGCTAGGAAGCAGTGGCGGATTTAGTAAGGCTTAACTGCCATCTTTAGATTTTTCAAAACACCTATGTAGATAAGTCTTTATCACGTCTCACCTTTGGTCAAAACCAGCATACGATATTTTTGCCACCCCTCCCAACCTAATCACTAATCAAACCCCATCTATATATATATATATATATATCTCCCTCTCTCTCTCTCTCTCTCTCTCTCTCTCTCTCCTACACACTCACAGGTCATAGCCTCATACTATATCCCTATTATGCTAAAGCCATAACTCCTAATCAGGCCATTTTCTCGATCTCTCTTCCTACTCCCAGCCCCTCATTGGAACTGAATTAATATCAATGAAGTTTCAGTTTCTTTTTTTGTGATTGGTTTAAAGTAGGCGGAGGCCACCATATGGATGGTAGTTTTGTCCATATGGGTGCGGACGTTTTCCCACCATTAGATTGGGGAGAATTTGCATTTAGGCCATCCATCACAAAACAACTGACTATTTCTTAAACTACTTAACATTTGTAAGGTAAAACTGGCACATCAGGTCACCGGATACACAAAAACCCCCGCCCAAACCCAGCAACAGTCACATCTCTCTCTCTCTCTCTCTCTCTCTCTCTCTCTCTCTCTCTCTCCAGTCCAGTGACCACCCACCACGACCCCATCCAACGACGGCGACCACCGACCCCTCCGAATTAGGTAACCCCACCATCGACCACTAACCTTCCGACACTGGTAACCCCACCACCACTGACCCCCTCAGGCGCTGACCCTCTCTCTCTCTATCTCTCCCTCTCTCTCTCACCCCCACCACTACCATTCAACCACCACCAACAATCCGACACCTATAACCCCACCATCGACCACTGAACCTCTGACACCGACAACCCCACCACCACCGACCCCCTCAGGAGCTGACCCTCTCTCTCTCTCTCTCTCACCCCTACCACTACCATTCAACCACCACCAACACTGACCCACTTGTGGGAACCATTGTGGTAAAAAATCAGAGGTTGGGGCTATTAGGTAAGTACTCTATTGTATTGGGTTGTTAGGGTTTATGAAAATTTGGGGTTTATTAAATTTGGGGTTCGGATTAGATGATTTTCTAGGGTTATCAAAGGCCTATTGACAATGTAAGTGGTTTGCCCTTTACAGAAGGGTTGTCAATTCCCCCCCCCCCCCCCCCCCCTCTCTCTCTCTCTCTCTCTCTCTCTCTCTCTCTCTCTCCACCTCTGTTAATTTACACGTGCTTCGCATTTTCAATAATTGATATGCATTTTGTGAATGTGTGATTGAACATAGATATAGGACCCTTGGTTTTTCAAAATTTGTTGAATTTGACTTCTGGGTATATTCATTTCTTGGTAAATAGATGTTGTTTGTTGTTTGTCAATGAGTCTGGTGTAATTTAATTTAAAAAATGATGATTTGCGAATGAGTATTAGAATTGAAAATTAGTCAATTAATCTGGGTAATTTCAAATTCCCAGAGTATTTTCATTGCTTGGTAATTTTCAAATTGAGAACCAAACAAAGCCTAAGTGTACTCTATTATGGTGAAACAATAATTTATTTGTCAAACATGCTTTGAGTTAAGAGCATTTATTCACTTTGAGTTATCGTGGTATTTACTTGAGGTGTTGTATAGTGGTGAATTTGACTTGTTGCTTTTGAAATGGAATTGCACTTACTGACATCTTGTACTTCACTTACTTGTTGCTTTGTCTTTTTCTCTTCGAACTCTTACTATCATGTATAGGTCTCAACTGAATCATTAAAGGTGGTTAATAGTAAAAGAAGTCGCCCATGAAAAAAAGTCATTTAACAACCCTCCAAGGAGGGACCATTTTTTCTAATCCATTACGATGGTTTAGACAGATATGGAGAAGATAAGTAGTTACACTTGGTAGGACAATTGATAGTATACACATTGAAAGTAATACTAGGGGTAGTGGAAGATCAAAATTAACATAGGTTAAGCTAATAAAAATTTAGAGTTAATAACATACATGTTGAATGAGCTACCGTGGTTACATACAATCTTAACCGTTGTTACTTTGTGCACAGTAGCTTCCCAAAGAGATGGGACGCAGAGAAATACTACCTGCAAGAAGGTGAGGATTGAAAACAAGCTTTGCTCCTTTGATATGTCGACGTTGTTGCCTCGTCAGGCTAATGGTTAAACCCAAAAATAACCATGTGACCGCCTGAAGTAACACAACTAGCCACCCATGGAGGGGTGTAGACACCCCAATTTTGACCAAACGTCGAATTTAGGAGAGCGACACCTCCACATCCGATGATGACAAGGGTCGAAAGATTCGAAGTGTTCCAAGCTCTTCCGAAAGTTCTCCAAACGCGGTAAAATTTTCACAGATTGAAATACCAGGTATTTAGGAGAATTCAGGTATAAAACATCACTTTTGAAAAAAATCTTCGAAAATAAGTTTCTTAAAAAAAGAGAGGAAAGAAAAGACCTAAAAAGGGGAAGTTCAACAAAAACGGCATACGGCAGTATTTGGCGGCACTCAGTGAGTGCCGAACGGCATTCAGTGAGTGCCGAACGGCAGTCACTGAATGCCGGCCCGGCATTTACCGAGTGCCGCTGGCAATTTCTGACTGCCGTTTGCTTTAACAGTCCGTGTTTTGTGGTACAATACGTATATGTATGCGGATAAAAACAAAAAAATTGATAAAGTAAGGCTGACTAAAACGCGGCCATTAATAATTTTCCGCGGCACTTACTAAGAGCCGCGCGGCAGTCACGAAATCCTGCCGCAAATTTCACGGAGTGCCGCAGCGGCATCCACTGACTGCCGCAAGAGATTTTTGAATGCCGCCCTGTGCAGCAGTCTGTCTATTTTCAGGAAGTACGTATTGTACCACCAAATGAGACATTTACACCTGTCTTTTACTCCGAATTCACTGAAAATACTTGGTAATTTTGTCTATAAAAGAAGGAGGATCCTCCTTGGGAGGACACAACAACAATATACAAGAAGAATATACCATTACACTACTACATTTTTGGAGAGAAAAAAAGAGAGTTTGGAGAGCTTGAAGAAGAGTTTGGAAGATTTTCAAAGTAGAGAAGCTTTGAGGATAGCTTGGAGGTGATCCTCTAACCATGAGTTATTTCTTTTCTTTCTTTCTTTTAAGTCTCTAATCTTCAAACTACTTAGTTTTCTTTGTTTCATTCTTTTTTTTGTGTGTCTTTTTTACTTCCCTCTTGAGACTCTTAGAGATCTTCAATATCTCTCTTGAAAACTCTTTGAGTTTGATGTTTTGAATCTCATGTAAGCTTATGCTTCACATGGGAGTCAAAGTTTGATCATCACTTCATTTTATAAGCAAATAGATGGATCCAAGTATATATTTATGATTTGGGTCCTCTAGCTTGGTGTTTCATGGAATCCTTTCTATATTCCTTTGAGGCTCATGAGTATTAGTCATATCTTCATCTCCAATGACCATCAAATGGTAGGAGAAAATAGTTTTGAGTCTAAGCTCATCTTCATGGTTTAGGTTCATTATTTTGAGATTTCATGAAGTCCATTCATACTTCATTTGAAATCTACAAATATAAAGGTCTTTAGCCTCCAATGACCATCAAAAGGTAGGAGAAAATGGTTTAGTTTAATTCCAACTTCATGATTCAATAGTTGGGGTTAACAAATAAAAGTGGAACTTGACAATGAAACAGTGGATTCATAAACCGGTTTTGATCAAAGATTTTTGGTTCAAAATCTAACCGTTGGAATCAAGTGAAACCAACGGAAAAATGTCAATAACATAATGTTTTACCACTGTAATTTTTGTTTTAAGGAGATTTCATGTTTAAAGTGGTTTGGCCATGAGTTTTGTACAGTCACTAAAATCTGTCCAGAGTTTCAGAACAGTAACACTCTTTTGAAATGAGTAAATCAGAACCTTAATAAAGTATTTGAAACCCAAAATAATTTTTTCTAAGTAGATTAATGTGTTAGGAAGTCACCCTAAAATGAACAAAGCATTTTTTTATTTTTTTGCTATTTTTAGAAAATCGTGCAAGAACTTTGGACAGAAGGTTGTTGAATACTGAGTGATGTCTGGTTTTTGTCCAATTCCCAGAGATCTAACCGTTCAAACCTTGATTTTATTTTTGGATTATAAACTAGACCCACAGAGGCATATTATATCCAAAAATCATTAAGATCCAACCGTTGGAAGTATGGTTTTTCTATTTTTTTAAGATCTGGTCTATTCTCTGTAATTCACAGAAAACTGCTATTGTTTTTGTCTAATCTTATTCATTTCAACTCAAATGGTCTCCTAATGTCTTGAGACCCAAATCATACCTTGAATAATGATAGTTTAGCTTAAATCCAGAAGCTAAGTGACTCAAATTAGTGAATAAATCCATGTCTTATTCTTGTTCACATTCATTCATCCATGTACATTAATGCTTATGATTAGAACTAGCTATTTGAATAAAGTTGGATTTCATGTTTGATAGATCTAATCTAGGGAATCAGGATTGATTGTTTGATATCATATCATTATGTGAAGCATGTGGACTAATCTTTGTTTTGTAGCGCATTTGAGATTCAATTTCTCATCTCCTCCCTAGTTAATTTCATTTGTTGATTTTTTCTTGATTTTCGACTCTTAGCGCGACACCTTAGAATTAGGACTTACTTTACTTGTATATATGGATTAGGGACTCTTTTCCTAGGTTTATCTGTTTGCATGTATTTGCACGTTTTAATATTCGCGGCTGGATCCCGGGTAAGTTCTCTTATTTTTTATTGCATATCATATTGCTTGCTACTTGAATTACGTGGCTTTTGGATGATATTTTGTAAATTGGTAATTTTACACCATTTTGACATGTTTGTGTAATGTATACGTATATCTATGTATTAGTTGAGGGCATGCTTAGATTAGTAATTCAATTAAAAGGATGTTGAGTAGAGGCCTATCGCGAGATAGGATGAGAAGGGGTGTTTTAGTCCGATGGGCTCCTTCCCTTCTCATTCCATAATCCCCGGACCTAGTTAATCTTTGGTTTCGCAAAAGATCAGTTGCTTTAAAATGGTTTCTTAATTTTCCTTCTAAAAATTAAGTGGTGACTCATTTGTTCTGAAATTTAAAGGAATTTTAAAAGAAAAAGCTGTGGGTAAGAAAAATGCGATATCCATAAGGGGTAATATAGTCTATTCTGATTTCACTTTTTCATGAAATATCCAAATCACCAAACCAAGGTAAGCTAAACCCAGCCCTCCACTGAAAATAGCAGAGGAAAATGATAATAGTGAATAGTTTTGAGAGTGCGGTGAGGTTATCTTCTTGGATGAGGATGATTTATATATGAGCATAAGAAGGAAGATGAAAAGGAGAATAATGTCAATAGAGACCACCAAAATATTGTTGAGACATGAATATGGACCTATGGTGACACAAAAACCCGAACTTAACTTCCCTCCGCATTCATACGAACACTCAGATTTTCCACAGACAATGGTCCAGAGATTCTCACCCATTGTTTCCATTGCCTTTAAAAATCCACTGCTCTGAGGTTAGTAGGAATATTCAGAAGTGCATTAGAAATAAATGGTTCAGAACATAACAAGTCGTAATTGATTGTGTTTCTATAATATAGTTATTATCTGTGGCTTTATTTATTAAGATGCATTTTTTTTATTTATATGAGGAATTATTAGATTTATCATGCTCTTAACTTTGATCCAATATGTATTATGACAAATTATCTCTTTGTTTCAAGATTTTTACTTGATATTACTTAATCCATTCCTGCATTTCTTGTAAACACTTGTGCTCTCTTGAACTTCATCAACTAGTGATTTTGACAGAATTTGATGCGGCTATTCAGAATTTGATGCGGCTATTCCAACATTTGTCTTTTCATTGAAGAAAATTAAAGAATGAGGCATGTCTAAACTACAAAGTTACATTTCACTTATTGGATTAGATTTTGATCTATATGAAGTAACCTGGCTAAGTTGATTTTTTTAGGTTCCGAAGTCACAAATTTATTTATTCATATTATTGAAGTAAGAAGACACGTGAGTGACAATATGCGCCCCGCACATACCCAATTTCAAACACACTATTTGTGATACCCATTTTCAAAAAATGTTCAGCTTTTGTGTTGAATCAGGAGGAGATTCAACAACATTGGATAAACCAAGGTTTTAAAGGTTACCTTAAAAAAGAAAAGCTAAATTTATAAAAACTGGGCAGGAGCAAAGAGACTTCCTAGTTTGCTGTCCAGCAATCAAGAATATAAAACATTATATATATTGTGGAAAACCGTCTCAACAAAATCCTGATATTTATAAGATATAGCTGTTAGTTATGTTCACAAAATGTATTACATAATTTTATTTGATAAAGTATAATAGTTAGTGGGTTAGTGGGGTTTCCTAGATAGTTGCTTGTTAATGGAAGAGTTAGTGGGATCATGTGTAATTCTTTTTTTTTTTCGGTAAAGGGTTAACCAAATAAAAATAAAAAAGTGTACATGTGTACAAGAGACATATCCCACGAATATTACAATAAGCCCCAAACATGCTCATAGTGAGCAACCAAGATGAAAAAACATCAACAACTAGCCTAGATCCACGAGTCTCAAAATAAAGCAAGCAAAACATGGCATCCAAACAAGCCTTACACCATCACATGAAGAGGAAAAACCACATCATCATCATGGTCAGACCTTCTCACCTGCCACAAAGTATGGTTACCAAGAAAGTAAAACAAAAACAAAAGTAGCCTTCCAAAGTATTTAAGTCGTTAATGGAATTATAATATAGAAGTTTAAATCCATAGACAAAATTTGTTGGTTAGAGATCAATGAGGAAGATTTTGCTCTTGATTTTTCTTAATTGACATGTCTTAAAATTAAGCCCTAATGGCCCGTTTGGTTCATGGATTCTTAGGGTGGATTTTGATTCCACCCTAAGATTACTAGTAAATCTTAAAATTTATCATTGTTTGATACATGGATTATTCATTGAATTGTGGGTCTCCTTAGATTTAGAATCCATCCAAAGGTGAAAAATAGGGTGGATTCTAAATTTCATTGGTGATTCCTTGAATATAAAATTCCATGTAGCAAATTTCATTTTGTCACCTTATTGTTCCATGATTTAAATTATATTCCCTTCTCTTCCATTGGTCTTATAAGTATCCTTTCCATCCCACTAATTCACATAGAAAAAGATTATAAATATAAATAGATTAAGACATGTTCTGTTCCTGGTGTAAAAGTTTTTGTTCCTGATTTGTTGTGAGAGTATAATGTTATGCTCCTAGTGTAAAAGTTTTTGTTCCTGATTTGTTGTGAGAGTAAAATGTTCTATTCCTGGTGGACAAGTTTTTATTCCTGAATTGTTCTCAGAGTCAAATGTTCTGTGCCTGGTATAAAAGATGTTGTTCCATAATTGTTCTCATTGTAAAATATTGTGCTCCTTGTGTCAAATTTTTTTCCTTAAGGATATTATTATGTTGTGTTCAGTTCCTCCTTGTTCATTGTTCATAATGTTTGAGAGCTTGTGTATTTTTTTCCCTTGTTTGGCCATATTAAAACTTTTTGTTGATCTACTTTAGATAATCTTTTGCGTGGAGGCTTTTGTGGAATATGACGTTTTCACTACATAACACTATTGAATCTTTGAAATTGTTAACACCATTCTTTCTTTGAGTTTGATAATTTGAGAGTAATTTTTGCAAATGTAGGAAGCATAGGGCATAAAAGAAAAGGCAGGACAAGTGTCTGAAATACCAAGGAAGCCTACATTGGCATACTTGCTATTTAGTAAGTCATATTCTTTGTGTACATTAAACCCTAAAAATGAATCCACAAAGGATAACAATGGTTTGCACAGTGTTTATGTAGCCAAGAAAGATGCAAGCAACAGAAAGTAAGTGGTGGAGACGCAAAGAAACAAAATGAGGTAATAAAAAAGGCAAATAATGTATTTGAATCATATATAATCCTCATACTTACAAAAATTATTTCTATAGCTGCAACAGGAGAGCAGTCTTTTTGTGGAAAGGAATGACTGATGTCGAGAAACGCCCATTCAAGGAGCAGGCTGAGGAGGAGTCAATTTCGTATAAGGAGTGGAGGTCTACTCAGAAGGTATCACATACTATTTTGAATGCCATATCTTCATTATCAATGAAAGATAACATGTAAAGAAAAGAAAAGAAAATGTAGAAGAAAGCATTTCCCTTGATTTCAGTAAATACGTCAATTAAAACATGACGATTGAGACTTAAAATAAGTTGGTGTTTAAGGAATTTATTGGAATCAAGAGCTGCACAATTGATTGTTTAATTTGTATGTTTAAAGCTGAATTCTTTGAAGCGGTTATCCCAATAATCCAATTACAGCTATTATTCTGGCTTACTGATTATATTACTTTAAATCAATAAGCATTCAATTGAAAAAGTTTTAATCAATGCCGGTATTTTAAACATGATGTAATTGGTTATATTATTAAACATGATGTTCCCTTGATGTTTTCTTAATAGAAAAAATCTGTGATGACAACAAGAATTTCATTGCGCCCAATTCTGGACACAATTTCAAAGTTTTCGGCTAGACAACTAGAAGCAATTAAGTCAATTGGACTCGGTGGCCTTATTGACTTATGGTGCACAAGAGTGGACCACAGTATCTGTGAGTGGTTGGTAAAAAAAATTTGATCCTGCAGAATGTTCATTCATTGCACATGGAAGGAAAGTTATGGTGACCCCCGTAGATGTTGGAAAAATATTGGGCGTTAGTTCCCAAGGGGCCAAAGTAAGAATCGAAGGACCATCAAGTGCCATAGCAGAGATGTGTGAAAAGTACAGGTTTCCAAGTGGACTGTTGAGTATAACCAACTTAAAGGAAGATGTCCAGAGATGGAAAAATCGGTTCAAATTAAAAGTTTAAATGCGTAGCGGAAAAGTCAAGTTATAAAACTTATTTGGTAGCCCAGGTTCTACTACTCGTCAATTCCATAGATGCGTACAAGAGGGGACAAGAGTTATACCTTAGTGTCTTGAACCCAATTCTGATTTTCTTATTCCTTGGTGATGCAGCTGCCTCCACTAGGTTGTCTTCACCCTTATGTCTCCTGTGGATGCTTCCCGGAGAGACTAGAGATGGTGGGATCTCTAATAGAAAGGAAGGAGAAGGTTTGGTGCTCTAAAAATAGTTTCTGCATCTTCTGACATTCTAAAATGACGAACTCTTTTTCCAGAATGCAGCTGCCCTATTTAGAGATTCCCAGAACGACCTAACCTTCAATCGATGGAAGGACTTCGATCGATTGAACCATGCTCGATCGATCGAACCTGCCATGACTTCAATCGATGGAACTAGCTTCAATCGATCGAACCTGTCTTGACAGCATCCTCAAGTGTCTTTCCAAGTATCCTGATGGAGTTAAGAGTGGGACCTCCTAGGTTTTTTATTGTTAGCTCAGATTAGTTGATTAATTCCCATGACCAAACTCTTTGATCAGCAGATTGATCGACTAATCAGTTAACGTTTACTCCACTATAAAATGATAACTAAACTCCAACGCAAAAGAACATATCCGAAGCGATAACTAGACTTGTATGTTGTACTAATGTCCCTCTACCGTCAGCATTTGCAATCATATTCAGATAGTCGGATAAACGGTCACTGTCAACTTGAATCATGATTACTTCTTTAATTCCTTGAGTCCCATTCACCTTTCATGATTACCAAACATGTTGATAACTCTTATCAACAAGACTGCAGTACTCAGTAATGTACTCAAGGGAATACTTACTCTGAATCAGAGGGTAGATTCTATCTTGACAATATATGTTTACAACCCGATGAACATGACATACCCAAGATACCCAGGTGTTGATCTTTTATAAACCTCACTGATTGGTAAGTCAAAGCAGTCATATCCAAAGTCTGTGTTCATAATCGTCTCAAGATTGAGAACACGTACCTTATACAAGTTATGAGTTCCTATTGACTATTTGATAGCATTGAGTGTCAATATGAGAACTCAGGTCCGACAATGCACTGTAAGCACTAGCACATTAACTAAGAGTTACACTCTAGTGATTGAGATTTATCACTCCATCCAATGGTAGTCAATCATGCTATAGTGTATACCTAATGAGATATCCAGTCTCATCATTCACTGTGACAAGTTCTAAGTATCAAAGGATAGTAATTCGTACCTCACTTGTATGTATCTCATACATACACGAATTACTTACTATGATACTTAAGGATTAACAATCATCTCATGAAATGAATACACAATGAAATGTAAAGCTGATATCCATATATTAAAATGTCAATGTCTCATACATAAAGTAATGGTTTGAGGGCACAAACCCAACAAACTCCCACTTGCACTCATAACCATACAGGATTACATCTGAGACCTAGACTATCTAGATGACGATCAAAGACCTTCTGTGGCAAGGCCTTTGTAAACAGATCAGCAAGATTGTCAGCGGTGGCAATCTTGGTGATAGTCACATCTCCACGTTGAACAATATCTCGGATAAGATGATATTTCCACTCTACGTGATTCCCTTTCCCGTGGTTCCTTAGCTCCTTGGACTGAGCCACTGCCCTACTATTATCACAATAAAGCGTAATAGGAGACAGCGACGCTGCTACCACCTCGAGTTCCATAAGGAACTTCTTGAGCCAAACAGCTTCCTTTGTGGCTTCACAAGCAGCCACATACTCAGCTTCTGTAGTTGAGTCTGCAATGCATTTCTGCTTAATGCTCCTCCAACTAACAGTACCACCTCCCAAGGTAAAGAGATGACCGGACGTCGACTTCCTCGAATCTTTATCTGACATAAAGTCCAAGTCAGTATATCCCACTGGAATTAACTCACTACCGCTGTATATAAGCATGTAATCTTTAGTCCTTCTCAAGTACTTAAGAATATGCTTAACAGTTGTCTAGTGCTCTGGACCTAGATTCGATTGATGTGTGCTGACCATGCCTACAGCATAGCATATATCTGGTCTAGTGCATAACATCGCATACATGAGACTTCCCACTGCCGAGGCGTAGGGAATTCCTGACATGTGATTCCTCTCCTCCTGTGTCTTAGGACACTGGTCCTTGGAGAACGCTAAACCATGCCTGAAAGGTAACAAACCTTTCTTCGAATTATCCATTAAAAACCTAGTTAGCACTTTGTCGATATAACCAGCTTGAGATAATCCCATTGTCTTTCGCTTACGATCCCGAAAGAGCTTTATCCCTAGAATATAGCTCGCCTGTCCTAGATCCTTCATATCAAAAGTACTAGCTAGCCAAACCTTGACTGTTGACAATGCCGCTACATCATTTCTAATGAGTAGAATGTCGTCAACGTAAAGCACAAGAAAAGCCACCACTTTTCCTTCACACTTCTTGTATACACAAGGTTCATCCAGATTTTGTATGAAACCAAACGACTTGACCGCTTGGTCAAATCGGATGTTCCAACTCCTAGATGCCTACTTAAGCCCATAAATGGACTTTTGCAACTTACATACCAAGTTACCTTTCCGACCAGCTATGAACCCTTCTGGTTGTTGCATATAGATATCCTCCTCAAGATTACCATTCAAGAATGTAGTCTTGACGTCCATCTACCAGATCTCATAATCTAGGCATGTAGCAATGGATAAGAGTATCCTGATGGACTTGAGCATGGCCACCGGCGAGAAGGTTTCCTCATATTCAATGCCCTCCCTCTGAGTATAACCTTTCGCTACAAGCCTTGCCTTAAAGGTCTCAACCTTTCCATCAGATCCTCTTTTCCTCATGTAGACCCACTTACAGCCAATGGGTTTAATGTTGGCTGGAAGCTCTACAAGATCCCAGACCTGATTAGAATCCATAGATTCCAATTCAGCCTTTATAGCTATAACCCAATGAACAGCCATTGCCTCTTCGTATGTGAAAGGATCAGATTCAGATTCTATGGAGACAGCTTCAAAAACTTCTCCTAAGAACATGTATCTATCAGGCTGGCTGATAATCCTCCTCTACGATGAGGTACTAGTGCAAAAAAGGGTGAAGAAGTGGTGTTTTCTTGATTTACATCGTTATCAACTGCGGGTAGGACTGAGGGCTCTCCTTCTATTTCTCTCAGATCTATCCTTCCCTTAGGTTTATGGTTCATGATATAATCATCCTCTAAGAAAATAGCATTTGTACTAACAAACACTTTCTGTTCCATTGGATCATAAAAATACCATCCATAAGTACCCTTTAGATACCCCACAAAGTAACATACTTCCGATCTAGAATCCAATTTGCTCATCTTTCCTTTAGCACATGTGCTGGACACCCCCATATCTTGAGATGTTGCAAAGAAGGCTTGCGCCCAATCCACATCTCTCGTGGTGTCCTGGGAACAGATTTACTTAGTACTAGATTTAGTATGTAAGCAGCGGTTTCCAGAGCATAACCCCAAAGGAATAATGGCAACTCAGAATAACTCATCATCGACCTAGTCATGTCTAAAAGAGTCTGATTCCTTCTCTCCGCTACACCGTTCTGCTGAGGCATACCAGGTGCAGTCAACTGTGACAGAATCCCATTCTGTACGAGGTGATCAATAAACTCATTAGAGAGGTACTCGCCACCTCGATCAGATTGAATGGCCTTGATATGTGTGCCCAATTACTTTTCCACTTCAGCCATAAATTCTTTGAACTTTTCAAAGGCTTCAGACTTATACTGCATTAGGTACACATATCCATACCTAGAGTGGTCATCGGTAAATGTTATGAAATACTCATAACCACCCCGTGCTCTAATATTTATTGGTCCACACACATCAGTATGAACTAAATCCAACAATGCATTAGTTCTATTGTCCTTTGCAGGAAAGGACCTTTTGGTCATCTTACCCTCTAAACAAGACTCGCAGACTTCCATTGGTTCGAGAACCAAATCGCCTAAGACCCCTTCTTTCACTAGTCTGCCAATCCTATTTAGATTGATATGGCCAAGCCTCATATGCCAAAGCCTTGTTGGATTAGTGAAAGGTCCCTTTCTTTTAGATGGTACAGTTACCACTGAGTTATTAAGTTCCATGCAAGAGTCTTTAGAAATATTGGGAGTAATCACGTACAAACCATTTGATTTAACACCAAAACATATAAAAGAACTATTTCTTTTAATCACAACTTTAGTTCCAAAATGAAAAGAATAACCATTATTCAATAAATTAGAAATTGAAATTAAATTACGTCTCATTGAAGGGACGTAAAGTACATCTGATAAAATCAAAACTTTATTGTCTAGAAATTCTAAAACTACGACTCCTATAGCAACCGTAGAAACGGTTATGCTAGAACCTAGAGTAAGTACGATTTCCCCATCAATGCACCTCCTGGTTGATCTGAACCCCTACAATGAATTACAGATATGGTTAGTCACACCAGAATCAATGCACTAAGTGTTTGAAGTATCCGTTATAAAACTTACTTCAATCACATGTGATTCATTCATAACTTGAACTCTTGTAGCTAAGAATTCTGGACAGTTCCTCTTCCAATGGCCCTTGTCGCCGCATTGGAAACACTTTCCTTTGCCTTGGCCACCTACCCTCCCTTTGCCCTTACCTTTTCCCTTAGATTTTTCAATCTTAGGGACCGGTCCAACACTTGAACCACCAGTGCCAGCCTTCTTCTTCCCTTTCTTTCCTTTCGGTGTAGATCTGGAAGAGGAAGCACTTTTCTCAATGTTCAAGACGTTGACCCCAGGTTTGATCACCCCTTTCACTGCCAAAAGAGAACTCATCAATTCACTCATTGAAAAATTCATTTGATTCATATTATAGTTAAGTTTAAATTGAGTGAATGGAGGCGACAGCGAATTGAGGATCATATCAACTTGGGTCTGTGCATCGATGTTGGCACCTAGGGTCTCCAACTCATTTAAATAACCAATCATTTTTAAAATATGTTCTTTGACTGGAGTCCCTTCCGACATCTTTGCACTCATTATCTTCTGCATGGCTACCTGTCTGGCAGGCCTACCATACTCCCCAAACATCTTTTTCAGGGATGTGATAATGTCACTGGCAGAATCATTCGATTGGAATTGGTGTTGCAACACACTAGCCATTGAGGCCAGAATGTAGCAACGAGCCATTCCATTCGACTTCTTCCATTTGTCGAACTCGCGTCTTGCAGCTGTCGAAGCATTTACTTCAGGTTCTTCAGGGCTTGGGGTGGTGAAGATATATATGTGATCCTTCGCAGTTAACACGATATCAAGGTTTTCCATTCAGTGTAGTTGTTTCCAGTTAACTTGTTTTGAGTGAGTATGGTGGCAAGTGGACTAAATGCAGATCCAGACATTATGATTACTGAAAATCAAACAAACAAAATAAATATGGATATCAGAATTTGACAGTTTGAAATAAAAGAATCCTTTAAAAAAACTCTTATTTTAAAACAAAGTCGTCGGAATATTGAAACGAAAGAATAAAGCCTCCGTGTGGTGGTCAATGTTCGATCTTTCGATTAATCATGACTTGTCCGCTATGCAACTCTTGCAAAACAAGTTATGACTCTCGAACCTTTTTTATCTCTAAGTTTCTGAATAATGCCCTGTGTGGGATCCCTTATCCATAGTTTAGCTAGTGTGTACCATTAACTAAGATCCAATCACAACTGTCTCAAGTAGCGCCTCCGTGTGGTGGTCACCCTCTAACACATCTGATTGATCCTATCAAAGGAAGTTCACATCTAGTAACCAATGAATAATGCACCCTCCGTATGGAATGATCACCCCTGGCGAGGTGACACAGAATGCACCACTCATCTTACAGTGAACCGTTAATGGAAGATCGTGGGCGTTTATTAATATGACCCTCTCCCACTAGATTTAGTAAATAAGGATTTTGCTTTTCAAAAATGTTTCCACACATTACCCATAAACATCCAATGTTTACTAATGCGTTGAAATGGTTTTTGAATTTTATTTTAGAAAACTTGTTTTACGTGCATGCAAGTAGTAACAATATAATTAAATGCCAATCACAAACCAAGCACATAAAACAAAAAACTAAAATTGAAAATAAAGACATCCAAATGATGCCTCTATCTCCCATGGCTCTATCTCCATAGAACCTCCTTTTGGTTTGATCGCCTCCAGCTCCATCTTCATAGACAACGACTCCTTGCTCCATCTTCATGGATTTTCTAATTCTATTACATTTGTCTTATGCTTCTTTCGAAGCTTACAATTTATCTAGAAATGGAAATAGCAACAATAAAATAAAAGGCTAGGAAAACCGGTGCGACTTTCCTTTTCGTAGGATTAAAGTCGCAGCGCCCTTTACATATGCCTTCAAACCAAAATAATATTAAAACATAATATACACCAATCTCAAACAATTAAATACAAAATTTAAATAGATCTTGGTGCCATGGGAGATAATGGACTAACTTGCTACAAAAGGGTTAGTCGAACACACATCCACGCATATATAACAAACATATATATCTACTGGAACCCTTAATTGATTCACATAGTGCATAAACTCTTTATGCACTGTATTAGAACTCAAAATAGCATTCCACTTCTCAGTCACACTTCGATCAATGGACAAAGGTTCGATCGATCGAACCTTCGATCGATTGAACAACGTTCAATCGATTGAACTTTCAATTTCACAGAAGAGTTTGAAAATTTTACAAAATAATTTGAAATTAAAGTAAATAATTTTTAAAACATTCAAAACTACGAAATGGACAGCTGGACAGAGAATCAATCTCGATCAATTGAACCCTATTCAATCGATCGAACAAAATCAAAGTTCGATCGATCGAAACCTATTCGATCGCTTGAGAACAGAGAATGTTCGATCGATCGAGACTATTTCGATCAATCGAACCCACCTTACATCCTATGTAAACACAAATTTGTATTCTGTTGCGATAACACTGTAAAAACAGATCTGTGACGATGCAGTTTTGAAAACAGTTCTAAAATCAACATGCAAATCAAAATGGTGTTCCAAAAATGCATCTATAGATCCAAACAAGTGTGGCTCTGATACCAATTGATGGAAAAACCGGTTTAAATTAAAAGTTTAAACGCGCAGCAGAAAAGTCAAGTTATAAAACTTATTTGGTAGCCCAGGTTCTACTACTAGTCAATTCCATAGATGCGTATAAGAGGGGACAAGAGTTATACCTTAGTGTCTTGAACCCAATTCTGATTTTCTTATTCCTTGGTGATGCAGCAGCCTCCACTAGGTTGTCTTTACCCTTATGTCTCCTGCGGATGCTTCCCAGAGAGACTAGAGATGGTGGGATCTCTAATAGAAAGGAAGGAGAAGGTTTGGTGCTCTAAAAATAGTTTCTGCAGCTTCTGATGTTCAAAAATGACGAACTCTTTTTCCAGAACGCAGCTGCCCTATTTATAGATTCCCAGAACTGACCTAACCTTCAATCGATCAAAGGACTTCGATCGATCGAACATTTGATCGATCGAACCATGCTCGATCAATTGAACCTGCCATGACTTCAATTGATCGAACTAGCTTCAATTGATTGAACCTGTCTTGACAGCTTCCTCAAGTGTCATTCCAAGTATCCTAGAGGAGCTAAGAGTGGACCTCCTAGGTTCTTTATTGTTAGCTCAGATTAGTTGATTAATTCCCATGACCAAACTCTTTGATCATCAAATTGATCAACTAATTAGTTAACGTTTACTTCACTATAAAACGATAACTAAACTCCAACGTAAAAGAACACATTTGAAGCGATAACTAGACTTGTATGTTGTACTAATGTCCCTCTACCGTCAGCATTCGCAATCATATTCAGGTAGTCGGATAAACGGTCACTGTCAACCTGAATCATGATTACTTCTTTAATTCCTTGAGTCCCATTCACCTTTCATGATTACCAAACATGTTGATTACTCTTATCAACAAGACTGCAGTACTAAGTAATCAACTTGGTGACATACTCAAGGGAATGCTTACTCTAAATCAGAGGGTAGATTCTATCTTGACAATATATGTTCACAACCCTATGAACATGACATACCCAAGATACCCAGGTGTTGATCTTTTATAGACCTCATTGATTGGTAAGTCAAAGCAGTCATATCCACAATCTGTGTTCATAATCGTTTCAAGATTGAGAACACGTACCTTATACAAGTTATGAGTTCCTATTGACTATTTGACAGCATTAAGTGTCAATCGGAGAACTCAGGTCCGTCAATGCACTATAAGCACTAGCACATTAACTAAGAGTTATACTCTAGTGATTGAGATACATCACTCCATCCAATGGTAGTCAATCATGCTACAGTGTATACCTGATGAGATATCCAGTCTCATCATTCACTGTGATAAGTTCTAAGTATCAAAGGATAGTAATTCGTACCTCACTTATATGTATCTCATACACACACGAGTTACTTACTATGATACTTAAGGATTAACAATCATCTCATGAAATGAACATACACAATGAAATGTAAAGCTGATATCCATATATTAAAATGTCAATGTCTCATACATAAAGCAATGGTTTGAGGGCACAAACCCAACATCCAGTCGATGGAAGAAGCTGGAGATGAGTTCAAGGTTAAGTTTGCTTTACTTGCCTTGGGATGCATCCTTTGCCCCAGTATGAAGCCGGGCATTAATCAATACTTCCTACATGCATTGGTGGATGTATCTACTCTTGAAAACATGAATTGGGCAAAACAGGTTCTGGACTACCTTGTCAAGGGCATCAACAATGACAAGGCAAACAACCAATCTGGAGTTAGTGGTTGCTTGCTCTTTTTGATGGTAAAGATCTTCTTTTCATGTATGATTATAATTGCTTGGCATTTCTATAAATTTCTATTAATTTAACCCAAATCCAACCACTAACTTATATAAATTTTTTAATATTTGTAGTTGTTCTACTTGGAAAATTTTATACCTGTTGGGCTGCCCATATCATCTACAACAACAACCGCCTCTTCGAGTGCAACGATAGGGGACTGGGGGAATGAACAAGTAAATGCTCGACTTAGATTTCTAAGAAAGAAGGGATTGTTCACCAACCAAAATGTATGTTAGTGTAACATGGTTGAACTATTTTTTCGACTTGAACCCATTTTTGAAAATTATTTTCTTTTTCATTACAAATTGTGTTGGTCACGAGCAGCGAGAAAGTACCTGATATGGGTAGCAAGAAAGAACCTGATATGGGCAGCAAGAAAGAACCACCAAAGGAAACCCTGGCCCTTGCAAGAGGTCAAGCAAATGGAGAAGCAACTCGGCTAGAGAACATTGAGTTTGCAGTTGAGGAGATGGAAAAAGAAATTACAAAGTTGAAAGATGTGGTGCTTTCATTGAAAGCTGATGTTGTTGGTAGTGTAAAGCTATTGGAAAATTTTATGTCGAGTGGAGGACAACAACAACAACATGAAAAAGTTGGGTCACCTGCATTTCAATATGAAGAACAACAAAGAGACCAATCACCTTCATCTCATAATGAACAATTCTATTCTCCAGTCTCCCCAATTGCTAAGAAAAGCAAGTACACCCCGCATGACACTTTTAGAAATCTGGCCAAAGTTGCAACAAAGAGGCATGAAATTGACCTTGATTCATTGAGGCTAGCAGAGAAGGTGACTAAAGCTCCTACTCCTCCTGTAGATGAGTTGTCAAGCATTCCCCCAGTTGCTAATAAGCGCAAGCACCCCCCACCCAAGGGTTTAGAAAACATCAATGAACTTCGATGATCCCCCCTAGAAAAAAGCCATGCGCAAAATAGAGGGTGAACATTCAGTAACCTCGAAGGCCCTCCTCCCTCGCACTCGTGTACAGGACAAGCGTTTACCTAGAAGATATAAATGCTCTCTATACACTACCGGTACGTCAAAGCCAAGGAAGAGGGGAGTGCCGATGGCTGTTTTTGAGGGGCAGGTTAATAAGAAGGTCAGTCACCTTTATGCCAATATAAGGAACTATTTTATGTTTCCTTGAAGGTATTTGAAAAACATAGAGAAACCAAATACATTGTTGTAAGAAGAATACACATGCGAGAAAAATTACCTGACGCATGAACTAATAAAATCTTGGATTAAATATTTAATAATTTTGCATTTATTCAGGTTGAGGAACCATTGTCCAATCCCCCAACTATTGAGCTTACGCTTCCAACAATCACGCAAGAAGAGAGGAACATTGTTGACTACAATCTCAACAAAAGTCAGCCTCTAAAGTATGTCATAAATGACCATTCTAACCAATACACATTATATTTTTATTTCACTAATTTGTTCTTTAAAAAAATACAGGGATATCATTGTAAGATATGAGTTAAAGCAGGGGGACTGTGAGACGCTATTGTGGCTACGGGAAGGAGAGTGGGTCACTGACCTTGTAAGGATTCAAGAAAATTCATTAACATTTTGTAATACCCTTCCAATGCCCTATAGTTATCATTTCACCGAATAAGAATATTAACATGCTATGAATTGTGTAGATAATCAACCTTGTGGTTGTGAGGCTAACATATGAAGAGAGGTGTCGGCATGATGATGGGAAATGCACAAGATGGTATTTGCCGACATACTTTTCGGTAAGTCAATTGAAACTTTGAAACTAATTAAACTTTTCGGTAAGACAATTGAAACTTTGACACTAATTAAACTTTGAAATGTTTCCTTTACATACACAAATTACTGCTCGCACCGCGCCCTCTTGTAGTGAAATGGCAAGGAATTACTTTGGAACTGGTCGTTATACTACCGCATTCAGTAGTGTTGAGAAAGTATGGTCTTAATCTTGTTATGAGAATTATTTGCTTATCATTGGTAGCATTGTTGTTAAATGATATTGCTTGTAATGTAGATCTTTATACCCGTGAATGACAACAATGACCATTGGTTTCTATGTGTCATTGACTTGCCCTTACAAAAGATCTTTATTTTAGACTCATTGCCTGATAAGCAAAAACTCAGAGCTCGTGACCAGCTGGTTGTAAGGATTGTAAGCTTTGTGGATATAATATTGATCCAATACTATGGGAATGAATGTAGTAGCTCAATAAGCTTATTTGAACACCAGAGGTTAGGCTGGATCCCTAAACAAAAGAATGGCTATGACTGTGGGGTATTTCTGATAATGTACATACAACTCCTCAACCTCAACCTGGGAACGAAGTTCACGGTAATTATTCATCCTAAAAACTTTGTGATAATGGTAGTGCAACTTAATTAACATATTAATTCACTACATTAATTATATTAACTTTGTAGTTTGGATCTCAAGAAGCCCGACAAAGGATTCTTGTGGATCTAGTGACAAGTAAATACAACACAGTTAAGGAAGAGGTACTATAGAAAGTTGCAACCTACACATCCCAGCAGCAAGGATCGAGGTAACAAAGGACTCACTTGTCTTCTTTCCTCAAAATTTGTTTTCATCGAACTCATATCCCCATGTGTAATTCTTGTTGGTCTACAAGGGTACAAGACATGGTTTATAATTATAATTTATAGACCTGACATCTTAATCCAAAAGCACAACATACCATAATAGTATATTTACCATGTTACCCATTGTAAATATATTGAAATTAAGGACCCATTATTATATAGTTTTAAGGTAAATTCCAAATAATATGAACAAATGGTAATGCCTACCTCATCGATATTGTTTAAGTCGACTCTTGTAGTTGCTCTGCCATTGAACTCAAAATCCCATGCGTAATTCATGTTGTGCTAATAGGGTAAAAGACATGGTTTATGATTACTAAACTAAGTGGACAGCATACAATTTAGAGGCCTGACAACTTCAACCAGAAGCATAATTTCGGTAACAATTAAATGCAGCTATTTTACTACGGTGTTGTATATGAGCAAACAATATCAGCTAGGGGGGATTCCTACCTCATCGATATTGTTTAAGTTGACTCTTGTAGTCGATAGATTGTTCGTTGTAGTTGCTCCACCATTGAACTCAAAATCCCATGTGTAATTTATGTTGTGCTGATAGGATACAAGACATGGTTGTTTAAGAGTAAACTAAGACTGCAGTGTACAATTCCAAATAATATGAGCAATCGATAATGCCTACCTCATCAATATTGTTTAAGTCAATTCTTGTACTCGATGGAGTGTTCAATGTAGTTGCTCCGTCATCGAATTCGCTATAGCTCATATTTGGTGTGCGGATATCCTTTTTATATGGAGTATGCATCCCAAATTCAGGAGTTGTAGTTTGTTTTTTATTTGGACTACAAAATAAGCTCTTTCTTTGGCTAGCAGTAACCCATCCACCACCTTCAACTTCAGCATCATCTTGTTCAGTGGACCAGTTAGGTTGATTTTTTGGGGACGTTGTTCTTGTGTGTCCAACGCATCTGTAAATATCAATGTTAATTTATATACCAAATAGAAGATGTAAATGCTAATCTATTGATTGTTTCATTTTACTACTTATAAATTGTAATGTTGTTTTTTTGGTTTTTTTTTTTTTTGTGTTGCAGGTATTCATTTATTTTGGAATGGGTCATCAGTGAAAGAATTGGTTGTGGTTGTAAGGGTTGAATGAAATTAGGATCTTGGGTAGTTATACCCTTTTTTGTTCGAGTGATAAGAAATTGTTTTCCCTTCTTGTTTCTGTTATAAGAAACACATGTAAATTTTTGGTAAATATAAGTTGTTGGATACTTCTATTTAGTATGGGGGAATACACCTACTTAGATTTTTTGTACCCTTTCTGTTTCTGTGATAAGATGTTTTATACCCTTTTTGTTTCCGTGATAAGACATTTTGTACCCTTTTTATTTCTGTGATATGATTTTTTGTACCCTTTTTTGTTTTTTGTGTTGCAGGTATTCATTTATTTTGGAATGGGTCATCAGTGAATGAATTGGTTGTGGTTGTAAGGGTTGAATGAAATTAGGATCTTGGGTAGTTAAACCCTTTTTTGTTCGAGTGATAAGAAACTGTGTTTCCTTTTTGTTTTTGTTATAAGAAATATATGTAAATTTTTGGTAAATATAAGTTGTTGGATACTTCTATTTAGTCTGGGGGAATACATCTATTTAGATTTTTTTGTACCCTTTCTGTTTCTATGATAATATGTTTTATACCCTTTTTGTTTCCGTGATAAGATGTTTTGTATCCTTTTTGTTTCTGTGATATGATTTTTTGTACCCTTTTTGTTTTTGTTTCTGTGATAAGAAATATTGTGCCTTTGATGTACATGTAAATTTTAGGTAAATAGAAGTTGTGTATAATTTATTACCTGCAATAACCACAACGCTTTAAATTTTGTTTGTTGCTACTTGCCCCTTTACTTCCCTTTGTTTCAATTGGCGCTGGGTCTTTTACACCAAAACCGATAGTAAACTTTGCGGTCCCATTCTTCTTATTCCATAGGTCCTTTAAACGACATATTATGTCTGTGACTGTATCATTTGCATCGGTCCATCCTTCCTCCGTTAAGATAGCATAGTGTAACACCCGTACCCGAAGAATGGGTTAATTATTATGTTAATATGCATTAATTAGTATAATTAGTGTATAAACGGATTAAGGGGAGGCTTGGACTCGCCCATGTAAAAAGTGTTCAGAGAGGGACACTAGTTGGAAAAGTCCCTAGTGAGGTGGGACAGGTATAGAAATGAAACCCAGCGAAGGGTAAATTGGTAATTTGCATTTTAAATGATTAAATGCATTTTATGTGGCTACATGAATATTTGCTTATGTGCTTTTATATTACATGTTGATTTATGTGTAGTATTTGGTGTTATAAGGGTATAAATTAAACATATTTAAAATTTGTAAGTGCGATAGCAATTTCACAAAAATATGTGGGACCCACGTTGGGACCCATGCGGGACTTAGATAAACACTCATTAAATAATTAGGTAGTTAATGGAATGTGTGGGGGATTTCATAATAAGAACTTAGAAAGTTCTGGGGGTGTAATTGGAAGAAAAACCAAAACTTGATGACAACTCAATGCATGAGTTGCTATGTGTCATAGGGAGGAGCTTTGTCTCCAAAAATCCACAGAAATTAAAACAAAAATAGAGACAGAGCTCACCGGGAGAGAAGACGGAATCGTCACCGACGTCGAAATCTCGCCGTTCCGTCGCCGCCGTTTGTCGAATTTACGATCCGAGACCACTTTCGGACTCTTGGAGGTGAGACGAACATTTCTATACCCTTAATTTATGTTTAATTCGCTGGATTTTGGTAGTTCATACTTAACGGTGAGACGTCGTCTACCGAATTCTTGTAGGATTCATTGTGGTGTAGGAATTGAGCTTCAATTTGGGGAAATTCTGCATAATTTGGCTTAATTTGGGTAAAATCTGTGAATAAGGTGAGTTTTCTAGCCTAAAAATGATTGTGGTTTAAGATGTTCAATATTCCATAATTATATTGGGTTGTTGAAATTATGCTTTGAAGATATGAAATTCTTGAATTTATGGTTTCATGTCAATTAGTATGAAAAGTTGCTATGAATATGTGCCTACATGCTTATATGTCTATATGGTATTCAATGAGCCCGGGACAATGATTCATTAGTTGGGAGAAATAAGGGTGGTGAAGAGGAAGAATCCGAGAAAGACGGAAGTCCAAGGAATAGAAGTGGCCACGGGACCAAGGGAGGTCTTCGGGTCTGAATGAATCATTGAACCGGTGACTCGGCGATTACAAATGTGATTTATATGTTGATTGGTGCATTGCACATGTTAAACATTCAGTCATGTTTAGAATGCTCACTAAGCAAATTGCTTAAGAAAACCATTTTCCTATTTCTGTTGTGGTACATAACAACCACCGCAGGTACGGAGCAATACCCGGAGAGGAAGTGACGTGCTCGGGAAGAGGGGAAAAAGGTTTTGGAACTTGTAGATATATGTTAAGCCTATATTACAGTGTAACTAGTGGTTTGAGGTCCTTGATTTGAGGCTTGAAGTCTTGACTTGTGGATGGGAGAGATGGGAGAGATTTGAGCCTCATGCTTGAGAACTTCTTTTGAACTTGTAAAATGGTGTAATTATGGTTTCTTTTATGTTGATGTTCATATTTGGGTTGTGGAAAAAAAGTTAGGATCCTAAACCTTGTATTTTGGTAGTTAAAAGTGAATTTGGGAACTAATGTGTAATATCTTTTGGTTTGCTCAAGTGTGGCGCAGGTAATGGGTTTAACCATCTTGACAAGTTCGGATGTGTCGCTAGTGTCTTAAACATGTTTCCGTAGTGTTTATAATGCTAGTTACAACCTTGAGTTGATTCCCAACAAGTTTCATGAATTTTGAATGAGAATTGATTTTCAAAGTGGAAAAGTTTGTTTTGGATCAAAGAAAATGAGTTTATGATTGACTTGATCAAATTGTGAATGTGTTTGTGTGATCCAAGCTTGACTTAAGTTTAAAAGTGTTTAGAAATGTGTTGGAATTGATTTCCCAAAGTTTCATAATGTTTCCATGTGGTTTGGTTGTGTTTTGGAAGTTAAAACTTGTTTTGACAGCAAAAAAAAATTAGCAACAGATTTGTGAAGGGATCGATCCGCGATTTATGAAGGGATCGATCCGCCCTTTTAAGGGAACATTCTGCGAGAGACTCATATAAATGGATCGATCCGCGATTTATGAAGGGATCGATCCGCCTTGTAATTTTCACAGCATGTCCGCTTTTACGGAAACATGCATAACTTTTTCTAGAGAACTCGGATTTGCGCGCTGTTTGTTGCGTTAGAACCAGGACTCAAAAATCTAACTTTTGGTATAAAAATTTTAAATACTTTCTTAATGACCATTTTGCCCTTGGGGGCTATTTTGTCACAATAGAGTTCTTTAAAGTGGTTTATTCACATTTTCTTTCTAATTAGTGTGTGTTTTGGATGTGGTTACTCTTGTTACACGTGTCCTAATCCATCGGGGGTGGATTGGGGTGTGACACATAGTGTCCCATGTCTTCGCGCCTCGATTTGAACAAATTGAGAGGTGCAATTTGACTTTGAGTGTGCTGAAAATTATTGCCTTTCAGAGATGTGCAGTTTGCCGTTTCCGCCCATTCCAGGCCACTTTTCAACCATCTTGGTGTGATACAACTAAGAGGGATTTCCTGTATGTATTCATTTTTCACAACACATATCATATGGCAACAAGGTATTCCAACAGACTCAAGCCGCATGCAAGAATACTTAATTGTCCCGTCATGGTGATTGGAAATAACATTCCATCGCGAAGTGAGCTGTGGATATTTGGACAGGTAAAAATTAACGTACGTCGACCCATTCACCCTTTCCGCGACAAAGTACTTAGTCTCACGGTTAATTTCACCACGAAACATGATAAAAATCGATCTAGTGAATACGTTGGCAGCATGCGTCTCAATGGGCCTCAAGTTTGTGGACATTACTGGATATGTTTGTTCCGTATCATTGTGCGCCTTAGCTTCATTGTGACGAAGACGTCTAAGTGCTCTATCGAAATTTTTAAGAAACTCGTAAAGCCGCATTCGGATTTTAAGATAGCCTTTTAAAAATGAATTAATCCCTTCACACCTTTGCGTGCTCTTCATACCGGCAAAGAATTGGCCCCTCAAGTATGCCTCAGCCCAAATCGAACACTTTTCGTACATCTCTTTCATCCATTTGTTATGGTGTAGCCCATACTTGTCAACTAACTCTTGCCATGATGCTTCAAACTCTTCGACCGTGCAATTTCTCTTCATGCATTTGTCAAAATCATTACCAAACCCTGCAACACGAATGTTTGTAATGGCATTCCGTTGTATGTGCCATTGGAACAACCGATGTGATGAGTTAGGAAGAATGCTAACAGTTGCTTGCCGCATCGCCTTATCTCCATCAGTTAGTACGGAAGTTGGAACCTTACCCTTCATTGCTTCAAGTAAGGTCTCTAAAACCCAAATGTAGGTATCTACGGTTTCATCAACCAATAATGCGCAACCAAAAATTGTAGTTTGAAAATGATTATTGACGCCTACAAGTATGACAAATGGTTTTCTGTAGGCATTTGTTTGGTAAGTTGTATCAAATGCTATGACATCTCCAAATTTTTGATAGTCGATACGGGATCTTGCATCTGTCCAAAACAACCTGGACAATCGATGTTCCTCATCCACCTCAAACTTGTAATAAAATTGTTCATCGGTCTCACCTTTAGAACACAAATATGCCAGTGCTCCCTCGGCATCAGCATCTACAAGCTCCGATGTACGTTCAACATCAGCGTAATTGTACAAGTCCTTTTGAATGAACCCAACCTTCTCATATGAACCCACTTGATTTACCATGTAGTCCATAATCTTACTAGGTCTAATACTGACACTGTACATTGAACTAATTTGAGCTTAATCTGAAATTTTGATTTGCCGGTGTGACCAAAGGAAAGGCACACATTGAGGAGGACATAACGGATGGCTATAATCTTTAACAAAATTTGTCACAACATAATATTATTTAGTTCTATCCAATCGGATTCGGAGGCATGCACCACATTTAACTCTAGTAAGGGCCTTAGGCTCCCTCGACCTATCTTCACAATCTAAATATTTTTGGCATATCTCCCTTTCTTTAGAACACACCCAACGTCTCGATACGACTATTTGGTCCCTTCCATATTTTAATTCATCCTTTCGTACACTAAAACCCACCACCTACGCATAACTATTGTAAAATTTGGCACCTTCACCCTCGGATTTGAATGTCATGCAAAGGACTTCATCTTCCAGTCATTTCATACAGTGCTTGGTCTGAACCACATTCGAAGGTTTGTTGGACAACATTACTATGTACAGCTTCTGGGTCATTAATGTCAACCCCTGTGTGAACATTTATATGTGTATTCCAATCTGATTTCATCATCCAAATCTGTGCATACCGACTTTCCCTTGGATCTCCGCATACCATCCATTGGAATTTACGCTGATAGAAAACAAACAAAAATTAATAAATGACAAGTATGCATGTAATATGGACTATGTTTAATGAAATTCCATTATTAAGAAATTATGTTCCCTTATTGTTCCATCATTAATAAAATATGTTCCCTTGTTGTTCCATGATTAAGAAATTATGTACCATTGTTGTTCCATGATTAAGAAATTATGTACCCTTATTGTTCCAGTGATAATAAATTTTGTACCATTCTTGTTCCATGCTTAAGAAATTATGTACCTTTGTTGTTCCATGATTAAGAAATATCGTACCCTTTTTGTTCCATGATTAAGTCGAAAACCTACTGTAGCTTTCATTAAAGTGACAAGGCTCCGATTTTTCAGTGATGTGATTAAACTTTCTGAGTGAGTTATTGATGTCGACAATTCACTATATCCTATTCATAGTACTGTCCCTCCTACGAAACCCTCATTCATAGTGTATTCATTTTCAAGTTAAAATTCATTGACAGTGCACAATTCCTACTCTATAAAAAGCAAGAGGGGTTGCAAGTAACATACTGTGTACTCAAATCTACTAAGGATGAGAAGAGGTAGAGGTGGAGGGAGAAGTGGAGGAAGGGGAAGAAGAGCTAGTAATGCTCCTTCAATTAGTAATGTATGGCATATATATTGCTCTTACACAGATCCTAAAGGTCAAACTTGGTATGGCAAAAGACGTTCTTTTGTCAACACCCCAATTCCTGATAATTTCTCTTTCTCAAATGTTGGCCACATAATCATTGGTAACGCTCACGCTCAACTACCAAACAATGCAGTTCTTATTAGAGATGATCTACGATGGACAAAATTGTTTAGCATAAGGTGTGAGTGCGAAGTATATTGTCGTTGGCACAGGTTACCAGTATCGATTTCTCGCGCTCCTGATTTCATGCAAAATCCAAATAGGGATGACGATCGGGTCATACATTTGCTGAAGCAAGAGATTCGACAGATGAAACGAAGATTGATGCGTTTTCATACAATCGAAGATGTAAAAAAGTATTATGACGCCCCAGTCTTTGCTATGCAAGATATTGAAGATGATCCATCTTATGTTGATGTATATCCTAATCTACCAAATTATACTAAAGATGATGTTGATGGGGATTTTCAACGTTTTCTTCCTGGGTGTCTAATCAGAGATGATGGATAACATTTCTGTTGTTATGAATACTATGGTGATTTATCTGGTTTGGACCTCCTTTCTGATTAGTTCCGTCATGGTATGCTTTGTTTAGCTTTAAATATGTTTTTTCAAGACAAGGTTGTGTAATGAACAACTATTTAAGTATGCGAGTATGATATTCTGTACCCTTGTAGTTCCATGATTTATAAATTATGTACCGTTGTTGTTCCATGGCTAAGATATTTTGTACCCTTGTTGTTCTATGATTAAGAAATTTTGTACCCTTATTGTTTCATGATTAATATATTATGTACCCTTATTGTTCTATGATAAAGATATTTTGTACCCGTATTGTTCCATAATTAAGATATATTATACTCATATTGTTCCATAATTAAGAAATATTGTACCCTTATTGTTCCATGTATACTATTCACTATAAATGTAAAAACACTCGTATTACTACAAATGTTTGTACGAGTGGGGTATCACATCTATATTAACTAAAACCCATTTTCTTCACTAACAAAGAATGCATAAATAAAAATACACAATGGGGTATCACATTTATTTCCACTCAAATGTTTTAGAATACATCCAAAAATGTTTGAATAAAGGAACAAGAGATTCACTAAAATCCTTTTGTTTTTATTTATAAATTTCACTAATCTTTTACAAATGTTTTTAAGATAATGCATAAAAACATTTCATTAATATTTTTTTTATTTCACTAATAGATTAAGAATACTCATATTCCCAAAAATGTTTGGGTTTGAGAGTGCATAAAAAATAATAAAATTACACAATGTTTTTAACATTTTAACACATTTTACAATAAAAATAAATTAATATAAAAATTGCAATCAAGTAAAAATGTTACTTACAACACACTTTTATCTTCTCTTGTACAGAGTTTCTTCCTCCAACAATGGCTACCCTTGGATTGGTTTAGAAAAGCAAAAAAAAATGTTGAAGTGGTAAAAAATGAAATATCACAATCTGAAGGAGAATTCATCCCTAGGATTTTAGTGGTTGGTGGGAAATTACTAAGAGTTAATGCAACCTCCTCTTAAACACAACCTCCCAACCTTAAATTCTATACTTTTTCTGGTACAGAACAACTCTTGTTACTCTAGGTACAACCTTAAACAATGTTAAATTCTACACTACATATAGAGGAACAATTGTTATTACAGAGGAACAACTGTTACGGTATGTCTCAGGAATAAGTTTTATTACAGTATAGTAAACAACCGGAAGCACCAGTCAATTGGGGCATTAAATGAGCATTTAATAGATTTAATACACAATTGTCAATAAAGTGACCAATGTGTTGTCAATCATCCAATGCCCAAGTACAAACATCCAATGGTCAACAATCCCCTCCGCACCATAACCTTTCATGCGGCCAAACCACCCTTCCGTATCACAGCTCTTCCCTTTAAAGTAATAATTTTGCTATGTTAAGTGTTAAATAGGAAAAAGGCTTAATTACAAAATAAACTCCTGAAGTTTGGTTTTGTCTTATTTTTATCTCTATAATTTTAAATGTATTGATTTGGTCCTTGAAGTTTTAAATATAAACAATGTGGTCCAGATGTGGTTTTTTTGTGGGAAAAAATGACTCAAGTCACTCACATGTTATGCCTGGTCACACTTTTCAATGAAAAAAAATGAAGCATCACCAATTTTCCCGTCTGCTTTTTAGTGTACCGTGTGTAATACATGGGTGATTTTTGTCAATTTTTTCACAGAATGAGACATTTGGACGATATTGCTTCTAATTTAAAAAAATTCAGTAACCAAATTGATGTAATTGAAATTACAATGAGACAAGGACCAAACTTCAATGGTAATTTTTGTTATTTAGCCTAGAAAAAAATTATATGGTCAAATAGGAAGAAGTCAATAAAAAGTTTGTACTTAATGTTTGCACCCACTGGACCGAACTCCTGGATCCGCCCCTGCTGAGAGTTTCAAAATTTAAGAAAGTAATGAAAAGTAAGCAACAATTTCGAATCATTTGATGATGACACACATCAAGGTTGTCAGCAAAACCTTTTCCTCCTATATTATATAGATTTGCTGTGTTATATTATCCGGAAGCAAGTAGCTGCGTTACTTGTGAACAAGGTAAACAGTTTGGAATGTACCATTTTCGAGTAGTTGTCTTGAAGTCTCTCTACAAATTTGTGGCAAACAACTACATAAAAAGGAGTTCAAATATTGGTGTTTTTGGTTGATGGGGGCCTCCGGCCCCTTTTATCTTTTTCACTGAAAAATCTGTGAAAGGATAAGCAAACTAATGCTTGGTGTGGAGTTATTAGATTTGTTATTAATGGCTATTCCGGAAAATTCAGCAAAACAGCACAATTTAAGAACTGAAGTAGAAGAAAAAACAAACCAATTGGTATCATCATAGAAGAAGCACCAAAAGTGAACAAATCAAAACTATTGAAAACGTACCTTTCGGTCCAAAATACACAAAGCATGTTTTGGTTAATAGTCTTGTAGACACTCACTCTTTTACAATGCAAAAATCCAACATTTCAAACATCTGCCAAAACCATGTAAAGATTTATAAAGCTATTATTAAAAAAGCATTTGATGAAACTCAGAACTATTCAAAAAACTTGAGTCCTACCCTAACCTTTTGGTTGCGAAATGGGAGTGGGGAATAAAAATGAGGGAAGATAAGATGGGTGTAATGAAAACCTTGAAAGAGGCAAAACAACTTCATATGGGGGAGAGAAATTGAGGTGAATATAGATATTATTAGTAGGGCAATTCACTTTGTTACTTTTTTTTTTTTTTGAGAGATACACTTTGTTACTTTTAAGTTGGCTGATTTTGAGATTAATGGATGAGTAATGTTGTGCTTCCCAAATGCTTTGTCAATTGTACCATACGCACACTTTGTTACTTTTAAGTTGGCTGATTTTGAGATTAATGGATGAGTAATGCTATGCTTCCCAAATGCTTTGTCAATTGTACCATACGCAATGGTATGTGGTACCACCGATCACTACCACAACCATATGTAATTGGCTTGTGTAGAAAGTAAGGTTCATCCTTTTTCAAATCCATCATCAATTATTAGAATAACGACCATTTTTAGAATTCCAACCATTTAAACGCCTATTTGATTGTTTTGAAAATTTTCAACTTTTCATAGTTTATATTATATGAAGTGAACTTGAAAATTGTTTGCTATATTGACTTTTCAAACAATACTCATTAATTCGGACACCTCAAATTGGACCCAACAAACTTAAATTGGGATGATGGAGAGACGCAACGCAAGACCTATATAAAGGGCTGAAAGAAGATGATATCACGAACAACCTTTATGGACCCAAGATGTGTAACCACCACCGACCATGTGCACCAAGAGTAGCATTCTGATACTCTAGTAGTTCCAAATATGGCATTGGTAAGAAAAATTTATACAACATAACATAAACTATTGGAGACCATCTTAAGATAGCTAGATGTGTGTGTGTATGCGCGAGCGAGAAAGAGACAGCATCAAATGTTTGTATACTTCAGAAGCCTTTCGAACAAGTTATTACTGGATTGTGAGAATCATAATCAAATCTCTAATCAAAATCACAAAGAACAGTGCCCTCGAAAAATCATTAGCAAATGGTTGTCTGTTGGTGTTCACAAGGACAGACAACCATCAAAACAGAACAAATAACCCCACAAAAACCTTTAAAAGGTCACAAATTCACTGATCTTCTTCCAAATCCTGTGGAAAGCGAAAGTGCTTTCCTTTCGGAGTTGGCAATCCCTTCAAGCACAAAACACCCAACAAAGACGATGAAGATGAAACTTCACTCTCTCCATCACACTCTTCTTCTTCTTCTTCTCCTTCAAGCTCACCGTCACTGTCGTACACAAACCTCACATGCTTACCTACAAATTTCACCATTTTTCTCTCTCCTCCATTGACACTTATCTTGCTCATTCCTTCACAAAGCTCATCAACCAGCCCCCCATCACCCAACAAAGACGATGAAGATGAAACTTCACTCTCTCCATCACACTCTTCTTCTTCTTCTTGTCCTTCAAGCTCACCGTCACTGTCGTACACAAACCTCATATGCTTACCTGCAAATTTCACCATTTTTCGCTCTCCTCCATTGACACTTATCTTGCTCATTCCTTCACAAAGCTCATCAACCAGCCCCCCATCACCTTCTTCTACTTTCACGAAATCATCGTAGTCTTCTCCAACTTCTTCAATTATGTCTTCTTCTTCTTCTTCTTCATCTCTACTACTTGCATTGACCTGAATGGACCAAACCGAATCATCATCATCATCTTCTGTTCTAGACTTCTCTGTATTAGTTCCAATCTCTAATCCTTTGAATGTTAGCACAGAGCAGCAATCAGACAATTCAGAACCCTCTGATTTATCAGAAAAGTCCAGTAATAAAGATCTAGTTATAAAACTCTTCTCATACTCAAGACCCTCTTGCTTGTATCCATCTAACATATCTGCAACCATCTATCATATATAATAATACACATGAACAACAAAAATCAGTACACATAGCAAAAACCCAACTCAAAATTTTCGAATTTTCTGAAGTCTATAAATTGGATATGTCTTAAAAATTTTGTAATAACACTTGACTAACGCAGATGACAAGTTGGCCGAAAAACTCAGAAAAATCAGTGTATATAGCAAAATCTAACTCGATAATTCCATTCTGAAGTCCTCAATTTGATAAATCAGAAAAATTTACAGTTTCACATACGACAAATTGATATAATCTAAGAAAAAATCAGTTTATATATCAAAAACTAAACTCAGTATCTAATAATTTCAGAAGGTTTCTTTCGGAAGTTTTCAATTTGAAGAAATGAAACTTGCATGAACAAATATACCAATTGATGAAACCTGATAAAAATCAGTGTACATAGTAAACCCAATTCAACATTTGAAATATCTTAGTCTTCAAATTGAAGTAAGATTGCAACTTTACACAGTTACAGAGATGGAAATTTGTTAAAAACCTGAGAAATCTCAATCTGTTCTTGAACCGGAGAAGGTGTAGCCAAAGCCAAACAACTGTTCTTGAAGCTCTCTTCATTGCCAGCAGCGAGGTTCAGTACATGGGGTGTGTTTGCCGGAGTTGGGGCCAGAAGCCCAATCGGAGAATTCACAAGGTGAAGAAAAGGCTGATGATTTTCGAAAGAGAGTTTCGAAAGCTCGGCCTCTTCTTCAACCTTTTGAAGGAGAGTCTTGACTTGACCTCTCAACAAGGCCTCCCCAGAACCAGGAGTGGTCTGTTTGGCTTGACAGTTAATTCTTTTCTTGGAAATTGTTGATGATGATGATGATGATGGTGTTTTCAAGCTTCCCATTGCAAGCCCCACAATGGGTGAATCGTTTGTTATATCTATCAGAGCAGACCGATCTTGTTGATTTACATTTCTTTGTCTTGATTTTGAAACACCCTTTTCAGATTCTTCTATTTTCCCTGAAAATTTTTTATCATACATATTCAGTTATACATCAACAAGATTGTTACATGTTCTGATGTATACATATATATATATATATAAATTTTGTAGCAAGAAAGGTAATACTTTCACTTACTTGACATGGGTAAGTTGCTGTTGCTGTTGCTGTTCGCGGAAGCCATTGTTTGTGATCTTGTGACCCTTCTTACCGACGATGGGGTTTCCATTGGAGAGAGAGAGAGAAGAGCAGAGCAGAGCAGCAGAGAAATTGAATCGCAGGGAGACAAAATATGATGATGTTCAGGCACAGATTTGAAAGATTTTTTTATAAAGGGAATTGCAATTAGGGTTTGAAATGAAATATGACCGTTAAAACACACTCTCTAAAACTAGCCGTTGTAATTGTGTTGGAGTGAAAACTGGCTTTGGTTGGCCCAATTAGCTGGCACACAAACTAGGTTGCAGAAATTCAGAAAAATAAATAAATAAATAAATTTGTCTTCAGCTGTAAAATACAGAAAGTAGAATACTTGCACTTATAATCTGAGAAATTACGTTTTTATGCTGTAACATATGACACATGGTAATTCGGGTCAATAGGTACTGTCAAGTTACTAAATGTAATGATCAGTGGGCCTAGCCCAGTTGGTCTTACTCCATCTCTCCCAAGTGAGAGGTGGGGGGTTCGATTTCCCTCGTGGGGAATCGGGGGTGTTGTTTATCCCTCAGCCGTCTATGTGAGGAAGTCCCTTTGAAGTGGGCCCGTGGCCTCCCCTGGCTGTTTGCAGTATAACTGCAAGTGTGTGTGTGTGACGCCTGCGGGTGCTTTGACCACTAGCAAAAAAAAAAAAACAAAAATAATTTTTGTCGTCTTTTATCTTTTTGTTTTTTTGTTTTTGGTTGCTGAGAAAGGAACTGAAATGCATCAATTATCAATTAGGAGGTTTAAAAGAGTGATTGTCAATTCCCTGATGGTTGCATTCCATAAGGACACCGGGAGAGATGTCACCAACAAGAATTGGTCCATCAATATTACAAAAGGCAATCTATTGGGCGTTATTATGAACAACAAGATTAGCGACTCTAGAAATCTTAGATAAATTTCCGAAGGAAAATGATTCTTTCAGCATTCTCCTGCCTTCTAGAGTAGCCGTTTGGAATGCCCAGTCGGAAGTTTCATCTCAATTCGAGAGATGGGTGCACACAAGGAGCGAGTCACTCTAAAAATTAATGTTGTCGAGCTTTAGACTGGCCCTTTTTTTTTTTTTTTTGGTAAAAAGACGGTGGTTTCAGAGATTGCATTTTTAGCTACGCAAACTTCAACACATGAAGGCTTCGTTCTCCTCTCTCTCCATGACCTGACTTGCTTGATGGTACCGAACTCGTCTTTGACAACCATGGCGAGAAAGGGCGCTTACATATTGCCATGTCAACTCATCTTTATCTATCATTAGACTCTACTTAGTCACATGGCAAAGTCCTATTGTCCAAGACTATAACATGACAGTAGACGGGATCTCAAAAAGTAGTTGAAGAGCTACTTCACAAATATTGCAATCTAAACACATTCAATCCAGTAAAAGACAAATTTTCATTTGCCTATTTGTGACAAACGTTTCATATTGCGCCAAATAGACTCCATGTTATGTAAGAGCATCTCTAATACAAAATGTCATTTTTCCACATTAAACCTATATTTTGGCGTTGTTATAGTGCCCAAATACTATATTTTGGCATTTCTGCTCTAATGCTACATTCCAAAAAAAAATTTGGCACAATATTATTATTGTACTTTAAGTAGTGTGTCTTGTATACTTTTTATTGGAATTAGTACAAAAGTTAAATTATTGTATGAATTCAAAAGAAAATCTCTCCAATATACCTTCTATCATTCCTCTCAAATAATAGCAATACTATTCTTGCTTTTAAATCTGAGAAAAAGAATAACATTGCTATTTTTTTAGAAGGATGTGAGTGCATAGGGATATGAGTGCATTGTAAGGTTCTTTTGAACACTCATGCTATAATTTACAACACGAGATATAAAAGGTCCCTTGGAGATGCTCTAAGGTATCAAAGCCTTGTTTTTTTTTTTTACTAAACCCAAAAAAAAAAAAAAAAAAAAAAAAAAAAATGAGTGATAACAAAAGTGACAGAAGAAAGTAGTATTAATCGGGTGAGGAACTTTACTTTTAAGAGAGAAAAAAGCTAATAACAGTAATTAAATCCGAGTATTAATTATTTTAATTTTGTGAGGACCAAAGCAGAAAATATATATTGTTTTATATCATACTATCTTTCCAAAGAATGATCACCCTCCATATTAAAGTGAGATGTAAGTGGTGTTGTAAACTAATGGTGAAAAGAACAAATTTGAAGAAGAATGCAAGACTGATTTATAAGAAAAGAAAACAGAAACAATTTAAAAACAAAATCGTTAGGCAGGACACTTCCAGGAAGCTTTCTTTAAGATAGTAATTTCCTCACTATGGTGCAAATGGACTCTTGGAAATCTATCTCAAGGATACAAAGCCTAACTTAAAACTGTCTAAATTGCACTGTTTAGCAGTCTTGGAACCACCGAATTTCACCCGACATAAAACCAGAAAATGTATAGAAAGAAGAAGAAATCAGAAAGGCAGAACCGAAAGTAAAAATCCCAAAAACCGAATGCCTATAAATATGGACCTCAGAAGTCACGAAGAAGGATCGCACTTTTTCCCAGAAAGGTCGTGACCTCTCTGTTTTTTACCGTTGGAGACTCCCGTCACCAAACAATCCCTACAATCACTGACCGTTATTTTTAAATTTGTAACTGTATTGAAACCGACAGTTATTTATAACTATCTATTTTAATCTTCTTCTTATTTCTTTCTTTCTTTTATATATATATATATATATAATATAATATATATATAAACTAAAAAGAAAAATTAAAAACTTTGTGAGGTATCCCTTGGAAGATTGGGAGAGAATATGAAGAACTACCTCCTATTTATAAGAGAGGCTTTCCCACAAAATTATTCCTAATTTCCTATGTGGAACAAAATACCAAATTTAAATTTCCTTTCAACCAAATATTTGGTGGGAAAATGAAATTTTGGTTTTTCCTTAAAAAAATAAGTATTACACTACTATATGGTATAGTAAAGATTCATATTATAAACTATTATTAGTAAATACTATTATGTATATAATTCATATATATATAACAATCCCCCACTATTTACTAATAATAAATATAAATAAATCAATAAAAACAAACACAAAAGTCGGGTACAATATAATGAATATTCACAGGTGGACGAACCTTGAACCTAGGATTGAACATGAAGGAATGAACTTTAAATGCCAAAGAGAACTTTGCCGTGATCTTTGTGTCTTTAAAGCAATTGAAACAATGTTCGCATTATACCTTGTATTCATGGTTCTCTAGAGCCAGCGCATTATAGGCCTTGCGCTGATCCTTCTTAGCAAGTACACTGGAGTATTACCGTGAACCCATAGAAAGTGGCCCTTACTTTCATACTTGCAAAGGCAGACTCATCAAGGGCTTTTCACAATTGCTTTATCGCCCCACATAGCTATGAGTTCTGTTAATAATATAATTCAACCTTCTTGTTGTGAAATATTCAGTGCACTAACCAGATATGAGACTTTCGCAAAGAATAGCTTTACCCCCACTATTCCGACATAAGTAATGCACCGGAGATGTAACCTCGTGTTAACATCTCTTGGATGATGCTTGATTAAACTCCTTTGAACATTAATCAAGTGATTTTCAGAGATTCTGACATCATCTTGTTAAAGTAGGCTACAGTCAAGATTACCTCTAATTAATCGGTAATAGTCCCATATCCCTCATGGTTTTGTTAATCTTTTCACCACTTAATGGTTTTGTTAAAGGATCTGCACGCAACTTTACCTTTCTTCACAAGTCGCCTAATGTGATTATATCTCATAGCAATGTGTTTGCTATTACTAGATATTCTCATATTTTTAGTATTATAGACCGCAGCTTGATTATCATAATACAAAGTTATCGGCGCTATAGGTATATCAATAAAAGGAATGCATTTCATAAAATTCTTCATCCATACAATATCTTTACTAGCTAAAGACATAGCAATATACTCAGATTCCATGAATGATAAAGCAACACAACATTGTTTCTTGGATGACCAAGCAACAATAGCACCTCCTAAAGTAAATAGCCAACCACTAGTTGATTTAGAATTTGTTCTATCCGAAGCCCAATTAGCATCACTATAGCATTCTAAAACATAACTTGAGCAACGATAATGTAATCCATAAGTTATAGTGTGTTTTAAATATCTTAAAACTCTACTAAGTTCTTTCTAGTGTTCAGAAATAGGATTACTAGTGAATCTACTAAGTATTCCGATAGCACACACAATGTCAGGTCTAGTGTTGTTCATAGCATATATTAAGCTACTAATAACCTTAGCATATTCTTCTTGATTGATAGATTCTCCTTTATTAGGTACTAACTTATTATTAGGATTGATAGGTGTCTTTTACTAGGTTTACAATCAAAATGACTAAACTTCTTCAACACTTTCTCTATAAAGTGTGATTGCGTTAAAATGAAAGCTCCATCCTTCTTTATTACTTTAATACCCAAAATCATGTCCATGGGTCCTAAGTCTTTCATATCAAATGTTTGAGCTAGAAACCTCTTAGTTTCATTTATGCAACCCATATTCGAACCAAATATAAGTAAATCGTCAACATAAAGTGTCATTAAGATTTTATCACTATTAGTCACTTTATAAAATACACAACTTTCTACTTTGGAACTCTTAAACCCAAAGTTTGTAACTTCTTGTCTAAATTTTTCATACCATTGTCTTGGTGCTTATTTTAGACCATATAAAGATTTATTTAACTTGCAAGCTTTTTCTTCTTCACCTTTAACTACATACCCTTCAGGTTGATTTATAAAAATTTCTTCATCTAAAGTTCCATTAAGAAATACAGTCTTAACATCCATATGATGTACTTATAAATTATAAACGGAAGCAATTGCAAACATGATTCTTATAGATGTTATTTTAGTCACAGGTGAAAAAGTTTCAAAATAGTCTACACCTTCTTTTTGACTAAAGCCTTTAGCGATTAATCTTACTTTATATTTGTCTACACTTCCATCAGTTTTGAGTTTCTTTTTCAAAACCCATTTACATCCTATAGTTCTAGAGTTTGGAGGAAGATAACCTAAAGTCCATGTATTATTCTCGTTTATAGATTTTATTTCATCATCCATTGCTTTTTTTCATAAATCTGCATCGGGTAAGGACATAGCTTCTTGGAAAGTATTAGGATCTTCTTCTAACAAGTAAGTTTACATGTCCGGTCCTAAATCCTTTTCAAATCTACGTCTCTTACTCCTTCTCAATCCATTAGAACTGCCTTCTATGTCTACTTCATTTCTCAAGCTATTTGAATTATTCTCATTAATCAAGTTATGAGAGTTTTCTCCATTATCTTGAACATTAATATGTGGACCTTTATCTACCTCTTCTATTAGATCCTTTCCTAATTCATGACTATCCGCATCTTTAATAGTTAAGTGTTCAAAATAAATAGCATGTGTAGATTCAATTACACTGTTAGTGCTTAAGTTTAAGAATCTAGAAGCTTTGCTTTGCTTAGAGTATCCAACAAAAACACTTTTAGTAGCTTTTCTCCCTAACTTAGGTCATTTTTGTGTAGCATCTAAGACATAAGCGATACAACCCCAAACTTTGAAGTAACCAATGTTCGGCTTACGATTTTTCCACAATTCATAAGGAGTTTTATCTTGATTTTTATGTAATTTCTATTAGATATATAACATGCTGTGTATAGGGCTTCACCCCAAAATGTCATAGGTAATTTTGAATATAATAACATTGCACTAACCATTTCAAGTAGTGTCCTATTCTTACGTTCTGCTACTCTGTTTTGAGGGGGAGAATTAGGTGCAGATTCTTCTATAATAATTCCATGAGTTTCATAAAAATTAATATAGTCATTTAACCAATATTCACCGCCTCTATTGGATCTAATACGTTGAATCCTTTTTCCATGTGCATTTTCAACTTCTTCTTTAAAGATCTTAAATTTTTCAAAAGCTTCATCTTTTGCTCTAAGTAAATAAATATAAGTATATTTAGAATAATCATCTGTAAAGGTTATGAAATACCTTTTTCCTCCTCTAGTTAAATGATTTTTATTGTCACATAAATCGGTATGTATTAACTCTAATAATGTAGTTTTCCTATAAACTGATTTAAAAGGTTTTTTTTTTTAACTATTTTTGCTTGAGCACAACATTCACAATTTTGTGTAGTTAAAATAGCACTATCTTTAGGAACTAAATTGTGTGAAATCATGCGATTCATAGTATTACTACCAATATGTCATAATCTATAATGCCAAACATGACTATCATTCACATCAACGATATAAGTAGAAATAGAAACATCTTTATTTAGATTAAGCAAGTACATATTATCTTTGGCATAGCCTTTCCCAACAAATGATCCCTTCTTTGATATGATCACTTTTTGGGAGTCAAATACAACTCTAAAACCATGGTCATCTAACTTCTTAATGGAAACAAGGCTCTTGCGCAATCCGGGAATGTGATGAACATGTTTAAGCGTTAACACTTTCCCAGAGGTGAGAGGAAGTTGAACAATCCCCTTTTCTTTGACAGAACTTGTGGAGGAATTGCCCATGAATACAGCCTTGTCACCATTCACAGCTTCATAGGTCTTGAAAATATTTTTATGAGGAGTCACATGACAGGTTGCTCCAAAGTCAACCCACCATCCTTCATCACTATTGACCATGTGAACTTCGGTGAGCATTGCAATCATGTCTTCGTCTTCCACCACATTAGTCTCGTTCTTCTTTTGTCCTTTACGAAAACGGCATTCTTTGGCCCAATGACCTAATTTACCATAAGCAAAACAGAGACCTTTCTTCTTCTTCTTGGTATTCTCCTTTTTATTGGAGTCACCAAATTTTCTCTTTTTGTTATTAAAAGAACTCTTCTTTCCATTGTGATCCTTAGAGACAAGTTTTGTAGAGTCGGATACCGTACCTTCCACATTGTGAAGTTTTTCAGTCTTTCCTTGATGGTCAAGTGAATCTCTTAATCTAGCCTCGCTCTCAATTTGGATATGTTGAAGTAATTCATCCAAATTTAGAGGTTTCTTTTTATGTTTTAAAATTCTTTGGTAATCCTTCCAAGAAGGAGGAAGTTTACCAATAATTGTAAACACTTGAAAACTGTCCGAAAAAGGTTCACCAACATCAGCACATTCAGTGGCAATATCATTAAGAGTATTCACTTGATCAATTATAGATTTAGAATCATCAAATTTAAATTCAACATACTTGTTAATAAGGAAGGACTTATTTTCGGCATCTTCATTTACATACCTCCGTTGTATAGCATTCCATAACTCCCAAGATGTAGCAAATTTGTGAAACACATTGAACAGAGAATTTGTCATCGCATTGAGAATTATAAAGCGACACACATAGTCATCCTCAACCCATTTCTTTTGTCGCTCAGTGTATTCTCCATTGACTGCTTCATCTTGTGGATATGCAGTAGACAGAACATAGGCAACTTTGGCAATAGTGAGTTGATAATAGATCTTCATGCTCCATCGCTTGTAATTGATACCATTGAACCTCTCAAGTCTTTTTACTTCTTGAATTTGAGACTTCACCATTGTTGATTCCATTGACTAAAATTACTATCTTAAAATTGTTGTAAACTAATGGTGAAAAGAACAAATTTGAAGAAGAATGACAAGGCTGATTTATAAGAAAAGAAAACGAAAACAATTTAAAAACAAATTTGTTAGGCAGGGTACTTCCAAGAAGCTTTCTTTAAGATAGTAATTTCCCCACTATGGTGCAAATGGACTCTTGAAAATCTATCTCAAGGATACAAAGCCTAACTTAAGACTGTCTAAATTGCACTGTTTAGCAGTCTTGGAACCACCGAATTTCACCCGACATAAAACCAGAAAATGTATAGAAAGAAGAAGAAAGCAGAAAAAAAAAAAAAAAAAAAAAAAGGCAGAACAGAAAGTAAAAAACCCAAAAACCGAATGCCTATAAATATGGACCTTAGAAGTCACAAAGAAGGATCGCACTTTTCTCCAGAAAGGTCGTGACCTCTCTGTTTTTGACCGTTGGAGACTCCCGTCGCCAAACAGTCCCTACGGTCACTTTTTAACTGTATTAAAATCGACAGTTATTTATAACTATCTATTTTAATCTTCTTCTTTCTTTCTTTCTTTCTTTCTTTCTTATATATATATATATATATATAATTAAAAAGAAAAATTAAAAACTTGAAGCTCTTCCATGGGTCTCCCCTAGTGAGGTATCCCTCGGGAGCTTGGGAGAGAATATGAAGAACCACCTCCTATTTATAAGAGAGGCTTTCCCACAAGATTCTCCTGTTTCCTATGTGGGACAACAAACCAAATTTAAATATCCTTTCAACCAAATTTTTGGTGGGAAAATGAAAATTTGGTTTTCCCTCCAAAAAATAAGTAGTACACTACTATATGATATAGTAAAGATTCCTATTATAAACTATTATTAGTAAATACTATTATGTATATAATTCATATATATATATATAACAAGTGGTGGTCAAATTGTTTTCCTTTCTTTCGTTAAATCAATAGACTAAACATTGTATAAGATTTTCAAAAAGAAAAATGTGAAATGGTAAACATTATAAAGTTTTTTTTCTTCTTCTTTATATTGAGAAATTGTTTTGATATCTAGGTAATATTTGACATTAAAGTTTCTAATTATTCGTTTATGCTCTATTTGGTTGTGAATTTAATAAAAGAAAAATAAAAAACAAAAAGGGTGGGAAACAAGAAAACTGGGGGTGTGTTTGATAACCTAATTAAGTGGTGAAAATGAAAATTTTCAACACTTCTTTCTCTTCAATGCATTTGATAATTTACCACATAATTGAAAAAGCAGTCAAGAAACCACTGAAAACTTTAAGTGAAAAAATTCTACTGAAAATAATCACTGAATGCAGTCTATTTTAATACTTGAAATACTGTTTTTAGTATTGTAAATTCAATCGCTTAAAATTTTCAATCGTTAAAATTCAGCAGTACTTAACTTTCAGTTTTACCAAACTGGCCCTAGGTCCATTTGATAATTAAAAATTAAGTACTAAATTTTAAGTACTGAAAATTTTAAGCCATTAAATTTGCAATATTGAAAACAGTTTTTTAAGTATTGAAATAGATTACATTCGGTGATTATTTTCTGTAAAAATATTTCACTTAAAGTTTTCAGTGATTTTTTGGCTGCTTTTCAATTAAGTGGTTTGATATGAAGTGCACTAGAAAAAATGAAGTGCTGAAAGTTTTCGTTTTCACACCTTAATAGGATTATCAAACACACCCTAATTCTAGTGCTTTTCCTACATTCGAATAATTCCTATTTTCTTAATGTAATTTCTTTTATATTTATCTTTTCTCACTGTTTTCTTTGATACCTAATTAAAATTAAAAAAAATATATTCTTTATGATTTCTTTTCATCTTATTTTCTAAATTAATGAACCAAATAAGCCATAAGGCACTAATAAGTGTTTCAGGAGTTAATAGGTGTAAAGAAGTAGGTACATGCATGCATGCCTTGTTGGGCAGATAAATTAGGTGGAATTCATGCGAAATGACTTCCATCAAGATTAAGTACGGATTAATCCTAGGCAAACAACACCAACTACAACTCAAACCACAACACATGCTTTAAATGTATGTATTTTGTGCTGTGTGGATTTTTCACACAAGACCCATAAGTTTTTAGAAGCACAAGGTATATACATTTAAAGCATGATTTTGTGTGCCTAGCATTATTCTTAAGTACGTGTTGGAGTTATGGACTAACCCTCTATTTAGACTTAATTAAGTTTAGCACATGTTTACACCCTAATTTGGGATTTTCCAGGTCACATGACGGTCACGTGGCTTAGTGATGTCATCACAGGAGTAGCCAGGAAGATGACCAAGGAATGGAGCCTGAGCACGGAGAAGAGGCCGATATTTGTATCACCTACCTGGAGGAATGATACACCCAACACATGTATATCGGTGTTAAGACTGAGGACAGAATGACACTGGGTTTTTCTAAAAGAAACCTCGACCTCAACAAGCAAGACCAAGGTTGCAAAGTAGGGGCAATGATAGCCATGACATCGCTCAATGAAGACCGATGACCACCCATGAGGGTTCTGCAATTACAAGACTGAGAGGTAGTAACCAGCAGAGCAAGTAAGCAAGGAAATATAATATCGGGCTTGGAGAATGGTTAATGAGGAACCTATGGGACGGTTGAAATACAGTTAAGGATAGCAAAGGCATCGGTCACAGAAATCGATGGACATTAATGGAATTTCCACAGAGAGTAAGACTGAGTTATGTCAGCCAACAAGTGCCAAGTAACGCGGAGTTAGAAGAAGTTGGTTAATGGGGGCAATATTCGCAGGACCTATTAGGCAGTTGAGCATGGCTAAAAACACCCGTATAGATTGCGCTGAGCTGGAAGGAAGGCTGTTACATGAAATTGCAACGTGGCAGAAGTGGAGGTCATGAGACAGATCATAGAACAAATCATGAGGTGAGGAGTAGGAGCAGTAACTCGTTCGTGCCTAAAAGTTAGGGGCCATGACCCCACTATCATTGGCGGTTATCTAATTAGTCTATAAATAGGGCAGGATGTGCAACATTTTGAGGGGGGCTAACATATACGCCATCTCTGCCCAGGCAGATTTGTTTATTTTTCCTCAAGTAATACGGTTGTTGTTCTTGAGTGATTGTGAGTTCTCATTGTTCTTGAGTGATTTAATTGATATTTAAATTCGATCAATGAAGATGACGTTCGTAGAGGTATTTTAAATGCAATCATTTGTTTCTTTTCCATGTTTTCATTTGTATTTGCTTACTTGCATTAGAGTAGAGTAAAAGTCCATTGTTGTTGTTAATTACTTTTAACAATAGTTGTTTGAATCAGAAGTTAGATTAAGTTTTCACAATATCTGAGTCCAAGTGGACTCTGGCACGCCCAAATGCACCACCACAGAATTTATAGTAAGCAATTTTTGGCACGCCAATTGGGACCGTGTCAAATGGCTGGAAAAGGAACAAGATCCAGGGGTCTGTGGACACCCGGAATTGGTCGTCCACTCTTTCGTTGGTTTGAAATTGATTTGGATCAAAGAAAAGAAAAGGAAGGTCTGTTGAAAATAGTTGAAAATAGATACAGAGTTGCCACTTGGTTTTTAAAGAACCAAGAAACCTAATTTGACTCACCCAAACGGATAAAGGGCATCGGCCTTTCATAACCAAAGAACTTGGCTTGGGGTTTTGGTACGAGAGAGGAAGGAGCCTTTGTCACGACTAAAACACCCTTAACTCGCTCCATCTTTTGACGGGCCTCAATTAGCATCCAAATAATCATCTTATACTATATTTGGTTCCACAATTAATACTATGATAGTATATTACATCTCATAAGAATTTTAAAATGGAAAATCAAAAGATAAGATATCATTCATAAGATCTAGCCAAGTATCACACAATACAAAGGTGAAAGATCACACAAATAAACCTAGGAAAAATCGTCTAATCACATATCAAGTAATCAAGTTTTCCTAGTCTAGAAGGGGGACATGAATTGTTCTTGAAACAAATAATCAAAGAAATTAAAACATGCATAGCAAGCTAGTATGATGCATGTTAATATTGAGAAAAGAAGATCTCTCAATCCCCGGGACGGATGAGAAAGGAAGATTAGATTAGGGGAAAGCATGAACATGTGATCAAGTTCGTTCCTTATAATCTTCTTAGATTAGGAGTCACAAAAATCCCAAATCGCTTAGAAGTCTATAGTATGCATGAATGTATGAAGGAAATCATCATAGGATATGTACAAATGTAGTATGGACTACTTCATAAGATATGAACTAATTTGGAGTGCATGTGAGCATCAAATCAAAGATTGAAAGCAAAAGTATGCTTGCTATGAATAGTGGATAGAACACTGAATTGATCTTGTAAAAATAGAAAAGTGGGGCTAGGAATGTTTTTGATGTATGATTTTTTATAGAGATCATCCTTATTGTGTCTAAAACACATATCAAAAAGCCAAACTACAATAACTATTACAGATTGAGAGAAATTATATCAACAATTAAGGTTACTAAGAAACAGAATCCGTACTGTCGACTGAAATGTCAAAAAAATCTCAGAAAATGAACAATACATCTAGAGGCCCATATTATACAGAAAGTTCCCTAAGACACTGAAGTTCAAAGGGAAAAATAAGTTGAGGCCACTTTCTTTGGAAAAGGTTTCTGGAAAACAAGTTGAAAGTCAACTTAGTTGCTATGACAGCAAAAATAGAATGTCTGGAAGGAATGTTTGGACCAAAATGGAACCCTTCCAAGTGTTTTCAAGCTAAGCCAAAAATCATGGGTGTTCTATAATGAGTTAGGAAGACTTTCCAAGTTGTCTTGTAATCACCCTTTGAGTATTGACTTCTAGAGAAATCTTTGAACTCGGATCATTCACTATTTTGAAGATTTTTGGTAAAACAAGGCTTGTTTCTTGGAATCCAAATGTTGGGATTTTAGATGGGTTTCGAAATAGGGGTTAAAAGCACATTTTTAGGACAAAGGGATGGTACTGGATTCTCTAAAAATCTCTCTTAATTGTTTTAAATTCTTGACCCAGAACCAGGATTCAAATCCGAATCTCTCACGGTTGATCAAATCTTGCAATGGTCGGTCCAAAAAGCCTATTCAGCCCAAGATAACTGATGGACGCAAAAATCCTACCTCAATCCAGAGGGTCTACAATGAAAGATTTGCCTCAATTTAGAGGGCTAATATAATAGATTTGCCTAAAACTAGAGGGTTGACAGCGAAGGATTTGCCTTAATCTAGAGGGTTGATGACAACAGATTTGCCTCAATCTAGAGGGGACGATGAAAATGTAATATTTTGAATGAGAGCGACTATGAATTAATGAACTGACGATGTATGAATCAAGATGACTAGTCGACAGTGAACTACTGCGACTGTCATGGATTGAACTGAAGATATACGAATCGAGATAACGAGTCGACAGTGAAGTACTGAGACTGTCATGGATTAAACTAATGATGTACGAATCGAGATATCAAGTTGACAGTAAACTACTGTGACTGTCATGGATTGGATCAACGATTGGACTAACCGTGATTAGAAGGAATGACGATGTATGAATCGAGATGACAAGTCGACAGTGAACTACTATGACTGTCATGGATTGGATCAACGATTGGACTAACCGTGATCAGAAAGAATAAAGATGTATGAATCGAGATGACAAGTTGATAGTGAACTACTATGACTGTCATGGATTGGATCAACGGTTGGACTAACCGTGATTAGAAGGAATGACGATGTACGAATCGAGATGACAAGTCGACAGTGAACTATTATGACTGTCATGGATTGAACCAACGATGTACTAATCGATAAGCCTGCTTGGGGTAAAATTGAATCTACTGGGGATGAAGCGACTCTACTAGGGACGAATGGATAAGATGTACTCTGCTAGGGAAGAAGGCAATATGCCCGCTGATGGGAGTAAAGTTATGATTCTATTCATAGATGATCTGTGACGGCTATGGATTTGACCTTGATAGAGGATGATGATCAACAGCCACTCATGGACTTATGTTGCATGGATGAAGGAAGATCAACAGCCACTTATGGACTTATGTTGCTAGGAGATGATGGTTAACTTTCGGCAGTTTAGAAAGGGATGAAATTTACCCAAGGTTTAGAAACATCTCAAGTTGACGCCTTGACTGGTGCAGTGATAGTGTTTGGTTCTCCTGCTTGTATTGTCCTTGGAATGCTCTTAAAAATATTATAACTTGATTTGGAAAATTCATTATTAGTCACTGCTAACTCACTTATTTGAGACTACAACAGACTTGACGACTAACAGACATCGACACACCAAAACGACACATTTGACGCTGAAATAAAACAATCTCGACTTGTCAAAACTTGATCTGCTTTTGTTATAAATGATGTACCATTCATCCTTTATGTTCATGACTCGTCTTAATATGATAGCACTTAGCTAATAAATCTGATTTTTGAAAATTCCTCCCTATTGATCTAATGGATTCTCTGCTTTTCCCAGAATGTGCTTTGAATTAGTGCCTTAGCTTATAGAATAAAAGATACTCCATTTCAAAAAAAAAAATCAAAACAACTTAGTGACTTGAAAACTCACCCATGATGTGAAGGGATCGTGTTAGGCAAACGGAGTTTGCCCCTAGTTTGAGGTGTACGAAGTGGAATTCATAGGCAAACGAGGTAGGTAACTGAAGTTTGCCCATAGTTTAGACAATGGTTCTTTGAAGGTTTTGGGCAAATGAGGTAGGTGACTGAAGTTTGCCCCTTGTATGAAGGGTAGATAGTAAATTTAGGCAAACAAGGTAAGTAGCTGAAGTTTGTCCCTAGTGTAGAAGGTGATTTCTGGCTTGAGGCAAGGACCGTGACTTTAATCTCTTAAATGCTCATAACTTGTTCCTAGGCACTAGTGAGGTGACCTAGCGAGCTCTTTTCTCTCTTTTGTTATTTCTTATCTTGGATTTAGCTCTAATTTTTGCCTAGGCGTCCTTTCGGATTTTGACCTAGCGAGCCATCCTTCTTTTCTTTTTTGAAAGTCTGCCTATGTACCCCCAAGCGAGAATCAGGTCCAATGTAGTTCAGGCTAGGACCTTAAAAGAAGAAGGGTTAATATTGGTGTCAACTGAACCGATGCGGTTGCCTATATATCCCTGAGTGGGAATCAGGTCGAGCATAGTTCAAGGTGAGGCTTGAAGAAAAAGGGGTTGATGATGGTGTCGACCAAACCGATGCGGTTGCCTACATATCCCCGAGTGGGAATCAAGTTGAGCGAAGTTCAAGGCGAGGCTTGAAGGAAAATGGGTTGATGATGGTGTCGACCGAACCGATGCGGTTGCTTACGTATCCCCGAGTGGGTATCAGGTCGAGCGTAGTTCAAGGCGAGGCTTGAAAGAAATTGGTTGGGGGTTTTTCAAACCAATCGTCACAGAAATTCAAACTTAGGTCACTTGTGGTAGCCTTGAATAAGAAGATTCAGTTTCGGTCTCCCTTTCTTTTCTTTTCTTTTCTTTTCTTTTTATTTTGAGGATTAATCCTTTTCACTTTCTCCTAGCCAGTCAATTTTGCTCTTTATGTAGTTGATTCATGTGAGATCTTTCGATCGCAATCACAAGATGTGCATGTCAACTCTCAAAATTTGTTTGTGGTCGTTCGGAGCTTTTTGAAATATGATCAAGACACATTCTCATGATGTACCTTGAAGTGTACAATTCTCTATATCACCAAAATTTTCTTTCTTTCATTTTCTCCATCATTTTGACTGGCTAAGGTCAGATCTTGGAAATCAATACCTTTTCAGCTCTAACTTTTGCCTAGGTGCCCTTTCGGGTTTTCAACCTAGCGAGCTTTTTCTTTTCTTTTCTTTTCTTCTTTTCTTTTTTTGTCTTCTTTTTTTTCTTTTTTGAAAGTGGGGATGAAACTCACTGAAATATTTGGCTACCATCAAGGAAGTCTGCAATGCTTTCAATCGAATAAATTGTATGGCTCCCAATTGGATTAGGCTTAAGGCTTCAAAATGGTGGGAAAAGGGTGTTGGGCAAGCCCCAAGTCAGTTTCAAGTATGTCTTTTTGAGATTTGAGCAAAAGCACCTTTTAAATTCTTAAAGTAAGACTATTCAATTATCAGCTCTTCATCGGTGTCAGCGTGAAATCGACTTTGACCTTTTCAGGAATCCTTGTTTTGGTTTGATGCAAAAATTTATTAGTAGAGTAATATCCATGGTAATTTAAAAAGTGATACTTCAGTTCAGTGATTCATGCATTTATGATTAGACACATTATGTTAAGCAAAATGAGATTTCATTCCAGCAAAATAGAAGGATTACATTACTCGACATAGACTCATAACAACTCATTGACAGACAGGCTCGACCACAAGATTAAACTTGAAATAGACTCAAAAACATGGACTTGACCTGGTCTCAAATGGAGTGTCGTGGTGACTCATTTATTCTTTTTTTTTCCTTTCGAAAGAGCATCCACATTTGTTTTGCTAGCACAAGTCCCAAACACCATCACTTCACCGGCATAGGTTCAACATTCATGGGTATCAGCAAAAGGGATCATTTGAACAGATAAGCCAGGGGCTTTAGGTTCGATGAAGCTGACACTTTGGTTAACATAGGGTTGGATGGGCGATGGCTCGATGATTTTCTGATTGATGAGGTCTTGGATATCATGGCGAAGGCGCATGCAGCTGTCAGTGTCTTGGCCTTAGCCTTGGTGGTAGGCACATCATTTGGACAGGTTATAGTTAGGCAAATGGATACCAGCACGAGGCTGAAGGAGTTGGAGGTGCCCCTTTTTGATGAGGTAATCAAGGATAACGGACAATGACATACCCGGGTTGGTAAAGGTTCTTGGGTTACGGGCTTTGTTAAACTTTGAGTTCAAGTGGGTCCTCGGAGTGGCTCTTGTGTTTGGATATGGACTAGAATTGCCTAGGCAAGGGTGTGGGATTGGATACAAGTAGAGATTTGGATGTGGAAACGAGCTCGGATAGATGGCGTTGGGCGACCCATACTTCCCTTTATTGATGCTCTACACCATCTTCTCAAATCGGATTATCCTTAAACTTAGTTGTTCAACAGTGGTTTGCAGTTTGTTCACTTTTCCTTCCATAGCTTGGTAGGCCATTAGTGGGTTTATGATAGCCTGGGCTATCCCGTGATCACGACAATGAATTCGGGGAGGTACATAAGTGTCCCTACCCAGGGTTATGTTTTCTGCAAATAGAAGAAAAGCCCAAATTAGTAGAGGCGCAAAGTACTTCTTATGGGCTCCTAGTGGAGAGAGATGCTTGGAATTTTGAAGAATTTAATGATGCGAAACGAGGACGGTTGCAGTAAGTATACAACATCTAGAAAATGATTGAGATGAGTGAGGATGATGACATGTATGCATTTTATGTGTAGGATTGACACATGTGAGACTGACGAGATGCGCGTGTATGTAGGCTGACACGAATTGTGTATGCACATGAGATAAGCATGAGGATGTAAGCCCTAATCTATATGATGCCCCTACTTCTAACATATAGCAGTTAAGTGAGTAAGGTCCTAACCATTCAGAGTGTGCTAACTTTTCTTTCCAGGATGATCGCCGTCATAGGGAGGGAGAGGAAGACAAGTTTACTCTTTAAGGAATGAGAATCTGGGAAATTTTATAAGTAGAGATTTTTGGGAAATCTGGGTGCATTGTGGCAGTGTCTCTAGGAAACAGGGATTTTTGGAAAATCTAGGTGATTTGGATAAAGTTTCTTAAAGAAACAGGTATTTCTGGGTGAGTTGCGCAGAGCTTCTGGTAGAAACTAGGAAATCAGAATTTCTGGGAAAAATTGGTAAATTGGGAAAGGTTTCTGGAAAAGGCAGGGATTCCAAGGTTTCTGGGATAAACGAGGATTTCTGGGAAATCTAGGCGGATTGAATAGAGCTTCTGGGAGAAACTGGGAAATCAAAACTTCTAGGAAAAACTGGTACATCTAGACATTTCTAGGAAGTTTGGACGGAGTTGTTGAGATTTTTGGGAAATCTGGGAGGTTCGGACAGAGCTTTTGGGAAAACAAGTACATTTGGGTAAGTTGGACAGAGTTTCTAGGAGAAACAATTATATCGGAGTTTCTGGGAGAAACTAAGATTTCTGGGTAATTTGGGAGATTTGGACAGAGTTTCTGGGAGAAACTAGTACATCTGGGTAAAGTTTCTGGGAGAAATTGGGAAATTTGAGTTTCTGGGGGAAATTTGAGTTTCTGAGAGAAACTGGTATATCTGACAGGAGCATGTGATGATGGTGATCATACTGTCTAGAAAGTTTTCATACTCTTATGTCTTAGGACCAACAAACAAGGTTTGGGATGTATATCTTTGTGAGCATGGAGCAGGCATCCTTGACATGGTGCCTAGGCAGGTCAACTCAATATAATCACATGTGACTGATTGCCTTGGGAATCATAAGAAAGATGTTTTGTTCTATGCCACATAAGCATCTACACTGCGTAGGTAATCCAACCAGGGCATACAGCAGTTATATCACATTGTCCTATCTGAAAAGATAAATGAACAGTCCAATGAGAGGTTCTACAGGAATCTATATGCAAAGGCTGGGTTTAGTCAAAGAGGGTCCGTTGATGAGAGTTCCAATATACTGTCAGAAAGACAGTATAGAAGTGTTTACTCTTTTTGATATACCTTGGAAGGTACAGTATCAGCAGTGACATGTGCCCTGGTACAACAAGACCTGAACAATGTTAGCACCGCGTTTCAGACACAGTTAGAGGGGGGAATGCAGGAGTGCAATGCGGTGAACCAGACATAGTAAAAAGATGATTTTAAGGATCCTTCTTATAAGTCAACCTCTGTATTATTTTGTTTTGAAAATAAAAATCCCTAGCAGAGTTGCCAGATTACCAAAAATCATGGGTGTTCTCCAATGGGTTAGGAAGACTTTCCAAGTGGTCTTGTAATCATCCTCTTTGAACTCAGATTATTCACTATTTTGAAGATTTTTGGTAAAACAAGGCTTGTTTCTTGGAATCTAAATGTTGGGGTTTTAGAGGGGTTTTGAAATAGAGGTTTTAAAAGTACATTTTCAGCACAAAAAGGGGATTAAGACCACTTAATAAATCAACATCAAACTCATCATCAAGAACTCCCAATATTGTTTACACAAACATAGTTTTGTTTGAGAATATGACTTCAATAATATATATATGAATGTATTGAAGTTAGAATCATCATCCATCAAACATGTCTATGAGGTCAAGAGCTACTATCCATAAGGATCCAATCTCCTCAAACAACATGTTATCTAGATGATGATAAAAATGTAAGTAATCAAAGAAAAATCAAAAAGAAGTGAGGAAGCTCACTTATCGTGTGCTTCCTCACTCCTTTGTCCGAAATCATGAGCTTCCTCGCTTATCGTGAGCTTCCTCACTCCTTCATCCAAAATCATGAGCTTTCTCACTAATCGTGAGTTTCCTCACTCCTTTGTCCGAAATCGTGAGCTTCCTCGCTTATCATGTGCTTCCTCACTCCTTTGTCCAAAATCGTGAGCTTCCTCTATCAATCTTGCATAGCTCTATTGTGAGCTTCCTCACTCCTTTGTCCGAAATCGTGAGCTTCTTCACTTATCATGAGCTTCCTCACTCCTTTGTCCAAAATCGTGAGCTTTCTCACTTATCGTGAGCTTCCTCACTCCTTTATCCAAAATCATGATCTTCCTCACTTATCGTGAGCTTCCTCACTCCTTTGTCCAAATTTGTGAGCTTTTTCACCTATGAATTCTACTTCGTACACCTCAAACTAGGGGCAAACTCCGTTTTCCTAACACGATCCCTTCACATCAAGGGTGAGTTTTCAAGTCACCAAGTTGTTTTGAATTTTTTTTAAATGGAGTATCTTTTATTCTATAAGCTAAGGCACTAATTCAAAGCACATCCTGGAAAAAGCAGAGAATCCACTAGATTAATAAGGAGGAATTTTCAAAAATCAGATTTGTAACAACCTACATTTTCATTTATTTATCCGTATTTGTATTGTCATAATTAAATTCATGCTATATTGTCTGCATTTATCTAATTACAATTCTTATGTTTAGAATTTTATTACTTGCTTTATTTCATATTTGAAATTCTTATTGGGGCCAAACTGTAATTTTACAAAATTAGTCATACCTGTGTTGGATTTTAAAACTATATTTCAAAACAGTGGAAATGTTTGCTTTTGACTCAATCAGTATTTTTATAAAACCAGAAAACCATTTCTTACGTTAAAATGAATTTTCTGTATTTTGTGGTGAACATCGCTCCGTGAAAATACCAATTCATGTTCAAACTATCAGTGCTGCGATGATCTCCCACAATATGGGATACTCCACCAATCATGAAGTGACACATGCTTTATTCCATTTATAGCAAGTAATGATTTATCATGCCCTGTTTGGGAATGCATTTTGTTGTGTATTTGGTCTGTGCCCATAAGCTGAGTTCCCAAACAACTCAACTTGCCCCCCTATACACCTATACTTGGCTCTTGATTAACTGATCAAGTTATATCTATGAATATTCGTATATCACATCAACTGTGATTTAGCAAATTAGAGAACAAGTGAGTTTGTTGAGTATAGATCACTAAACTTGGCCTCCAAGTTTTTATACTCCTATATATTCACACACTCCATCTCATTTCACACACAACCTAGATGATGTACAAAGAATTAGAGAGTTTCTGAAACACAGAGAGTTAGTGAGAGAGAGATACACAGGGAGCTATACAAAATTTTCCTAGTAAGAGAAAGCTTATACTCTCCATAGCCAAGCTTCTTATTGGATTTCCCTATTTGCTTCCCTCTCAACAAACACTACTTCTCTCAATCACAGTGAGTATTTCTAACTCACTCAGAATGTAATTCACTCCTTATTTGGTACTATGTATTAATAATTTGTAATCACCATGGATGTTCTTACGTTGGTATTCAAAGCTTGAAAACATGAAGTTTTTCAATCCTAACCAAAACAAGTTTTTAGAGATAAAAATGATAGATTATACATCATGGATGCTATGTTTAAAGTTTTAGAGCTTAATTTGTTCATAAGAAAAAGTATATAAGAAATCAAATTTTGACATCTTTTAGTTTTTTGTTAAATTAGCAATCTACGTTTGGATTCATGTTAAATTGATCGTAGATTCGTAATCCTCGTCGAAAAATGAAGAAATCCATATATTACATGCCATGTTTTAATCCGGATTACAAAATGGGTTAAAAAGACCCCTTAAAACTGAAACAGGGGAAAACCAGTGAGGAAGACAAAGTCACTGTTGAAACTAGCGCGCGATCGCGCGAGCAAGGGTCGTGCGAGCGGCCCGCGCGCGCGAGCCGTGTGGTTTCAGGCAGATAGAAAAGATCTTAATAAGAAAAATAAAAATTAGGCAGATCATGCGAGCGACCCCTCGCGCGAGCAGCCCACGCGCGACCTCTGACAGTTTCTAGATTTTGCTTATTTTATGTTAAGGAACTGTTTGGGTGATGTATTATGAACCTTAAAGCTCTGCTTGGAAAATTTACTAAAATAGAAGCATATTTGGTTATGCTTGGACGATTGAAATAACATATTACGACTTCACAATCCCCGCACGTACGTTGTTCCTATAATTCATCATTTTACTTTTGTTTAAGGTTTCATGACATACATATGGAGTCAGTTGTACATGCATGGTGTGTGGTAGTCAGAGTGGAAAAGAGTATGTGGTTGAGATTGTGTTGTGGACACTCCCTGGTAATTGTGTACCAAAGTGTGACATGTTGAGATTGCGGTGAGAGTATCTTTGTAGTGCGATGGTGGCAAAACTGGACACTCCCTGATGCCCATGGTAGCGTTAAAGTGTGTGACGCCGAATTTGGACATTCCCTGGCACCCATGGTAGTGCTAAAGTGTGGCCTACGGACACTCCCTGGTACCCGAGTCTGGATACTGCATGAGGTTATCTCCGGTATTTGCGAGGCGGATTAGGTACTAAAGTGTGAGGCATTAGACACTCCCTGGTACCCCAGACCAAAGTGTGAGGCAAACTAGACATTCCCTGGCACCCATGTGCTAAAGTATGGATATTGGATTATTACAAGGATACTGGTGTGAGATAGTGGGTTGTTGTGTTTGTCGAGAGAAAAGAGTCGATAAGATGAGATGGTGCATTCTTTTTCATACACGGTCACATATATCTATGAATTAAAACTTTCAAATGATATTGTGGTTGTTTTCTAAAAATGAACTCCTTACTTTAATGTAAACTTGTTAAATTAAATGGGAATTGGGAAATGGTAAATGAGTATGTGTTACATTCAAAGTTATGTTTTTAATACTCACCAACTTCTTGAAGCTGACGGCATTGATGCATCCTGGACATTCGTGTCTAGGCTTTTCAGGTTATGACTATGTTGGGCCCTATGATTATGCAAACTAAGAACGACTGCTTTAGAAGATAGAACTATTATCAATATCCTATGTTTTAAGTTATAAACTATTTTGTAATAAGGATGACTATAATAGATGATAGATATTGTTTTGTTTTAAGGCGGCTTGTGCCTTAGTTGACCCCGTATTGTAATATGTAATAAGTTAGAAAAAAACTTGTAAGCCTTGATTGCTCTGCTCTGATTATTATGTTTTTGTTGTTAACGTTTGGGATAGAATCGATCCTTCAAACTGTCACGATCTACGGGTCCATAAAGGAAATTAAACGCTTTTCTTATTTATGCTACGCCGGGGCTTGACAAGCTTTAGTGGTATCAGAGCCAGGTTATTATTTATCTCAAGATAGTTTAACCAGGTTAGGGTTTACCAATTTAGACCCGATTCCACGATCAGTTAGCTTAAGCTTCACACACCCGATGATACGACAGGGAGGATAGACTCACAACACAAACGCCTAAGATTATCTCTTTCCTGATTTAAGTTAGTACCTTTTTATCAGGTATGGACCCAGCTCAGCTACTCTACGTACCAGATGGGTTTGGAGGACATTTGATGACTCCCGGGGCAGTAGTCCCAGCTTTTCTAGATTTATATCATATTGCCATTGAGTAGCTGGCCATGACGACTGTAGTATCAGATCTGTGGCACTAGGTTCACGTGGTGGGGATAGTTGATTTGACGCCTATTCACCTTAAGATACGCTATTTCGCGAAGGCTCAGCGCTTAGTGCTAGTTGAGATACTGAAACTAGTTGATAGTGATGCTCTCTATTTCCTCTTTGAGATCCAGGTTGTGCACGCTCATCTAGCACAGCTGGAGATGCCCCCGCCTGTAGTTCCAATGGTTGAGGATGACGATGACGACGACGTCATGGTTATCCCTATTACCGGGGATATTGTAGGAGAGAATGGCATAGGTCTAGATGACCTCGCTGCTGAGCTCGAGGAGGAGCTAGCACTTGAGCTAGTTCTGCCTGAGGAGGTGCCAGTTAAGGCAGATGCCCCAGCGCCTGCTTTCCCGTCGACCTCTCAGAGCTTTGATTTTGATTTGGTGGACCCGTTCCTTGTTCAGCGATTTTGCCCCGTCGATTCGCTAGATCTTCTGATAGCCGCCTACGGAGACGATTGATTTCTTAGATATCACCTTGTATATATTGACTATTTTGACTAGTAGCTCTATCTCTTTTTGCAACCGTTCTTACATGCATTCGAGTATAGGGCAATGACCCCATTTTTGTAACATAAACTCTTGCATGGACATATGCGTCCTAACCCATATAGCTAGGGTAGGCATTGACTGATCATACATGCTTTTTGTATTAACTTGACAAGAAGTTATATATAAAAATACTCTTTGAATATCGTTGTCATTTAAACATCTTCATATATCTGCTTCATTTATGTTTCTCATTCTTGCATCATTGGCATACATAGAATGGTTGGGAGACCGAGGAGAAATAGGAATTTGATTGAGGGAGCACCTGAGGCTACCGATCCCATAGGAATGTTTGAAGCTTTCATCAAACGTCTCGAAAGGGTTAGTAATCAGAATTAAAACTGACGAGATCGCAAGATTAGAGATAAGCTGCTAGAAAGATTTCGTGCACTAAGGCCCGAGCAGTTTGTGGGTACCACAGTACCATGGAAAGGGGAACAGTGGTTAAGGCAAATGGACCGCATGTTCGAGGCTGTCCAATGCAATGAGATGGACAATAAGAGGTTAGCTACTTTCCAATTGACTGATGCTGCCGCAGATTGGTGGGATTCAGTCACAGCTACCACCGGGAATGAAGCTGTGACAGGAATGACATGGATTGTATTTAAGGGGAGGTTTCTGGGAAAGTATTTCCTGGCTACAGAAAGGCACAGGAGGGAGAAGGAATTCATGGACTTGACTCAAGGAACTAAATCGGTGCAAGAGTACACCACTCAGTTCGATACACCGTCCCGGTTTTTCCCTCATATGGTTAATACTGAGGAAAAGAGGATCCATAAGTATAACCAAGGGCTGACACCACAGATTTGTCGCCTGACTCTCGGCCACCTAGATAAGTCTTTCAAAGGACTAGTCGGCCTGGCCACTAATCTGGAAGAAGATGCTCAAGTGAATCAGAAGCAATTCGAATTTCGGCCGCCTCAGAGGGGTAATTTTGGAAATAGACCACCAATGAATCGTACCCAAGGGTAAAAGAGGAATTTTGATGGGAGCAAGAGGACCCAAGCTATCACCTATCCGACACTCAACCTCAAGTTGGTGAAAGAAGTAGCACTGGAAAATGTTTCAACTTTGGCAACCCCCGTCATTTGGCTCGAGATTGCAAGGCACCAAGGCGTGCTGCTCAGCAAGGCATAGTCTGCTACAACTGTGGTGAACCAGGTCATATCAGTAAGTTCTGTACTACCCCTAAGCAAGTGACTTATGGTCAGCAAGGTCAGACTCGCGTGAATGCTATTATCCCTTATGTCGCTAGATATGATGGGACGGTGTACAAAGAAGGAAACTATGAAGTATCTCAACCTGATCAGCAAGCGGTAGAAGGTACCTTGACTCTGTTTACCTCCCATGTTAAAGTGTTATTTGATACGGGTGCTGCACTTTCATTCATATCTACGGGTGCTGCACTTTCATTCATATCTATTAATACTATTATGAGATTGGGCATCTTACCTCATCGTTTAGAGAAAGCTTTGAGGGCTACCTCACCATTAGGAGTCGCAGTCAAGTTAGGACATGTGTGCGAGCATTGCCCCTTACGGCTAGGAGACCGTGAAATCCCTGCAAGGCTGATTGTCCTATCGATGAAGGAGTTTGACATAATCCTAGGCATGGACTGGCTCTCTTAGAATCAAGCGAAGCTGGATTGTGTGAGGAATAGAATTACATTCCCCGACAATGAGAATCAACCCTTTGATTTTCAATGTAACCCTTTGGGAGATATGTTCCTTACAAGATGCTTAGCAAACATCGAAGTTGTCAGTATAGAGATAACATCGTCGTCTATACCTGTAGTCAAGGACTTCGAAGAAGTATTTCAAGACGTTTTTGGTTTACCTCCCGAGAGAAGTATAGAGTTCTGTATTGAGCTTATACCAGGTACTGTTCCGATCACCAAGGTCCCCTACAGAATGGGCCCCACCAAAGTGTTGGAATTGAAGGAACAAGTTCAAGAGCTCGAGAACCTAGGTTTTGTACGTCCAAGTACATTGCTTTGGGGAGCACCAGTGTTATTCGTTAAGAAGAAAGACGGAACACTTCGGTTGTGTATCGATTACAGAGAATTGAACCGAGTGACTATCAAGAATAAGTATCCTTTACCCCAGATCGACGACTTATTTGATCAATTACAAGGAGCTATGACATTTTCCAAGACAGACCTAAGGTCGGGATATCATCAGTTGAGGGTACGGAAGGAAAACATACCTAAGACGGCATTCAAAACCCGATATGGTCACTATGAATTTTTGGTAATGCCTTTTGGAATGACGAATGCCCCAGCAATGTTTATGGATCTGATGAACAGACTATTCAAGCCTTACTTGGATCAGTTTGACATCGTCTTCATTGATGATATTTTGATCTATTCTAAGTCAGAGGAAGAACACGAGCAACATCTATGGATTGCGATGCAGACACTTAAGGACCATTACTTATATGCCAAATTTAGTAAGTGTGAGTTCTGGTTGGAAGAAGTGAAATTTTTGGGACAGGGTGTCATCTCAAGGAATTTCTGTGGATTCGTCCAAGACAGATGCTGTGTCAAACTGGGTTAGGCCGAGCAACCCTACAGAGGTTAGGAGTTTTCTGGGACTCGCAGGCTATTACAGAAGATTTGTTGAAGGGTTTTCAAAAATAGCTGCACCATTAACCGGATTGACAAAGAAGAATTTGAAGTTCGACTGGACAGAGAAGCATGAGCGTACCTTTCTAGAGTTGAAAGAAAGACTCACAACCGCACCAGTACTAGCTATACCCAAGCCTGATGAGAAGTTCACTATCTTTAGTAACGCATCATATCAAAGATTGGGATGTGTACTTATGCAAGATGGTAGAGTTATCGCTTATGGATCTAGACAGCTGAAGCCGAATGAGTTGAACTATCCCATTCATGATTTGGAGTTGGCGGCAGTAGTATTCACACTCAAGATTTGGAGACATTGTCTCTACGATAAGAAGTTTGATTTATTCTCCGATCACAAGAGTCTGAAATATTTGTTTACACAGAAAGAGTTGAACATGAGACAACGCAAATGGATGGAGCTGATCAAAGATTACGACTTCACGTTAGAGTACCACCCTGGTAAAGCTGATGTGGTCACTGATGCTTTAAGTCGACAGACTCATGAGACGATCGCCTCCTTAATGGTTAGAGAATGGCGAGCATTGGAAACATTGGCGGAATTCGATGTACAGAGTACTGAAGAAGGAGAAGGATAACTTTTCAAATGTCTTATCCTAAAGCCTGTTCTTATCGACTACATTATTTAAGCTCAGAAAGAAGATGAGAAGTTTCAAGCATGGTTTGCGAAGATGTCAGAAAAAGATCCAACAGAATGGAAGGTGGGAATCGATGGAGGATATCGATGCAGAGACAGGTTATGTGTACCAGACTGTAGGGGTTTGAGAAATAATATTCTGGCAGAAGCACATAAGTCAAGATATACAGTTTACCCAGGAGGAATGAAAATGTACAAGGATTTGAAAAGAAATTTCTGGTGGGAAGGTATAAAGAAGGGTGTGGCCGAATTTATATCCAAGTGTTTGACGTGTCAACAAGTCAAAGCCGAACATCAGAGACCATCAGGATTGTTGCAACCACTACCTATTCCTGGTTGGAATTGGGAGCACATCACGATGGATTTTGTAGTGGGATTGCCTCGATCACAACAGAATCATGACACCATTTGGGTAATCGTGGATTGACTAACGAAATCTGCTCATTTCATCGCTTACAGTATGACATACCTGGTAGAAAAGATGAGCCGAATGTACATACAATAAGTTGTACGACTTCACGGTGCACCTGTGTCAATTGTGTCAGACCGTGACGCATGTTTTACTTTTGGATTTTGGGAAAGTCTGCAAGAAGCTATGGGATCCTCGCTCAAGATGAGTACTGCTTTTCACCCTCAGACAGATGGGCAGACCGAGCGTGTTAATCAGATCATGGAGGATATGCTTAGGGCTTGTGTCATCGATTTTGAAGAATCTTGGGAGACGCACTTGTCTTTGGTTGAATTTGCCTATAATAATAGTTATCACACGAGTATCGGGATGGCTCCGTTCGAAGCATTGTATGGACGGCCTTGTCGTTCTCCATTGTGTTGGGTAGAGGTGGGAGATACGGAGTTGTTGGGACCAGATTTGGTTAGAGAAACCAACGAGAAGATTTCTTTGGTCAAGGAAAGGATGAGAACCGCTCAAAGCCGGTATAAGAGTTATGCCGATCAACGTCGAAAAGATTTGGAGTTCAATGTTGGAGATCATGTACTTCTTAAGGTTTTACCGACCCGAGGAGTAGTACGCTTTGGTCTCAAGAGAGAAAAATTGGCTCCACGTTTTATCGGACCGTTCGAAATTCTAGAACGTGTCGGGAAAGTGGCATATCGACTGGCGCTACCACCGAAGATGTCTGGGGTTCACAATGTATTTCATGTGAGCATGCTGAGAAAGTACATACGAGACCCCTCGCATGTGGTCAGTTATGATGATATTGAGACGAGTCATACCGTTTCTTACAAAGAGAGGTATGTGAAGATTCTAGATCAGAGTATCAAGAAGTTGAGGAATAAGGATATTCCATTGGTAAAGGTTCAGTGGAATCACCATGACGAGAATGAAGCCTCGTGGGAAGTCGAAGCTGATACGAGGAAGAAGTTCCCAGAGTTATTTCAGGACTAGTTAGTCTTGATTTCGGGGACGAAATCCTGTTTAAGGGAGGAAGGGTGTAACAACCTACATTTTCATTTATTTATTCGTATTTGTATTGTCATAATTAAATTCATGCAATATTGTCTGCATTTATCTAACTACATTTCTCATGTTTAGAATTTTATTACTTTGCTTTATATCATATTTGAAATTCTTATTGGGGCCAAACTGCAATTTTACAAAATTAGTCATACATGTGTTGGATTTTAAAACTGTATTTCAAAATGGTGGAAATGTTTTCTTTTGACTCAATCAGTATTTTTATAAAACCAGAAAACCATTTCTTACGTTAAAATGAATTTTCTGTATTTTGAGGTGAACACCGCACCGCAAAAATACCAGTTCATGTTCAAACTATCAATGCTGCGATGATCTCCCACAATATGGGATACTCCACCAGTCATGAAGTGACACATGCTTTATTCCATTTATGGCAAGTAATGATTGATCATGCCCTGTTTGGGAATGCATTTTGGTATGTATTTGGTCTGTGCCCATAAGCTGAGTTCCCAAACAACTCAACTTGCCCCCTATACACCTATACTTGGCTCTTGATTAACTGATTGAGTTATATCTATGAATATTCATATATCACATAAACTGTGATTTAGCAAATTAGAGAACAATTGAGTTTGTTGAGTATAGATCACTAAACTTGGCCTCTAAGTTCTTATACTCCTATATATTCACACACTCCATCTCATTTCACACACAACCTGGATGATGTACAGAGAATTAGAGAGTTTCTGAAACACAGAGAGTTAGTGAGAGAGAGATACACAGGGAGTTATACGAAATTTTGCTAGTAAGAGAAAGCTTATACTCTCCATAGCCAAGCTTCTTATTGGATTTCCCTATTTGCTTCCCTCTCAACAAACACTACTTTTCTCAATCACAGTGAGTATTTCTAACTCACTCAGAATGTAATTCACTCCTTATTTGCTACTGTGTATTAATAATTTATAATCATCATGGATGTTCTTACATTGGTATTCAAAGCTTGAAAACATGAAGTTTTTCAATCCTAACAAAAAAAAGTTTTTAGAGATAAAAATGATAGATTATACATCATGGATGCTATGTTTAAAGTTTTAGAGCTTAATTTATTCATAAGAAAAAGTATATAATAAAATCAAATTTTGACATCTTTTAGTTTTTCGTAAAATTAGCGATCTACGTTTGGATTCATGTTAAATTGATCGTAGATTCATAATCCTCGTCGAAAATGAAGAAATCCATATATTACATGCCATGTTTTAATCCGGATTACAAAATTGGCCAAAAAGACCCTTTAAAACTGAAATAGGGGAAAACCAGCAAGGAAGACGAAATCACTGCTGAAACTCGCGCGCGCGATCGCGCGAGCAAGGGTTGCGCGAGCGGCCCGCGCACGAGCTGTGTGGTTTCAGGCAGATAGAAAAGATCTTAATAAGAAAAATGAAAATTAGACAGATCGCGTGAGCGGCCCGCGCGCGCGATCTTCCTGTGTTCTGGCAGTTTGGAAAGTTTTATAAAAGAAAACGAATAATGGGCATTTCGCGCGAGCGACCCCTCGCGCGAGCGGCCAGCGCGCGCGACTTCTGACAGTTTCTAGATTTTGCTTATTTGATGTTAAGGAACTGTTTGGGTGATGTGTTATGAACCTTAAAGCTCTGTTTGGAAAATTTACTAAAACAGAAACCTATTTGGTTATGTTTGGACGATTGAAACAATATATTACGACTTAACAATCCCCGCACGTACGTTGTTCCTATAATTCAGCATTTTACTTTTGTTTAAGGTTTCATGACATACATATGGAGTCAGTTGTACATGCATGGTGTGTGGTAGTCAGAGTGGAAAAGAGTGTGTGGTTGAGATTGTTATGTGGACACTCCCTGGTAATTGTGTACCAAAGTGTGACGTGTTGAGATTGCGGTGAAAGTATCTTTGTAGTAAGACGGTGGCAAAACTGGACACTCCCTGACGTCCATGGTAGCGTTAAAGTGTGTGACGCCGAACTTGGACATTCACTGGCACCCATGGTAGTACTAAAGTGTGGCATACGAACACTCCCTGGTACCCGAGTTTGGATACTGCGTGAGGTTACCTCTGGTATTTGTGAGGCAGATTAGGTACTAAAGTGTGAGGCATTGGACACTCCCTGGTACCCCAGACCAAAGTGTGAGGCAAACTAGACATTCCCTGGCACCCATGTGCTAAAGTGTGGCTATCGGAGTATTACAAGGATGCTGGGGTGAGATAGTGGGTTGTTGTGTTTGTCGAGAGAAAAGAGTCGGTAAGATGAGATGGTGCATTCTTTTTCATACACGGTCACATATATATGAATTAAAGCTTTCAAATGATATTGTGGTTATTTTCTAAAAATGAACTCCTTACTTTAATGTAAACTTGTTAAATTAAATGGGAATTGGGAAATGGTAAATGAGTATGTGTTACATTCAAAGTTATGTTTTTAATACTCACCAGCTTCTTGAAGCTGACGGCGTTGATGCGTCCTGGACATTCGTGTCTAGGCTTTTCAGGTTATGACTATGCTAGGCCCTATGATTATGCAAACTGAGAACGGTTGCTTTGGAAGATAGAACTGTTATCAATATCCTATGTTTTAACTTATAAACTGTTTTGTAATAAGGATGACTGTAATAGATGATAGATATTGTTTTGTTTTAAGGCGGCTTGTGCCGTAGTTGACTACGTATTGTAATATGTAATAAGTTAGAAAAATATTTGTAAGCCTTGATTGCTCTGCTCTGATTATTATGTTTTTTTTGTTGACGTTTGGGACAGAATCGATCCTTCAAACTGTCACGACCTACGGGTCCATAAAGGAAATTAAACGCTTTCCTTATTTATGCTACGTCGGGGCGTGACAAGATTTATCAGCTAAGTGCTATCATATTAAGACGAGTAGTGAACATAAAAGATGAATGGTACATCATTTATAACAAAAGCACATCAAGTTTTGACAAGTCGAGCTTGTTTCATTTCAGCGTCAAATGTGTCATTTTTGTGTGTCAATGTCTATTAGTCGTCAAGTCTGTTGTAGTCTCAAATAAGTGAGTTGGCAGTGACTAATAATGAATATTTCAAATCAAGTTATAAAATTTTTAAGAGCGTTCCAAGGACAATACAAGTAGGAGAACCAAACACTATCACTGCACCAGTCAAGGCGTCAGCATGAGATGTTTCCAAACTTGGGGTAAATTTCATCCCTTTCCAAACCGCCAAAAGTTAACCATCATCTCCTAGCAACATAAGCCCATGAGTGGCTGTTGATCTTCCTTCATCCAAGCAACATAAGTACATGAGTGGTTGTTGACCATCATCCTCCATCAATGTCAAATCCACAGCCGCCATAGATCATGTATGAATAAAATCATACCTTTACTCCCATCAGCAGGCGTATTGCCTTCTTCCCCAGCGGAGTCGCCAGATTGTGGGCATGCGGCCCCCGTTTTCCTTCCTGTGGTTTCGAAATTGATTTTCCTTTGTTTTGAAATTGATTTGAAAAAGGTTTGTTGAAAATAGATACAGAGTCGCCACTTGGCCTTTAAGGAACCAAGAAACCTAATTTGACTTACCTAAATGGATAAAGGGCATCGGCCCTTCATAACCAAAGAACTTGGCTCGGGATTTTGGTATGAGAAAGAAAGGAGCCTTTGTCACGACTAAAACACCCTCAACTCACCCCGTCTTTCGACGGGCCTCAATTAGCATCCAAATAATCATCTTATACTATGTTTGGTTTGTCAATTAATATTATGATAGTATATTACATCCCATAAGAAACTTGAAATGGAAGATCAAAAGATAAGATATCATTCATAAGATCTAAGCCAAATGCCATACAATGCAAAGGTGAAAAGATCACACAAATGAACCTAGGAAAAATCGTCTAGTCACTTATCAAGTAATCAAGTTTTCCTAATCTAAAGGGGATATGAATTGTTCTTGAAACAAATAAACAAAAAGATTAAAAAACTTGCTTAGCAAGCTAATATGATGCATGTTAATCTTTGAGACAAGAAGACCTCTCAATCCCCTGGACGGATGAGAAAGGAAGATTAGATCAGGGGAAACATGAACGTGTGATCAAGTTCATTCCTTATATTCTTCTTAGATTAGGAGTCACAAAAACCCCCAAATCTTGCATGGATGCAATGTATGATCCTAGAATGTGCAAAGGTTGTAGAGTGCTTGTCTACATGGACTTTCTAAAGTGACTTAGAAGTCTAAAATATGAATGAATCCATGAAGAAAATCACCATAGAATATGTACAAATGTATTATGAACTACTTCCTAAGAGATGAGCTAATTTGGATTGCATGTAAGCATCAAATCAAAGGAAAGAAAGTAAAAGTATGCTTGCTGTGAATAGTGGACAGAATAGCGAGTTGACCTTGTAAAAATAAAAAAGTGGGGTTGGGAATGTTTTTAATACATGATTTTTATGAAGATCATCTTTATTGTGTCTAGAACACATACCAAAAAGTCAATCTACAATAACTATTATAGATTGAGAGAAATCATATAAACAATAGAGGTTACTCGGAAACAGAGTCCGTACTGTCGACTGAAATGTTGAAACATCTTAGAAAATGAAAACAAAACATCTAGAGGCCCATCAGGGCCGGCCCTGGGCCAAATTTTCAAAGCAATCGCATGGGGCCTCGACTTTAGGCCTTATTTTTAGGCCTATTTTTTTCATAATTTCTTTCTAATTTTTATGAAATTTATCATTTTTAGGCTTATTTTCTTCTAATTTTTATGAAATTTCTATGAAACTTATTATTTTTAGGCCTATTTTTTTTTATAATTTCAATGAAACTTAGTATAGAGGCCTCATTTTTTCTGCCCCTTTGAAAATTCGCTTGAGGTCTCGGCCAATTTTGGTCATCTCAGGGCCGGCCCTGAGGCCCATATTATACAAAAAGTTTCCTAAGACACTGATGTTCAAGGAAAAAATGAGTTAGGACCACTCCTTTTAGGAAAGTTTTCTAAAAGACAAGTTGAAAGTCAACCTAGTTGTTGTGACAGCAAAAGTAGAATGTTTGAAAGGAATGTTTGAGTCAAAATGGAACCCTTCCAAGTGTTTTCAAGTCAAACCAAAAATCATGGGTGTTCTCTAATGGGTTAGGAATACTTTCCAAGTGGTCTTGTAATCACCCTTTGAGTATTGAGTTCTAGAGAAATCTTTGAACTCAGATCATTCACTATTTTGAAGATTTTTGGTAAAACGAGACTTGTTTCTTGGAATCCAAATGTTGGGGTTTTAGAGGGGTTTTGAAATAGGGGTTTTAGAAGAACATTTTTAGCATAAAAAAGGGGATTAAGACAACTTAATAAATCAACATCAAACTCATCATCAAGAACTCCCAATATTGTTTATACAAACATAATTTTGTTTGAGAATATGACTTCAATAATACATATGAATGTATTGAAGTTAGAATTATCATTCATCAAACATGTCTTTGAGGTCAAGAGCTACTATCTATAAGGATTCACTCTCCTCAAACAACATGACGTTATCTAGATGATGATAAACATGTAAGTAATCAAAGAAAATAAAAAAGAAATGAGGTGAGAAGAGATGAACATAATATGTAAACAATCAAATAAGCAATCAATAGATGATGATCATTGAGATATTGGACTTGTAGCTTGGTGTTTCACTCATATATATTGACATTTGGATATGGAAGTAGCTCCCTAACTCAAGATTGCTCAAGAATGGTGGTTGGGGAGGGTTTGGATGTGAAGTAGATAGAAGGATAATGGATGAACTTGAGTTTAGAACTCACTTTCTATAGAAAATCATTGGAGGAAGCTCCATTTCTCACTTCTAACTCTAAGCATATCTCTCATTCTCTCTACAACTTTTCCAAGCCTTGCATTTGGCCCCCCTAACATGAAGAGCAAAGGGGATTATATAGGCCAATTTGGGGTGGTTTTTGGATTTAGAAAGTGCTCCCATTGGTCCAAAACATCTTTGAACAAGAAACTACGTCGTTTTGGTTTTCAATTATTCAATTTGGACCCCCAAAATAAATTACAAAAATGGGTTCTGCGAGGGTTGAGTGCCGCCGCGGCACTAGCCATGTGCCACCGCAGCAGTGGCCCAGTGCCGCCGCGGCACTACTCCTCAGATGCCTAAAAAATTACGTTTAGGCCCCCAGAGGTCCCCGTATTCACGAAAATGCCCTATTTCATCCAAAATTCACAGAAAATGCTTACGAACTCCAAATTGAGCTTGTGATATACCGTTGGAAAGGTAATGGAGTCTACTTTTCATAAAAAAAAAATAGTTCGAACTTAGGTCACTCTGAAAAGTTTTGCAGTATTCACGATAAAAGCCGATTTGATCTTCTTTTTCACCTTCAGAAATTCATAATAAATTCGTTTTGAATCCATAAATTATGTACGATATACCATTGGAAAGCTATTGACCTCTAGTATCTATGAAAAATATTTAAAAAATGACATGGCACTCCAATTTCAAAGTCAACTTTTAGGTCAAATCGGTCAAACTTGGGATCACCAGGAAGTTTTGGGAACCTCTGGGAGCTCCCAGGAGCTGATGTTTTCATCCAATTTTCTTTTAAAACTCGCTTTATTACTTTTCACATGATCTAGTATGATCTTGGAACTTTTCGGTGAATTTGGACAATTTCAGTCAAACCCTGGTCAAAACTAGGTCAAATCGGTCAACGGAGACTTTTCAGGAACTTCTGGGACTTCCAGGGATCTCTGGGAGCTGACGATTTCATCTGATTTTGCTTCAAAACTCATTTTTAGTACTTTTTATGATGTAGCATATATTTGGAACTTTCGGTCCAAATCTGGGAGTGTTTGGGCTTTTAGGGGCATTTTGGTCATTCTAAGCATTTTGAGAGATAGAACTAACTTCCAGGAGTCCTTTTTGAGTCTTTTTCGATCATTATGAACTACCAAGCTATGGGTCTCCTAAATCTGATAGCCGGCAAAATGGGGTGTCTACAGGGTCCTTCCCAAGTGGTGGGCTCACGCAAGCCTACCGCAAATGTAGAATCCCCAGACAACTTAGTAGCCAGTCAAGCTGACTTGTCTAATATGGGTAATAGCATACTAGAGCACTTTAATCAACGTTTCGCTAAGGTCTCCATTAGACAAGTCCAGACTTTTACCCAGGTGAGTGAGATGTTTCGTTAAATGAAATAATGGAGGCAACACCACTCGAGTGATCCTTCACAACCAACGATACCATCAACTTTGTTGTCGCAAGTTGTGTTGGGGGCAAGTAATAATGCCCCATCTCCTTCCCATACCGAAAAATACATTATCCCTCCAAAGAGGAATGGTAAAGAGGTTTTAGGGGAGACCATGAACATACCATAGGTTTTGACCCAAGCAGGCATCACCATCACGGAGCCATTGCTCAGCTAAAACGGGCAAGTTTTAGAACAGTAGTAGGGAAAAATTAACCAATTGTTTGGAAACACTTTAGAAACCGGTGACGAGCCCACTGGGAATGAAAGATCGATCCCAGGGCATGGGGTCGGTCTGAAAGGAGGTGCTCCAGCCCAAACGGTGTGGATTGATTAAGAGCAGATCGCCAAAGTCATCCACCAGGATTTCGGTGGCCTTCTCCGTAGGACACAGAGGCCCACGTACAGGAGGCCACATAGCAACGTAATTGAGAGAACTCCTCTTCCCGGGGGATATAAGGTGCCCAACTTTACTACATTTTGTAGTGAAGTTTATCAATCGACCGTAGAACATATCGTCCATTTCCTACTTCAAAGTGGAGAAGTGAGTCACCGAGGAAATATGTTACTGAAGTTGTTCCCCAACTCTGTAATACCCCATAAATTTTATTTTCAAATAATACCAGTTTTGGATTTTGTTGGCAATATAATTTTTATCTGTTTGTATGGTTAAGCTTGTGAGGTCAACACACACAAGATTTTCTCACTAGAACTTGGACCCAAAGAAATTCATTTGTGCACTGTGTGTGCGTGTGTATACAATTTCTGTGTGTATGAAGCTTGTGCTTCACAGTTCTTGGTGACAAAGTATATGAGTTCTATATATTGACCTCAACCTCTCAATCTCTCATAACACTCTCTAATCTCTCAACTGTCTCTCTCTCTCTCTCTCTCTTTCTCTCTCTCTCTCGGGTACATACACACACACATATATTGTTTATTCACACACACATATTATTACTTAGATACTCAAACACATATACATGTAATTATTCAAGGAGATACAATTCAGGCTTTGGATTTTGCTTTTGGGTAAGATTCTATCTCTAATTCAGTTTATATAAACTGTAAAGTATAGGTAAATATATGTAGATTTCATATATACATATATACATATTGTTTAAGGGTCTAAAAATAGCGAGCAGAAAAACTAATTATTTACGGTTGCGACGAACGGTCGATTTAAAGTTTTGTCACCATTTAGATTTTTGATAAAATTAAGAGCTATGATTTGATTCATGAAATTCTGATTTCATATTTGAAATCTACGCAGAAAAAGGAAGAGATTCATATATTAGAAGTCCTGTTTTGGTTAATTTTTCAAAATGGGTAAAAATTAGCCTTTGATTCAAAACAGGGGAAGACAAGAGGAAGAAGACGATTTTGTGACAACTCACGCGCGCGACTCGCGCAAGCGAGGGGTCGCCCGAGCGATCCGCGCGCGTGACCAGGCTATTTTTGAAAACTATTTTTAATTAACCACGTAACCTTAGTAAGCATAACTTGCGTGAGCGGCCTGCACAAGCGAGGTCCCGCAAGATTGGCCCGCGCGCGCGACCTCAGGCAGTTTAGTAAATTCTTCTATTTTTGTTGTACTTGAGTCAGTTATGAGCTAAGGGGCCTTGTACCCTAAGCTTTAAGAGTTGTGCCTTAGTTTAATAGTAATTGTACTTATACTTAGAGTTGTGCCTTACTATTAATAGTTTAATAGTAATTGCACCTCACTAATACACTTGTATTATTATTAACGATAGTTGTAACAGATTGAGCAGTTTTGGTTTCTGTTCTAATTTCTTATTCAGCCTTCGGTGAATGGTAGTTCCGTATAACCCTAAATAAAGTTGTATAACATGTTTATAGCGTTCTTACATGTTTACTTGAGCTGCTATGCCTTAAGTGGTTACTTGAATTGCTATGCTTTATGTGTTTACTCGGATGATTTCAGCATGTCTATTGTGTAATTTAAATGGATAGCATACCTTGATAATTTATCTTATGAAATATTAAATATGTCTAGATGCTTAGAGCTCGCATATGTTATAGTATTTCATAAGCATGAGCATGAACATGAAAATCACGAAAATGATTTTGGGATGAAAGACCTTAGAGGCTTTCAATTTTTGCAAAGGGGAGACCTTAGAGGTTTCCAGTTTTTGAAAAGGGAAGACCTTAGAGGCTTCCATGCATAAAACCCTCTAGGAGGAACTTTGTTTTGAAAAGATATAAATCCCGGATTTGTGGGTAGGCGTGTGAGATGGGTACCACTAGGAACTCAAATTGCGGGATGTGCTCCAAGAAACCCCCGTAACATTGAAGGCTAGGCCTCCATGTAATTCATAAGGTCCAAAGTCCCGCATGTTTAAGGCTAGGCCTAAGTGGACGGGAAGCCCATGGTCCGGGTAATGATATTGACGATCGAGGGCGAGTCTTTGAAATGGCATGAAAATGGTTTTCCTACATGACATTGGCATTCATTGCACTCATACGCGTTATATAACAGATGTTATTGTGTGGTCATATGACTATACGAGCCTTTTGGCTTATGGACTATTAAACATTTCTTTACGGTGATATAGATAAGGGCAAGGCCCCGAGATTTGACAATGCTTCCGCTATAGTTTGAAGACCCCGTCTGTGGGGATTATCATTTAAATGATGTAATAAAATTTGGTTTCAAAGAACATGTTATGTTTTAATTGGACACATGTTAGTCCACTCGCTTTTAAATAAAAAGATAGCTTAACTATGATTTTTTCGCAACTTATATTGAAAATGTTTTGTTTCAATAAAGAATATTTCAAATGAAAAACTAGATTTTTTGTTTTATAAATGTTTTCCAAATGAGAAACGTTTATTTCAAGTAACTCTCGGAGTCTAGGACTAGGGGAGTTACCGATTGGTGTCAAAGCCTACTGTGACTATTTATCGTTGTACTTTCGCCGGTTGACACCCCGTCGTCGGGACCCGTGGCGGGGCGGGGCATCACAAACTCTCTTACTGGGGTAGCTTTCAGTTGCTATATAAATTTACCCCCATATTTATTTCATACTTGGCATCAGATAGAAGAAGCCATCCATGCCCAATTTTATCAAACAGAGCCCGAAGTGTCTATGGCCAATTTGACCAGGCTATATCATCTTCCGAGCGAATCAGCGGAAGCATATATTGCCATATTTAAATGAGCAAAGCACCGCTGCAAGATCATGTTGCCCAAAGAAGAATTTGTCAACATTGCATTAGGAGGACTAACCTTTGAACTTAGGAAAAAGTTTGAAGGTATGGGTTTTCGCGATCTAATCGAGCTGGCAACTAGGGCAACCCAATATGAACGCATGCTGGAAGAGGAACATGAAAGAAGGAATTCTTCCAAGGGAAGCTATTACAGGGATCCCAATAATGATATACACACGGCTGAGTGTGAAATTAACACCGAAGTCGTTGGGGTTGAGACTATATCAAAACAGCCAGACATGTGCTAGCCACTGCCAAAACCAACCGAGGCACAACTATTGTTGGTCAAGAAGCAACCTTTCGAGACTGGAAAATAGTACTCTTTTAACATTGCAATGGCTGATAAAATTTTTGACTTCATGATGGCCGATAGGCAAATTCGGCTACCACATGGAATCAAGTTACCTTCGGCTAATGAGCTGAAAGGAAAAGAGTATTGCAAATGGCATAACTCTTGGCGCCACAATACTAACAATTGTCTGGAATTCCAGAATGTTTTGTAGGATATGATCAACAAAGGAAATTTGAAGTTCGCAGAAAAAGAGAAAGAGGTCATGGGAGTTGACAGCAATCCATTTCCTGCAGTGGTAGGGGCAAACATGGTGGCGGTCGACTTTTTAACCCTACACAGACCAAGGAAAATGATTGACCTCGGAGTTACTGGGGTTGCTGAAGCAAGCTCGAAAGGGAACGGACAGGAATCAAAGGCACGATTGGCCTCTAAAGTTATATAAGACAAGTCCGAAACAGACACCGGTAGGATCCTGACTTTACAATGGATGGTCGAGCTAATCGAGTAGGGGTCATGTCGTAAGTGTAAGGCCAAAGTAAACACTCCATCTACACTAAATGAAGAAAGGGCGTATCGGTCCCCAAGCCCAAGAAGTCTGATTCAAAGCCGTCTCACTTATTCCAATCAGGAGTATCATAGGAAGCCCGAGTTCCAGAGACACAAGTATCGTCATAATGAACCAAGGCAGGAGAAAGAATACATAAGAATGAAGAATTACCAACACCATAATCGGTTCCCAAGAATGGTTGTTCCATCTCAAGCAGAAGAAAACTGTTGGAAAATGTTGGAGCATCCCAAGTTCCTAGAGCTAGCTTACTTCACCAAAACACAGAAAAGGAGAATGCAAAGGTTGAGACACTCGGCTTGAGATTGGGAAGTTAAATACTGCTTCGAGAAAAAATGGGCAGACCGAGGAAATAATAGAAAGGAAGACATTATGCCAAGGGCGATCCTAAAATGAAAGACAAAATCAGAAGAATGCTCGGGGAGAGTGTTGAGGTCAAAATTATCGACCATGCTCATCTCAAGGAAATATGATTAGAGCCAGCATTGGAGGAGCCATAGAGCTCCTCTTGAAGTTTTGAAATTAGATAAGATGAGTTCAAGGATGCCACGATAGAGATGAGAGAGAACAAGAGGAGCAAGAGCAAGTTTTTGACCCGAGGCCAAGGCCAGGGCGATATGCTAGTATTCTTTGGTAACACCATAAGAAGCCGAGCAAAAAGTAAAGCAGTTAAGCTAGTAGATTAGGAAGGCAATGTGCTCCTGGTCAGTGACCTCGCCTTGTCCCATACAGGCCGGGATAAATTGGCAGAAAGTAGTAATATATCTAGACCCCTTACCTTTATCAGTCTTAGCGTGCTCAAATTCAAGAGAAGAAGAGAGACTAGGAGTGATTTCTTTACCATGGATAGGAAGACCGGTAAGAAAGTAGATGTCTTGAATAGTCGGGCTCATAGGGCCACAGTGGAAAGAGAAAGCATTGGCCGAGGTCGACCAGAAAAAGAGCGAAGAAAAGAAAAGAGGTTTGTCCAGGAAGAATTTCTCTCAGCGAAGCATGATGGCGTCATAGATATCAAGGGCCCTCCACAGGTCCTTTTTAACCTCAACCACTCGGTCTACCCAAGAAATCCAATCAGCAGATGGAAGGGGCCAATTCCTTAAAGGGTTTGAAGGGACATATTGTAGACCCCATTCAAAGGAGGGTAATTGGTAAAGAAACTCATTTTCTTCTACAACAAAAGGAAAATAGGGGTCTAACGATGGAGGAGGAAAAGATTCAAAAGCAGGACCAAGCCCTGTTGAAGAACCAGAGGGCATAAAAATTAATACCTAAGGGTTTATCAACCTAGGAGTGGCTTCAAGGGCTTGTTTAATGGCAGTGGCATTGGTAGTTGGTAGCTGGTGCAGTATCAGTGGCAGCAGGATAAGAAGAAGTGGCACCGGCAACTTGTGAAGCATTGGTTGCAGAAGAAGAGGCCATGGAAGCTTGTTATTAGAAGACGAGTGATAAATAATGGTGCCTTAAATAGGCAAAAGAAGGGGTCATCATTACTTTGGAACGGATTCCCAAGAGGCACGCCCGGTCCTTGAAACGAGACAGGATGAACCACCAGCGTAGTGACACGTGGAGTTGTACGTCGTCATTCGCAGCGGTAAAAGTAGATTTGAAATTCAAACGTCTCATCAAACTGTTGCACAACGTTTGACAAGACGTATGGGGGGCATTGTTTACACCCTAATTTGGGATTTCCCAGGTCACATAACGCTCACGTGGTTTAGTGATGTCATCATAGGAGTAGCCAGGAAGATGACTAAGGAATGGAGCCTGAGCATGGAGAAGAGGCCGATATCTGTATCACCTACTTGGAGGAATGATATACCCAACACATGTATATCGGTGTTAAGACTGAGGACGGAATGACACTGGGTTTTTTAAAAGATACCTCGACCTCAACAAGCAAGACCAAGGTTGCAAAGTAGGGACAAGATAGCCATGACATCAGTCAATGAAGACCGATGACCACCCATGAGGGTTCTACAGTTACAAGACCGAGAGATAGTAATCAGCAGAGCAAGTAAGCAAGGAAATATAATATCGGGCTTGGAGAATGGTTGACGAGGAACCCATGGGAAGGTTGAAATACAGTTAAGGACAGTAAAGGCATCGGTCACAGAAACCGATGAACATTAATGGAATTTCCACTGAGAGTAAGATCGAGTTATGTCAGCCAATAAGCGCCAAGTAGCGCGGAGTAAGAAGAAGTTGGTTAATGAGGGCGATATTCGCAGGACCCGTTAGGCAGTTGAGCATGTCTAAAAACACGCATATAGATTGCGCTGAGCTGGAAGGAAGGCGATTACATGAAATTGCAACGTGGAAGAAGTAGAGGTTATGAGACAAATCATAAAACAAATCATGGGGTGAGGAGTTGGAGCAATAACTCGTTCGTGCCTAAAAGTTAGGGGCTATGACCCCACTATCATTGGCGATTATCTATTTAGTCTATAAATAGGGCAGGATTTGTAACATTTTGAGGGGGGCTAACACATACGCCATATATGCCCAGGCAGATTTTCTTATTTTTCCTCAAGTAATACTGTTGTTGTTCTTGAGTGATTGTGAGTTCTCATTGTTCTTGAGTGATTGTAATCGATATTTAAATTCGATCAATGAAGAAGACGTTCGTAGAGGTAATTTAGATGCAATCATTTGTTTCTTTTCCATGTTTTCATTTGTATTTGCTTACTTGCATCAGAGTAGAGTAAAGGTCCATTGTTATTGTTAATTACTTTTAACAATAGCCGTTTGAGTCAGAAGTTAGATTAAGTTTTCACAAGATATGGTCCAAATAGACTCTGACACGCCCAAATACTCCACCATAGAATTTTATAGTAAACAGCACCACATACATGTCTGACTATTAGAAAATGAAATCAAAATTACTACTTCAAAACACAGTTATTGGTTAAAACTAAATAATTTAGAAAACAAGGTTTAGAAGGGATCAAATCACAGTTATTGGTTAGACTTGAAACTCACTCATGATAAACAAGAAAATAACCTCCAAGTCAACAAGTTCATATAGAGACCCAATTTCACTTTTGTCCGACCTTTTATGAAAAGTGGTAATATAGTGTCAGTTTGATAATAGGAAAAAAAATAATAATAATAATAAATTTCAATTTTGGGATATTTTTATGCCTGCTTGAAAATGGTTAAAACTAAATCAAGTACCGATCCAGTCTTATTTTTGTTTGGTATCGTTACTAGCTAATTTCACAAAAATCAAGGTATTTACAACCCAATCTTTTATGAGTAACATAACTAATTTCTGTAATTGTCATACAACTTCTAAGCTTAGTTAGAGGAGAATTTTTATTTTTTTTTGTGTGTGTGTGCGCGCATATAAGGACACAAATCAGGATTGATGGAATCCCGTTATTTTTAACATTCATGGAAAATAACACTTGGGCGGTCATATTCATTAATTATTTTTAACACATAGTAGTTCAATTGGTATAATCTTTTTCTTTCCAGTGGGGAGGGAGAGGGTTCGAATCCCCATAGAGAATTCTAGTTGCTTGGCCCCTAATTATTCTTTAGTTAGAATTAGTGACATTTATTAGAATTTATTGTGGGCCAGTATGAGACTTTGGAGTTAAGTAGGGGCTGGGGTGTGCATGTGTGTATCCAAGTAAGTGTCACACACACAAAAAAAAAACCTCTCATTCTATGATGCTCATACTTATAGCTGGAGAAGAAAATTACATTTACTCCTCTTGTAGAACCCCAGACAAGCAAACATTTGCTTCGAACATAAAAGGACAGGACATTGTAATCAAGAATACCATATGGAAATTGGAGGGAATTTTGCATATGATTAAAACCAAAAAAAAATCAAAAATCAAAACAAGTTATAATATTAGGCTCTAGAAGTGAAATCACGTGTAGGTAGTTAACACCTGAAGTTATTCGGTGAGCCCGTCACACCACATCATCATGTTGATGTGGTGTGACGCCCTTCTAACATTGAGATTTGTGGCCACTACAATTTTGAGATATTGACAGATGGGGAGAGATGTGCCCCTGGAAGGAAGAAGGCCATGATTTATTATCATACCACTTCGTATTATTGGCTGTATGTCTTCATGTTATTGGGGTTTCACACCACGTTAGAATGATGACGTGGCGTGCAGGATCATTTGAATAATTTCTCAAGAGTATTGCTAGGTGCACAAAAAAATGCACAACCTGCTTAAACTGGTTGGACCTTGTGCTGAAAAAGTTGTACACCTCTTTTTTGTATTTTTGTGTGTACAGCTTTTTCAGCACGAGATTTAACAATTTTAAACAGGTTGTGTATTTAATTGTGCATTTTTTTTTTTTTTTTGCGCATCTAACAATACTCATTTCTCAAAGGGATGTAGCTGCCATATCCAATAATCAACCCAATTTTCACATTCTACGCACCCTTCATAATTAACGTACACTCACTCCATATAAATAGAGTGCATGTCTCTATTTTAAGTTGTTATCTATTGTTATATCTATTATGTTATAAAAACGAAGAAATAAGCACGTCAAAAAATATGAACTTCCTATTTTGTCCTTCACTACATTATAAATATTCATATATCTATATATTCATTGTAAGGATATATGGATTTGTGTGAGGCTAAATCTGTCATTTTGGACAAATAATTACATTCAAGTCAGCTTTTGAAATTTTATTTTCTATTATACTATAAAAGCGAAGATACAAGCACGTCAAAAAATATGATCTTCCTATTTTGCCCTTAACTACATTATAAATACTCATATATCTATATATACATTGTAAGGATATATGGATTTGTGTGAGACTAAATCTGTTATTTTGGACAAATAATTACATTCAAGTCAGCTTTTGAAATTTTATTTAATATAATAATGAGGTTTTAATCAACAATCTTGTGTCTAATTACATTTGGGTCAATAATTTTTGGGATATTTATTATTAACTTCAAAAAAAGTCAACAAAAGTGGCTATTTTGGTGGCTATTTAGGAAATGGTCACTAATATTTACAATTTGGTCAACTTCTTCTCTCAAATGAGGTTTCAATCAACAATTTGTGTCTAATTACATTTGGGTCAATAAATTTTGGGATATTTGTTATTCACTTCATAAAAAGTCCAAAAAAAATGGCTATTTTAGTGGTTGTTTAGAAATTAGTCACTAATATTTACAATTTGCTCAACTTCTTCTCTCAAATTTATGATTCATATATTGTAATATGTGTAATGGAATTTAGGTCAACAAGTTTTGGGATATTTATTATTCACTTTAAAAAAGTTTTAAAAAGTGGCTATTTTAGGAATTAGTCACTAATTTCACATTTTGGTCAACTTCTTCTCTAAAATTTAAGTTCTGGTATATTTAAAATGTCAAATAAAGTGGCTATTTTAGTAGCTATTATGAATTGATCACTAATATTTACATTTTGGTCAATTTCTTCCCTCAAATTCATGATTTATAGATTGTATTCGAATATCAATTAAGGCCTACAAACACATTCATGCCCTTTTTTAGAGGAAATATCCTACTTGTGTCATATATTTTTAGTGGCGCTTTATTAGGTACATTTACTACTCATTTATAAGATAGTCAGAATTATCAACTTCTTCCGTAAGAAGAGATTTAGATTAAATAGTTACATTTGCAATTTCCTATTTAACTTTTTTAATATCTTATTATATACTTTTAACAACCACTTGACCACACGAAACGACACAATTAAATTTCCTGCGCAACGCGCAGGGCTCGAACTAGTATATATATATATATATATGCATATATATATATAGAGAGAGAGAGAGAGAAACTGAGCGTACTGCAAAATAACAATGGTGTCATCGACACTGAAGGCTTTAGCGGAGGAAAAAGTGTTGGGTCAGAGTTTCGTTCGCGACGAGGACGAGCACCCAAAAATCCCTTACAGTCAGTTCATCGACCAAATTCCGGTGATATCTCTTGACGGAATCGACGACGTGTGTGGGCGGAGAGCAGAGATTTGTGAGAAAATTGTGGCGGCCTGCGAAGATTGGGGGATTTTTCAGGTGGTCGATCACGGAAACGATGGTGCTCTCGTGGCAAAGATGACTCGACTCGCTCGTGAGTTCTTCAAATTGCCGTCAGAAGAGAAGCTCGGGTTTGATATGTCCGGTAGCAAGAAAGGCGGTTTCATCGTTCCAAGCCATCTTCAAGTACTCCATCGATCGACACCTTTACATTCTTGGCACGGCACACCCACACAAATACACATATATATTGCCTAATTTCTGACACTGTTGACTCGCCTAATATTCAAAATTATGCTTAAAACTATTTGATTCACAGGCGCACGCTCTAATTTTTTTAAAAAAAAAATTCCTATAAACTAGCATTTGATTTACGAGCTCACACATATATGTATTGGATTCATTCTAATTTTGGAAAATTGTGCAATTGCTTTTCCTATTACACATTCATAAATTATTTATGAAATTGATTTGATCCACACGGACAATTTGACACTGTCGATCTCACCTAGTTTTCCAAAATTGTGCTGAAAATGCTTTGACTCACAGGCAGACTCACTCTAATTTTTCAAAAATTTTGCTGAAAATTAGTATTTGATTTACTACTAACGCACACATACACACAAATGTGTGTGTGCCCACATGCGCATATATATATATATAAGTAATGCTATATTTCTCAAATTTCTATCCTAAAAGTGCTTCTCAAATAAAGTGGCAGTTTCAACTGGTCACACTGTATTTTACCTGACTCCACTGCTACATATGTCATGCCCGTTCCAGAATTTCATAGTTTAATCATGCATGATATGAAATTTTATGAATTATCATTGATATATGATAATTGAGGATAAGTGGTTGACTGTGGTCAACGGTAAGGTGTCAGTAAGGACACGAGAATATGGAAGTTCATATTGCATAATCATGAGTAAATGACATTTATATGATTAAATGTTATTTGACTTTATCTGGTATTCCTGTGAATAGTAATTATACCTGTGTAGTATAATTTCTGATAGTTTCGATATTGTTATATATCATTTTGAGAACTGTGGTGAGAACGTGAGTGATACGTTAATTAAAAAGGTAGGTTGTGTAGAGATTCCACAGAATATAGTTTTCGGACGTTATTTTGGACCCAAACGAAACCTAGTCGAAAACTTTTGAAATTTATAGTTTTCACTCGTAAAGTTATAAAATAGACGTGTGCGAAGTTTCATGGGTGAATGAGAAGTTTTGAGAAACTTGCGGGGAGGTAAACACAATTTCTGAGAAGTTTGCTTATAAATAGAAGTGGATGAGATTTCATTCTCATCCACAACTTTTATAAATATCTAGAGAGAGGAGAGAGAAGGGAGATTTGGAGCCAACGGGCTTTGCGACTCCGATCGACGACCGTTCGTCTGTCAGACTTTCTCCAGATTTCAGATTTGAACTCGTGGAGGTAAGATCTACGTTTTGATACCACTTAGGTCATGTTTGGCCAATTTTTGTAAAAATATTAATTCTAGACTTTTGGGAAAAATCAGGTAAAACTTGTAGGAATTTTCTCAAATTCGAAATCCGACGATTATTTAGCCTCCTAGTCGATCCTTCAAAGTTTAGGGGAAATCGCACGAGGTATGAAGTTCTAACTTGTGAAATATAAGGAAATACATGTTTTAGCTTTCGATGACGAAATTGTGATCCGGGCGAAATCCATGTGTTATTAGTAGGCCCGTTAATTATGCACGCACTAATTTGTGAAAAGCATGTCTAAATTTACGCGAGCACGTTAAGTTGTCTATGTGGGTCAAAGGGGAGTCTGATACAAATTCATGCCGGAGTAAGCTTCTCGATGTTTGAGAATTTAGTAGCGACGGCTACTGTGCATGGTTGATAGACTTGGACTTGCCATGGCACTTGTGGATACAATGGTTGATAGACTTGGACTTGCCATTGGTATCGCGGTTTAAGGCTTGGACTTGCCGCTACCGGATGAATGCGTATTTTTCTCCCTAGAGACTATTGTATGATTTATGAGATTAAAGCATGTTTTATCATATATTGCATATGTTAGAACTTGTACGCTCAGCATATAGCTGAGCAGTGGAGATGTACTCCATTGCAGGTAAGAAGAAGCGTGATGAGTGAGGCCGATGAACGCCGGGGGAATCACACTTGTATATGTTTTTGATTTAAATCCTAAACTTGTGTAAGGATTTGAATATTGTAAGATGTTGTAATAGAATCATGGATTAGTTCCGTAGTACCGTAATCTTGTAATTGAACGTCTGTATTTATGTTTTAATATGTTGGAAATCAGTTATGGTTGTGTTGTTGTTGGTTTTGAGAAGCATGTGTTGTAAATTTTCAATACAGGGCTGCCAGCAGGGGAGCAGTCGACTGGACCCAGGGTCAGTCAACTGGATCTCGTGTGTTTGAGATACTGTAAGTGAATAATAGAAAAGCAGTCGACTGGACCCCTTCATCAGTCGACTGAACCACTGTTGATTTTGGCTACTGCTTCTAATAATAGAAAAGCAGTCGACTGGGTCCCCATATCAGTCGACTGGACCCCTTTTGGTAAGTTGCTTTTTGGGTTCTGCTTAACCCAGTCGACTGGGCAGTCGACTGGACCTCTGTTAAGGATTTAGGGTTTTAGTTTCTGCCAGGCACAGTCGTCTGGACCCTAGTACAGTCGACTGGGCAGTCGACTGAACCTCTGTATCTTGGAATGGATTCTTGTGAACACTTTTGATTGAACAAAACTTTTTGTAACTCCGATTTTCAATGGATTTTACAACTCAGAGGGGAATGTTCCTAAGTTTTAAATACCAAGGTTGTTTTAAAGTTCTTTCCGCTGCGTATCATTATATTGTTGTTTGGATGAGCCTTGATGGCGTGCCACGTGTCTTATTTCCACGCGTAGTGGGATGGGTCGTGACAACATCATTTGGAAAGCGCTTTTGAATATAAATTTTGGAAGCATACCATTACTCTATATATATGCGATTCATTGGACATTGTTGTCTGGCCTAATTTTCAAAAAATGTGCTCAAAATTGATTCTTCAATACACAGGGAGAAGCAATACAGGACTGGCGTGAGATGGTAACGTATTTCTCGTGTCCACTAAAATCTTGAGACTACTTACGGTGGCCGGACAAGTCAGAGGGGTGGAGATTGGCGATGGAGGAGTACAGCGAGAAGTTGATGGATCTCGCTGGCAAAAGCTACTTGAGGTATTGTCGGAGGCGATAGGTTTAGATAAGGAGGTAATTAATTGTTGGAATATTAAATAGAATAGAAACACTATTACCCGATCAGTAGCCTCTTATAAATCTTGAGCCGAGTCGCGGATTTAGCTCTCTTTAAGACATTTCGCGACTCTGCCCAAAGTGTTCGTATATGCCATGTCGTCCCTAGGAGCCCAGATTTTTCTTTGCACCAAGAAGAACTGGTATACTAATCACCCTTTCTGATATACTTGCTCGGTAACTACAAATTGTTAAACCTTTTTTTTCTTTTTTTTGGAAACAAGATACACTGATTTTGTCTGTTCTCAATTTTTTTTTGAAAAACACAAGAAAACAAAGTAATTTTCTATTCTAAAGAAAAACTCAAAGTGGGAAAAAACACTAATTTGTCTCTGTTTCAAAATGGATCTTTAATGGTCCATTTATATACGAAAAATATGCATGTTGAAAGCATGCAAAAATGATGCCAAACGTTTGTGAATGTTGTCCATTTATTGTGGCTACATTAATAAATTATTAAATTGGATTAATGTTCAACCACTACTGTTCGAAAATGGCAAATAATTTTTCTTTAATAATATTTTATTAAAATACTCCAACAATTATGTCTCAGCAATTTCATAATCCAATTTTTCAATTTCTAATCAACTTTTGGAAACAAATCACGATAATATACATTTTTCCTGGAATCTGTTATTAAGAGGTAAATGGTGAAATCCTTTTAAGAAATAAGAAATACAGTTTGCAGTGATAGGAGAAATTAGGGTAGTTACCATATGGGTATGGCACTGAGTTGGTAGGGGAACTTTGGATAGTGTAAAGTAGTGAAACTTAAGTTTATCATTCAAATAATTTTTTCCTTTATCATACAGTGAAACGGCAATGTGTGTGTCATGTATAGGCAAAATGATAGAAGGAGTATCGTCTGTGTCGAAATGGCATTGTGATTGACGTTTGAAAGTCAAAGGGCATTTTCCCTGTACTTCATATCATGTAATGTTAAATGGGACTCATTTGTACATTTAAATGGGAAACGATAGTTTTCCTTGTGCCGTTTGTTGTTTAACCGGCATTCCCTTTGCTGTTTCGACTCTTACACTACTGTGAACCCTCTCCTTAGGTACACGAATGCTCCAAGGGATTAATAAAACGAATCACGCTTTTACCCCTATATTATACCCGCTACAAATACGACTATTGTGTACAAAATTAAGAACCTTTTATCGAATAAGGGGATTGGAATTGGATGTAATCAACATAGGATCATAAAAAGAATCATGAAAATTAGAGTGCGCGCATGTTTCAGGTCTTGACCAAGGCATGTGTGGACATGGACCAGAAAGTGGTGGTTAATTACTACCCAAAGTGTCCGCAACTGGACCTCGAGCTCGGGCTCAAGTGGCACACTGATCCTGGAACCATCACGCTATTGCTACAAAACCAGTTCGGTGGGCTTCAAGCTACTAGGGATGGTGGAAAGACTTGGATCACTATTCAGCCTGTTAAAGGTGCATTTGTTGTTAACCTTGGCGACCATGGTCATGTAAGCTCCTTTTTTAACTTCTCATGAACATAAATTGTTTTCTAAATAGTGTTCTCAAATTTGTGTCCAAATCTCAAAAAGTCAGGATAAGTAACTATTTTAATTGTGTGTCAAAAAGACATGATGTTACATTCTAAGTTTATACTAGCTGGCACTAGCTAACACATCACCTGGTGAGAAAATTAAGCAACTAAATAGGGTGTACTTGACATTTTCTTTGGTCAAATGCCTCAAGTTTATTGGTTCCAAAAATTAGATAGCTAAATCCAATTCACTTGTTTAAAAAAAAAAAGTTAGGATACTTGTTAATTGAAATTTGAAATGGCCTTATCATTGTTTAGTGTGGTTGTGATTATTGTTAGACACTGAGAAAGGAAAAAGGTGGATGGGTAAAAAATTTCCTTAGTGTCACGAAATGAAAATGCAAAATTTAACATTTTATTTCAAAGTTGTCACTGCCATAAAAAAATTATCAGGTAATTAAGTATTACTCATATACTAAAAGATTACCATGCAGACCTAAAAAATACATTGATGGGGTTGCCCTATTTCTTGATCATGATTTTCGGAGGATAAAATTTCTATCCAATTTGTTAAATTAAAAGCAAATTGACACTATTATGTTTTACTTTGCCTATAGTAAGGACTCAACTGAATCCGTTCCAATATTGTCTCCCTCCCAAAATTGCTTTTATTTCAATTGACATTACTTTGAACAGTACCACCTGCAAAAGATGAGATGTCCGAAGGATTATGCCCACATCCTAACCGCTTCACGCCTAAAATATGGACAGGGGGGTTAATTTAGATAATGGTTGACAAATCATACAGTTTGACCAACACATGTCACCTACGACTCCATGTGTATCAATACCACCACCAATGATGGGCTCCATCTATAACCACAGAAGAGCCCAGGAATCCAATCCGAAGCCTCACTTAGGAGCGCAATCTGAAGCCTCATTTCGGAGAAGCTCACTCTGAAGCCTCACTTCGTAGCGCAATCCGAAGGCTCACTTCGGATAAGCCCATCCCGAAGCTTCACCTCTTCGAAGCCTCACCTTTCTGAAGCCTCCGCTAGTCCACTCCAAAGGCTCACTTTGAATGAGCCCATTCCGAAGCTTCACTTCTCCGAAGCCTCCGCTAGCCTACTCCAAAGGCTCACTTCGGATGAGCCCATTCCGAAGCCTCACCTCTCTGAAGCCTCCGCTTGTCCACTCCGAAGGCTCACTTTAGATGAGTCCATTCTGAAGCTTGACCTTTCCGAAGCCTCACCTTAAATGGAGCCCACCCCGCGGAGCCCACTGTGAAACTCCACGACTGCAAAGCCCACTTCAAGTACCCCCACTCTGAGGAATAGCCCACAAAGAAAGCACACTTCAAATATACATACACTTACCTCTCGGATACCCACCCTTGGGCCGGAAGCAGTACCTAAGGGTGGTCAAGTCCGCTGGGATTTTGGAAACTCATGGTTAGGTGGCTAGAGCCAAAGTCATCTCCTTAGCACGCATCTTATGGGCAAGGTTAGGGTTGGTCCCAAAGAAAAAGAGAGAGACACGTGACTTTCACGAGCCTTACCTCAACTAACCTCACAACCAATGGGCGAAGCCCATCACTGCAAAACTAGCCCAAACCTTTGACCATCAGTGCTTAGTCATTTCAAGATTGCTTAATGGACTGCACCAATAGAAAATAGGCTCGAATCCCCCCCTCGCTGAAACCCTCTGTACGCCTCGGCACTCACCCTAGCTTACCCTCTCGGAACCAATAGCGAAGGCCTTGGTATACTCACTCGCTTAAAACTCTACACCAATAGTATTCCTTCCCCTGATTCCCCTTCTTGACCAATCAATGGTATTGGTTCCCCACTAGATGACAACACCTCCGTCTCACATGTCTTTGCCAACTCAATATATCGCTTTGTCTACATCCCATTTAATGATCCAAACCACCTTAAACATAAGCATTTAAGTCACCCCACCTACCTTAAACAAACAGACCACTAAGAGGATGCTAACTCGGCTAAGCTCTATCATGTCAAAGCTTTACAACTGCCCACGACCTCAAATATAAATAAGTAGCCTCATTTACTACATCTAACAACCGAACCCAACTTAATCCCACACTAGAGCAAAGGGTCAACAGTTAGTCCTACTCTTACCCATTCACAAAAAATTCCCATTATCTTGAGCACAACTAGACCCTTTGTACTACAAGACCCTTTGCCTTACTTGACCCTTCGCCTCATCTTGACCTCTCGTTTTAACCAGCACCCTTCATTTTCACCAATACCCGTCGTTTCACTAACACCCTTCGTCTCACAATACCCTTCGTCTCACTAAGACCCTTCGATCTTACTATACCCTTCGTCTCACTCTATCCTTCACTCCACTCCATTATTTACCCATTACCCTTTGATAACCTCTAGATACATACTGCTTTCTCTTTCTCTCTCTCTCTCTCTCTCTCTCTCTCTCTCTCTCTCTCTCTCTCTCTTATTTTGGGCTACTTCGATTTTTATCTGACCCGAAGTCTCTCCGGACTTGACCACCCTTGGGTACTGCTTCCGGACCAAGGGTGGATGTCCGAGAGTTGACTGTATGTATATTTTGTTGGCCCAAATATGGAAACCTTAGAGGGGGGTGAATAAGGTTTTAGCGAAAATTAACCTTTTAAAAACTTGATAGCAAATTAAAACACAATCACAAGCGATAATATGAAGAGATAAGGGAAGAGATACTTGCAAACCAATTTTTCAAGTGGTTCAGCAATCGCACCCCGCGGCCAATGTTCACCCCTCAAGAACACCTCTTGAGGATTCCTTTAATCCGATCTACTTCACGGGTGTAGACCAAACCGTTACAAGAGCCTTCAATCTCTCCCAAAGAAGAAAACATCTTCTTTGCAATCAAGGGTTACTAACCCTCACTCTTTACAAATAATTTGGGTACAAATTGAGCTCTCTCTCTCTAGAGTGGATAATAAAATTTAAAGCTCACACAATAACTCCTTGTTGAGTAGATGATACAAATAAAAGCTCACTACAATTTACTCTCAAAGAAATAAAAATTATGAACTAGAGCAAATTGATAAACTCACACAACTAGGGCTCAAATATGAATGATTAGAAATCAACAAGTTGTGTGATTTAAATAGATGTTTTCCAATGGATTGATCAACATAAAATGGTGTGGGAAAACATGTATTTATAGGCCAAGAAAGAATATAGCCATTGGAAGTGGTTAGGGGGTGTAAAAATAATTTTTGGAGAGTTTAAAAACTAGCCGTTATGTGTATTCAGCGCAGTCCAGTCGACTGGATCGAAGGTTCAGTCAGTCGACTGGGAAGTTTATAGCAGTGAAGAGGCATTTTCAGTGCTGTCCAGTCGACTGAAAAGTTCATCCAGTCGACTGATTTTACAATCCAGTCGACTGGACATGAAATAAATCAGTCGATTGGTTTTAAGCAGATTTTCGCAGACTGACACCTCTTTACTAAAATGGCCATAACTCCCTCTACAAAACTCGTATTCGCGATCCGTTTGAAGATTCGGAAACAAGATTCAAATACCTTTCCAACCATATAAAGCACAAGATCTAATTCCTTACCAATTGGATCAGGTTTGTATTTAAAGTTGACCTATCTGTGCAAAGGTACTTTCTTTTGACTTAGCCACTTGAAAGCTTTTGTGAAATGAATTTAATTGAGTGGTCTAAGTATGTTTAGGTCCTTGAAAGTATTTTAAAGTGTGAGAGAAAGGATCCTAAAGTCCAATTAAAGTTACTTGAGCCCCTATGAGTGATTGATCAAAATGCTTACATATAAATCCTAGTCTTCAAGCTTCAAGCTTCAACCAAGGATGAAAAATCTTCAAGTCTTCAAGCTTGATCCGTGCTGAGCTCAAACACTCTTGGGCTTCACCATATGCTATCTCACGATCCCAAACAAAGTTAGAACAATTAAATACATGAATCAAGAGATTAACATAATGAAAATGACATGATAATTGATTTAAATAGAACCAATGAAAGTATGCAATTATCACTAGATTTGTCATTATCAAAACAAAACAAAAATAATGCCTTAAATAAATTCAAGGCTAGCAATTTCCCCCTTTTTGATGATGTCAAAACATACAATAGAGATATAGCAATTTAAAGCACAATAGGTGTCATTTTCATGTTATCATTCAAAGTAATAAGATTTCCCAAGTATGAGTCCAAGAATGAATTCTCTTTTAGTAACAAGAATGAATTCTCTATATTATTTTCCCCCTTTTTGACAACAGCAAAAAGATTGGGGGTTGGACTAAAAGTTCCCCCTCAAGATAAGCAAACATTTCATGGAGGCAATAAGATACCAAATTTCCAAATACCAATTATGATACCAAATTAACTAAAGTGAGCGTAATATCATGATACCAAGAAATCAAGTCAACTAAAATGAATATAGCAATATGTTCCCCCTCAACATATGCATATACGAATAAATACCAATTATAGGATCAACATTATGCATTATTTCCTTAGGAGGATGAAATAGCTATGAACATCAAAACAAGATAATGTGATGAACTAAACATGATTATCATGCTATCAAAATCAAGAGAAATATCAAAACAAGTTAATCTAACCTACTCCTACTAGGCTTAAGGTAAAAGATTTAACCATTGCCCAAGCACCTTTTGGATGTAACATTTGCCGAGGAAGTAGGAAAGGATCCCTTCACAACCCAAATCATGTTAATTTTCTTTCGAAATGAACATTTGTAATTAACATGCCCCTTTTTCATGCAATAATGACAAGTTACATGGGGAAGGGTTTCATTTGAGATTGATGCCTTGACAAAGAAATTCTTGTGAGCATTTTGAGAAATTGAAGTAGAGGATGTGGACTTTACGAAGAAGTTTTTGTACTTCTTTTCCTTGTATGTGGGATTAAATCTCAAACCAGCTTTGTCAAACACATATTTTTGCTTTCCCAAAAGCATATTCAAATTTTGTTCACCTTGTGTGAATTTTGCCAAAGTTTTTGTCAAATCATCAACCTCCTTTCTCAACTCAACCTTTTCTTTTTCAATAAACTCACTTGAAGGTTGATTGGTTGAAACAAGCTTTTCTTTTCTCAAAATTTCATTTTGAGATTTTAAATCATCCAATTGCCTTTTCAATTCCAAATTTTCTTTTTCAATCTCATTTGAAGATTGTGCTCTTAAAATATGTTTTTCATTTTCAATCTTCAAAGATTCATTTTGAGATTTTAAAATATTTAACTCACTTGAAAGTTTGGAGAAATTCTTTTTAAGAGTTATATATTTAAATCCCAAATTCTCCAACTCCTCATGTAACTCCTCAAAAGCATATTGAAGCTCATTATAGTTAGGAGATTCAACAATAGAGGTAGGATTAGAGTTTACCAAATTCTCTTGTGCATCTACTTGGTCACATGAGTCATCATCGGATGAGTCATCATCATCCCAAGTGGCCTTTTTTGCCATTTTCTCATTCTTATCATCTTTATTTGCAAAAATGCACACTTTTTCCTCTTCACAAATTTGGTTAGTAGTAAAATGAAAATTTTCTAAACATAACCAAATTTCATTTGCATTAGAGCATGAACGAATTCTATTATATGAAATATCATCTAAAGAAGTAAATAGAATTTTCATGGCTCTAAGATTCAATAGAAAGCTATTTTGATCACTTTCATTCCATTCAATTTTTGGTTTAGGAGAAAAACCATTTTTGACAATTTTCCATTGATTTATGTCGAGTGATATAAAATAAATTTCTATTCTCCTCTTTCAATGATCATACTTATGATCTTTCAATGATGGAGGAGTTGTAATGCAATAACCTTCTTGAACTTTTGTTTCCATAGAACTTGACTCAACATTTTGAAATTCATAAACATCATTAGAGTCATTGAAAGAGCAAGAACTAGAGGTTACCCCGTTATCAATTACCATGAGGCAAAGATTGACAATCTCATCTTCTTTTGAGTTGTCATCCTATGATTCACTCTCGGAGCAACTTTGAGTGGCCTTCATTGCCTTCTACTTACGTTGTTCATCTTTAGGAGGCTTCTTTCCCAATTTTTCTTTCTTTAGAAACTTTGCGAATTTTTGGGTGATCAAAGCCATTTCCTCATCCTCATCACTCTCATGATCTTTTCCCTTTTTCTTTGAGCTTGAGGACTTCAAGGCGATGTCTCCTCTTTTGATCTCCTTTTTCTTGTCTTCTTCGACAAGCACGGCTAACTCCATTTCATGGGCAATGAGAGATCCCATGAGTTGTTCAATTGACAAGTTTGTCAAATCTTTTGCTTCCCGGATAGCCGTGACCTTCGGTTGCCATTGCTTTGGTAAAGCCCTAAGAATTTTCTCAATAATTTCTTCATTAGCATAAACTTTACCAAGATTTTTCAAGCTATTGATGATAGTTGTAAAACGGGTAGACATATCACCAATAGACTCAAAAGGCAACATTTTGAACATTTCATAAGATTGAACAAGCAAATTAATTTTTGACTTTTTGACTTGGCTTGTTCCCTCATGAGTCACTTCAAGTTTATCCCAAATTTCTTTTGCGGATTCGCAAGATGAAATTCTATTGTATTCATTTGGGTCTAAACCGCAATATAATAAATTCATTGCCATTGCATTCATTTTAATGAGTTTCTTATCGGCATCATTATACTAATCTTCCATTTTTGAAATAGAAATACCATTTTTAATGTTTGTAGGAAAATGAGGCCCTTTGACCACTATTTGCCATAAATCAAAATCTTGAGAAATCATATAGATTCTCATTCTATTTTTCCAATAAGCATAATTTGATCCATTAAAACACGGTGGTCTATTTGCCGAGTGACCCTCACTATAATAGATGCGGAAAGTGTTGGTTTCCATTTGGATCTTAACTCAAATTTTTCAAAAACTTTTGAAAATAGAAGAGCCGAAGCTCTGATACCAATTGTTGGCCCAAATATGGAAACCTTAGAGGGGGGTGAATAAGGTTTTAGCGAAAATTAACCTTTTAAAAACTTGATAGCAAATTAAAACACAATCACAAGCGATAATATGAAGAGATAAGGGAAGTGTTACTTGCAAACCAATTTTTCAAGTGGTTCAGCAATCGCACCCCGCGGCCTATGTCCACCCCTCAAGAACACCTCTTGAGAATTCCTTTAATCCGATCTACTTCACGGGTGTAGACCAAACCGTTACAAGAGCCTTCAATCTCTCCCAAAGAAGAAAACATCTTCTTTGCAAACAAGGGTTACTAACCCTCACTCTTTACAAATAATTTGGGTACAAATTGAGCTCTCTCTCTCTCTAGAGTGGATAATACAATTTAAAGCTCACACAATAACTCCTTGTTGAGTAGATGATACAAATAAAAGCTCACTACAATTTACTCTCAAAGAAATAAAAATTAAGAACTAGAGCAAATTGATAAACTCACACAACTAGGGCTCAAATATGAATGATTAGAAATCAACAAGTTGTGTGATTTAAATAGATGTTTTCCAATGGATTGATCAACATAAAATGGTGTGGGAAAACATGTATTTATAGGCCAAGAAAGAATATAGCCATTGGAAGTGGTTAGGTGGTGTAAAAACAATTTTTGGAGAGTTTAAAAACTAGCCGTTATGTGTATTCAGTGCAGTCCAGTCGACTGGATCGAAGATTCAGTCAATCGACTGGGGAGTTTATAGCAGTGAAGAGGCATTTTTCAGTGCTGTCCAGTCGACTGAAAAGTTCATCCAGTCGACTGATTTTACAATCCAGTCGACTGGACATGAAATAAATCAGTCGATTGGTTTTAAGCAGATTTTCGCAAACTGACACCTCTTTACTAAAATGGCCATAACTCCCTCTACAAAACTCGTATTCGCGATCCATTTGAAGATTTGGAAACTAGATTCAAATACCTTTCCAACCATATAAAACTCAAGATCTAATTCCTTACCAATTAGATCAGGTTTGCATTTAAAGTTGACCTATCTGTGCAAAGGTACTTTCTTTTGACTTAGCCACTTGAAAGCTTTTGTGAAATGAATTTATTTGAGTGGTCTAAGTATGTTTAGGTCCTTGAAAGTATTTTAAAGTGTGAGAGAAAGGATCCTAAAGTCCAATTAAAGTTACTTGAGCCCCTATGAGTGATTGATCAAAATGCTTACATATAAATCCTAGTCTTTAAGCTTCAAGCTTCAAGCTTCAAGCTTCAACCAAGGATGAAAAATCTTCAAGTCTTTAAGCTTGATCCGTGTTGAGCTCAAACACTCTTGGGCTTCACCATATGCTATCTCACGATCTCAAACAAAGTTAGAACAATTAAGTACATGAATCAAGAGATTAGCATAACGAAAATGACATGATAATTGATTGAAATAGAACCAATGAAAGTATGCAATTATCACTAGATTTGTCATCATCAAAACAAAACAAAATAATGCCTTAAATAAATTCAAGGCTAACATATTTGAAGTGGGCTTTGTAGTCTTGGAGTTTCATAATGCGCTCCACGAGGTGGGCCCGTTTGAGGTGAGGCTTCGGAAGTGGTAAGACTTCGGAGTGGACTTTCACAATGGGCTCTCCGAGTGAGCCCTATTTATGGACATTTTGAAGTGGGCTAGCAGTTGTTATTGGTGGGGCCCATGTGGAGTCCATAATCAGTGGTAATGTTATTACACGTGGAGTCGTTGGTGATGTGTATTGGTCAAAGTGTATGTGTTGTCAACTATTACCTACACCCTATTTCTTGATCATGATTTTTAGAGGATAAAATTTCTATACGGTTTGTTAAATTAAAAGAAAATTGACACTATTATGTTTTACTTTGCCTATAGTAAGGACTCAACTGAATCCATTTGAATATTGTCTCCCTCCCAAAATTGCTTTTATTTCAATTGACATTACTTTGAACAGTATCTGAGCAACGGGGGGTTCAAGAATGCGGATCACCAACCTGTGGTGAACTCAAACTCCAGTCGATTGTCCATTGCCACATTCCAGAACCCCGCTCTATAGCCGACAATGTACCCACTGAAGATTAAAGAAGGAGAGAAATCAGTGTTGGAAGAGCCCATCACATTCATGGAGATGTACAAAAGGAAGATGAGCAATGACCTTGAGTTAGCAAGGCTCAAGAAGCTTGCAAAGGAGAAGAAACAATTGCAAGAGATAGAGACAGCCCAATTGGAGCCCAAGACCATGGAAGAGATTTTTGCCTAAAGAACTTTTTAGCTATTGATGATGATTTGCTTTGGTTTGTGTTTCTCTAGTTTTTCACTAGTGAGCTTTTATGATCAATGATCTTATATATTGTATCAAGAACAATTCAAGGGGTTCAATTATTTTTTACAACTCATTTACAACCATCTCTATCTCTCTCCTACGTGGCACAGGGGCCCATTGAAATTCAACTGGACCCTACACTGCCACTTAAAAGAGAGCTATAGATGATTGTAAATGAGTTGTAAAAAATAGTTGTACCCCTAACATTCCTTATTGTATCAAATATATGAAAATAAATTGTGACCAAGGGTACAAGTAAAACCCTTCTATAGTTACAAAATTAAAGGGCATAATTTTACGTTGAATTTCAAAGTTGTAGCTGATATATTAATTTAGGTTGGAGCATTCAAAACAACTTCCAAAACAGAAATTGTGGCTCCACTACTATTGCAGACGAGCCACATCAGTTAAGATTAATAAGCTTAAATATCAGTACTGTCACTTTTCAATCATTGACAAGATTTCAATGAAATGTGTCTTCAATTGTTCATTTGGGGGAACTTGTTACACAGCACACACACAACCAAGTAACTTGATTATATCCTATATGTACACTCCAATAATTATAGGATATGGACTTGGTTGTTGCGCAGCATGAATTGCAAACGTTACTAACAAATAAACCATTATTGGAGTGGGTTAACTACTATTAAATCCTATTAGTTGTATCTTTGTGTCAATAGGTCCAACCCAAAAAACTGATTTAGTGATAAGTCCACAATTTTATTTTGGACTACACTACCCCTTCTATATGCATATTATTGCTAAAATTTTGGATTTTTAAAATTCAAATCCAATCCATTATATATATGTATATATAGAGAGAGAGAGAGAGTTATTTCTACCAAAAACCCATTTCAATACCCCCCCATTATAGCCCTCCAATGTTCTTTCCACCACTACCATCCTTCCCACCCCTTCTCTACCTCGCCATGGTGCTCAACACCACCGCATTAACGGCGTCGACTCAACTGTGACGAAGATCCAAGCTTTAACGTTGTTCATGTCGAACGCCACTGCGTTAACGGCGCTCACTTGACTGTGATGGAGATTCAAGCTTTAACATTGTTCATGTCGAATCTACAATACACCTGCTCAATCCCAATCTCAGATGGCTTTAATGGCTCAATCCCAATCGCAAGTTAAGTGTCCGAACACTCCAATGGCTTCAATAGCTCAATTCCACTCTCTCTCTCTCTCTCTCTCTCTCTCTCTCTCTCTCTCTCTCTCTCTCTCTCTCTCTCTCTCTCAATGCTCTCTCCTACATGCCGTTTATCTACAGTACAACTCATTTTTCGGTGACCTACCGACTTGATTTTATGTGATTTTTTATTCCAAGATTTGGTCAATCATTCAATGATGTAAAATTTTACACTAGTGAGAAAATTCTTGTATGTTTATTTGCTAGTTTTGAGATAGTGAAAAATGATGTGAAATTTTTCGGTAGTTAAAAATTTCTTGTAATCCCAATCTCTCTCTCTCTCTCTCCACACACTATCTATCTACAGTACAACTCATTTTTTGGCGACCTCTCGACTTGATTTTGTATAATTTTTTGTTCCAAAATTTGGTCAATCGTTCAATGATGTGAAATTTTACACTAGTGAGAAATTTCTTACTTTGCTTGTTATGAGATAGTGAAAATGATGTGAAATTTTACGCTAGTTCAAAATTTCTTGTATATTTCTTTGCTTGTTATGTGATAGTACGTGAGAAATTTGATACTGAATTTTCCCATCAACAATGAGAAATTTCATACAGTGACAAAATACAGTGTAAAATTGTACATTGTAGTGATAAATTGTGCACAGAACAAATTTAACATTGTTCTGGTTTGCGCATGAACCAGAATGAGGTTTTATAGTTATGCAACAACAAAAGGTTCACACAGTCAAAGTTTTTAAAAGCATATGTATATAGTTAAAGAAATAACAAGACTATCAACAAATCAAAAACCAGTAGCAGCTTTGTAATGAAAAAATAACATCATATTGGAGTGTAAAATTTGAAGTTTGAAGAGACAAAATTATGCATGTATAATGACAAAATATAAAAAATCATCACTCAATGAGTTTAGTGGCATAGTTGCATTCCTGTAATTGTGGGATTTAATACCATATTCGGTTACATAGTAGATTAAAATCCTATCTGTTTTTCTACACTTATGGATTTATAATTAAAAAAAAAATCAGTTACCTAAAAATATGGGATTAAATCACAAATCACCTGAAAATATCTTTGACTAAACCAGCCAATTGTGCATATTTAATGGATTTAGGGATTTATGGTGGACTTTAAATGCTATTTATGTGTGTTTCTACGTGTATATATATAAATATATATATATATATATATCCAGGGGTAAAATTGTACCACTATTCACACTACTTTGGGATTGGGAGGTTGGGCTAATCATCAAATACTTTTTTAATTTTTTGGATCTAACAGTATAATTAAATGATGAATGGACCTAAACTAAAAAAGATTATTAAATAGGGATTTTTTTGGGAGATTTCTATTATAAGTATCCAATGGCATCTCAAAAAGTTACGACTTAATGGCATCAAAGTTACAACAATGACACATTAATTGTTGACCGAGAAGTGGGTTTAATCTCACAAGGGATTTTTGACCGAGAAAGAAATGTGGAAGGAGTCCTACCACTATTAATTGATGATGAATGATTTTTGTGATAACAATAATAAATAAATAAATAAAAAAAACTCTTAATTAACAGGATGAGCTAGGATATAGGACCAACTTTCTCCATTTAAATTCCTGTAAATGATCTTCTCAAAAAAAATAATAATAATAATTCCTGTAAATGCATTGTAGTGGATAATTGATGAGCAGTGTTTTAAAAACTGGACTGGCTGGTTTGATTGGTTGGACTGTCGATCGGTCTGATTTGGACTGTTAAACCATTTTCAGACCAAAACGGCTAAGAACTGTTGCGAACCGTTCGAAAACCGTTAAAAATCACTTTTTAACCAAAACCGCTCAAAACAGTTTTATGCCTAAAAAGGTTTTTTTTTTCCCTACATTTTTTGATACTATGAATGTCTTAATAATTTATACTTATGATAAATAAATAAAAAAAAGTGTGAAAATAAAATTTGAGTTCTTGTGTATTTTTGTATATATGTATATATTTTTTTGGTTCATATTTACTTACTAAAACTTATATATAAATATAAATAATTAAATCACACAATTATGACATCCCGAGTTGATTACAGTTCACTCGACGGGTTGAGTCTCAAACCCATGAACCGATCTAATTTTCAGTTCTACGAACGGTCCGATTTTTAAAATATTACTGATGAGAAATAAAGTCAAGTAATAGTGAAAATGTCCCAGGACACAAGAAATCAGGATATTTATGAGTGCAAAAGATAAAGAAATTGGTAACATGGTATGGTACACACTTGGGGCAACTTGATAGGGGTGAGTGAAGCTACCCAAGGGCCAAATAGTGTTTTTGAGAACAGTTTTTGGAGTTAATAAAGGATTATGTAACTTTGGCAAACCAAGTTTAGAGATTCAATAGCAAAAAAATATGACTCAATTGTAGAAATATGTAATTGGTCAAAAGTTACTATAGACAAGTTTTGGTCAAAAAATAGTTTTTTTTATTGCAAATACAAAATTTGTGCCAAATGAACCTTAAGGTCAAAAGTAGGAATTTATTTATTTATTTATTTTATAGCAGTTCAGTAGGATTATTGACCCAAAGAAAAGGTTGAATTTAAGCTGGGCTTACACTTCATATTGGCCCATCTTGAACCGAGGATAGGCCTTATTTGGTTAATGATCTTAAATCAAATGCGGGAAATAATTCAGATTAAAGGATTAAAGGCCTAAAATTCACTATAGGCCGTTAAGTTTACAAGGAAAAATAAACATTCATCATTTCAGTTATTTATTATTATTATTATTATTTTATGACATGAGGGATTCGAACCAATTTCTTGGAAGGGACTTGAATGCCAAGCACTTTGTCACCTGAGTTATGCCACACTTGGTAACTTTTAACATTTTTAAAAGTAAAAAAAATCACTTATTTCATTATTCCAATTTGTAAGCTCAAATATACTTTTTTTTTTTAAGTCTTACCTGGATCACGGCTGGATACAACGCACACACACTCCATACACGCACACAAACCCAACCCAACTTAACCTCAAAGCCCCATAATGACCAATAGCAAAGCCCAACAAGGGCCACTCATTCCGACTGAACGCACAAAAATGGGAGGCAAGAACTTCCCCTAAGAGAAATCGAATCCTTGACCTCTCCATTGAAGAGATCAAGGTAGTACCACTTGATCACTTGAATCGTTGGTAGCTCAAATATACTTGTTAAGCAGGCAGCTACCTTGCAGAAATTATTCTAACCTACATTGTAATCTACAAGTTAAAAACCAGCATTTAATTATTATTAAAAATAACGTAAGCCTCTAAATTTTGAAGAGTAAAACAAATCACAATCATATATCACTACCAATAAATCATAATATAATGAAAGTTTATCAAGTAATTATTATGTTACATGGTCCTTTGTCTTGAATCCTTAAAAAAAATGCACATAAAAGGGAGGGGCAGCTGAACAGAGAAGTTCATTTTATCGATGATCATGTAAGCAGTGCCACACAATATCTGCATTTGTTTGTTAAAAACAGAAGTTCATTTTATTTGCTTCTTCATTGAACCCATGAAAACTTGTTAGTTCCCAATCTCCACCCAGCGTTTATATGGAGGGGTACTTCGTGACGAATCTAATATATATCCTTTATATATGGGAGATTTGGTGTAAGGTCCTTAAGGTTGGGCTAAGTTGGATTAAAGGACAAGCCATAATAAAAAACTCACACAATGACACACTCTACAAAAACTTTCCCTCCCAAAGTCTTTTAAAATTTGAACTTTCCCTCTTAGTCCTATCAAATTCAAAATTTCACTTTAAATGGCAAAATTGCCCATAGAACCCTAAGAGACCACCACTTTCATCTCTCTTCTCTCTCTAACTTTCTCTCTCCTCCTCCTCCTCCATAGCCACCATCACCACCATCTCTCTTTCCTCCCCCTCCATATAGCCACCACCACCATCTCTCTCTCCTCCACCACCACCATAGCCACCATCTTCTCTCCTCCCTCCATTATCTTCTCTCCTCCCCCTTTATAGCCACCACCACCACCATTCTTTCTCCTCCTCCCTCTATAGCTAGCTATCACCATCACAACCACCACCACCGGAGCCGTCGTCGCCGAAGCAGTCACCACTACCACCAACTCTCTTCTCTCTCTAACTTTCTCTCTCCTCCCCCTCCATAGCCACCACCACAACCATCTCTCTTCTGTCTAACTTTCTTTCCTCCTCCCTCCATAGCCACCACCATCACAACCACCACCACTGGAGCCATCGTCGTCGGAGCCATCACCGTTGTCCTCGCAACTACCACCAACTCTCTTCTCTCTCTAACTTTCTCTCTCTTCCCCCTTTATAGCCACCCCCACTCTCCCCCCCCCCCCCGCCGGCCACCACCATAACCACCAAAACAATAATCCACGGTCAACTGATCTTAAGAGAAATTTCTCTTAAGATCAGTCATATCTTAATATGACTGATCTTAAGATATATTTCTCTTAAGATCAGAAGTGTTGAATGAAGGTGGGATGAGGTGATAATCGCCAGAGGTACTAGTGGCGGTCGTATAAGGTTGTCGGAGGTGGAAGTGGTGGTGGCCAGAGGTTAGGCATGGGTGGTGTCAATGGTGGATGGTCGCCGGAGGTGCTAGTGGCGGTCGTCGGAGGTCACCGGAGATGGTAGTGGTGGTGGCCGAAGGTGGAAGTAGTGGTGGCCGAAGGCTAGGCATGGGGTAGTGGCAATGGTGGCTAGAGTTTGATAGTAAGATTAGATGATGAAGATGAGGATGTTTTGGTCCCAAAAAAAATTAGGAGTAAGAGTCAAGTTGTTTTATTAAATGTTCTTCATTCCAATTTAGCTTGTCTTAATGTCATTTTCACCAATTTCTCCTATATATATATATATATATGAAAGGCAAAGACTTTGGTTTTGCCACTTGGCACATTCTTAGAATTTTAATTTTTTTCCTCTTATTTTATTTTATATATGACATAATACACATACAAATATTCAAAATTTATCAAAACGGTTTTAATTAGTCAAACTGGAATATTATCTATAATTATAACTACTTAATGGATAAGTTATAATTTGAAATACCAATCTATCTCCAAAACTCTCTCCATTTTAAAATGTATCTAGAGCTTCTTATTTCTCTTTATTATTTATTTTATTTATTTATTTATTTTTAATAATAAAGTGGTGTTTTTGTAAAACAAAGAAAAAAAAAAAGAAAAAGAAAATGTGTAGTTTGGATTGGTTCATAGTCTGACCTAAAAAAATGTGTTTTTCTATTGATAATTATCAAACAAATAGTTTTGGTTTAGACTACCAGAGTTTAAAATTTCATTTAAAGTTATGATATCTAACTTTTCAAAATTTGGTTCCCAAATGTATATTATATCTGCTCACGTGAGGTTTGTTATGGTTAATAGTGGCAACAATTTTTAGTTTCTATTTAGGTAAAAGTATAACTATCAAAGCAATTAGAAATCCAATTTGGTATATCAATTTTGGCACTGTACCATTACTTGCTCACCCTTATAGACCGCCCGACACCATTCCAATTAAAAAAACTAATACAATGACACGTATTCTTTTTACTAGAACTTTGAGTTAATTTAAGAGAACTGCTATCAGGGCTATTCAAGAAAAACCGTGGGCTAAATTGACCAAAACGAGCCAATTTGATTGGTTTTCAAAAGTATAGTCACAAAAGGAAACTGAACTGACCGGCCGAAATACCCAAAAAAAAAAACCTATCGTACTGAGCCATTTGATTTTTTTAAAAAAAATAAATAATAAAAAATAAAAAAACCGACCAATGAGCACCCCTAACTGCTATGTTCCCAAATTTTATTTCCCAAATGTGGTTTCAACACATGTAAAAGTGAGACCACCTTCAATAATGATTCACGTTGTTGAATCAAAATCATGTGTTGAGAACCACATTTGATGCAAACTTGGAAAAGATAACATTACACTTAATATAATGTTTTGGAAATTGTGTCCTCATCAATATTGACAAACTGATACTATTTGTTTATATATATATATATATATATTTACATATTTAGTGGATAAGAATTTAAATATTATCTAATAGGAGGTTATTTCTCTCTCCCATTATTACTCTTTTATTGATTTCTTCTCCAGCAATAAACACCTAAATTGTATAAATATAACCACATGAGTGTTGCTATGTGCATTAATTACAGACCACTAAATTACAGACCTATGAATGTTATTATGTGCATTAGTTGGTCATCTATTCTACCTTTCTTTCTTTGAGAATTGATGTTAGCATCTATATAATGCTCTCTCTCTCTCTCTCTCTCTCTCTCTCTCTCTTGGTTAACATATTCTTAAATTAAATACGAATCTAAATTGATGAAACAAGGAATTAAAGTCTAAAAAATATATATATATATATATTTAGAAAATTCGATTAAAAGTTCAAAATTTAAGACAACGATGCAATTATAAAATATATATGAGAGACAATATTTAAGCTAAGACTAAATAAAAAGTCGGATATACTTTGTTGTGGTTTGAGAAAGTAAACAAATCAATGACAAAAGTTTATAAAATAGTAACATGTTATTCCTAGTTGATATAGTAATCTTAAAAATTTCACCCAAGTGATACTAGCATAACTAAGATGAATACTAAATGAATAAAATAAATATGCTTAATTAGTAGGATAATAACATGTATTTTAATTACTGTCATATCACTTCATACGTAAAATTAATATAATTTTTTTAATCATTTGTAGTATCTTTCTTCCTTTTTCTTTTACCTATGCACAGTGACGGAGGCAGCATGGGACCAGGGGAGTCTGCCCCCCCACCCCCTTGAGATTTTGAGAATTAAAATTTTATCCAAAATATTTTTAGTATTTTACGTTTAGGCCCCTCTCAACTTATGTTTAGGCCCCCCAAAGGAGACCAAGGCCCAATTTAGTGCCATCAACTACATATATATTGATATACATATATATACAATTCAAAAGGAAAGGCAACTAGAATTTTGAAAATTACACTTTTAGTGTGAGAATTTTATGCATTTAAGAAATAGGCCCCCCTAAAATTTTGAAAGACACTGTACAATATTTACGTGTCACCAAATAGACTTATATTATAAGCATATCCCAAAAAAATCGCAAATATATACAAGTAGACCCTAAAAAAATCGCCAATTATGTATAAAAAGACCCCAAAAAAATTGTCGCCGATCTTGGAAGCATTGGAGTTTTTCTTGGATTGTAACTAAAGGAGGGGTCTGATAGTTGAAAGTGATTCAAAGCCGACCGTTTCATGGATCGATGATTCAATAGTGGTGGCTTGGAAGTATTTAGCAACATTAAATAGGATTCACAACTTGTGGATGGAATTGGGGGAAGTTCAGTTTATGCACACTCGCAGGGAAGCCATTTTTTTTTTTTTTCCTTTCAGATGGGTGGAGGATTTTAGAGCTAAATTATAATAACTATTGTATGTTTGTTATAATAACTTTTGTATGGGTTGGTATGCTTAGGAGAATTCTCCTCTACCTTTCTTTGGGAGTTGTTATGTAATCCTTTAATTAATAAATCAATTTTTTTGTCGTTAAAAAAAAAAAAAAAAAAAAAAAAAACCTCTTATGTAAATTATTTATTTTTATTTTATTTTGACAATCGGGGGTGTCCGGACTAGTTTGCGCGCACTTTGATTAATCTCCCGAGCCCTGGAGTAGCCGGATGAATTCTCCAATGGGCACGCTCTCTATAACTCGAACACTAAACCTCTTGAATAGAACACCCAAAAAGCTTATCATTCGATGTGATTATTAAAAAATAAATAAAATAAAAATACTCGGTGGAAATTTTGCTCTCTTTGGCCGAGGTAGATGTGTGATGTTCTAAACAAAGGGACCACTATTTATCTATTTGTCTTGCAAGTGGAGCCCTATAATTTGTTGGTTTGTTGCTTGGGACCACTTGGCTTTATTGCACTGGCTTGTCACCCGCTCTACATACATTTGTACGTGTATACATATACTTATGTACACATGCATGTCTCGTGTCTTTTTTTTTTTTTTTTGGGCTGAAAAGAACAATATCATTGCAAGAAAAAAAAAAACAGAGAACAACAAGGCAGGAACCATTACCTCCATTGATGATTTTCCTCAAAAATAAAAGGAGGAATATCATTAACCGAGATTGGGCCCGAAGAATTACAATGCAAAGCCCACTGAGCAAGATTGTGCTCAACAAAGGTTGCATTCCTATGAATTTTGATAACTTTCCAAAAGGTAAAAGAAGCAGCAAGAAGTATTCTTCCAGAAAAAACTGGGCTTGCAAAAATCCAATCCGGGTTGCAGTTTCAATTGGAGAGGGGATCACAAACGAGTTGTGAATCTCCTTCAAAGATCATGTTCTATAGTCCCAAACGAGTAGCTTCGGATATAGCACTGATAGCTGCTTTTGCTTCGACAAGGGAGGGATCCATAGGGGCAACGAGCCAGGTTCTAGCATGGATGATTGTGGCATTGGAGTCACGCAAAATGACTGAAAGCACGGAGGCATGGTCACGGATAGCAACATCAAAGTTTGCTTTAACCCAATCTGGAGGAGTGGGAGTCCATACTTCTGGTAAAGTGCTGACTGAAAGCTTTCGGTGAGAGGATTGATACTCCAGGGCCAATGCAGTAGTGCAGTCACACCACTGTTTGATGTCCACCTCAGCATTCTGGAATAAGACTTGGTTTCTCAGTAACCAAGTTTGCTACATAACTATGATCCCAAAAATAGTGAAGTCTCTGGCTTCGGTAATGAAAAATCCAAACAGAGGGCCAGGGTTCACCAAACCTTTAATCCAAGAAAGAATACCAGAGCCAAAAAAGGTAGCAAGGTCCAAGGGCCAACGAGAGGATCTCCAAATAATTCTGACAATGGGGCACTGAAGGAACAGGTGCTCAGAAGATTCCATAGTGTGATTACAGGGGGGCATTCGAGGTCAGCGACCAAGAAGCGGGAAGCCAAAGTGGCTTTGGTTGGAAGGGCATTGGAAGAAATTTTCCAGAGGAAGATTTTATGCCTCTCGTGAAACTTTGCATTCCAAAGCTGTTTCCAGAACTGGGAAGAGCGATCCAGAGAAGAACCAAATCTGTGTTTTTGGTCCGTAAGGTAAGCAAACTTGACTGAGAAGCGGCCTTTTGTACCAGAAATCCAATTAAGAGAATCCTCTCTTCTTCCAGATGGCATATCTATGCGAAGAATGGGTGTACATAACCCAAAAACTGAGGCGTAGGGAAAAAAAATGTGTTTTATTAATATTATGGTATGGGACTGAACTGGTCGATGCCTAGAGCACAGAAAACAAAACTAAATACATATATAACTATTTATATAAATAAATGGTCTAATTATACTTTACACCTTTATACTGTATCCGTGTGTTTCAATTGGGTATATAATCTTTTTTTTTTTTGTTTAATCGAACCCTTGAACTTCAAAAATTCATTCAATTAAACCCAAAGCCTGACGCCGTTAGCTTAATCTAACGGAAATTGTCAAATGGCTTGCACGTAATCCTAATCTGTCATAGGTTAGGTTAAAAAAATTGAAAGAGATAGTGAATGGCCCAAAAAATCGCATTCAGTCGGATCCAAAATTGCATTTAATCATATTCGAAGTCACACTCAATCAGATCCAAAATCGCATTCAATCATCCCCAAAATTGCATCATTTTTGTACTATTCACAATCTTATTCGTTTGGCTTAACCTAATCTGTGACAGGTAAGCAGTATACGCAACTCAGGTGACAATTTCGGTTAGTTTAAGTCAACTGCATCAGATTTGGGTCTGATTGAATGCATTTTTGAAGTTCAAGGGTTCGATTGAACAAAAAAAAAAAAAAAAGCTTATGTATCCAATTGAAAATACGGGTATAGTATAAGGGTGTAAAGTGTAATTAGCCCTAAATGGACTAATTACACTAATCTATACTTATTATATTTCTACACTATATTATAAAAGAGCCTTAGAATATATAAAAGAGTCTTGGAAAGAATACTAATTAAAGATTTCAAATTAATTTGGCTCATTGGTCATTTTAGATTTCTAAGTTGGTTATTTGATTATTTCACATCACATCTATATGCGCTAGTTACAATTCATGAGACTTGTTTGGTAAGACTTGTTTGAGTCTTAAGGTATCTTCCAAGAAACCTTTAAATTGCCAGACAAGCCTAAAGTTATTATTGGTATTCAATATTTCACATACTCCGTAACATCTATCTATATCAAGTTTCTATCCAATAATAACTTCAGGTTTGTTTGGCAAGGCTTGTTTGAGCCTTAAGGCATCTTTCAAGAAACATATATATATATATATATATCAAAGTTACTATCCAATAGTAACTTAAGGCTTGTTTGAGCCTTAAGGCATGTTTCTAGAAATCTATGAATTACCAAACAAGCCTTAAATTACATTTGTAATAAAGGGTTGTTTGGCAAGGCGTTTGAGCCTTAAATCATCTTTTAATGGATCTTTGAATTAACCAAACAAGCATTAAGTTCATTTTGTAAATTATCATTTTCTGTATATGTGTGTATATATATAAATATAACAATTTTTTTAATATTATTTATGTGTTTAAAGTATGTACAATTATACAGTGAATTAACAAACTATTCTTTTATTAAAGGATAATGTTATTGTCTGAGCAATAATGGCTAATGCCAGAGCAATTTTTGTTGTTAAAAGGTTTAGCGACAAAAAAAGTGTCACTAAAACTTTTAGCGACACTTTTTGCTATAGTATTAGCCATTGTTGCTCTGGCAATAGCATTAGCCTTTGTTAAATTGAATTACCAAATAAACTATTTACCTTTTGTAATTACCCTTGTGTGTGTGTATATATACACATATATTGTTTTATTATATAAAATTATCATTTTGCCTTTTTTAACATTTTGTTAGAGTTTTAGCTGTGTACAATTATAAATTGAATCTCTTATATATATATATATATATATATATTTGTATACGTACATGTTATAATTTATTAATATTGTTTATATATTTAGAGTGTATACAATATTTATAAGTTGAATTATGAAATTACCCTTTTGCCTTTTGTAAATTATCTTTGTGTATATATACATATACTATTTTTATTATATATATTGAATATATTATTAAAGAAAAGAGCATTTAAGTTTAAGGTGTGCATAATTATAAATTCCATTTTATTAAATTGAATTACCAAAACCATTTTGCTATCTCTAGATTACCCTTGTCTGTGTATTATATTATTTTATTATATTATGATATACATATATTGAATAACCAAATTACCCTTATGCCTTTTGCAAATGACCCTTTTGTTAAATCGAATTACCAAATTACCCTTGTCTTTCATAAATTACACTTTTATGTATATATATATATATATTATTTATATGTTATGTTATGTCATGTGTTAAAAAAAAAAAAGCCTTAAAATTTAAAATGTGTACACTTATAGATTGAATTACCTAATTACCCTTTTATCTTGTGTATGGCACAGGGACGGAGAAAGGCAAGGGGGGACTCAAGCCCCCCTTGATTTTTGGAAAATATCATATATATCCTAAAAAAAGTATATTTTTACACTTAAGTCCCTCTTCCAAATTAAAAAACTCTCAATTTTATACTTAAGCCCCCTCCCAATTATGAAACATTCAACCTTTTGGTCTCAATTTGTAAAAATAATGTGTCATTTTATAGTACATTTGGTGTTAATCAATATTAAGTTTTCTAATTCCTTCATCCGTCCAAAAAATATCTATACATAGACCCAAAAAAATCACCTCAGGGGCGCTGCCTTCGAACCCCTGTAAACTAACTACCTCTTCACCCTCCCAAGCCCCCCCACCACACTCCAATTTCCTATATCCGTCGTCCCTGGTATGACACTCTTTTGTGAAAGTGTATACAATTATTGAATATAACATTATTCAAATAACTTAATTTTTTTGTCGGTGGTGCATGCTCAATACATTTTGGGTTTAATTTTGATCTCAATAGTTATCTAACAAAAAATTATAAGTTTAACATCAATGAATAGAGTTGTTATTCAACCATATTTTTTATAATACTATCTTAAAAATTAATAAAATTTATTTCTGTTACATTTTTTTTATTAAATCTAACGTGCTGCCTTGCACCGTTGCACGGACCATTCTCCGAGCATAATAAAAGTTGCTGTAGAATATATGGTATGGGACTCGTGAACTGGTAAGTCATAAGTGCCAACTGCCAAGATTGTAATTGCCACGTGAACCATTGTATTAAAACTAGTTTCCCCTTTGGGAGTAGTCCGCGTTTGGCAACGCATGTGCGTTTGACAATGACTTTTTAGTTGACACTACATATACTAATCATGGAAAGCGAAATACTTTTTTTTTTTTTTTGCTTAAAAACTGTTTTTGGCCAAATCTACCTAAACGTTATTCTTTGAATGATTAAAATTCTGAGAAAGTTATACAGTTGACTTGGTCTTAAGTGAAAAGTCAAGCATTAGGAATTTTGTGGGTCCCGGTCACTTGGATCTTGGATACTTATTTGTTATTTTTTGACAGACAAAAATGACTGCCACCACTCACTAGTTGGACTGTTTGGAAATGATCAATGAGCCTGTTTCGCAATCGCTTACGTTTCTGCGATTCAATTAGAAAATTTGTTTTTGAACAAAAGTTATATGAGCCAATCGCAAAAATTTACAATTGATCCATATTTTTATGCGATTTAAACACAGAAATTGACTTACCAAACTAGGACTACATTTTAGCTTTTAGAGTTCTATATTTAATTACTCTTTCTTTTTTGTTGATACGGGGAAGGAGATAAAGTTTGAACATCAAATCTATGCATTAGAAAGGACTTATATATATTAAGCTCTTTGCCACTTGAATAATGTCATTCTATACTACATTTAATTACTTATAAACTCTAAAAGTTGTTAGAGGACAGGCTATTCAGCTGAGTATAGCTTCATAATATAACCTGCCACTACAAACTAATTTGTAAGAAAACACAATTTGCAAGTGTAACCTCATAATGTTTTATCCATGTATATAGAAAACAAAAATTGATGAATTATTCTAGTTTTAAATGCCACAAAAATCTCACTATCTATTGTGGATATCTCAATTTTTCCTATCTACAGCTTTTCTTTTAAAATCTTTTTTGATTTATAACACAAAACAATGAGTCGCCACTTAATTTTTAAAAATGAAAAATTAAGAAACCATTTTTAAAGCAAACTGATCTTTTTAGAAATCAGAGATTAACTAGGTCCGAGGATTATGGAATGAAAGAGGAAAGAGCCCGTCGGACTAAAACACCCTCTCTCATCCTATCTTGCGATAGGCCTCTACTCAACATCAGGGGCGGATTTAAGAGGACTCTCACGGGGGCAGCTGCCCCCCCTGAGATTTTGTCAAACAATATTATATATAGCTATCTACATGTGTTAAATTTAAAGTTAAGGACTGTTTTGACCCCCCTCAAATATTAAAAGTAAATTTTGACCTCTTTGAAATATTTTAACCTAACCTAATTAAAGTAAAATGCCCAAAGGCGCAGCCCACTGCCCACCCCTCATTCTAAATTTCTATCGATCTCTTTCTCTCTCTCTCAAAAAAATCCCCTTCTCAGTTCTCTCTCAAAATAAATCTAACCTAACCAGAGCTTCACCAAAGTTTGAAGCTAGCCAATCATCACTCATCAGGATCTCGCCTCTCTCTTCCCACTTCGAAGCTCACGGCTCACCGATCTCGCCCCTGCTGCAGCGCTGCTCACTGTGCTCAGGAACTTGCCGATCTCGTGTAGTCGCCCTCACCCCTAGCTCGCCGTCTCTCTCTCTCTCTTCTCCTATATTCGGCCCTTCTTGCAAGATCAAGGTACTTTTTCTGTTTTCCGATTCTCCAAACATTTTGTGAATTTGTATTACTTTGTTTCCTTTATTTATTTTGTGGAGTATATTATTCTTTTCATTTTTTTTGTGTTTAGGTCTCTAAGTCTCTTAGATTTTTTTTTATTTAGGTAAATTAGTTTAAGTCTTTGTTAGTTTCCAAGCATAGATTGTTGAATTAATAATACTAATTGTTAATTTGTTAATAATAATTTGTGAAACAGCCATGGAGAAGTATTTTAAAAGAAAATTACAGAATGAATCTGCCCCTGATGACTCTCATCCACAAACAGATGGTGAAACTTCAAACCAAATTCGCACAGAATTTAACATGTCTGATCTTCCTTCAGATCCAGGTCTACGCCCTCGTATTATGGATTATAGTCCTAATATTCGAGATCAAGTTCGTAGAAAATATTTATTGGATGGTCCTACTCAACCTCAAAATCATAATTTTCCACAAACACACTTTGGACAAGTAGTACGGCGTTTCAACCCCTCTTGGTTCAATGAATTTAGCACTTGGTTGGAGTATAGCAAACATAAAGATGCAGCATTTTGCCTATGTTGTTATCTTTTTAAAGCAGAGATTGGTGATCAAGCCGGTGGTGATTCGTTTGTTGGTGAGGGTTTTTCAAATTGGAAGAAAAAATTTAGACTAAGAGATCATGTTGGAGGTGTAGGTAGTTCTCATAACAAAGCCTGGGCTAAAGGTCAAGATTTATTGAATCAAAGGCAACATATTGAGACAATTGTCTCCAAGCAATCAGATGAAGCTAGAAGTGGTTATAGAATTCGCTTGGATGCCTCTGTCCAAAGCATTACTTATCTTCTAAAGCAAGGGCTTGCATTTCGAGGTCATGATGAAAGTGAGGACTCACCAAATCAAGGAAACTTTTTAGAGTTTTTGAAGGTTCTAGCTGACAACAATGAACATATAAATGCCGTTGTATTGAAAAATGCTCCGGTTAATCTAAAGTTGATAGCCCCTTCAATTCAAAAAGACATTGTAAACGCTGCTGCATTTTTAACCACTAATGCCATCATAAGAGATCTAGGTCATAGGCCCTTTTGCGTTCTTCTAGATGAATCTCGTGATATATCAATGAAGGAGCAAATGGCAGTTGTTTTGAGATACGTAGACAAAAAGGGTTGTGTAGTTGAGCGATTCTTGGGTCTTAAGCATGTCACTAGTACTAGTGCCCGTTCACTTAAGACAGCCCTTGAAGAGATATTTTCTAAACACGGGCTAAGCATATCGCACCTACGTGGCCAAGGATATGACGGGGCTAGTAACATGAAAGGTGAGTTTAATGGTCTTAAGACAATTATTTTGCAAGAGAATGAATGTGCATATTATGTCCATTGTTTTGCTCATCAACTTCAGTTAGCTCTTGTGGCAGTTGCGAAGAACCATGTCGAAATTAACTCTCTCTTCTACAAGGTTTCTAATGTGGTGAATGTTGTTGGTGCCTCATGTAAACGTAGAGATAATCTTCGAGAGAAACAAGCTGCTACAATCATTCAAGCTCTTGAGAATGATGAGATTTCTTGCGGGAAAGGCCTTAATCAAGAAAGTTCGCTAGCACGCAGTGGTGATACACGTTGGGGGTCACATTATCATTCTTTGATTAGCTTGATTAGTTTGTATTCACCAGTTATTGAGGTGGTTGAGATGATTGAAGAGGATGGTGATAATTCAGACCAAAGAAGAGAAGCAAGTTACTTGTTAGATGAGATGAGATCTTTTGAATTTGTATTTAATCTGCATTTGATGAGATTTGTGTTGGGAATCACTGATAACCTGTCACAAGCATTACAAAGGAAGGATCAAGATATTGTGAATGCCATGGGATTAGTTAAAGTATCCAAAAAGTGCCTCCAAGACATGAGGAAGGATGGATGGAGTTCTATTTTTAATGAAGTTTGCTCATTTTGTGGTAAACATCGCATTGATATTCCTATTATGGACAATGTGTATACACCTCGAGGACGATCAAGGCGTAGGTCTGAAGAAAAGACAAACTTGCATCACTACCAAGTTGAGTTATTTTATACCGTCATAGATAGGCAATTCCAAGAGTTAAGTAACCGTTTCAATGAAGTGAACACAGAATTGCTACTTTGTGTTGCATGTTTAAATCCTTATGATTCATTCTCAGCATTTGACAAGCAACAACTAGTTCGTCTTGCCCAATTCTATCCTAGAGACTTTTCAGAAGTAGAGCTTTTGGCACTTAATGATCAACTTGTGGTTTATATTACTGATATGCGCTTTAGTAGTGAGTTTTGCCAACTAAAGGGAATTTCTGAACTTGCACAGAAGATGATTGAAAGTCAAAGAGATAAGGTGTATCCATTTGTGTACAAGCTTATTACTTTGGCATTGATTTTACCTGTTGCGACTGCTACAGTGGAGAGGGCATTTTCAGCAATGAAAATTGTGAAGAATAGAATGCGCAATAGAATGGGAGATGAGTGGATGAATGATAGTTTAGTTGTCTATGTTGAAAAAGATGTTTTTAGTACCATTGATAAGGAGTCTATCTTGCAACGGTTTCAATGCATGAAAACACGTCGTGGTCAATTGTAAACGTATAACCTGAATTGATATCAATGAATACTAATGTTTTGTTATTTTTGAGTTGTCTAAAGTATTGATTTCTTATTGTAAAAACTCTGTAGTTAAAAGTTTGCCCCCCCTGGACCAAAATCCTGGATCCGCCCCTGCTCAACATCCTTCTAATCGAATTATTAATTTAAATGTGCCCTCAAATAATACATATGTATAAAATATACATTACAAAAGCATGTCTAATGGGTGTAAGATTGCAAGTGATAAAATACCATTCAAAAGTCACGTAATTCAGGTAGCAAGCAATATGATATGCAAATAGGGAATTAGAAAACTTACCCGGGATCCGACCGTGAATATTTAAACGAGCAAATGCATGTAAATAGATAAAACCTAGGAAAAGAGTCTCTAATCCATATATACAAGTAAAGCAAAACCTAATTCTAAGATGTCGCGCATTAAGTTGAAAAATCGATAAAATAAAAATAAACTAAAGAGGAGTTCAAGAAATTATACCTTAATAGCGCTACAAAACAAAGGGTTAGTCCACATGATATACAATATATAAAGTTGGATCTTAAATAACAATCTTAGACTTCTAACTTAAATCTATCAAATGTAATTAAATCTAAAGCAAACAAGTCCTAATTACAAGCATCAAGCCACATGGATGAATATGTTCATGAATAAGAATAAATTATGAAATAATCAGTGATTTAGATTACTTAAACTTTGAATTCAAGCTTAACTAATCATTATTAAAACATGGTTTGAGCCCTAGGTCATAGAAAAGTCATTTGGACCATTATTTACAAAGTTGGTCAAATTTGTCATAAAATTCTAAAAATTGCAGAGAGCAGACCAGAACTTTAACAAAATAAAAGCATTATTCCCATGGTTTGATCTTGATGAAATTTGTACACAAGATGCCTCTGTGAGTCTAGTTTCCAAATCAAAAAGAAAATCAAAGTTTCAACGGTTAAATCTCTGGGAAAAGGACAAACACCAGACAACACTCAGGGATGTACAACTCTCTGTCCAGAGATTTTGTTTGATTTTTTAAAAATAGCAAACAGATCAGAAATTCATTGTTCTTTTTAGGGTGACTTCTTAACACATTAATCTACTTAGTAAAAATTATTTTGGGTCACAAATACTTTATAAAGATTCTGATTTACTTATTTCAAAAGAGTGTTATGTTCTGAAACTCTGGACAGATTGTAGTGACTTTACAAAACTCATGACCAAACCACTTTAAACATGAAATCTCCTTAAAACAAAAATTACAGTGGTAAAACATTGTGTTATTGACACTTTTCCATTGGTTTCATTCAGTTTCAACGGTCTGATTTCGAACTAAAAATCTTTGATCAAAACCGGTTTATGAACCCACTATTTCATTGTCAAGTTCAACTTTTATTTGTTAACCCCAACAATTAAATCATGAAGTTGGACTTAAACTAAACCATTTTCTCCTACCATTTGATGGTCATTGGAGGCTAAAGACCTTTATATTTGTAGATTTCAAATGAAGTATGAATGGACTTCATGAAATCTCAAGATAATGAATCTAAACCATGGAGATGGGCTTAGACTCAAACGACTTTCTCCTACCACTTGATGGTCATTGGAGATGAAGATATGACTAATACTCATGAGCCTTCAAGAGTCTCAAGAGAGAAGTACAAACAAACATAGCTAATACCCATAGGTTTTCAAGGAATGTGGAAGGGGATTCCATGAAACCTTAAGTTAAAGAATCCCAAACCATGGTGGGGGTTTAGACTCATTTACTTGCTCTTATGTAAAGGATGATCAACCTTGACTCTCATGGGGGAGCACAAGCTCACATGGAATCAAGGGATCCAACTCATGAGATTCAAGTGAAGTAGGGAAGACTTCCAAGAATCTCAAGAGAGAAGTATAAACAAGGAAGAAGAGAAAAAAGAACTAAAAGAAAAGGCAATTAAAGTTTGCAAGTTCCCTAATAAAACTTCTAAAAAAGGTTAATCAAAAGACCAAGTAGTTTTAAGATTAGAAGTTCAAAAGAATGAAGAAAAACAACTTGTGGTTAGAGGATCACCTCCAAACTATCCTCAAAACTTCTCTCCTTTGGAGATCTTCCAAGCTCTTCTCTCTAAAAAATGTGTTAGTGTAGTGGTTGTTATTTCTTGTGGTTTTTTTCCAAGGAAGATCCTCCTTCTTTTATAGACAAAAATACCAAGTTTTCTCAGTGAATTCGGAGTAAAAGACAGGTGTAAATATCTCATTTGGTGGTACAATACATACTTCCTGAAAATAGACAGACTGCTGCAGAAGGCGACAGTCAAAAATCCTTTGCGGCAGTCAATGGATGCCGTTGCGGCACTCCGTGAAAGCCGCGGCGACATTCCATGACTGCCGCGCGGATCTCAGTAAGTGCCGCGCCAAATTATTGATTGCCGCATTTTTGTCAACCTTACTTTATCAGTTTTTTTTGTTTTTATCCGCATACATATACCTATTGTACCACAAAATACGGACTGTTAAAGCAAACGGCAGTCAGAAATTGTCGGCGGCATTCAGTAAATGCCGGTCCGGCATTCTGTGACTGCCGTTCGGCATTCACTGAGTGCCGCAAACAACTGCCGTGTGCCGGTTTCTGTTGAACTTCCCCTTTTTTAGGTCTTTTCTTTTCTCATTTTTCTTAAAAAAAAACTTATTTTCGTAGATCTTTTCCAAAAGTGATGTTTTATACCTGAATTCTCCTAAACACCTGGTATTTCATTCTGTGAAAATTTTACCGCGATTGGAGAACTTTCTGAAGAGCTTGGAACACTTCGAATCTTTCGGTCCTTGTCATCATCGGATATGGAGGTGACACTCTCCTTAATTCGATGTTTGGTCAAAATCAGGGTGTCTACAGTTTGCCCCTCTTCGACGGAGCTTGTGGGGCAACGCAAACCGCAAGCGAACGTCGAAGCCTGTGTGCAGACAGGCCTTTGACCAAACTGTCGGATTAAAGGGAAAAACAAAATGCGTTACAAAAGGAAGCGAGCGCGCAGAGGAATTCTAATTGGTCGTGCTCCATGATGAGCTGCCTATGTATCCCATCAGGAATCAGACCAAAGCGTAGTTCGGGCAAGGGTTAAACATACACAAGCGCAAATAGTCATACGGATGAATGCACCTATCTTATCGTGATGCACGTGCTCAAGCAATCTCGTGCTCCATATAATGTCTTAGCAATATATTGTTCTTTCAAAAATGCACCCTATGCCATTCTACTTATGATGTCATTTTATTTTGGGAAAGTCACAACCGTCATAGAAGCGCTTCCTATGCTTAATCCCCCGACATTCTTTAAGAGTCATTTAATCGACTGAATGCGCTTCGCGCCTTATACTCCGGTGTCAAACTAGGTAGCACGCTGAAAGACTGAGATGCGCTTTGCGTCTTATACTCCGGTGTCTTTTGAGGATCATCTGATCGACTGAGATGCGCTTTGCGTCTTAGACTCCGGTGCCGAATCAGGAAATGTGCTGAAAGACTGAGATGCGCTTTGCGTCTTATACTCCAATGTCTTTTGAGGATCATCTGATCGACTGAGATGTGCTTTGCGTCTTAGAATCCGGTGCCGAATCAGGAAATGTGCTGAAAGACTGAGATGCACTTTGTGTCTTATACTCTGGTGTCTTTTGAGGATCATCTGATCAACTGAGATGTGCTTTGCGTCTTAGACTCCGGTGCCGAATCAGGAAATGTGCTGAAAGACTGAGATGCGCTTTGCGTCTTATACTCCGGTGTCTTTTGAGGATCATCTGATCGACTGAGATGCGCTTTGCATCTTAAACTCCGGTGCCGAATCATGAAATGTGCTGAAAGACTGAGATGCGCTTTGCTTCTTATACTCCGCTGTCTTTTGAGGATCATCTGATCGACTGAGATGCGCTTTGCGTCTTAGACTCCGGTGCCGAATAAGGAAATGTGCTGAAAGACTGAGATGCGCTTTGCGTCTTATACTCCGGTGTCTTTTGAGGATCATCTGATCGACTGAGATGCGCTTTACGTCTTAGACTCCGGTGCCGAATCAGGAAATGTGCTGAAAGATTGAGATGCGCTTTGCGTCTTATACTCCGGTGTCTTTTGAGGATCATCTGATCGACTGAGATGCGCTTTGCGTCTTATACTCCGGTGGCGAATCAGGAAGCACGCTGAAAGATTGAGATGCACTTTGCGCCTTATACTCCAGTATCGAAGTGAGTTTACTCTGAAAAATCCGCAGCCCTTCGGCCTCGTCGGTTATGCTTTCTCACAATGATCCGCAGCCCTTCGGCCTCGTCGAATATGTTTGCTCTGAATTCGGGGTTAATCAGACTCAATTTCAATTTTCAAAACTTGGAGTCGAACAGACTCAAATTCTTTTCAATTTTCAAAACTTGGAGTCGAACAGACTCAAATTCTTTTCAATTTTCAAAATTGGGAGTCAACCAGACTTAACTCAATTTAATTCAGAAATTTGGAGTCAATCAGACTCGAATTAGTTCAATTCCAAAAATCCGGAGTCTTTCAGACTTAATTCGATTTTCTAAAATCGAGAGTCCATTAGACTCAAACAAATTCCCTTCTTAGTTAAACAAATTTTATTTCGTTTACTTTCAAAAATTCGTTTCATCAAGTCCGGAGTCAATTCAACTCAATTCGAGCTCGAATTTAAATGCTAAATTAGGAGTCGCCTAGACTCGACTTAATTCATTTTCTGAAATCAGGAGTCAGTCAGACTCAAACAAATTCAGTTTCACCAAGTCCAGAGTCAATTTGACTCAAATCAAATCCAAATTCAAATCCTAAATCATGAGTTAATCAGACTTGATTCAATTTCTTATTTCGCAAAAATTGGATAAAACCAGGAGTCAATCGGACTCTAAGAAGTTTAACTTCATAAAACTGGACTTAAAGAATTTCTATTTCACAAAAGAATTTTTACAAAAATGGGAGTCAACCGAACTCAAAGAATTTCTATTTCACAAGATTGGGAGTCAACCAGACTCAAAAGAATTTCTAATTTCCAAAAACATGAGCCATTCAGACCCAAAAGAATTTCTAATTTCCAAAAATATGAGCCAATCAGACTCAAAAGAATTTCTAATTTCCAAAAACATGAGCCAATCAGACTCAAAAAAATTTCTAATTTCAAAAGATTGGGAGTCAACCAGACTCAATAGAGTTTCTAATTTCCAAAAATTGGGAGTCAGATTGACTCGAACGATTTCAAATTTTCAAAGAAAATTTCATCTTTCCAAATCGGAGTCAACTTGGCTAAACGAAAATTTCAATTTACAACATTGGAGTCAATTCGACTTAAAAGAATTTCAATTTACAAAATCGGTAGTTTGAATGAGACTCGAAGAATTATTGAGGACTAACGCGAATGCGAGGTTGCCATTGATGACTAATACAGATGCTCGCGAGGATTAGCAGGGATTGCCATTGAGGACTAACCGAGATTTCCATTGAGGATTTACGAGGATTGCCATGGAGGACTAATGCAGATGCCTTTGAGGACTAACACAGATGATGCTGTCATTGAGGACTAATGCAGGTGCCATTGAGGACTAACAAAAATGATGCTGCCACTGAGGACTAATGCAGGTGCCATTGAGGACTAACAAGAATGATGCTGCCATTGAGGACTAATGCAAGGTTGTCATCGAGGACTAACAAAAATGATGCTGCCATTGAGGACTAATGCAAGGTTGCCATCGAGGACTAAAGCTTATGAAGAGAAGCTGCCATTGAGGACTAATGCTTCGGGAGTCTCCTCGTGCTCAAAGAACCAAATTTTAATTTTCAGAGTCACTTTAAAGAATTGATTTCACAAAAGTTCGAGAGTCCGCGGACTCAAAGAGTTGATTTTTTTCAAAATTTGAGGGGTTTTCAGACTCAAAGAATTTGAATAGAGCTGATAGAAAGAAATTTTTTTTTTTGCATTTGCGGACCTTTGGAAGAAACACATCGATTCTGTCAAAAGAGGGAAATCACCTTTTCCCCTAGTATTGGACTCTTCTTATATTGCCACTCTAACACTATGTCGTGATAGTGTTCAAAAACCTCTGCTCGTATTGTTCTTAGGATGCTCATGGAGACTTTTCAAATCTTTATTTATCATCTTAAACCCACACATTTTGAGACCATTTATTGTAATACCCTGTATTTTGGTATATTAATAAGACCTGGTATTTCATTTCTGTACTCGTATAAACTTTCTCTTCCTTTTTATAAATTTTGATACCAATCGATTGCCAAGTTTCCCAATCGATTGCCACTTTTCGGATACCAATCGATTGACATCAATCCAATCGATTGCCATCAGACCGACCTGAATTCATGACGTGTCAAACATCCCAATCGATTGCCATTGTTTCCAATCGATTGACTACAAATATCTGTCTCCAATCGATTGACATAAGTACCAATCGATTGGCATAACCTGAGACAAGTTTTCTTCTTTCCCTTAGCCTTGGACGTGTGGCACTCCCATATCTCTATATATATGTCTCATTTATTGGCCTTGGGGCTGTTTTCAGACCATTGAGAGAGAGAGAGACATACCTCTTGAGAGATATACATATATCTATCTATATATCTATATTCACATACATACACACTGCCTTGGCAGTTGGGAAGAAGAAGAAGAAGCAGAAATAAGGAGGAGAAGCAAGAGAAGAGAGAGAACCCGACAAGGAGGAAGAAGAAAGAAGGAAGAGAGAGAGAGAGCTTGGAGATTTCAAACTTTAACACAAGCCAAACGCACCCTAGGTGAGTTCTAACTCACTTGGTCCCTCTATATGAAGTTTATATAAGTTATTATGAAGTTTAGATGGGTTAAATGCATGTAGTGTACGTTTATATAAGCTGTTTTTACAATCTGCTGGTGAGGACGAAGTGTCAATCGATTGACATAAATCTTAATCGATTGCCATCAGTCTGGATCCAATCGATTGGATAGAGATCCAATCGATTGACATCCCAACCGATTGAAAATGTTAGCAATCGATTGCCACTATTTAAGACCCAATCGATTGCCTGTTTTCTCAATCGATTGATATGATTTTATACCAATCGATTGGACTTAGTCCCAATCGATTGGAATGATCAGAACATGATCTTCTTTGCCTATTTATTTTATAAGAGGTTTTGTTGTTCGATTTCCAATACGGACTTCCATTTTACGATTTGGGGGTTATCAGGGATAATATGACAACACAGATAAGTATGATTAATAACATATGTATAAATCTGACAACGTTAGATACTATGAAATTCTTGTATGAGTTCGATGTCCGTTTTCTTTCATTCAGAGTAGTCAGGCCACATTGGGAATTGTCATGTGTCGATGTTAGAATGGAACGTAAGTAGGTTTGATAAGTTCTGGGAATAGTACGGGGATGGACGTTCGGTCATGATATGCTCTTAAAAGCGGTGAGCTAGACCAAATAAGTCCTAAGATAGACTGAATGATCTATGATATGCTCTTAAAAGCGGTGAGCTGTGAATATGTTCTTAAAAGCGGTGAGCTGGGATCACTAGTAGATGACGTTAAGTCGTGGCAATAGAATGATATGCCTTATTGGAAAAGTTGTGTCCCTAATAAGCGGTGAGCTGTGCATATGCTCTTAAAAGCTGGGGGACGGACTGACGTGGAGTCCATGACATGCGGTGAGCTGTGCACATGCTCTTAAAAGCGGTGGACGAAATGGAGGTGTATCCCTAGAGTTAAACAATTGAGTCAGTTCATGAAATCAGAGTTTGTTAAATATCGTGATTTGAGTAACAAGACGATAAGGGTCGGTTTACAAGGATAGATAAAGGAACAAGATAATGTTATCTTTATAATAAGATGTTAACCCGCATTTTCATAAGCTCGTGTTTACTTCAGATAACTGGTACCTCGTTAGTTTATGCTCACTCAGCTCTCAGTAAGCTGACGGCCTTTTATTGCCTGGACTTTCCCCGTCCAGAATATCCTGCCCCTTATTCTACAGGTAATGACCAGTACACTGATGAGTGTTATCCAGAGGAGGGCCCCACCAATGATGGTTACGCCAGGGAGGATTATCCTTATGCCAGTTGAAGATTGAAGATGCTATAGTTAGATTACATTTCGGTTGTTCTGTTGAACCTTTTGTTAGCGGGTACTTGGGCATTTGTTGTCTTCAGACCTGTTGTGATCCTGTGGACCATACTCTGATATTTTGTAATAGTTAGCACTGTGTGTTATTCTCAGTTGTTTACTGTTGCTTTTCTTTTGGACTAGTACTGCGTTGTGTGGATTATTAGTGACTTTCACCTGTCATTCCTTATGGACCCTGCAAAGCGGGGGTATTTGTAAAATACAACCGCGCTAAAAGGAAGAATTGTAGTAGTTTTGATCACAACTTCCCGTATTATCTGCAATTTGCATTACATGGCTAATTTTTATACAGTATGATTAATCTATGATAAGTTGTATTGTTTTAGCTGTTGTTTATGCAGATCACTGCTGTGCGGACTAAACAGATGAGTATCAGAATAAATGGAATGCTGGAATGCAAACAAAAGAAGTCAAAGCTGAAAAGTGAAGTTCGATCGATCGTAGAAGGTTCGATCGATCGAGAGTTCGATCGCTCGAACAGAGTAGAAGCGCTTGACGAGCAAGGGTTCGATCGATCGAAAGCTGTTCGATCGATCGAACGGGGTATTTCCAGAAACATTTGCGTGCGCAGCAGGATGCGGGTTTCAACCCTAGTGCTTTAGGTTTCTCTATATATATGTGTTTTGTTCACGTCCTTAGGAGGCCGACTTTTACATTTTAACAGTTTAGAAGGAGAGATAGAGAGTTTTTGTTTGATTTTTGTAGGTTTTCCATTGATTGTGGATTGGATTCTTCTAAGTTTATACAAGTATCTTCTATTCCAGGTTATCTATATACTGTTTATTCATTCTTTGCACGTATTAGGAGTAGTTTAATCCATCATCTCGTGATATTGCATGCTAAACATTGGTAAAATCATAGATTTCATAGTTTTAATGAATAACTCACAACCAAACATGGTATTAAAGTTTTCGTACGTTAAAAATCAATCCTCGACACTCCAGACGATGTCTGAGTAGTCCCAGGTTGGGAGATCACGATGAAACAGTGATCTCCAGCCTCTGCCATGCAGCAGAACAATCGCTGTGTTCGATCGATCGAAGTCAGTTCGATCGATCGAACCAGAGACAGTCAAGCGATCGAAGTTAGTTCGATCGATTGAGGGATGAAGGTTTTCGATCGATCGAAGGCGCGTCGATCGATCGAACTCTCGGATTCTTGAGGATGTTACCTGCAGTATTCCAGGACTTTTTGTTTTAGGACTTGTTATCATTCTGTCCCAAATAAATGCTCAGTCTGTCAAAACAGTTTCAAAACTAAGGCCCGAAGGCATTTTCTTTCAATACATCTTGCAAACCATTTTCAATGCTAACACCATTGAGGATGCGAGTCTTAACTATTGAATTAAACCGCTTTCACGTATTTAAATTAACTGTGATGATATGGTCCCGGTCATGAAAGGGCCATAGAATCTTTATTTCTTTTGAGGAATACGGAAAACTGTAGGTAATATACTCCGTTGTGCTTCATGGCAAATGCATGGTAGATGGCTAGGTTACTGCGGATTCGTGTAATCCCAACACGTTCTTTTAAAAGTTAAACAACGGAATTTAGAATATTGTTTTCAATAGTTAGTTAAATTGTTTAATTAATTTCAATTATTGTCATTAGTAATCTTAGTTTGTGGAACTTCGTGTTCTGCACCTTCATTCAAACTTAGTTATTTTATTTTGTTTCCTTTAGAGGTTAGTCTAATTCGGTAGGTCAACACCTTCCCTGTGGGATCGACCTGGTCTTACCAGATATTACTTGCACGTCTACCTACACTTGGGTATTGCACAAGAGCGCACAAGAAAAGTCTCGTGTCAAGTTTTTGGCGCCGTTGCCGGGGAAGGCGACGATCAATTCTTTAGATTACCTCAGTCTCTCTTCATCTCTTTCTATTTTTCCTTTCTTTTCTTTTCGGTTCTTTTGGGTAAGTTCTCACCCTAGGGACTCTCCTAGTTCATGTCCGAGAATTCTATCGAAGGATTCTTTGGAAATCCATTCTACTGCTCTGACTCTGATAGTTCCATCAACCCGATTATCACTCCAACTGCATCAATGGATGATCATCAGAGTGAAAACGGTGACAATGTTGTGGTGCCGATCGATGAGGCACTCCGTCCTCTTTGCGATCTTATGCAACCAGAACATGCACCTACGCCCTCTTGCATTCAAATCCCACCACACAATGGCGAATTTCAGTTTCGCAATGGGATGATTCAATTGCTTCCCACTTTTCATGGGATGGAAAGCGAGAAGGCGTATTTACATGTCACCGATTTCGAGGATGTTTGCAAAACATTCTCGCAAAATTGTCCTAGGGAGGTGACACATTTAATGCTATTCCCCTTCACTTTGAAAGATAAAGCGAAGGCGTGGCTTCACTCCCAAAAGCCTAATTCAATTTTCACCTGGCATGCGATGAGCACCGCATTTCTGAAGAAATTCTATCCTACTCGCATGACCACAGATCTTCAGCGTCAAATTAATTCCTACAAACAAAAGAGCAATGAAACCTTCACACAAGCGTGGGAGCGTTTCAAAGATTTGCTTCTCTCATGCCCACACCATGGGTTTGAGAAATGGCGAACGATCAGCTTCTTTTATCAGGGATTAAATGGTGAAACAAAGAAGTTGGTGGAAACAATGAGCTCTGGACCATTTCTGCGAAAAAATACTGAAGAGGCCGAAGCCCATTTCGAATGGTTAGCTGAATACGCTCATGAATGGTCAAATTCTGACAATATCTCACGCTCACAGATATCCTGTGTAGAAGAAAAAAGCCTATATCAGTTAACCAATGAAGATCGCCTCATGACTAAGTATGCAGAGCTAGCAAAGAAGGTGGAAGAGTTAAGCATGAAAGGAGAGAGTTCTAGACAAGTCATGCCTGAAGAACCATGTGGCACATGCAACATGTTGGGACATACAACTCAGTATTGTCCTAATGTGCCATATTTTCAAGAGCAAGCCCCTGTAGAGATGAATGCCATGCAAGGTTTTCGAGGGGCGGGGAATTCCAACAATACTTTTCAAAGTAATAATAGATGGAATCACCCCGGTTTTGATTGGAGAAACAATGCTGGAGCCCAAAATCAATATCAACAGCAGCCCTACAACAACAATCAATATCAAGGGCAAAATAATAGGCCGCCCCAGCATTACAATCAAAACAGAACTAATAATTACAATCAAGCTCAACCCTCTAATGCACCACAAACCAATGCCTATGTGCCCCCGCACAAGAAGGTACAAGAGGAGGAGCCACTTGCTAATGCCAATCTAACGCAGCAACTCATCCAAATGATGAGTAAAATGTCTGCCACTTTAGAGAGGATAGATGCACGGCAAGAGAGCTCAGGAGGAACATTCCCTGCCCAACCACTTCAGAACCCCAAGGGACATAACAATGGTCCTAATAATCAAGAACATGCTAAAGCTGTGACCACACTGAGAAGTGGAAAAGTCATAGGAAAAGGCATACCTCTGTCCACTTCCGAAGTGTACAAAGAGGGGGAAGTGTTGGATGATGAAGTTGAGCTACCATCTACTCGAGAGGAGGAGCCGTCTACTAATGACGAACCAATAAAGGAAAACCTTGAAGCTCCTAGAGTAGAAGAAGAAGTTGAGCGAAGGCCGGGAAAGGAATTTGTTAAGGAGGAACCACCAAAATGCCCCTTTCCTGCACCTTATCCTCAACGGTTGAAGAAACCCAAGAATGAGACGAAGAATCAGGAGTTTTTGGAATTGTTTAAGCAAGTTAAGATTAACCTTCCACTCCTAGATGCTATCAAGCAGGTGCCGGCCTATGCAAAGTATCTCAAAGATCTATGCACGGTCAAGAGGAGGCAAAGTGTGAAGAAACATGCTTATGTCGCGTGCCAAGCTAGCGCGATCATTCAAAACGAGTTGCCTCCAAAACTCAAAGATCCCGGTACACCTACTGTCTCATGCCGAATTGGGAATCAAAAGATAGACAACGCACTCCTTGATTTAGGAGCAAGCGTGAATCTGCTGCCATATTCAGTCTATAAACAGCTAGGGTTGGGTGAACTCAAACCCACTCGAGTTGCTTTGCAGTTGGCAGACAGATCCGTGAAGTACCCTAGAGGGGTATTAGAGGACGTCCTGGTCCAAATAGACTCGTTTGTATTTCCGGTGGATTTTGTGATATTGGACACAGAACCTGTGTCTAATCCTGGTGCACATATCCCGGTTATCTTTGGACGGCCGTTCCTCAACACCATCGATGCCACAATCAAGATTAGAAGTGGTATCATGACAATCGTATTCGGGAACATGACATTGAATGTCAAGATCTTTTCTAATCCCCGACCTGAAGAATACGATGATGAGGAGGAAGTCCATTATATAGACGCGGTTATTGAAGATGAAGTTGATTTGGTCGACTACAAAGATCCTTTGGAAGTTGTGATGACACAATTTGGCGATAACTATCAGCCTGAAGAATCAACTCCATTGGATGCTGACCTAAATCAGACGTGTCTTATGATGGATACGATAGAGGAGGATAGAGCCGATTGCATGTGGGTCATGCCATATGAACAACTGCCTCCTAAAACCAAATTGGTAATGCCCTCTAGTTTCCAGTTCCCGGAGTTAGAATTGAAGGAGCTCCCAAAAGAGCTGAAATATGCATTCCTAGGAACTGGAAAAACTTATCCTGTAATCATTTCATCTGCTTTAACTCATGAACAGGAAAGTAAGCTAGTGGACATACTGAAAAAGCATAAAGATGCTATGGGATGGACAATTGCTGACCTCAAAGGCATAAGCCCATCCATATGCACGCATAAGATATATCTGGAGGAAGACGCCAAACCCTCAAGGCAAATGCAAAGGCGTCTGAATCCCAACATGCAAGAAGTGGTTAAGAAGGAAGTGCTTAAACTACTTGATGTTGGGATGATATATCCAATATCTGACAGTCCTTGGGTTAGTCCTACCCAAGTAGTTCCAAAGAAAGCGGGCATAACGGTCATTCCAAATAAAGAAGGTGAATTAGTACCGACACGTGTCCCCACTGGATGGAGGATGTGCATTGACTACAGGAAGCTAAATACTGTGACCCGAAAGGATCATTTTCCTTTGCCATTCATGGATCAAATGCTAGAACGAGTGGCGGGTCATAAGTACTACTGCTTCTTAGACGGATACAGTGGGTATAATCAAATTGAGATTGCTCCTGAAGATCAGGAGAAAACCACGTTCACGTGTCCATTCGGTACTTTCGCCTACCGACGAATGCCATTTGGCTTATGTAATGCACCGGCTACCTTTCAGCGGTGCATGCTAAGCATCTTTAGTGATATGGTCGAAAACATCCTTGAAGTTTTCATGGATGACTTTTCAGTTTTCGGCCATAGCTTCGAGGATTGCCTCAGCAATCTCGAACAGGTTTTAATGAGGTGTGAGGACAAACACCTAGTCTTGAATTGGGAGAAGTGTCACTTTATGGTGACCAAGGGTATAGTTCTAGGCCACATAATATCCGATGAAGGAATCCAAGTGGATAAGGCTAAGATCGACATAATCTCAAACCTACCTGTCCCCCGTACAGTGCGAGACATTCGTTCATTTTTGGGGCATGCGGGTTTTTATCGTCGATTTATCCAGAATTTCAGTGCAATCTCTCGACCCCTTTGCCAACTTCTTGTCAAAGATGCACCTTTCGAATGGTCAGAGAGTTGCCAGAAGTCCTTCGAGGATTTAAAAGATCTCCTCACCTCCGCACCTATAATACAGGCACCCGACTGGAGTTTGCCTTTTGAATTAATGTGCGATGCTAGTGATTACGCCATTGGCGCAGTCCTAGGCCAGAGGAAGGACAATAAGCCGCATGTGATATACTACGCCAGCCGAACCTTAAATGAAGCTCAAATGAATTACACTACTACTGAAAAGGAGCTGCTGGCCGTAGTATTCGCTCTGGACAAGTTTAGGTCTTACCTGATAGGGTCACCAATCGTCTGTTTTACAGATCATTCGGCCCTCAAGTATCTTTTGTCAAAGAAAGACGCTAAACAACGGCTTATCCGCTGGATACTCTTACTCCAAGAGTTTGATTTAACAATCAAGGACAAGAAAGGAGTAGAGAATGTGGTTGCGGATCATTTATCCCGGTTGACTTTTACCGATAACACTGAATCCCAATCCATCAAAGATGAGTTCCCAGATGAACAGCTACTGGCAGTAAGTAGTCTGCCTTGGTATGCTGATGTGGTAAACTACCTGGTCACGGGTGAAACACCGACCCATTGGTCGAATCAAGATAGGAAACGGTTCCTCTCGTTTGCACGCCATTTTTTCTTTGATGACCCATACCTTTTCAAATACTGTGCTGATCAGGTCATCAGGCGTTGCGTACCCAACGAGGATATAACCGTTATCTTAGCGTCATGTCATTCTGAGGCATGCGGTGGCCATTTTGCGTCGCAGAAGACCGCACAAAAAGTGTTGCAAAGCGGTTTTTATTGGCCCACAGTCTTCAAAGATGCTTATTCCTTTTGTAAGACATGCCAACGCTGTCAAAAGCTTGGAACCATTTCTAAAAGGAATTCTATGCCTCTAACCCCTATCATCACAATTGAAATATTTGATTGTTGGGGCATAGATTTTATGGGCCCATTTCCCAAGTCGAATAACTGTGAGTACATACTCCTTGCTGTGGAGTATGTATCGAAATGGGTAGAAGCGATACCAACGAGACGAAATGATCACAGAACAGTCATGTCATTTCTCAGAGAGCATATTCTGTCTCGTTTTGGTACTCTGAAAGCTTTACTAAGTGACCAAGGCAAGCATTTCTGCAATAAGCCCTTGGAGTCACTTCTCAAGAAATACGGAGTCCATCATAAAATCGCTCTTGCTTATCATCCACAGTCAAATGGGCAAGCAGAATTGGCTAACCGAGAAATTAAGCATATTCTCGAGAAAACGGTTAGTTCCAATCGAAAAGACTGGGCATACAAATTGACTGACGCGTTATGGGCATACCGTACTGCCTATAAGACGAATCTTGGTATGTCCCCGTATAGACTAGTTTACGGGAAAGCTTGCCACCTTCCGGTTGAAATTGAACATAAAGCTTATTGGGCGACACGCTCATTGAACTTTGACATTCAAGAGGGAGGTCAGCTGCGCAAGCTCCAACTTGCAGAGCTAGAGGAAATACGACGAGATGCGTATGACTCTGCAAAGTTGCATAAGGAAAAGTTGAAGGCTCGACACGATCGTACGATTTTTCGTAAATCATTTGAGCCGGGGCAGAAAGTGTTGCTGTATGACTCTCGCCTCCATCTTTTCCCAGGAAAACTCCGTTCCCGGTGGACAGGCCCGTTCATCGTAAAGACTGTTTTTCCACATGGGGCGGTTGAGATTGTCAATCCCAAGAACGATGAGTGTTTCAAGGTCAATGGCCAAAGATTGAAGCCGTTTTTGGAGAATTTTCGCACTGAAGTGGAGCACATCCAGCTGGATGAGCCCACCTATTCCATCACTTAAAAATCTCAAGTGGAATTCCAACTTGTTGTTGTATTTCTTTTCTTTCCTTGCATTTTAGTTCTTTCTTTCTTTTGTGTTTAGTTGTTCTTTCTTTCGTAATTGTGATTTAGTTCTAATCCATTATTCCTTAAACCACTCTGTTGCAGGTGAATATGCGAGGTGATGATGTCCATTCAATTGGTTCATGGACTGATTCCGAGTGTTGTTGTGGCACTTGGACTGAGGGTGAACCCACGCCCTGCCCCTTGCATCCTTATGATCCTGAAGTTCATACTCGAATCAATGCTTCCATCGGTTATATCCCATTCGACCCTGCTCTCCTGGACATCAATCCGTTTGAAAATATGGACTTTCCTAATGAGGAGGAGTTGGATGAGGAAGAAGACCTGTATATGGGACGCATGGTGGATGATGCCCTCATGGCCCAATGGGAGAACGATGATATGTGGGAGCCATGGGAGGATCATGTCCTTCAGGATGTCGTCCCAGAGCGCCATAATGCCGTCTTTGTTTTCGTGGATGATTTCCTCATGCTTGAGTTGGTCCCATACCGCTATGTGCACTTGAGCTATTTGCTTTTCAGGCTTCAATGCCCTTTACCTGCTAGTGCATTTTGGGAATCCCGGCCGATAGTGAGGTTGGAACTTGGTCATTTTTCTGTGTTTTGTTTGTTTCTGTTTCTTGTTTTTCCTTTCGTTTTTTTTTATTTTTTTGTATTCCAATATCTTGATGTCGTTTTGTTTATTTTTTTCTTTGTCAGGATTGTCACTATGAATCTTCCATACCCACCTATTTTCCTTCCACATCAGCTCTTTCATGGCTTTTACATTCAACGGCCGCAGACTCCGCCACAAGAGGAATGTCCATTGCGCAATATCACTCCGTTATCTCTATCTCCATGCGGATCACCTCTTGCCAATGTTATCACTTCCTTAGAGACTCTAGCTTTGTTCGATGATGTCCTTGCTGCTTTCCGATTGTTCTGGGAAAGGGAATCATCAAGTTTGGACTTCACATCTGAAGATTCGGAGGATTATGAGGAGATCGTGGAAGAGGAAATTTTTATACTCGAAGACTAGTGCTACATTTCAATTGTTTCTGTTCAATTCCAATTCTTGTTTAGCAACTGGAATGTAATCCTTGACAATTTGTTTTCAGTTTTAGTTTTAGTTTTATTTTTGGTTTTCTAGTCCAATAAGGTTTTTACCACAGTTGGGGATGATAATGGTGCAATTTGGATGCAATAATAAAGTTTTATTTTGATATAAATTGCAATCTTCTATTCTGGGGATACATTTCTGCACTACATGCTTGTTCTTCAACTGTTCTTTCAGTCTATCTGCATGTCCAGAGTTGTTTGTGATAGTTGGGGGTGATGTAGTTCATATCCCAATGAATTCTGGAATTTTTGTGTTCGATCGATCGAACCCCGTTCGATCGATCGAAACCTGAATGTTCGAGCGCTTGTAGTTTACGTTTAATCGATTGAACAATTTGTGTTCGATCGATCGAACATGCTTCGATCGATCGAACGAAGCATTTAAACGAGGCGTCTTCTGGACACCTCTTCATTTCCCTCACTCTCACTCTCACTCTCAATCGCTCGAAGACAGAGGGGAAGGCGACTGGGCAATTTCCGATCCCGCACATTCCAGAGGACGCCCTGTTCACCCATCCGATCATCCTCACCTTCCTCTCATCCTCTCTCCATCCCCACTGCAGGTTTCTACACCGAGGTAGGCCCCCAGATTTGTTTCTTTTTCTTTTTCTCTTTGTTCGTGTTAGGAAATCCCAAGGGGGTGTCCCCTTGGTCTTAGGTTCTTCCTTTCTTAGCGTAACTTTGTTTTTCTTTTTGTTTCTGCGATTTCTGAACACCGCTGTGTTCGATCGCTCGAACTGGTTTCGAGCGATCGAAGGGGAGAGGTTCGAGCGATCGGACAATTTTCGAGCGATCGAAGTCTACTCCAGTTCGATCGATCGAACTCAGTTCAATCGATCGAACTCCAGCAGTGTTTGTTTTGTTTCTTTGTCTTCCTATTTCTTATCTGTATATTGTGTGGTCTTATTTTCAGGACTACAAGATGAATCCAGTGACGGGCTATCATAAGTCCAAGCCCCTCGACCGTACTATTCCAGATCCGGTACCCGATCACGGGTTCCGGAATAACGAGGATAGGGTTTGGTACGAGCGGTACTTCCAGACTCGGATGGTTATGATTGAGCGGCCTATTGAGCATATCTGGACTGAGAGCCCGTGGTTCCTCACACGGATCCGCGCGATGCCGCACTGGTTCGATCTCCTGTCGTTGGCCAAGAGGGTCAACCTATCATGGATTAGAGGCGCGTGTGCGACTATGATCAGCGACCCGTTTGTGCCATTCACTTATCATGCCTTCTTCCGGAGTCGTTCATTCATCATCAGTCCCGCGACCGTTTCCGCCGCGTTGGGGGTACCAGAGGTACCTGATTATGTTTGCCCCCACCGGCCTGATGCACCCGTGACCCCACCATCAGCTATTATCAGGGAGCTCACTGGAGGCGCCGTTCCGTCTTGGGATGGCGATGCTTTGATCGAGGACCACTCTCTCACCGATGACTACCACATGCTTCATTTGGTCCTCAGTAACTGCCTCCTAGTGACGTCCTATCGAGAGAAGATCGCGGCTTGGTATGCGCGAGTCTTATATGCTGTGGGGACGGGACAGCCTGTTTGTATACCACGACTATACATCGATTTTATGGTCCACCCCACCCGTTATATCTCGTCCAGAAAGCACCTGAAGGGTGCTTGGGCTATTCAGAGGGTCATGGCCGATGCCGGGTTCCTCGAGCTCCCTGGAGATGATATCCGCCCTTCTCCCCGCCGATTTAGCGAGGCGGCTGCTCGCCGCTCCGACGCTCAGAAGAGGAAGCGCAAGGGGAAAGGGGCAGCGAGGGTGCGGGGGAGGAAGAAGAGGCGTGGCGGTACAGACACGGAGGCTGGAGCTTCAGGGACACCCACAGAGGTGGAGGAGCTTGATTCGGATGATGAGGATGATCCAGTTGCTGCGGTTCAGCAGTTTGAGCTGCGACAGCGGTCGCAGTCTCGTGCCCAGGGAGAGTCTTCTTCTTCGGTGCCTCTCCCGACAGTTCGCGAGTTATTATTGGAGGAGAGAGAGGCCAGGATTAGACTCGAGGGCCGGATGGATCATATACAGACTCTACTGGAGTCCATTTTGATTCAGATAGGGGTTGATCAGGCTGTTCACTCTGCTCACCATCCCACGGCCACCCCATCTGCTCCGCCTGCTGCTGATCCGTCCCATGTTGCTACTCCTACGGATCCACCACTTACTGATCCATCCTCTGCTGCCCCAGCTTCTGAGGCTGCTGATCCTGTTTCCACTACTGCTACCGAGCCACCCACTACTGCTCCTACTACTATCGTATTGCCGCCTGCTCCCATCGACATCCCTTCTGATGTAGCAGCTGATACGCCGTCTGGAGTCGATTAGTTTAGTTGGGGAGGTGGTAGTTATGTATTTTTGGGTTAGTAGTGTTCTGATTTTTGTTATATTTTTGGTTGGCTGTATATGTGGTGGTTTTGGTTGTATTATCTGGTTAGATGGTATTGTATGGACAGTATTTATTACTGCTTGTATTTTATTTTACTCTGTTCATATTATTGTGGTGTGGTTGTTTGGATCCTGGTTTGATTGCATTATTGTTATCTATTGATCCTGTTTGTTTTGGAGATTGTGTTCTACCTTTCTATGCTAGGTTGCTCGTTTGCGATCATACATTTGCTCCATACAGGTGATACCCATCTATTTTATTTCTTGAAAATCAACTTCTGGGGACTTTGTTGTTTTTAGTTGGGGGTAGGAGATAATAGATAGGTATACACCCGTAATAATCAGGTTTTGCACTTAGATATGTTTTAAATTTAATGAGAACACAGTCTGTTAAAAATTTTGAAAATTTTTTTTATTGAATAGTATTGATAGAATAACTCTGAATAACTTCTCCTGCTTGTTAATTAGACAATGATACATTTGTAGTATTCTTATCTTTTTATGGATTAAATCCACGCGTTTTTCTGTATCACTGAAATGAATTGCATCTGTAAAGCTAGTATGTACCCAATACTTGTGCACACTAATTAGCAGCCATGTAGAAAACTTGAAAATGGAGTTAACATGAATATTGTGCGAAAAGAACAAGTAGTGGAAGCTAATAACCCTTTGTGAGTTTTTGAGCCAATCTTCATTTCTGAGGGGATTCGCATACATTGTCGAATGGTTTTTTTCTTGCGTATATTTGTGAATTCGTTGTTAAGTCTCAGTTTTCGTTAAAAGTTTTGACTGCTTATTAGAGGAGAATGTTCAGGATTTACCAATTACACTCGATAAACACTTAAGTGCTAAAAATTGAAAGTTGAGAAAATGATTCAAGCCGTCGTTTACCCATTCCTTTACCTAACATAGCTTACTGACATTCATTGAATTCATTCCTGATCCCACCGCAAATAAATATTTCCAATAAAAAATCACAAGAATCCAAATCCTTGATTTATACCTTGACCTCATCGAACTGTTTGATAAATTTATTGAGAATGAGTCATCAAAGTATGTGAAATGGAAGGAAGTTGTTGTGGGATATTCCAGGTTAAAAAAAAAAAAAAAAAAAAAAAAAAAAAAAAAAAAAAATGTGATGATGAATGAAGGAGTTATTCAAAAAAAAAAAAAAAAAAAAAAAAAAAAAAAAAAAAGAAGAAATGAATGGGAGATTGGGTGGAGAAAAGAATAAAGAATAAAAAGAGAAGTGGAAATTCCATCACATACTAAAAAGCACACTCTTCTCTACAACACCCCCACCTACTAAATAAAAGCCATAATTCAAAGTCTTGAAGATTCTCAACAATTGATTTGAACATGAAAGTGTGAGTTGAGTTATCCACGGTATTTCGCTCCTCTAGTAAGTAGTATTCCATTCATGAGACTTTACACTCTTAAATGTCCGTTTTTCATAGAGTAAAATATGAAAGCATTAGCACTTAGAATATCATTCTTCTCAAAGCTTTCATACTATGTGCAATCATTGTAAAGCAAGTTTCTGAGAGACGTTCGTTTTGAGTGTGACCAATGTGAGAATTGAGCTAAAACTGCAAGTTTCCAAAGTACAATAATCTAGATAACTCCTAATAAGGGTTAAATGCATGGTTGTTAATTCCACACACACACGGGTGCATGATGGTAATACATTTGTATATTTTACTTGGTGATATAGGAGAGCATGTGGATCTCTTCCATGAGTTGATAGAGGATATTATATTCTTGTAGAGTTGAATTAACAGTTTAATGGAAGGTGGAATTCTACAAAGTTATTCTAATTCTTTTTGAGCTAAAAACTGGAATTTTGTGGGTATATTCACTGCAAACCCTCACGAGACAACACTCGTCCACTAGGGGGAACCTAGGGGTTTAACGGCTTGTTGCATTCGCTAAATGCAATCGCGATTCCTGCGAAAGTGAGTTAGGAATTTTTCTCTCTATCTTAGTTTAGGTTTTTTTTTTAGTTTTTCTTTGTTTCTTAGTTGAGGTAGTATTAGTTTAGGAGTGTTTGTTTTAAGTTTATTTTTATTTTCGCTTTATCGCTAGGGACTAGCAATAAGCTAGTTGGGGGTTGTGCAAAGCGGGGGTATTTGTAAAATACAACCGCGCTAAAAGGAAGAATTGTAGTAGTTTTGATCACAACTTCCCGTATTATCTGCAATTTGCATTACATGGCTAATTTTTATACAGTATGATTAATCTATGATAAGTTGTATTGTTTTAGCTGTTGTTTATGCAGATCACTGCTGTGCGGACTAAACAGATGAGTATCAGAATAAATGGAATGCTGGAATGCAAACAAAAGAAGTCAAAGCTGAAAAGTGAAGTTCGATCGATCGTAGAAGGTTCGATCGATCGAGAGTTCGATCGCTCGAACAGAGTAGAAGCGCTTGACGAGCAAGGGTTCGATCGATCGAAAGCTGTTCGATCGATCGAACGGGGTATTTCCAGAAACATTTGCGTGCGCAGCAGGATGCGGGTTTCAACCCTAGTGCTTTAGGTTTCTCTATATATATGTGTTTTGTTCACGTCCTTAGGAGGCCGACTTTTACATTTTAACAGTTTAGAAGGAGAGATAGAGAGTTTTTGTTTGATTTTTGTAGGTTTTCCATTGATTGTGGATTGGATTCTTCTAAGTTTATACAAGTATCTTCTATTCCAGGTTATCTATATACTGTTTATTCATTCTTTGCACGTATTAGGAGTAGTTTAATCCATCATCTCGTGATATTGCATGCTAAACATTGGTAAAATCATAGATTTCATAGTTTTAATGAATAACTCACAACCAAACATGGTATTAAAGTTTTCGTACGTTAAAAATCAATCCTCGACACTCCAGACGATGTCTGAGTAGTCCCAGGTTGGGAGATCACGATGAAACAGTGATCTCCAGCCTCTGCCATGCAGCAGAACAATCGCTGTGTTCGATCGATCGAAGTCAGTTCGATCGATCGAACCAGAGACAGTCAAGCGATCGAAGTTAGTTCGATCGATTGAGGGATGAAGGTTTTCGATCGATCGAAGGCGCGTCGATCGATCGAACTCTCGGATTCTTGAGGATGTTACCTGCAGTATTCCAGGACTTTTTGTTTTAGGACTTGTTATCATTCTGTCCCAAATAAATGCTCAGTCTGTCAAAACAGTTTCAAAACTAAGGCCCGAAGGCATTTTCTTTCAATACATCTTGCAAACCATTTTCAATGCTAACACCATTGAGGATGCGAGTCTTAACTATTGAATTAAACCGCTTTCACGTATTTAAATTAACTGTGATGATATGGTCCCGGTCATGAAAGGGCCATAGAATCTTTATTTCTTTTGAGGAATACGGAAAACTGTAGGTAATATACTCCGTTGTGCTTCATGGCAAATGCATGGTAGATGGCTAGGTTACTGCGGATTCGTGTAATCCCAACACGTTCTTTTAAAAGTTAAACAACGGAATTTAGAATATTGTTTTCAATAGTTAGTTAAATTGTTTAATTAATTTCAATTATTGTCATTAGTAATCTTAGTTTGTGGAACTTCGTGTTCTGCACCTTCATTCAAACTTAGTTATTTTATTTTGTTTCCTTTAGAGGTTAGTCTAATTCGGTAGGTCAACACCTTCCCTGTGGGATCGACCTGGTCTTACCAGATATTACTTGCACGTCTACCTACACTTGGGTATTGCACAAGAGCGCACAAGAAAAGTCTCGTGTCAGACCCATAAAGGGAATTTATTTTTCTCTATTTATGCTGCTCCGGGGCGTGACGGGGTTTTTGGTATCAGAGCTTAGGTTCGGTACTCTAGGTTGTGATACTTTTGTTCACTAAGTATTTCCACACCATCTGGTCCTAGTATGATAGAATATCTTTGAGATGAGATATGAGTATAAGATAAGTTCGTCTTCCTGACGATAGATAGTTTCCTTTGCAGGATAGCATGGATCCGGAGTTTCACCAGTTTGTGACTGATGCTTATGGAGGACATATTATCCATGGAGATACCGTGGAGCCAGCTGACCCAGAGTTTTAACATGAGCGTGTGTGTCAGATAGCTAGTCGACATTTGGAGGAAGACATGTGGAGAGCACTTTATGTGACCAGGAGTACTCACCCAACACAGATGCGCATGGATGCTTACCATACTGCGAGGGTCGGTAGAGACATTTGCCAGGAGATGTTACGACTAGTTTTGAGTAAGCCAGAGATGGATGAGATTGAGTTGAGAGCCATTGTAGCCGGTCCGCCAGAGCCTATAACTGTACCAGCAGCAGCAGCAGCCCCACCTTCAGCAGTGCCCGACGTACCCGTCCCAGAGCCAGAGCCTGAGCCGATTGAGGATGAGGAGGATCTAGAGCCTGAGGATGAGCATCCCGATGAGGACATGGATGGAGATGGAGAGGAGAAGCCGATAGATGACGAGGACCCAGTAGAGGATGAGCATGCAGATGATGCAGATGATGATGAACCTGAGGATGACCCCGAGGAGCCAGAGTTTGAGCCAGAGGATCCAATACCAGACCCAGAGGCTATTGAGGCAGACGTAGTAGTAAATGAGGAGGTACCCGACGAGGAGATAGTTGTGCCAGAGGTACCCGTTGTGCTTCAGATACCAGCTGGACCCATTATGCATATGGCAGCCATGGCCGATATGGCAGTAGGATGGATAGCTCAGATGGTAGCACAGCCAGCAGATTTTGTTATGGGAGAGGTAGCTATAGCAGGAGCTCTTGACATAGCTGACGGTTTTGCTACAGTAGCTGTTGATGTCGCTAACCAGGCAATAGCAGACGTGATGGAGGACGATGATGCAGAGATGATAGAGGATTGGGATATAGGGGTAGTAGTCGGGGATCTTGTCGCACCAGTTGAGGATGATCCACTCGAGGAGATGGATATAGACCCAGAGGACGAGGCACCACCAGCAGGATCAGATGCTGATGACTTTTGAGTCAGGATCTGTAGGGTATAGATTTGGTTAGTTTATATTAGGACATGTTGTCCACCAGATTTTTGGGAGCTTGAGAGATAGCTATTGACCATAGCTTTGTATAGTATTAGCTGACTTTAGTTGTTGTAACTCTTGTCCCATATGGTACACAGTTTGACTAGTGTGTACTATACAGTACATCTTTTGATATATATATATATATATACGAGCGGTACTTTTGTTATTGTTTGGTTGTTGCGTTGTGCTGTGTTGTTTAGTAGAAATGTTAGTTTTGCTGTTTCTTGTTCTATCTTGAGTTCGTTTCTACGAGAAGACTTTCAGCTGATCAATATGTCTCTTGTAGGCGATACTCGTTAGCATCATAGTAGGACCCTTGAGAAATCACCAAGCACGTAATGGAGCACCTATTCCGAAAGGGATGGATCCGACGGGAATTTTTGAAGCATTTATGCAGAGGATGGAGCATGTGGGGGATACATATAATCACTCCACCCACCAGAGACCTCTTGCACCCCCGCCACCAAGACAGACTAGAGATAAGCTGTTAGCAAATTTTCGTGGGTTACGTCCCGAAAAGTTCGATGGACTAACAGAACCATGGAAAGCAGAACAATGGATAAGAGAGATGGAGTTAATATTTGAAGCATTGGAATGCAACGAACAAGAGAAACGCCGCCTTGCTACGTTTCAGCTCACTTATGCCGCCGCAGATTGGTGGGAAGCTGAGCGAGCCACAATTGGGATCGATGCCGCTAGAGCTATGTCGTGGGAGACATTCAAAGGCAGATTTTTGGATAAGTATTTTCCAGAAGATGAGAGAGATCAACAGGAAAGGAACTTTCTCAATTTGATCCAAGGAGGATGGAATGTACGGGAATACACAACATAGTTCGAGCGTTTATCCAGATTTGCTCAGCATATGATAGACACTCCGCAGAAGAAGGTGAAGAGATTTCACTAAGGACTGAACCCCCACCTCAGACATATGATGGTTGGTCATCTGAACCAGTCGTATGAGAAAATTGTTAGATTTGCTCCAGGATTAGAAAAGGATGCTAATCCAGTACAGCAATCACAGACAAATCGACCTCAGTCGTCACGAGGGTTTCAACAGAGAAATTTCCCTAATCGACCACCGAGAAATACCCAAGGATGGAGACCTCAGGAAAACTTTCAAGGAAATAAGAGAATCTGGGAAGGAGCCAGGAAACCTCAGCAAGGTTATAATCGACCCCAGGAAAATCAACAGCGAGAACTACAGCCGCAGGCATTACTAACAGCCCCACCAAGCAATAGTGGAGGATGTTTTAACTGTGGAAAGCCAGGACATATTTCAAGGAACTGCACTGTCTACAGATCAAATCGCAGGCCAGATATCGTCTGTCGCAACTGCAACAAACCAAGACACTTGAGCAAGGATTGTCGTGCACCACGAGGAGGATACTACGGGGTACCAGTTCAAGGAATTCAAGGACCTCCAGATCAGGCAAGGATGAATGCTATTATCCCAAAAGAAGCAGGCTTTAATGCTGATGAGCAGCAACATTTGGAAGGTACACTTGTACTCTTTCATAGTCCAGTTAAAGCTTTATTTGTTACTGGAGCCGCACGTTCTTTTATTGCTGTTAAGATTGTGCGTCAGTTGGGTTTAGAACCCCAGACACTTGAGTCAACACTGAATGTTGTGTCACCGTTGGGAGTGACAGTTAAGTTGAGTAAAGTGTGTAGAGATTGTCCATTGACTTTGGGAGATAGGAATCTTCCAGCAGACTTGGTAGTTCTGTCGATGTCAGAATTCGATGTTATCCTAGGGATGGATTGGTTAACTAAATATGGTGCCAATTTGGATTGCCCTACTAGGACGATTGTATTTCCAATACAAGGAAAGCCGACGATCAGATTTCAGTGTCAACCGACAAGCGACCTGTTTCTTACGAGTGGTTTGGCTACGATCATTAGTACGAGTACGGAGCTTACGATGGATCAAATTCCTATTGCACGAGACTTTCTAGATGTATTTCAGGATATTAAAGGACTTCCACCGAAAAGAGAAATAGACTTCTGCGTGGAATTAGTACCTGGTACATTACCTATTTCTAAGACTCCATATAGGATGGCACCAACCGAGATGTTGGAACTGAAGAAGCAAGTTCAAGAGCTTGAAGATCGAGGATTTGTTCGTCCAAGTACGTCACCTTGGGGAGCACCAGTTATATTTGTAAAGAAGAAGGAAGGAACACTTCGACTCTGTATAGACTACAGGGAGTTGAACAAGGTTACGATTAAGAATAGATATCCATTACCTCGGATAGATGATCTATTCGACCAGTTACAAGGATCTAGGATCTTTTCCAAGATCGATTTACGTTCAGGGTACCACCAATTGTTAGTTCGACCAGAGGATGTATCGAAGACTGCATTCAGGACAAGATACGGGCATTACGAGTTTCTAGTTATGCCTTTTGGATTGACGAATGCGCCAGCAGTATTTATGGACTTGATGAATAGAGTATTCAGACTATATCTGGATAAATTCATTATTGTGTTCATTGATGATATACTGATCTACTCAAAGACAAAAGAGAATCACAAGGAGCATTTACAAGTTGCCCTACAGACACTTCGAGATAACAAGTTGTATGCAAAGTTCAGTAAGTGTGAGTTTTGGCTACAGGAAGTCAAATTCTTGGGACATGTTATATCTCAGGAAGGTATTTCGGTAGACTCATCTAAGATTGATGCAGTCTTAAGCTGGAACAGACCGACGAATACGACCGAAGTCAGAAGTTTCCTCGGTTTAGCAGGATATTACAAAAGATTCGTCGAAGGATTTTCCAAGATAGCAGGACCCTTGACAAACTTAACCAGGAAAGAGACGAAGTATGAATGGACAGACAAGCATGAGGGTGCATTTCAGGAGTTAAAAGAAAGATTGACTCCTGCACCAGTACTCGCATTACCTAAGAGTGGAGAAAAGTATGTGATCTACAGTGATGCATCGTACCAAGGACTCGGGTGTGTGCTTATGCAAGATGAAAATGTTATCGCATATGGATCAAGACAATTGAAGGTACATGAGAAAAATTATCCTACACATGATCTGGAATTAGCAGCAATAGTGTTTGCATTGAAAATTTGGAGACACTATCTCTATGGAGAAAAGTTTGACTTGTTTTCTGATCATAAGAGCTTGAAGTATTTGTTCTCTCAAAAGGAGTTGAATATGCGACAACGAAGGTGGATGGAATTACTCAAAGACTATGACTTTTCTTTGCAATACCATCCCGGTAAAGCAAACGTAGTAGCAGACGCTTTGAGCCGTAAACCTCGGCTAGTGATCGCTGCATTTCTAATTAGAGAATGGAGAGCATTAGAAGAAATTGCTGAATTTGATCTTCAGCCAGTGGAGCCAATGAAAGGACAACATTTTGGATGTCTTATGGTACAACCGACTTTGATCAGTCGTATCATAGAGGCTCAACAGACAGCAAAGGATTTGAAGTTATGGTTCGCCAAGATGACAGCCAAGGAACCAGAAGTCTGGAATATTAGTACCGACGGAGCTTTACGATGTAAAGATAGACTCTGTGTACCTAATAAAGAAAGTCTCCGAACAAACATATTGGATGAAGCTCATAAGTCACGGATGACGATTCATCCCGGAAGTACAAAGATGTACAAGGACTTGAAGAGAAATTTCTGGTGGGAAGGAATGAAGCGAGAAGTGGCTGAGTATGTAGCTCAGTGTCTTACTTGTAAACAAGTAAAGGCAGAACATCAGAAACCACCTGGACTTCTACAGCCGTTACCTATTCCTCAATGGAAATGGTAACACATAACCATGGATTTCGTGGTAGGATTGCCAAAGTCACAGCAGAATCACGATGCTATATGGGTAATCGTGGATCGACTTACTAAGACGGCACATTTTATTGCCTATAGCATGACGTATTCAGTAGAACGTTTGAGCCGAATGTATCTACAACACGTTGTACGATTACATGGAGTGCCTGTATCTATTGTGTCAGACCGAGATTCGCGTTTTACTGCAGAATTTTGGAAGAGTCTCTAGACAGCGATGGGAACGACATTGAACTTGAGTTCAGCTTTTCATCCGCAGACCGATGGACAGACTGAAAGAATTAATCAAGTAATGGAAGATATGTTACGTGCTTGTGTCATTGATTGCTACTTTTCGGATACTAATCGATTGACATCAATCCAATCGATTGCCATCAGACCGACCTGAATTCATGACGTGTCAAACATCCCAATCGATTGCCATTTATCCCAATCGATTGCCATTGTTTCCAATCGATTGACTATAAATATCTGTCTCCAATCGATTGACATAAGTGCCAATCGATTGGCATAACCTGAGACAAGTTTTCTTCTTTCCCTTAGCCTTGGACGTGTGGCACTCCCATATCTCTATATATATGTCTCATTTATTGGCCTTGGGGCTGTTTTCAGACCATTGAGAGAGAGAGAGAGAGACATACCTCTTGAGAGATATACATATATCTATCTATATATCTACATTCATACACATACACACTGCCTTGGCAGTTGGGAAGAAGAAGAAGAAGAAGCAGAAAGAAGGAGGAGAAGCAAGAGAAGAGAGAGAACCCGACAAGGACGAAGAAGAAAGAAGGAAGAGAGAGAGAGCTTGGAGATTTCAAACTTTAACACAAGCCAAACGCACCCTAGGTGAGTTCTAACTCACTTGGTCCCTCTATATGAAGTTTATATAAGTTATTATGAAGTTTAGATGGGTTAAATGCATGTAGTGTACGTTTATATAAGCTATTTTTACAATCTGCTGGTGAGGACGAAGTGTCAATTGATTGACATAAATCTCAATCGATTGCCATCAGTCTGGATCCAATCGATTGGATAGAGATCCAATCGATTGACATCCCAATCGATTGAAAATATTAGAAATCGATTGCCACTATTTAAGACCCAATCGATTGCCTGTTTTCTCAATCGATTGATATGATTTTATACCAATCGATTGGACTTAGTCCCAATCGATTGGAATGATCAGAACATGATCTTCTTTGCCTATTTATTTTATAAGAGGTTTTGTTGTTCGATTTCCAATACGGACTTCCATTTTACGATTTGGGGGTTATCAGGGATAATGTGACAACACAGATAAGTATGATTAATAACATATGTATAAATCTGACAACGTTAGATACTATGAAATTCTTGTATGAGTTAGATGTCCGTTTTCTTTCATTCAGAGTAGTCAGGCCACATTGGGAATTGTCATGTGTCGATGTTAGAATGGAACGTAAGTAGGTTTGATAAGTTCTGGGAATAGTACGGGGATGGACGTTCGGTCATGATATGCTCTTAAAAGCGGTGAGCTGGACCAAATAAGTCCTAAGATAGACTGGATGATCTGTGATATGCTCTTAAAAGCGGTGAGCTGTGAATATGCTCTTAAAAGCGGTGAGCTGGGATCACTAGTAGATGACATTAAGTCGTGGCAATAGAATGATATGCCTTATTGGAAATGTTGTGTCCCTAATAAGCGGTGAGCTGTGCATATGCTCTTAAAAGCTGGGGGACGGACTGACGTGGAGTCCATGACATGCGGTGAGCTGTGCATATGCTCTTAAAAGCGGTGGACAAAATGGAGGTGTATCCCTAGAGTTAAACAATTGAGTCAGTTTATGAAATCAGAGTTTGTTAAATGTCGTGATTTGAGTAACAAGACGATAAGGGTCGGTTTACAAGGATAGATAAAGGAACAAGATAATGTTATCTTTATAATAAGATGTTAACCCGCATTTTCATAAGCTCGTGTTTACTTCAGATAACTGGTACCTCGTTAGTTTATGCTCACTCAACTCTCAGTAAGCTGACGACCTTTTATTGCCTGGACTTTCCCCGCCCAGAATATCCTTCCCCTTATTCTGCAGGTAATGACCAGTACACTGATGAGTGTTATCCAGAGGAGGGCCCCACCAATGATGGTTACGCCAGGGAGGATTATCCTTATGCCAGTTGAAGACTGAAGATGCTATAGTTAGATTACATTTCGGTTGTTCTGTTGAACCTTTTGTTAGCGGGTACTTGGGCATTTGTTGTCTTCAGACCTGTTGTGATCCTGTGGACCATACTCTGATATTTTGTAATAGTTAGCACTGTGTGTTATTCTCAGTTGTTTACTGTTGCTTTTCTTTTGGACTAGTACTGCGTGGTGTGGATTATTAGTGACTTTCACCTGTCATTCCTTATGGACCCATAAAGGAAATTTATTTTTCTCTATTTATGCTGCTCCGGGGCGTGACATTTATTGACTCATCAAAGGAAGACATTACTCAAGATGATTGACTCAAACTCTACATTCATTATGAATCATTGTGATTTCTTTGTGAATAATGTATCATCTCACTTTTCATTATTCTTTATCTTACGAATTTTGCTGATAAACCGACACTTTGAAAACTTCCCCTTTTTGATTTAGCGAATTCTTTGCCTATCTAGAGTATGCTTCAAATTAGTGTTTTAGAATGAAAGGCACTCTATTTCAAACCTTTCAAAATAAACTTGATTACTTGAGAACTTGCCTCCGGTATAGAGGAATTTTGGCAAACGAAGTTTGCCCCTAGTCTAAAGGGCAAATAGGCTCATCCAAGGGTTTTGAGAATATGATGGTACAGAATGTCTGCAGTGCATTTACTCCCAACCTAGAGATAATCATGAATGTGGTGGGCTGAAGCGGGAAACCCAATACTGATAAGCAAACTTTGTTTGCCCCTGGTTTGGCAGTACATATGTAGCTCTAGGCCAATGAAAGTTTACTCCTAGTTTCAACTTATCCCTGAATAGGAATCAGGTCCAAGGTAATATGGCCAAGGCCTGAAAGAGCACACCATATTATGACGATGTGGGTGACCGAACCAGACAGGTTGCCTACGTATCCCCGAGTGGGAATCAGGTCGAGCGTAGTTCAAGTACTCTGGAGGTCTTGAAAGAATTAGGCTTCAAGAATTGGTGGGCTTTACGAGCCATGTTGCCATTTGGGTCTAGGGGGTGCATGTCACTTATGGTAGCCCTTGTGTAGCATGATGAACTACTTCTTCCCTTTATTCTCTTTTCTCTTTCTTTTCTTTTCTTCTCCTCTCTTTTTTTATTTGACGGTTGATTCTTTAACCTTTTCACTAGCCAGTTAATCATGTTTCATTCATATCATACTTACAAAGTAATATCAGCCCTCCAAATTACTCTTTATTTTTCTCAAAGATATCTTTGCATTGTTTTATGCCCTCTTAGCCATTGAGCCTCTCACAAAATTGTGAGCTTAATTGATACTTTCAACTCTCTCTTTTCATTTCCAATTTCTTTAGAACAACACAAAGTCTTGAAATAGTTCATGTGCCAATGATCTTCTTTGAAGTGCTCAAGAATTCTCAATCTTATCTATTCTCTGCCTTTTCTTTTCTCTTTCCTTTCCTTACTCTTCCTTACTATCTATTCTCTCTATGATTTTGACTGGCTAGGATTAGGATTTTTGAAATCAACACGCATCTTATTTTTGCTCTAACTTTTGCCTAGGCGCCCTTTCAGGTTTTCATCCTAGCGAGTTTCTTTCTTTTTCTTTTTCTTTTTCTTTTCTTATTATTATTTTTTTTGGAAGAAGCAGTTCATTCAAAATGTCTGGCTACCATCAAGGACCAAGTTTATGGCTTTAGACTGGTTGGGCTCATCTTTGAGGCTTGGTATTTGAGAAAAGGAAACGGTGAGCAAGCTTCAAGTTCCAATTTCGTCTTTTCAAGATTGAGCAAGAGCATCTTTAAATTCTTAAAGTAAAGCTAATCAATTCTCTACTCCTCCTTGGTTTTGACACAAAATTTGTTTTGGGGATTATTAACAGAGTATTTTTCATGATTGTTTGAAAAAAATGACTTTTTCTTTTTCTTTTTTTGTTTTGTTTTGGGCTTAATGATCCATACATTCACGACTTAGCACACCGAATCAAAAAAATGAGATTTTATTCAACTAGTAGGGAAGGATGATTACATCACTCGACTCGATAAACTTGACAAAGACTTGCAAACAAACTTGATAATAGACTGACCAGAAGACTCGACTGGACCTGACATTTGACTCCAAACTAACATAACTCGACTACCAGACTTGACTCGGTCTTAATTGGAATGTCACAGATAATTTTCAACTTATTGAGTCCCCAATAGCATCCACATTTGATTCAGCAGTATCATTTCCAAACACTATTACCTTACTAGCATCTTCCTCAGGTTCATCATTCCCCTTCTGTATCTTTATAGGAACATCATCTGCCCTTATGGCCCATTTTTCAGTCGAATGGCCCTTCTTTGACTCATACCGAGTATTGTCAATGCCTTTTTCAATTCTGTTGATTGAGTCGGGGCCAGTTGGTTGTTGCGCACTTATGGAGGCAACGAATCCCTTGAGAGTATTCAGCGATGGCTGTGATTGAAAAGATTGTATGTCATGCCAGATGCCACTCGGTGGGTTCAATAAAAGAGTGATGATTTTGTACTCAATGAGATCTTGGATATCATGGCGGAGTTTCATGCAATAGTTAGTTGTGTGGCCAGGGGTCTGGTGGTAGGCACAGTACAAAGACAGGTAACATTTGCGGGGTAAGGGATTTGGTAGTGGCTTTGGGTCCAGGGGGTTGAGGTGACCATTCTTGACAAGGTGACCGAGGGCCATGGACAATGGCATGCCAACGTTGGTGAAGATTCTTGGCTTGCGGGCTTGGTTTAATTTTGAATTCGACTTTGAGCTAGAGTTGATTTTTGGGTTGAGATGTGGACTTGGAATAGCTCTTTGGTTAGTTGGGATTGGGCCTGGATATGGGCTTTGGTGAACGGTTAAGCTTGGGTATGGACTTTGGTGATAGGTTGGGTTTGGACATGGGCTTCGGTGCGCAGGTGGGTTCAGACATGCCTGTTGGTGATTCTTTAAGCAGTCCATTATTCTCTGATCTGTCTTTTCCTCATCAAGGCCCATTTGATCTTTCAATAATTGAATGAACTCAAGCATGACCCCCTCCAATTGCTTCACCCTAGAATCTTGTTGCTCAACAACGACTTGTAGTTTGCTCACTTTCTCCTCCAAAGCTCTGTGGGCCATTGGTGGGTCTGTCTCGACATGATGGTCCATGATCTCTGGTAGATTAGGAGTGTCCTTACTAGGGGCTCTGGTTGTTCCACTCTTTCTTTTAAAAAAAACAGATAGGAAAAAGGTCCGCATACAGAATTGAATAGTAAGGGATTTTTGAGGGACTTTAATCTTAATTGGAAAGAAGATGTTGTGAGTTTGTATGCTACACGTATGTAATGGTATCGATTGGTGAGAGTGCAAAATGTACATGCTCTTATGATTTAATGCATGCATTGCACACATAGCACACGAATGAAATGCAAGTGTGTGTGTGTGCTTACTCTATATGCCAAAGCAAAGGAAAATTCTAATCCTAACAGGTAAACACATAAGCACATAAAATCCTCACCCATGTCAAGTGCAATAATTTCTCCTCTCATTGTGATCCCCACTACCCGTTCAAAGGTTGGGTATTTAAAAAAATTTTCAAAATTCATTTGAAAAGCATTTCTTTAGAACGATAAGATCTGTCAAAAACAATTCTCAAGAATTTTGAATCTCTTATTTAAGAATGAGGATGTGAAAATATTTCTCAATAAAGAGGATATGATTGGAATTATGCTTTGAAATTCATTTGAAGAGCATTTCTTTCAAAAACAATTCCCAGAATTTTGGATTTTTCCTTAAAAGATGATCATGTGAAAATATACCTTAATAGAGGTTAGTTTGGGGCTTTAATCAAAAAGTGAACTCCAAAGATTTTTTTTGAAAAAGCGATTGAAAACTTTGGAATAAAGATGGCAAAAATCCGTTTGCTTTCAAAGATGGATTTAAAATTTTAGGTAGAATGGTCACATTATCAGATTATCACCGTACTTTCCATGAATTCGGATACATACAAGGTCAATGATGCTTAGCTAAACATGATATAAGAGATGTAATCTTATAATCAAAATCTAACATTTTCCCAAATGTCATGGGACATGAAGAGGAATTGCTCGAAAGTGATTAAGAGATTACACATCGTTCATCAAGCAAGCATCATCATCATCTTAAATAACCCCTTCCGGGCATACAACACTCCCTAGCAGATAAACCTAGTCAAAAATTAATTTCCTAAGACTGAAAGGTTCTACAGAAACTATCATGCAAAGGCTGGGTTTTGGTCAAATAAGGGACCCTTGACACACATCCGATAGGATGCTTCATATACAAAATCATGGTACGAGATCAAGGGTGATCACACAGTCCCATGATAACTTGACCGACCGGGTTGCCCCGAGCCTCCAAGGTCGTAGTTCCGTGCAATCGACTGGCTGGACATGCAAGTGAGATGCAACAGGCATACAAAGATTAATTAATTCGATTAAAAGGATGCTTTCAAGTCTAATCCTCAAGTGAACCCAAAATCAGAATTCTAGTCTGCGAAATCAGAGATTCTGGGTTCGATCCCCTACAGAGTCGCCAGATTGTGGATATCGCAATTTTTACTACCCACAGCTTTTCTTTTAAAATCTTTTTCGATTTAAAACACAAAACAATGAGTCGCCACTTAATTTTTAAAAGGAAAAATTAAGAAACCATTTTTAAAGCAAACTAATCTTTTTAGAAACCAGAGATTAACTAGGTCCGGGGATTATGGAATGAGAGAGGAAGGAGCCCGTCGGACTAAAACACCCTCTCTCATCCTATCTTGCGATAGGCCTCTACTCAACATCCTTCTAATCGAATTATTAATTTAAATGTGCCCTCAAATAATACATATGTATAAAATATACATTACAAAAGCATGTCTAAAGGGTGTAAGATTGCAAGTGATAAAATATCATTCAAAAGCCACGTAATTCAGGTAGCAAGCAATATGATATGCAAATAGGGAACTAGAGAACTTACCCGGGATCCGGCCGCGAATATTTAAACGTGCAAATGCATGCAAATAGATAAAACCTAGGAAAAGAGTCTCTAATCCATATATACAAGTAAAGCAAAACCTAATTCTAAGGTGTCGCGCATTAAGTTGAAAAATCGATAAAATAAAAATAAACTAAAGAGGAGTTCAAGAAATCATACCTTAATAGCGCTACAAAACAAAGGGTTAGTCCACATGATATACAATATATAAAGTTGGATCTTAAATAACAATCTTAGACTTCTAGCTTAAATCTATCAAATGTAATTAAATCTAAAGCAAACAAGTCCTAATTACAAGCATCAAGCCACATAGATGAATATGTTCATGAATAAGAATAAATTATGAAATAATCAGTGATTTAGATTACTTAAACTTTGAATTCAAGCTTAACTAATCATTATTAAAACATGGTTTGAGCCCTAGGTCATAGAAAAGTCATTTGGACCATTATTTACAAAGTTGGTCAAATTTGTCATAAAATTCTGAAAATTGCAGAGAGCAGACCAGAACTTTAACAAAATAAAAAGTAGTCTTCCCATGGTTTGATCTTGATGAAATTTGGACACAAGATGCCTCTGTGAGTCTAGTTTCCAAAAAAAAAATTCAAAGTTTCAACGGTTAGATCTCTGGGAAAAGGACAAACACCAGACATCGCTTAGAGATGTACAACTCTCTATCCAGAGATTTTGTTTGATTTTTTAAAAATAGCAAAAAGATCAGAAATGCTTTGTTCTTTTTAGGGTGACTTCCTAACACATTAATCTACTCAGGAAAATGTATTTTGGGTCACAAATACTTTATTAAGATTCTAATTTACTTATTTCAAATGAGTGTTACTGTTCTGAAACTCTGGACAGATTGTAGTGACTTTACAAAACTCATGACCAAACCACTTTAAACATGAAATCTCCTTAAAACAAAAATTACAGTGGTAAAACATTGTGTTATTGACACTTTCCCGTTAGTTTCATTTAGTTTCAACGGATTGATTTCGAACTAAAAATCTTTGATCAAAACCGGTTTATGAACCCACTATTTCATTGTCAAGTTCAACTTTTATTTGTTAACCCCAACTATTAAACCATGAAGTTGGACTTAAACTAAGCCATTTTCTCCTACCATTTGATGGTCATTGGAGGCTAAAGACCTTTATATTTGTAGATTTCAAATGAAGTATGAATGGACTTCATGAAATCTCAAGATAATGAATCTAAACCATGGAGATGGGCTTAGACTCAAACTACTTTCTCCTACCACTTGATGGTCATTGGAGATGAAGATATGACTAATACTCATGAGCCTTCAAGAGTCTCAAGAGAGAAGTACAAACAAACATAGCTAATACCCATAGGTTTTCAAGGAATGTGGAAGGGGATTCCATGAAACCTTAAGTTAAAGAATCCCAAACCATGGTGGGGGTTTAGACTCATTTACTTGCTCTTATGTAAAAGATGATCAACCTTGACTCTCATGGGGGAGCACAAGCTCACATGGAATCAAGGGATTCAACTCATGAGATTCAAGTGAAGTAGGGAAGACTTCCAAGAATCTCAAGAGAGAAGTATAAACAAGGAAGAAGAGAAAAAAGAACTAAAAGAAAAGGCAATTAAAGTTTGCAAGTTCCCTAATAAAACTTCTAAAAAAGGTTAATCAAAAGACCAAGTAGTTTTAAGATTAGAAGTTCAAAAGAATGAAGAAAAACAACTTGTGGTTAGAGGATCACCTCCAAACTATCCTCAAAGCTTCTCTCCTTTGGAGATCTTCCAAGCTCTTCTCTATAAAAAATGTGTTAGTGTAGTGGTAGTTATTTCTTGTGTTTTTTTCCCAAGGAAGATCCTCCTTCTTTTATAGACAAAAATACCAAGTTTTCTCAGTGAATTCGGAGTAAAAGACAGGTGTAAATATCTCATTTGGTGGTACAATACGTACTTTCTGAAAATAAACAGACTGCTGCAGAAGGCGGCAGTCAAAAATCCTTGGCGGCAGTCAGTGGATGCCGCTGCGGCACTCCGTGAAAGCCGCGGCGGCATTCCATGACTGCCGGGCGGCTCTCAGTAAGTGCCGCGCCAAATTATTGATTGTCGCGTTTTTGTCAACCTTGCTTTATCAGTTTTTTGTTTTTATCCGCATACATATACGTATTGTACCACAAAATACGGACTGTTAAAGCAAACGGCAGTCAGAAATTGTCGGCGGCATTCAGTAAATGTCGGTCCGGCATTCTGTGACTGCTGTTCGGCACTCACTGAGTGCCGCAAACAACTGCCGTGTGCCGGTTTCTATTGAACTTCCCCTTTTTAGGTCTTTTCTTTTCTCCTTTTTCTTAAAAAAAACCTTATTTTCGAAGATCTTTTCCAAAAGTGATGTTTTATACCTGAATTCTCCTAAACACCTGGTATTTCATTATGTGAAAATTTTACCGCGTTTGGAGAACTTTCTGAAGAGCTTGGAACACTTCGAATCTTTTGGTCCTTATCATCATCGGATATGGAGGTGACACTCTCCTTAATTTGACGTTTGGTCAAAATCGGGGTGTCTACTTCTATGAAGAAAATGGTGCATCAAATTGTAAAGAGTAATGCATGACACATAATTTTCATTATACGTTGAAGGAGGCTTGGTCTAAGGTCTCTAAGATTTGGCTTATTTAGTTTAAAGGACAAGCTATAAACAAAAACTCCCACAAGGACACACTCTAAAAAACCCTCCTAAAATCCCTAAGATTTTGAATGTCATCCCTAATGGACACACTCGCATTTTATCTCCCCAAAATACACCCAAACCCTAGTCTCCCACATTTTCTCTGTTTGCTCTCTCTCTCTCTCTCTCTCTCTCTCTCTCTCTCTCTCTCTCTCTCGGTTCTCTCTCTCTAAGCCACCATCGATCCAGCACCAAGCTACTGTAATAACCTGCATTTCCATTTAATTTTAAATTACATTTTTATATTTAATTGGTAATTGCATTGTCATATTTAATTCCATTTGGTATTGACTGCTTCATTTAATTACATTTCCCATGTTCTAAATTTTATTTCTTGATTTATTGTAAGCTAAGAATGTTGTTGGGGTTAAATTGTAATTTTTATAAAGATAGTGATACCAGTATGGATTTCAAAATCTGTATTTCAAAACGGTGAAAATAACTTCTTTTGACTCAATCAGTATTTTTATAAAACCAGAAAATCAATTCTTACGTTAAAATGAAATTCCTGTATTTTTGTGGTGACCACCGCGCCCCGAAAATACCAGTTTATGTCCAAAACTGTCCGCGCCATGCTAAACTTCCACAGATTTTGGAAGTGACCGATTTAGACATTTGCTTTATTGCCATTTATGGCAAGTAATCATTGGATAAGGCATTGTTTGGGAATGTTCAACTTATATGTGCAAATGTTGTGCCATAAGCTAAATTCCCAAACAACTCTAATTGACCCCTATAACCCTATGCTTGGCTCTTGGTCTATTGGAGAGTTTATTATCATCTGTGTTTATATGCTATATACGTATGTAATTGTGTGAATTCTCCAGCTCAATCAATTGGAAACAAAACATTTTGTAGAGTGTATGTGAAGAGACTTGGCCTCCAAGTCCAATGCTTACTATGTTTATTTATACACCTCAACACACACACATACTTTCATTCTGCAATACACAAAACACAGAGGGAGCAGATAGTTCTTAGTTCAGATTGTTTTAGAGAGAGAGAAGAGCTTCTATCCTCCATAGCTTACAAGCTTTGATTTGGATTTCTATATTGGATTTCTTTCTCAAAAATTACTCCCATCTCTAATCACAGTGAGTATTCTAAACTCACTAAGAATGTAATTTCATATTAATTGCTGTGTAATTGTTAATGTTGTATATCACCATTGATATTTGTATGTTGAAGTTCATGGCTTGAAAAATGGAGATTTTTCCAAACTCAACCAAAACCTGTTTTGTTAGATGAATATGATAGATTACATGTCATATATACTATACCCAAAGTTTTAGAGCTTAATTTGTTCACATAAGAAAGTATATAAGAAAATTAGTTTTGACACTTTTTAGTTTTTCATAAAATTGGTAAGCTATGTGTTGAATCATGTAAAATTGACTTCATATTCGAAATCCTTGTGAAAAACTAAAGAGAACCATATATTACACGACCTATGAAGTATTGAATCTGAAAATGGGTCATTTTAGACCCTGAACTGCTGAAACAGAGTAATCTGACGAAGAAGATGAAGCCTCAGCTTCATCTCGCGCCACGATCGCGCGCGCGAGGTAGGCTTCCCCAGGCAGACGTAAGAGTTTATATATATATATTTGAAAAATTGGCTGGTCGCGCGAGCGAGGGTCGCGCGAGAACCCCTTCGCGCGAGCGATCCGCGCGCGCGACCTTGCTTTCCTCAGGCAGACAGAAAAGTTTATTAATATAAGGAAAAATGGGCTTATCGCGCGAGCGGCCCGCGCGAGCGACCCTTCGCGCGAGCGGCCCGCGCGCGCGAGGTATTGCAGTTTCTGTTTTTGTCTGTTTTTCTGTTAAGGGACTGTTTGGATGAAATTTATATACTGTTAAGGCTCTGTTTGGGAATTTAGTTGATCAGAACTCTATTTGGTTATGTTTAAATGATTAAAACATTGTAGTATGACTCATTAATTCCCGTACGCGTGTTGTTCCTTAATTCAGCATTTTTTGTTTAAGTGCATACCATTCATGTGGGTCAGTGGTACATGCATAGGGGTGTCAGTCTGTGTGGAAAAGAGTAATGGTAGTGTGGAAAGAGTATGAGTTTGTGTTTGTATTCGTGGTTGTGGTTGAGTATGAGTTTGTGGTCGTGGTTGTGGTTGTGGTTGTGGTAGAGTTTGTGGAAGAGGGTATCTTTGAAATGCGACGGTGGCAAATATGGACACTCCCTGACGCCCATGGAAGCGTTAAAGTGTGTGAAGCCGAACTCGGACACTCCCTGGCACCCATGGTAGTGCTAAAGTGTGGCCTACGGACACTCCCTGATAACTCGAGTCTGGATACTGTGTGAGGGGTCGCCCCGGTATTTGCATGGCGGTTAGGGTATTCAAAGTGTGAGGCATTGTACACTCCCTGGTACCCCGGACCAAAGTGTGAGGCAAACTGGACACTCCCTAGCGCCCCGTTGCTAAAGTGTGGCTATCTGAGTGTTTCAAAGATACCAGGAGTAGGATAGTGGGTTGTTGTGGCTGTCGAGAGAAAAGCGTCGGCAAGATGAGTGTGGTGCATTGTTCTCATACACGGTCCCATCTGTTTAAATTACCCTCTTTAAATAATGTTGTGAATGTTTTCTAAATGAGCTCCTTACTTCAATAATAAACTTGTGGATTTAAAAAGGGAATTGGAAAAAGGTAAGTTAGTATGTTTTACATTCAAAGTTATGTTTTTAATACTCACCAGCTTCTTGAAACTGACGACGTTGATGCGTCCTGGACATTCGTGTTCAGGCTTTTCAGGTTTTAACCAGGAGGAATCATATGACTACGCTAATTAAGGTGGCTGCTGTGGGAATAAAGAAACTGTTTATTATATGCTTTAAGTTTACTTGTTTGAGTTTTAAACTGTTTTGTTTTAAGGATGACTGTAACAGACTCTAAGATATTATTTTATTTTTCAAGGCGGTCTGTGCCTTAGTTGACCTCGGTTTATAAGATGTAATAAGATAGAAAATTTTTGTAAGCCTTGATTGCTTTACTCTGATTATTATGTTTTGTTGTTTGACGTTTGGGACGGAATCGATCCTTCAAACTGTCGCGACCTACGGGTCCATAAAGGAAATTAAACGCTTTCCTTATTTATGCTACGTCGGGGCGTGACAGCTACTGCCATCACTACCACCACCAAGCCACCACCGTCGCCGCCACCAACCAGTGGCATCGCCGCCGTCACCACATTTGGAGATGCACCTCCACCACCTCTATCTTCTATCGTCTCTCTCTCCTTTTCTCTCTCTGCCATCAACCATGGTAGCCGAGCAGCCACCACCACCTTCGCCAGCCACCGAAAGTTGCTGCCACCACTATCACGCAGCACATGGAACAATCACCACCAACATCGCGAGCACTACCACCAACATCGTGAGCTGCGACTACCACCATCTCCGATCCGCTGCTGCCACCACCTTGGCACAATCACCACGATCCACCACCACCATCGCGATACTCGCAGTCAGGGTCCTTGGCAGCACTTTTTTTTTTTTTGGATTTGATCTGTCGGGATTTCGGTAGTAGAATTGTTATTGATGGTTTAGATATGATGATCAATGGGAGTAATAGAGTTGGAAAAAATTGAAGATGGTGATGAAGTGATCCTAGTTGTTGCCATCATGTTGTACAGGAATGAGACGAAGAATAAAGAGGACTGAAATCAAATCAAATTCAAAAGACTAGGATTTTGGACTAATTAAGGTCAATCTCTGTCTCCCCCTAACTTTGATATATAATAAGTGAAATTTCACTTGACATAGACAAAGTTAAGTGAAATTTCTCTTAAGATATCACATCCTAAGTGAAATTTCTCTTAAGATATCATATCCTTTGTGTAGTGTCGCTATGGAAGCTCGAAATGAAGAATGAAGAGCAGCAATTGATATATCAATATAAATTTGTATGTTTGAAGTAGAAGTAAAGCTTTGGAATTGAGCCAACCACTGTTTTATAATACCCGTGTATGGGTTTGTCATACCTCATTATATTTGTCATGCATGATAATGTGATGTGATGTGTATTGTGGGATATGTGTGAGTGAGTCGTAACTCACGAGTCAATTTGGGTGTCTGTGTAAGAGAACCCTCTAAGACAGTGTAGAATGGTGTTGTAAACTAATGGTGAAAAGAACAAATTTGAAGAAGAATGACAACTAATTTAAAAGAAAAGAAGACATAAACAATTTAAAAACAAATTCGTTAGGCAGGGCACTTCCAGGAAGCTTTCTTTAAGATAGTAATTTCCCCACTATGGTGCAAATGGACTCTTGGAAATCTATCTCAAGGATACAAAGCCTAACTTAAGACTATCTAAATTGCACTGTTTAGCAGTCTTGGAACCACCGAATTTCACCCGACATAAAACCATAAAATGTATAGAAAGAAGAAGAAAGCAGAAAGGCAGAACCGAAAGAAAAACTAAAAACGAATGCCTATAAATATAGACCTCAGAAGTCACGAAAAAGGATCGCACTTTTCTCCAAAAAGGTCATGACCTCTCTGTTTTTGACCGTTGGAGACTTCCGTCGCCAAACAGCCCCTACGTTCACTGACCGTTATTTTTAAATTTTTAACTGTATTAAAACTGACAGTTATTTATAACTATCTATTTTAATCTTCTTCTTCTTCTTTTTTTTCTTTATTTCTTTCTTATATATATATATAATATTGTATATATATAATTAAAAAGAAAAATTAAAAACTTGAAGCTCTTCCATAGTTCTCCTCTTGTGAGGTTTATATCCCTTGGGAGCTTGAGAGAGAATATGAAGAACCACCTCCTATTTATAGGAGAGGCTTTCCCACAAGATTACTCCTAGTTTCCTATGTGGGACAACATACCAACTTTAAATTTCCTTTCAACCAAATATTTGGTGGGAAAATGAAAATTTTGCTTTCCCTCCAAAATATAAGTAGTACACTACTATATGATATAGTAAAGATTCCTATTATAAACTATTATTAGTAAATACTATTATGTATATAATTCATATATATATAACAATCCCCCCACTATTTACTAATAATTAATAAAAATAAATCAATAAAAACAAACACAAAAGTCGGGTACAATATAATGAATATCCACAGGTGGACGAACCTTGATCCTAGGAAGGAATGGACTTTAAATGCCAAAGAAAACTGCGTCTTGATCTTTTTGCCTTTAAAGCAATTGAAACAATGTTCGCATTATACCTTGTATTCATGGTTCTCTAGAGCCAGTGCATTATAGCCTATAGGCCTTGCGCTGATCCTTCTTAGCAAGTACACTAGGGTTTTACCGTGAACCCATAGAAAGCGGCCCTTACTTTCATACTTGCAAAGGCAGACTCATCAAGGGCTTTTCACAACCGCTCTATCACCCCACATAAGCTATGAGTTCTGTTAAGAATATAATTCAACCTTCTTGTTGTGAAATATTCAGTGCACTAACCAAATATGAGACTTTCGCAAAGAATAGCTTTACCCCCACTATTCCCGACATAAATAATGCACCAGAGATGTAACCTCGCGTTAACATCTCTTAGATAATGCTTGACTAAACCCCTTTGAACTTTAATCAAGTGATTTTCATAGATTCAGACATCATCTTGTTAAAGTAGGCTACAGTCAAGGTTACCTCTAATTAATCGGTAATAGTCCCATATCCCTTATGGTTTTGTAAATCTTCTCACCACTTAATGGTTTTGTTAAAGGATCTGCACGCATTTGATCCGTAGGTAAATACTCACGAGCAACTTTACCTTTCTACACAAGTCGCCTAATGTGATTATATCTCATAGCGATGTGTTTGCTATTACTAGATATTCTCATATTTTTAGTATTATAGATCGCAGCTTGATTATCACAATACAAAGTTATAGGCGCTTTAGGTATATCAATAAAAGGAATGCATTTCATAAAATTTTTCATCCATACAATATCTTTACTAGCTAAAGATATAGCAATATACTCAGATTCCATGGATGATAAAACAACACAAGATTGTTTCTTGGATGACCAAGCAACAATAACACCTCCTAAAGTAAATAGTCAACCACTAGTTGATTTAGAATTTGTTCTATCCGAAGCCCAATTAGCATCACTATAGCATTCTAAAACAGAATTTGAGCAACGATAATGTAATCCGTAAGTTATAGTGTGTTTTAAATATCTCAGAACTCTATTAAGTTCTTTCCAGTGTTCAGAACTAGGATCACTAGTGAATCTACTAAGTATTCCGATAGCACACGCAATGTCAAGTCTAGTGTTGTTCATAGCAGATATTAAGCTACCAATAAGCTTAGCATATTCTTCTTGATTGATAGATTCTCCTTTATTAGGTACTAACTTATTATTAGGATTGATAGGTGTCTTACTAGTTTTACAATCAAAATGATTAAACTTCTTCAACACTTTCTCTATAAAGTGTGATTGCGTTAAAATGAAAGCTCCATCCTTCTTTATTACTTTAATACCCAAAATCACGTCCACGGGTCCTAAGTCTTTCGTATCAAATGTTTGAGATAGAAACCTCTTAGTTTCATTTATGCAACTCATATTCGAACCAAATATAAGTAAATCGTCAACATAAAGTGTCATTAAGACTTTATCATTATTAGTCACTTTATAAAATACACAACTTTCTACTTTGGAACTCTTAAACCCAAAGTTTGTAACTTCTTGTCTAAATTATTCATACCATTGTCTTGGTGCTTGTTTTAGACCATATAAAGATTTGTTTAACTTGCAAGCTTTATCCTCCTCACCTTTAACTACATACCCTTCAGGTTGATTTATATAAATTTCTTCATCTAAAGTTCCATTAAGAAATGCAGTCTTAACGTCCATCTGATGTACTTCTAAATTATAAGCGGAAGCAATTGCAAACATGATTCTTATAAATGTTATTTTAGTCACAGGTGAAAAAGTTTCAAAATAGTCTACACCTTCTTTTTAACTAAAGCCTTTAGCGACTAATCTTGCTTTATATTTGTCTACACTTCCATCAGTTTTGAGTTTCTTTTTCAAAACCCATTTACATCCTATAGTTCTAGAGTTCGGGGGAAGATAAGCTAAAGTCCATGTGTTATTCTCGTTTATAGATTTTATTTCATCATCCATTGCTTTTTTCCATAAATCTGCATCGGCTAAGGACATAGCTTCTTGGAAAGTTTTAGGATCTTCTTCTAACAAGTAAGTGTACATGTCCGGTTCTAAATCCTTTTCAATTCTACGTCTCTTACTCCTTCTCAATCCATTAGAACTGCCTTCTATGTCTTCTTCATTTCTCAAGATATTTGAATTATTCTCATTAATCAAGTTATGAGAGTTTTCTCCATTATCTTGAACATTAATATGTGGACCTTTATCTACCTCTTCTATTAGATCATTTCCTAATTCATGACTATCCGCATCTTTAATAGTTAAGTGTTCAAAATAAATAGTATGTGTAGATTCAATTACACTGTTAGTGCTTAAGTTTAAGAATCTAGAAGCTTTGCTTTGCTTAGAGTATCCAAGGAAAACACTTTTAGTAGCTTTACTCCCTAACTTAGGTCGTTTTTGTGTAGCATCTAAGACATAAGTGATACAACCCCAAACTTTGAAGTAACCAATGTTCGACTTACGATTTTTCCACAATTCATAAGGAGTTTTATCTTGATTTTTATGTAAAATTATATTAGATATATAACATGCTGTGTATAGGGCTTCACCCCAAAATGTCATAGGTAATTTTGAGTGTAATAACATTGCATTAACCATTTCAAGTAGTGTCCTATTCTTACGTTCTGCTACTCCGTTTTGAGGGGGAGAATTAGGTGCAGATTCTTCTCTAATAATTCCATGAGTTTCACAAAAAAAATAATATAGTCATTTAACCGATATTCACAGCTTCTATCAGATCTAATACGTTGAATCCTTTTTCCATGTGCATTTTCAACTTCTTCTTTAAAGATCTTAAATTTTTCAAAAGCTTCATCTTTTGTTCTAAGTAAATAAATATAAGTATATTTAGAATAATCATCTGTAAAGGTTATGAAATACCTTTTTCCTCCTCTAGTTAAATGATCTTTATTGTCACATAAATCGGTATGTATTAACTCTAATAATGTAGTTTTCCTAGAAACTGATTTAAAAGGTTTTTTTTTTTTTTTAACTATTTTTGCTTGAGCACAACATTCACAATTTTGTGTAGTTAAAATAGCACTATCTTTAGGAACTAAATTGTGTGAAATCATGCGATTCATAGTATTACTACCAATATGCCCTAATCTATAATGCCAAACATGACTATCATTCACATCAACGATAAAAGTAGAAATAGAAACATCTTTATTTAGATTAAGCAAGTACATATTATCTTTGGCATAGCCTTTCCCAACAAATGATTCCTTCTTTGATATGATCACTTTTTGGGAGTAAAATACAACTCTAAAATCATGGTCATCTAACTTCTTAACGGAAACAAGGCTCTTGCGCAATCCGGGAATATGATGAATGTCTTTAAGCGTTAACACTTTCCCAGAGGTGAGAGGAAGTTGAACGGTCCCCTTTCCTTTGACAGAACTTGTGGAGGAATTGCCCATTAATACATCCTTGTCACCATTTACAGCTTCATAGGTCTTGAAAATATTTTTGTGAGGAGTCACATGACAGGTTGCCCCAGAGTCAACCCACCATCCTTCATCACTATTGACCATGTGAACTTCGGTGAGCATTGCAATCATGTCTTCATCTTCCACCACGTTAGTCTCGTTCTTCTTCTGTCCTTTACGAAAATGGCATTCTTTGGTCCAATGACCTAATTTAGCACAAACAAAACAGGGACCTTTCTTCTTCTTCTTGGTATTCTCCTTTTTATTGGAGTTACCAAATTTTCTCTTTTTGTTATTAAAAGAACTCTTTTTTCCATTATGATCCTTAGAGACAGGTTTTGTAGAGTCAGATACCGGACCTTCCACATTGTGAAGTTTTTTAGTCTTTCCTTGATGGTCAAGTGAATCTTTTAATCTAGCCTCGCTCTCAATTTGGATATGTTGAAGTAATTCATCCAAATTCAGAGGTTTCTTTTTATGTTTTAAAATTCTTTGGTAATCCTTCCAAGAAGGTAGAAGTTTACCAATAATTGTAGACACTTGAACACTATCCGAAAAAGGTTCACCAACATCAGCACATTCGGTGGCAATATTATTTAGAGTATTCACTTGATCAATTATAGATTTAGAATCATCAAATTTAAATTCAATATACTTGTTAATTAGGAAGGACTTATTTTCGGCATCTTCATTTACATACCTCCGTTGTATAGAATTCCATAACTCCCAAGATGTAGCAAATTTGTGAAACACATTGAACAGAGAATTCGTCATCGCATTGAGAATTATAAAGCGACACACATAGTCATCCTCAACCCATTTCTTTTGTCATTCAGTGTATTCTCCATTGACTGCTTCATCTTGTGGATATGCAGTAGACAGAACATAGGCAACTTTGGCAATAGTGAGTTGATAATAGATCTTCATGCTCCATCGCTTGTAATTGATACCATTGAACCTCTCAAGTCTTTCTACTTCTTGGATTTCAGACTTCACCATCGTTGATTCCATTGACGAAAAATTACTATCTTAAAATTGTCATAAACTAATGGTGAAAAGAACAAATTTGAAGAAGAATGACAACTGATTTATAAGAAAAGAAAACACAAACAATTTAAAAACAATTCGTTAGGCAGGGCACTTCCAGGAAGCTTTCTTTAAGATAGTAATTTCCCCACTATGGTGCAAATGGACTCTTGGAAATCTATCTCAAGGATACAAAGCCTAACTTAAGACTATCTAAATTGCACTATTTAGCAGTCTTGGAACCACCGAATTTCACCCGACATAAAATCAGAAAATGTATAGAAAGAAGAAGAAAGCAGAAAGGAAGAACCGAAAGAAAAACTAAAAACGAATGCCTACTGATGCCTATAAATATAGACCTCAGAAGTCACGAAAAGGGATCGCACTTTTCTCCAGAAATGTCTTGACCTCTCTATTTTTTACTGTTGGAGACTTCCGTCGCCAAACAGTCCCTACGGTCACTGACCGTTATTTTTAAAATTTTAACTACATTAAAACCGACAGTTATTTATAACTATCTATTTTAATCTTCTTCTTCTTCTTTCTTTTCTTTATTTCTTTCTTATATATTATATATATATAAGTTAAAAAGAAAAATTAAAAACTTGAAGCTTTTCCATAGGTCTCCTCTTGTGAGGTATCCCTTGGGAGCTTGGGAGAGAATATGAAGAACCACCTCCTATTTATAGGAGAGGCTTTCCCACAAGATTACTCTTAGTTTCTTATGTGGGACAACATACTAAATTTAAATTTTCTTTCAACCAAATATTTGGTGGGAAAATAAAATTTTGATTTTCCCTCCAAAATATAAGTAGTACACTACTATATGATATAGTAAAGATTCCTATTATAAACTATTATTAGTAAATACAATTATGTATATAATTCATATTTATATAAAAAATGGATGTTTTGATATTGCGAAGTCTTTCCGAGATTGAGATGGTCATTGTGGAATACCCTAAATGCCTATCTGAAAATAATTATTTACTTGTTTATTTCACTATCTGTATTATTATGTGGTTTAGAATTTATTTCTGACGTTAATGATTTGTGTTCAATATTGCATTCTTGACTTTATGATTTTACATTTATTGGACTCGAATTATCACCTAAACTGGGATATTTAAAGGATAGATGGTGCTTTTATTAATCTTGCTTATTGTTCATTTCTTACTAATAAAACCTCTTTCTTGTAGATTTTAGGAGTTTGATAGAAGTTAGAACCAAACATTTTGGTTCTTACCTCAAAAAAGAGCAAGGGGCACAGTTCTACAGAGCTAGATTGATCCTGGTCTAAAGAGTGGATCAATCTGCTATTGATTCAGGACCTAGAGAGGAATTTTTAGAAAGTCGGATCGATCCGGCGTTTGGCCTGGGATCGATCCGCCCCTACTGTGAACCTCTTCTTTTTATTGCAAGTTTGCCATTTTGTTTGAGAGGTATAAATAGGAAGAGATATTTTTTTTAGGGGGATCTAGTTCTTTGCTCTCAATTCGGGAAGCCCCCTTGGGTTCCCTTCCATTTCCTCTCCATTATTGTAAACTTGAAGATTTCATTGAACTTTTAATGGCTAAGCATATTTTCTATCTCTTTTCATTTGATTATATTGCTATGTTTTCTATTATTAGTTAGATTTACAAAGGTTGTGGATCATAAACTCTTGGATTTAATGTTATAGCATCTTTAGGGTTCATTTGTGTAGGATTCAAAACTAGGTTTTATCTTATTTGCCTTGCATCTTTGATTTTCAAAACTTAGACTTTGAATCCTACCTTATGTATTTCATATGGAATATTATGTAACCTTGTGTTTTGCACTCTATGTGTTTGATGAATGTTGTGTGTGGGATTTAAAACTTGGAGTCTTCATCTTTGATGTTAAGCATCTTTGATTGTTCAACTCTTGGGTTTTAAATACTACCCTTTTGAAGGCTTCATGGGTGATTTGTCCACCAAGTAGATTAGTTAGTGTAGGGTGGACAAATATTTCGGATTAGAAGCCATGGAGGCTTCATCTTATATGTTATGCATCCTTGATAGTCAAATGTTAGCTTCAAATCCGTTTCTATGAATATCTCAAAGCTCCTTTCATCTAACACATAGATGCACTCCTTGTTTTTGATAATATGCCACAATGAGATGCTACCTCAGAGTGTACTTAAAACATTAGTCCATTTCATCTTGTTGTGACCCAATATGGGGGGAATGATTCCAACCTATTGCTTTTTAGATTAGTTTTCCCTTTTATCCTCTAAAAATCCCAAAAGACGCAAAGTCATTTTTTTTCCCTTTTTATCATCATTTTCTTATTTCTTCCTTAATTTTAGCATTATAATTAGTTTATATACTTCCAAACGTTGTTCTTGTATTAATCCTTGTGGACTCGACATCCTACTTGCAAATGTTACATTTTTAATAGGGTTAATAAAAATACTTGATTTTGACATAATCAAAATGGGACCTTTGCCGGGGATTAGCAACAACGTTTAGTTGTTTAGTTTCTAATTATATGCGCTTATGCATTTGATCTTTTTGTTTTGTCTTTGTTTTGAAGGATTAGCTACTCTTGAAGAGCTAAACCTCCATTTAGGATGTTGATGACACATTGGTCTCGCATGGGAAAGGTAATAATATCTCCTTTGGTTGTTGTTCTTTAAAATTTTGGCATCTATAATTGATTTTCGTGATTTCTTACATAGTTGTGCTTAATAGAAGTGGTGTATTATTGCACATGAGTCATTCTGAGAAAAGATGATTTGTCTACCATATAGCTTAGTTAATCCAGGGTGAATGTGTCATTCTAATAAAAGGTATTGCATAGTGTAGTAATTCACCGCTTATTTGTTATTATGATAATTATGCTTTGTGTTAAGATGCTTGGCTCATACCAAGAGAATGTGATGTGTTCTACCATGTAGTTTATTTAACTTAGTTTAGTTAATGTAATTTAGTTGTAGGGTGGGCAAATCATGTTAATAAAAGTAGGGCCGCAGTATAATAATGTAGCACCTGCAATTTTCTAGAAATTCCACGTAGGAATCCAGAGTGATAACGTCACCTTGGAGACGGTTATAGAAGATCCGTTAGGATAATCCTATTTAGGAACTGTTCATATGAACCCTTTTAGTTAATGTTTTAACAACATCATTATTTAGTTAGCACTAGTAATATTAGTTGTGCCTTCGACTTATATGTTTAATTAGAATTTATGAGAAGACCCATTTGCTTGTTGTCCCAACGACAACGTCATTATATACATTTTAGTATTATGGTACTAATCGTCGTAGCCTCGACTTTTAGTTTCTAGTTTAGAATTCATAGATAAATTATATTTATACTCGTACACAAGCTCGTACGTAGGCACAATTGCATTTCTGCACGTACTCAGGGACTTAGACACGCACTTTTAGACATTCTACCCGAGATATGGGACCCACACCACCACCCTATGTGGACCCCACTCAATCTACCCTTGGACATACACAAGCACACACATACCCGTACACCTTGTGTACCCATTACATGGGATAACCTCCCTCATCCTCCCCTCTATAAATAGGCACCATACCCCCTCATTGCACTCAGATTTCCACCCCCACAAATCTGTTTATACAGATTATAGAGAGAGATCTGAGAGTGAGGGATAAAACAAAACACCACACCACACACCCCATGTCTGCCCTCTCTATACAACTACCACACACACACACATTCGGTCCAGTTCAAAAGAAGAAAACTGGGGGAGAAAAGAGAAGAACGCAGAAGGATAAAGAGAGAGATAGAAGTTGATTGGAGAAAGAAAAGAGAGACTGAGACTTCCCTGAGGTAAACCATATCCCAAATTGCATCTTTGGACATCTGCATGTCACGTAGGAACCCTTGGGACCAACATACAAGGCCCCAATCAGAGCCTAAGGCTCACGGCCACTCTGGATCACCATTAGAGCTCTACACCGGAGCTCGATTTTCAAAACACCACCACAGGTCCTAAAAGTTATACCAAATTGACCCTCATGACTCCTATATACCCCCTTTGAACAGCTTTCCATTTGATGAATGTTTGGAAGACCATGCAGGAGATTATTCTTATTTTTGGCCAAAATAATAATCACCTGGTAGGACCCCAAAATGAATGAACCCAACCTCCAGCCTCTAGTATGTTTAAGAGCATGAGATTCCAGTCATTTTCCCGTTGGTTTCGTGAATTTCCATGGAGAAACACGTGAGATACGCCCCTTGGAAGTTTTCCGGCGAGGTTGCGGTTTTCCGGCGGCGTTGCTTCGTCGGAGAAGAAAATATCTTTAGCGTTTTAACACCCGGGTTCGGGTCGGGTCGGGTCGGGTCGGGTCGGGTCGGGTCGGGTCGGGTTTAGATTAGGTTGGGTCAGCGTGTGAGTAGGAATGGGTAAGGATCCGGGTATGGTCGGGTTTTAATAAACTCGTGGGTCCTTTTAAGTAGGACGACGTCATTTGACGTCGGGTTTAGGATTGGGTCATGGGGCGAGTCAGGCTGTGAGTGTTAGTGGTTACGGTCATGGGCTCGGGTTGGGTCAAATAGGACCCATGGACCTTTTAAGTTCAACGGCATCGTTTTGACGCCGGGTTGGAGATCGGGTGTTCGGGCGAGTCGTATTGTGTCTGGGAATGGGTTAGGGTATGGTTCGGTTCGGGTCAGGGTTTGGGTTATCAGGTTGGGTTAGTTTGTTAGTGTAAATGGGTTCGGTTTGGATTGATGAGTTGGGTTTAGTTGTGAGTCTATAAGGCCCTAAGGGTAGTCCGAGTAGGTTCGGGCCGGGTGAAGGTTTGACCCAATGGATCTTTAGGTTGGTTTCTTTTGTTAGTATATATGGGTGATCCGTTTAGCTTCAGGTTGACCCGACGGGTCTGAGATTATTATTAATAATAATATTATTATTAGTCTTAATTAGTTTTAAATGATTTTATTATTATGAAATGGTTTATAAATGTATTATTGTTGTTTTAAATTATGGAATAATCTTATATAGCATTCTTAACATACTTAGTATAATTACATTATAATAATAATAATAATAATAATATTATTATTATTATTATTATTATAATATAATTATTATTATTATTATGTACAAATAAATAGTTTAAGGATATTTAAATGGATATTAAATACCTATATGTATTTGTAAATTTTTAAAAATTAGGGATATGTGCCTAGTGATGTTTATACAAAATTATTAATTAATATTTCATATACTCTGTATATTATGGTTTTATAATAGCATATGGTTATTATCTTTATGTATTATATAAATATTACTTTTCTATGGTATTTAAATAGTAATTAAATACCTATACATGTTTATAAATTATGGGAAATTAGGGGAATGTCCCCAATACTATTTTTATGATATCCCAAGATCTATAAAGCCATAATACTATATATTAGTATTTCTAAAAATCAATAAGGAGCTATTTTATTAGTATATTAATTATTATAAATACTAAACAAGCTCTGAAAATTATGAGATAAATACTGGTAGTGTATTTTAATATCTAGTATTTAATAAAAATACTTCTAAGAATTGATTTATCAGTATAATTATAATTACATATTTAAATCCATTTTTGGGTATTTTTTGATATACATTATCTTCAATAATTCATAATAAATAATCTAGAACTCCGAAAAATACGCGGTCAGTGCCCAGAGTCTTAGAATAATGTCTAGAACATCTCCTTAATGTTTGGTAACCTTTCGACTCGGTCAAAAATACAGCTTGTGCTTAGGGCCCACATTAGTGTAGTAAGCCCTACCTTTCACCTCGTAGAACGCAACGGACTCCGATTCGAGTCTAATTAATAGTGTTGGACTTTAAACGACATTTAGATCACTACCTTGAGGTTTATATTCTCATTTTATATAATTACCATAATGCCCCTATAGTTGGTACTCATTCTTTATTCTATTTCTTCTATTCATTGTTGTAGCACCTGACAGTTAGCTACTACCGAGGATCGGTGACTCAAGGTGAGTTTCCTAACCTCACTCTAATCAGTATAAAAATCTATCCAAGATATCTACAAGCTACTTGAATGATGTATTGTATATATATATGGTATTGATTAATGTTGCTACATACCTTAATATCTGTATCGCTATGAATATTTGTGCTATGGTAAGTGCTATCGCATAGATGAGCATGTCAAGAGTTTTATCTATATAATTGTTGATATCAAATCCATGTTTAAAGATTCATGAGCTATATATGTTCCATTGTTATGAATATAGTTTAATGACCGTTGAAAGTTCATGCCCATGTTTTAAGTATGTCGTACAGTACGATTATTGTGTTAGTAGTGATTGGGAAAGTTTTCATCGTAAGTATATTATGATATCAAACAGAATGACGGATGTATAAACGTAACTTCGAAAGTATAAATGGATCTTATTATTGAACTAAACTACGAAACGTACGAACGCATAAAATAATGATAAAACCTTCAATAACATATTTTATGCGAATAAGAGACGTTGAGCTTCGTTTCTCGTTGTGTGACTTTCGGTCAAAGTTGATTCGTAAACTTTCGTGTCATGTTCGCATATTTCTTGCAGAGTTAGTCCTTCAGTAATTCCATGGAGTCGATTGGGAAGTTGTGAAATGTTTTGTATTCTTGATCTGAAGATCGGCATGACGTGTTCGGTCAAGTGCGGATGACCTGAGGATCATCATGACGTGTTCGATCAAGTGGTTATTAATTTTCCACACGTTGGTCTGAGGATCGGCATGACGTGTTCAGTTAAGTACGGGTGACCTAAGGATTATCATGACGTGTTCGATCAAGTGATTGTTAATATCCCGTACCCTTGGTCTAAGGATCGTCATGACATGTTTAGTTAAGTTCGGGTGACCTGAGGATCGTCATGACGTGTTCGATCAAGTGACTGTTAATATTCTGCATTCTTGATCTGAGGATCCTCATGACGTGTTCGATCTTACGGGTGACCTGAGGATCGTCTTCATTGTCAAGTATTGATCTTTCTTGACTTGTAAATGCGTTTAGAGTTGAGTCTTCTTTCAGTCAATGTCGTTGGTCAGTTCAGTTCTGGGCTAAGCTTCGAAGGGTATGGTTGGGTTTGAACGAGACATGGTTCTGAGAATAAGAAATGATGAATCACTTACTTTAATGGTGGTAACCCTAAGGGTACCCTTGCTTAACTTAATTACTGATGGCATTAACAAAAGGAGAATGTATTCTATGAAAGAAGTATTGAGATATGTGTACTACCTAAATGTTTTGATTAAGACCATTGCCATGCCCAGGAAAGAATGCGTCTTTTCATAAGAAAGTTACCGTATCTCAAGATACTAAAACTATGATGCAAATAGAGAAACGTTTTGTATTATAGATTATTGCGTGGTTATGTTACTCACTCAGCTTTGTTCTAAAGCCAACGGCATTTTATGCCCTGGACATTCTCATGTCCAGAGTGTTGCAGGTTTTATTAGGGCAGAAGGGTGAGCTCTAGATGCAATACTGAGGATCCAAGAAAGGGTAGAGCCAAGCTGGAGAATAGGAGATAGTTATTTCAGTGTTTAAGCTTGTGTATAAGTTTAGTATGGCCTCATGTAATAAGTTTGCAGTTATTGTAATCGTTATATCTCCCGTTGTTGTATTTATGTTTCAGTTTAGATTAAGTGATGTTTATGCCTTAGTATTTCCCTTATGAAGGCATGTGTGGAGTTAGAAAGGACAGAACGGTTAATCAACCAGTCACGTGTCTACGAACCCATAAAGGAAATTTATTTTTCCCTATTTTTGGTACTTCGGGACGTGACAGAGATTTTTGGTATCCGAGCCTAGGTTTAGGTGTTTACTGTTTGTCCCATGCACTTTAAGTTATAAACCATTAGATCTTTTCCCCACTTTTAAAGATACTAATCTTATGATAGTTCATATTGGACAGGTTAGGATGGAACCCTTTTATGTCCAAGATAGGTTTGGAGGACATTGGATATACCCAGATTGCATAGAACCTGCGGACCCAGTGCTGTACCATCAGAGGATTCGACAAAGTGCCCAGCAGCATTTGGAGGATAATATGTGGCATGACATACATGTGTTGGGGATTGAGGATCCAGTGATTCTGCAGAGGGAGGCACATTACCGAGAGAGCACCCTTAGACTTGTTCATCAGGAAGCAACCGAGATGACTCAGGACCGCTATACCCTCCGAGTCATGACTTTTCGAGTTAAGCTGACACCCCCACTAGGGCCCGTAGGACCACCTCTTGCTATTCCACCACTAGCACCAGCAGAGCCCATAGTTGATGCACCCATAGCCGTTGAGCCAATCATGGGGACTGATAGTGAGGATAAGTCCGATGATGATGATGACGATGGAAAGCCAGACAACTACGAGCCAGGGATGGTTATGGAGGAGGATGATGATGGAGAGGTTCTAGTAGAGGACATCGATCCCGTGGAGGATGCTGATCCCACAGTCGATGTTTATCCATCTGAGGTTGTGGGCGAGGAGCCACCCGAGGGAGACATAGCTGACGGGGATCTGACAGAGGCTGATGGTGATGAGGATTCGACAAAGGATGATGGTGATGAGGATCCAGCAGGATTGCTGACGAGGATGGAGTGATGGCAATTATAAAGGATGGAGGGTCAAAGGTCGAGGATCAAGATGATTTGGAGGGCTTTTGGGATAGGATTCCCAGGTCCTAGAGCCCTATTGTAATAGGACTAATAGTCCATCTTTTGTGTACATAGTTATAGTACTCAGGCCTGTAACACGTAGTAGTAGTAGTAGTAGTAGTAGTAGTAGTAGTAGTAGTAACGTGTGTGCCTTTTTTTTTTTTTTTATATATAAATGTTTTTGTAACTATGTTGTACATTCAAAGTTACCCATGAAGACTGGTATTATTAGAACTGGATATCTGTACTAATCTCATCTTTAATGAAATTTTATTTTGTTTAGCCTGACTCATACTTTCTCATATACCTGAAAGGCTTACTTGTAAATAGTTTAATTCTTCCTAGTAACTCATTTTATGCTCATATACCATTAGTCTATAAGAATGACTAATAGATCCCGTGACAAGTTAAATCATACAAGTCACAAGTGCAAATGTAGAATTAGGAGCTGATGTACTCCCAGGGAATCAGACCCTGGAATATTTGACAACAACTCAGGGTTTAGAAAGAATTAAGAATTTGAATTCTCTGGAAAATCTTTGAATTTCACCGGTCATCGTCATCATCGGTCTTAAGAGGTAACCAATCCCTGGATTTGACGTTTGGTCAAAATCGGGGTGTCTACAGTATTCCTTTGATTAGCATCAGTACTAAGTTAGCTTTCTGCGTTGGGCAGGCTAGCATGGAGCACCAAGTAGAGTACAATGATGTGGATGGATAGTACAGAGTCACCCTAGAGAGACAGTTTACCTCCCGAGGATTAGCTCACATTGATGCCAGCATCATGCACGGTGTCCGTGAGAGGATAGGAAGATGGACACGTTGCTTCTCCCGTGAGAGACCCCTTCCAGAGATTACATATCACAGAATTGTAGCACCACGTTTGATGTCTGTTGAGATGGAGGAGATATCTCATGCTTTTAGAGACCTTGCGATCCAAGACCAGGACGAGCCTCAAGAGGACATAGTACATTTTGTTACACCAGCAAGTTCTGATGATGACTCCGATGATGATCAAGAGGAAGACCCGATAGCAGAGCATGAGATGATAGAAGACCCTAATTGGTCCTTAGAGCCAGCCTGGGATGCATTTATAGGTATCCCTCCGATTGACTTTCCACCATCCAGTGACTTAGGGGAGGTTACCACAGACTCTGATGTCGAGAGAGATGGAGATTGGACCCTTAGTTAGTTCATCTTATTTTGCTAAATATTGTAGTTCCATTTTCTTTGATGTAATCCATCAAAATAATTACTAAGTATAATTACATTATTATAATAATAATAATATAATTATTATTATTATGTACAAATAAATAGTTTTAAGGATATTTAAATGGATATTAAATACCTATTTCTATTTGTAAATTTCTAAAAATTAGGGATATGTGCCTAGTGATGTTTATACAAAATTATTAATTAATATTTCATATACTCTGTATATTATGGTTTTATAATAGCATATGGTTATTATCTTTATGTATTATATAAATATTACTTTTCTATGGTATTTAAATAGTAATTAAATACCTATACATGTTTATAAATTATGGGAAATTAGGGGAATGTCCCCAATACTATTTTTATGATATCCCAAGATCTATAAAGCCATAATACTATATATTAGTATTTCTAATAATCAATAAGGAGATATTTTATTAGTATATTAATTATTATAAATAATAAACGAGCTCCGAAAATTATGAGATAAATACTGGTAGTGTATTTTAATATCTAGTATTTAATAAAAATACTTCTAAGAATTGATTTATCAGTATAATTATAATTATGTATTTAAATCCATTTTCGGGTATTTTCTGATATATATATTGTCTTTCAATAATTCATAATAAATAATCTAGGACTCCGAAAAATACGCGGTCAGTGCCCAGAGTCTTAGAATAATGTCTAGAACATCTCCTTAACGTTTGGTGACTTTTTGACTCGGTCAAAAATACAGCTTGTCCTTAGGGCCCGCCCTACCTTTCACCTCGTAGAACGTAACGGACTCCGATTCGAGTCTAATCAATGGCTTTGGACTTAGAAAGATATTTAGATCACTACCTTGAGGTTTATATTCTCATTTTGTATAATTACCATAATGCCACTATAGCTGGTACTCATTCTTTATTCTATTTCTTCTATTCATTGTTGTAGCACCTGACGGTTAGCTACTATCGAGGATCGATGACTCAAGGTGAGTTTCCTAACCTCACTCTAATCAGTATAAAAATCTATCCAAGGTATCTACAAGCTAATTGTATGATGTATTGTATATATATATGGTATTGATTAATGTTGCTACATACCTTAATATCTGTATCGCTATGAATATTTGTGATATGGTAAGTGCTATCGCATAGATGAGCATGTCAAGAGTTTTATCTATATAATTGTTGATATCAAATCCATGTTTAAAGATTCATGAGCTATATGTTTTCCATTGTTATGAATATAGTTTAATGACCGTTGAAAGTTCATGCCCAAGCTTTAAGTATGTTGTACAGCACGATTATTGCGTTGGTAGTGATTGGGAAAGTTTTCATCATAAGTATATTATGATATAAAATAGAATGACGGATGTATAAATGTAACTTTGAAAGTATAAATTGTTCTTATTATTGAACTAAACTACGAAACGTATGAACGCATAAAATAATGATAAAACCTTCAACAACAGATTTTATGCGAATAAGGGACGTTGAGCTTTGTTTCTCGTTGTGTGACTTCCGGTCAAAGTTGATTCGTAAACTTTTGTGTCATGTTCGGATATTTCTTGCGGAGTTAGTCCTTCAGTAATTCTATGGAGTCGATTGGGAAGTTGTGAAATGTTTTGTATTCTTGATCTGAGGATCGGCATGGCGTGTTCGGTCAAGTGCGGATGACCTGAGGATCGTCATGACGTGTTCGATCAAGTGGTTATTAATTTTCCACACCGTTGGTCTGAGGATCGGCATGACGTGTTCAGTTAAGTATGGGTGACTTAAGGATTGTCATGACGTGTTCGATCAAGTGATTGTTAATATCTCGTACCCTTGGTCTGAGGATCGTCATGACGTGTTCAGTTAAGTACGGGTGACCGTGTTCAACAAATGACTGTTAATATCTCGTATTCTTGATTTGAGGATCGTCATGACGTGTTCGGTCTTACTGGTGACCTGAGGATCGTCAATGACGTGTTTGATCAAGAGATTCATTGTCAAGTATTGTTCTTTCTTGACTCGTAAATGCGTTTGGAGTTGAGTCTTCTTTCAGTCAATGTCGTTGGTCAGTTCAGTTCTGGGCTAAGCTTCGAAGGGTATGGTTGGGTTTGAACGAGACATGGTTCTGAGAATAAGAAATGATGAATCACTTACTTTAATGGTGGTAACCCTAAGGGTACCCTTGCTTAACTTAATTACTGATGGCATTAACAAAAGGAGAATGTATTCTATGAAAGAAGTATTGAGATATGTGTACTACCTAAATGTTTTGATTGAGACCATTGCCATGCCCAGGAAAGAATGCATCTTTTGATAAGAAAGTTACCGTATCTCAAGATACTAAAACTATGATGTAAATAGAGAAACGTTTTGTATTATAGATTATTGCGTGGTTATGTTACTCACTCGGCTTTGTTCTAAAGCTGACGACATTTTTTGCCCTGGACATTCTCAGGTCCAGAGTGTTGCAGGTTTTATTAGGGCAGGAGGGTGAGCTCTGGATGCAATACTGAGGATCCAAGAAAGGGTAGAGCCAAACTGGAGAACAAGAGATATTTATTTCAGTGTTTAAGCTTGTGTATGAGTTTAGTATGGCCTCATGTAATAAGTTTACAGTTATTGTAATCGTTATATCTCTCGTTGTTGTATTTTGGTTTCAGTTTAGATTAAGTGATGTTTATGCCTTGGTACTTCCCTTATGAAGGCATGTGTGGAGTTAGAAAGGACAGAACGGTTAATCAACCAGTCGCGTGTCTACGGACCCATAAAGGAAATTTATTTTTCCCTATTTTTGGTACTTCAGGGCGTGACAAGTAATGCAAAGCTTGATTGTTTTATCAAACATTCTAGAACAGCTCTTTTAAAGGAATATTATTTCCCTTTACATGTTTGACTAGTGGTAGATTCAACATTTTAACATACAAATTCATCCGCATCATTTCCTAATCATTCCATCTTCATTTGTGTTTTAATGTTTTTTTTTGTTCTTTTTTTATTTACTTGATGTGCTTGGTAGTGATTCATGTGCAGCATCATCTTTGTGCTCATCGGGGATCACTCCTTTGGTTGGTGATATCACTCTATCTCTACTCATTTTTGTACTTGTTTCGAACCATTTGCATTAGGGACAATGCAATGTTCTAGTTGGGGGGTGTAGAATATTCACCCATCATGTTGATGTTCCATTTTTTTCTTGTCATTATTTCTCCAAGCATGATTTTTAATAAAAGAAAAGATGATTAAAAAAAGGGTTTCCAATGATTGTTGTATAGTTTCCCATTTTCAAACTTATCTTATGATGTTCTTGTGATTTTAGCATGTGCCACATATTGATCTCACTAGTTCTAGAACTATCTTTACTATAGTGAACTTCATGAATTTCAAATCTTGAATTTTCAAGCACATTGCTTGACTACTTGTGTTAGGATGATGTTTATTGCATTTGTTACCCAGAAATCGTTTAAAACATTTGTGGAGACTTTACTCTCATGAGCTTTAGATCATTTTCTCCATTGTTGAGTGTTACATACTTCAAATCTTTCTTTTTGAAAAACATACAAAAGTCATTGATAATCTCATCTTCTTGCTTTGATTGTTCAATAGAGGAATCCTTTTGTTGGATGCAAAACTCTTGCTTGCTTGTCATTGCAGTGGAGAACAAAGAATCACATTGTCCAAGGAAATGCTTTTTGGTCCTTCTTTTCACCATTTCTAGCTTCAACCACATATACCCTTCCTTCACTTAACCATACACCTTCCATATCCGCATTTGAATTATATTTTTGGGATGTCTTTGCATGATATCGTGTTTGTAAGGTTGTAAAAGAGATTGAATCGTGTAGTTGTCAGAGTACAAAGAAAAAGAAAAGAAAAGAAAAGAATTTCTAAAAAAAAATAATAATAAATTTAAAAAATTATAAAAAAAAAAAAAGAGAGAAAGAAAGAAAAAGAGCTTCATAGTCAATTGTACTTCTTTTTTTGAGTTTGTGGATGATTCATCTCTTGTGGTCATTTTTATTCATGCTTTCCAATGAATTCCAAGTTTGTACCCAAACACTTCACTTCCTTTCCCCTTGTCCTTCATCTCATAATCCTTTCCCACTTTACAACCCACTCAGGATCCTAATTGATCCTCAAGTTTTGTGATTCGGAGTTTGAGGCAATTAGGACAAGTAGTTTGAGTTATTTTACATCCTCTAGTAAATGGTATCTTTCATGAGATTAATTTTTACTCATTTTTCACACTTACGTTTTTCATCATTGACATGTGTGTGGCTTTGGTATCCATTCCATTTACTCTCTATACCTGCATATCACAAGAGTATTACCCGATTCAGAGTGCTCATTTTTAGAGTGTAATACTGGTGAGAATTGTGTTGAAGCGCGTTTTGAATGAAATTCAGATTATGAAAGCATAGCCTTCTTCTTGATAGTTTGTAGTTATGCACTTCACACCACACACGAATCCAAGATTGAGCTTAATGAAGTTTATCTAATAACCTTGATAGTTTGAGAACTTATCGGATATTGAGTGTCACATTGCTAAAATCCATTGAAAATCTCTGTCTGTATTGAGAGTTGTGCATTTGAATAGTGAGTAGCTATTGTGAGAAAACAAATGTTTGTGGATATCATTCTGAGAACCCTCCGGAGACAAAACTCTGCCTCTACGGGTAACCTAGAGGTTTAACAGCTTGTTTCATTTTCTCAATGCAATCATGTTCCGCATGAAAATGGATTATTTTTCGTTTAAAATAAATTTGGTGCGTAAGGTTATTCTTGAATCGCTTGGTCTTCCACTTTGTTGCTAAGAGACTAGCAATATACTAGTTGGGGGGTATGATTCGTGTTCAATATTGCATTCTTGATTGCATGATTTTACTCTTATTGGACACAAATTATCACCTACACTGGGAAATTTAATGGTAAATTGTGTTTTTGTTAATATTGTCTATTGTTCATTTTTTACTGATAAAATATCTTTCTTGTAGATTTTAGGAGTTTGGTAGAAGTCAGAACCAAGCACTTTGGTTCTTACCTCAAAAAAGGGCAAGGAACATAGTTTTGCAGAGCCGGATCAATCCGGGTCAAAAGAGCTGATCGATCTGTTGTTGATTCAGGACCTGGAGAGGAGTTTTTCGGAAAGTCAGATCGATCCAGATTTTACACACAGATCGATCAGCGGTTTTGGATGGGATTCTGTTGGCCTTTTGAAAATCGAATCGATCCGATGTTTGGCCTGGGATCGATCCGCCCCTGCTGTGAACCCCTCTTTTTATTACAAGTTTGCCATTTTGTTTGAGAGGTATATATAGGAAGAGATAGTTTTTTTAGGGGATCTTGTTCTTTGCTCTCAATTTGGGAAGCCCCCTTGGGTTTCCTTCCATTTCCTCTCCATTGTTGTAAACTTGAAGATTTCATTGAACATTTAATGGCTAGATATATTTTCTATCTCTTTTCCTTTGATGATATTGCTATGTTTTCCACTATTAGTTAGATTTATAAAGGCTGTGGATCATGAACTCTTGGATTTAATATTGTAGCATCTTTAGAGTTGTCACACCCCATCCCACTACGTGTGGATTAGGATCGTGTAATAAAGGATTATCCACCCTAAACATCAATTATTAATGTGATTTTAAGAAATACCAAACAGGTTCATAAGAAAACTTTTATATTTCAAAATTGGCAAATTCGGTGGACTGGAAATGCAAATTGCAAAGAGCAAAATTCTGGTCCGATCGACTGGCTGGGTCAGGTCAACTGATTATTAAAAGGCCTGGTCGACTGAACTTCGATCTAGTTGACTGGAATTGCAAATTGCAGAGAGCTCAGCCTGTGGAAAAAAATGATCCAATCGACTATACACCCGATTAGTTGACTGGTTTGCAGCAGCAGAGCATTCTGCAACACTCTAATGAGCAACCCAAAACAAAATTTAAAGTACAAACTTAAGCCAAAACATCTCCAAACTTCATTATAACATCATGGCTTAGCTGAACTTAAACATTTCCCATAGCTACCGTACAAGTCTCAAGCATAACTTACATAGTTTACAAGTTGATGATGCAAAAAATTGGTAAGATGAATTAAAGCAGTTTTAGGAGAGAGAGAGAGAGAGAGAGAGACAGTGAGAGACAGGTTTTTGTATATGGTTTGCCCCTGTTAATGAAGGAACCTACGTCCACGTGTGTATCTGAGCACTTCCACTATGTAAAATAAAACTGTTGTAGGGACCTTGGTGATCCAACAATGGCGACTGGAACTACCAAGGGTCGACCATGCAGGGTGGTGTATAAGATTTCTCGAGAGAGAGGCTAGATAGTATAATGTATTTCTCTTGGTGAGATTTTTATTGGGATCCCCTCTAATGGGGGTGAGTAGTCTCTTTTATAGATGCAAGAGACCTACTCGTACAAGGATAATGAAATACAATCCAATTAGGATTGATTGGCATTAATTGTGGGGGTTTCCTAATTAGATTAGGAAACAATTTACTCCTTCCATTAGTCTTCTAACATGAGTAGGAAACTGCCTGGAATATTCTGGGGCGTGTCCCGTGACCTGGTTAGACTGTGCCTGTACAGACCGAACCCGTATTGCACTTCCGACCTGTTGGTCGGGGCCTATTGATGTACCGCTCGGGATGGTCAGACCGCTTGGGCTGATGCTTGTCCAGGGAATTGTGCATAATTTGACCGGGACAGGGACCGGCTGCTGAGTTGAACCGCTCGATCTTTGGGTAGAGATAATTTTGGGCACATCACAAGTTATAGATCCTACTAATAAACATAATACACAAGTTCACTTGAAAAAATCATTACACATCGACGAAACTTTGAACATAAAAACCAGAGGCATCCCAGCACTTTCCCATGCTTGCTTCATCTCTTCCCTGGATCCTGTTCTGAACCTGCAGTGGTTGTTATACAAAAGTATAAATCCTAATACAAGGGTCTCTAATCACTATATACACATAGGGCAAATCTTAATATTAAGGTGTCGCACATGAGGTCAAAAAATTAACAAAATTAAGAGATTAAATAAGCTAAAGAGGGAGTTTGAGAAATCATACCTTAATAGCGCTACAAAACAAAGGGTTAGTCCACATGCTTTAAACAAGATATCAAATAATTAATCCTAAGCTTCTAGCTTAAATCTATCAAGTATGAAAGAATTGGCATAATTATGAATTCTTAGTACAAAGTGGACTCCAATTACAAGTATAAATCTATATGGGTAAATACATGAAAATGAACAAGATTAAGCTATGAAGTCATTCATTGATTTGGATCTTTTAACCTCTGGATTTAAGTTTAACTAATCATTATTAAAGCATGGTTTAAACTCTAGAACATAGAAAGGTCATTTGGACCATTATTTACAAAGTATACCAAATCTGTCCAAAAGTTCTTAAAATTACAGAGAACAAGTCAAGGATTTAAAAATTGGAAAATCATAGTTCCCACGATTTGATGTCAATGAATTTTGGACACAAGATGCCCCTGTGAGTCTAGTTTCCAACCTAAAAGGAAAAATTGAAGATCAACGGTTCAATCTCTGGGAATTGGACAAACACTAGACATCACTCAGAACTTCACAACTCTTTGTCCAGAATTCTTGTATGATTTTTTAAAAATAGTAAAAAAAATCAAAAACACTTCGATCTTTTTAGGGTATCTTCTAACACATTAAACTACACAGAAAAATTATTTGAGGCCTAGAATACTTGATTAAAGCTCTGATTTACTTATTTCAAGAAGGTGTGACCGTTCTGAAATTCTGGACAGATTGTTGTTGTTCCACAATACTTATGACCAAACCACTTTAAACATAAAATCTCATTAAAACAAAAATCACAGAGGTAGAAATTTGAGTTATTGACACTTTCCAGTTGGTTTCATTCGATTCCAATGGCTCATTATTTAGCTAAAAATCTTTGATGAAAAGAGGTTGGTGAATTCACTGCACCTTTGTCAAAATATACCTTTTACTTGCTAACTCCAACTACCAAGCCATTAAGTTTGGCTTAACTTAAGCTACTTCTCCTACCATTTGATGGTCATTGGAGGTTAATGACACCTATACTTGGTAGATTTCAGTGAAGCATGGAGAAGCTTCATGAAATCTTAGGATGACAAGCTCAAACCACGGAGATGGATTTGGACTTATCAACCAAATATGCTAAGTATCAACTCTAATCTTCTTATAAATCATGAATTTACAAGGAGGCATAGAAGATTTCAAGTCAAAAGATTCAAGTAAGACATTGAAAGTTTCATGAATCCCAAGAGATGAATATAATAAAAAAAGTAAAGACCCAAAGTTCAAATATTATCCAAATTAACATGTATTTAAAGAATAATTAGTTTAGAGTCTACCTCTAAATATCCTCAACTTAATGATTTTGAAGGATTTCCACAAATTAATCAAGCTCTTTAACTCTAACTCACATACAACTTCTTCTTTTAACCTACAAAAGTGACTCTTAAGTATATTTAGAAAATTCTCTAGAGGTTTAGGAGAGGGAGAATCAAGATAAGGTTGGAAGATTCAAGAAATTCATCTCCCTTGTAATGGGATATTCACCCTCTTCATATAGGCAATTTTTAAGAGGGTATTTCAGTCATTTTATAGTAAAAATTTTGATCTCGTATGTCCTTTTATAGGTACAAAACGTGCTGTATTACAACTGTCTACTGGAAAATGCGGCACTCACTGGAGATGGAAGCGGCACTTGGTGAGTGCCGGCACTTGATGAATACCGTCGCAGCATTCAGTAAATGACGCGGACAACTCCAGGGATTGCTGTTTCTTAAATTTTGTGCCGTTTGAAGGAAATTAGCGGCAGTCATTGACTGCCGTTACGGACTTACAGACTGCCAATCTGGGAATCAGTGAGTGTCGCACCGATAACCCATGACTGCCGTAGATCCTGCCGTGTGCCGCATTCGTCTACTTCCCTTTTTCCTTCCTTTTCTTTTCTTCCTTTTTCTTTTGTTTCGGGTTGAGGAGTCTTTTGAACAGCTTGAATCACCATTAGAAGCCCTAGATTAGTCGGACATTGTCATCATCGGATTTAAAGGCAGCACTCTCCTTAATTTGACGTTTGGTCAAAATCGGGGTGTCTACCATGTGCTTGAAACATTAGTCCAAATCATCTTGTTGTGACCCAAGATGGGAAGAATGATCCCAAATCTATTGCCTCTTTGATTAGTTTTCCCTTTTATCCTCTAAAAATCCCAAAAGACGCAAAGTCAGTTTTTCCCTTTTTATCATCTTTTCTTATTTCTTCCTTTTAGCATTATAATTAATTTTTGAACTTCCCAAATGTTGTTCTTGTATCAATCCCTATAGACTCAACACCCTACTTCAAAATGCTACATTTTTAATAGGGTTAATAAAAATAATTGATTTTGACATTATCAGTTAATTTTAATATCTTGGTGAGGACGAATTAACATGCCACATAACAGGTAAGCTAATTAGTAATTTCGTAAAAATCATGTGGGGCCGCGTTTTAGCAACCAAACAGAACTTAGTGAAAAACTAGTAAAGTTAGATATTTACTACTAGGAGTGCTAAAACAAAGGTTCAAGACCTTGTGGGGAGTTCAATGGTATTTGGAAAAGTAAAACTATATATACTAAAAAGGAGGAGAGAGGAGAGAGAAAAAGGGAGATTCAATCTTCGAGCTTGCGATGCATATATACAGCGATCCATTTTTGGGCCAAAATATTTTATCGGATATTCAAACTCCTCAAGGTAAGGCCATCGTTTTGATATCAATTAGAGCCTGTTTGGATAAGTTTTCCGAAAACTCATTTTCAAGAATTTTCATAGAAAGTTGTTAATCAAACTTTCGACTCATAGGAATCGTATTAGACGAACTTCTACATGTTCCATGTGCTCGGGTTTTCTTTAGAACGGAATTTAGGATCATTAATCGAAGGTGAGTGATTCAACTATGTGTTTTGGAATGATTTCTTGACATGTATTCATGTTTTGTATGAAAAGCATGTTTCAATTCATAACTTTATGTTGTTTAGTTCATATTGGGCACTTACATTGATAAGTAGGCCCCATCGTACGATGAAATGTTTGACTTATGTCGAAAGCATGGGGAAATATGTTTGAGCATGTTTAGTTGTTGTTTGGGTCAAATGAGTACATGTACCAATCCATTGTTATGGAGGCGTTCTAGGCATGAGGTCGCACGTTTAAAGAAAAGAGACATGGGTCTTACCTAGTCGCGTGGACTTATTGGCTAGGAGTCGTGGACTAGGAGAGTGGACTATACACGTGAGACTCCGAAGACTAGTATGAAATGTAGTGATGTGAATGCGAGCATATTTATCATTCATGTGCATCGTTGATTTATTCACTAAGAGTTAGCTTAAACAAATCAAAATGTGTGTGGTTATTTAAATAACTATTGCAGGTGTTAATGCCGGCGAGGAATCGAAGAAGTGATCACATGATGTCGGGAGTTCACTTAGAAGGCGACTCATCATGTTTATCTCTTAGTTTTGTAATCAAATGGTTGTTTAGTTTGTAATATATATGTTTAGCTTGCACCGGTTGTTAAACCGCGTAACTTATAATAAGACTTGATATATGAGTACGACACTTAGTTCACCTTAGGACCTAGTTTGCCAGGACGGGTGCAACTTATATTTTGTAATTCGAGGTATGGTTGTGATATAAATGGGTTTATATGTTTTACTTATTGACTTCATGTTTTGATTTAATAATTGAGGTATTTTACGATCGCAAGGGTTGCTTATCCTAGTATCGAAAGGAATACTACTAGGGGGTCATTCAACTGGTCGAAGGGGATAGCTCGACCAGTTAAAGTGCTCTCTACTATGAAGGATTATTGTCGAGCGGTCATTCGACCAGTCGAGCAAGGCAGATCGGCCGGTCGAAATATGGTTTGCATGCTTACTCTTTCTACCACTTCTGAAAATTATTTAAATGTTTTGATTGATTCTTAGGGTACCTTTGGGATCCCTTTTAACATAAATTCATTCGTTTTAAAATATAATTACGTTTTTAAATTTATACAGATTTTACAGCTTGGAGGGCATTGTTTTCAAAAGAATTGTATTCTCAATATTGTTTTATGTTATTTTTTGCTGCTATGATGTTGCAAATGAGTTGGATAAACCTTGGTGGCATGCCACGTGTCCTATTTTTGCCCATAGCTGGATGGGGCGTGACATATAGTGGTATCAAGGCAATAGGTCTAGAACCTTGGGAACGAGGGACGATATATGCTGAGTGACATCGAGTGGAGTGTATGATAGTGGCGATAGCATTGATATCATTGTAAAAAAAATGCTTCACATGTTTGCATCTATTGACTTTGATGATGATCTGTGCGCATACATATATATTATGGCATGGTATGCATAGTCTTTATGCATTCTTCTCATCAGGGTGAATAAGCGATATGTCATAACTGTCCAATATCACCGCATTCGCATATGGATCAGATAGTAGATATGGTAAGGAATTTTGTTCAGGCCATAAGTGAACGAGACCATACGAACATTCAGGCTCCACCAGTTGAGGTTCGATATATTAATGCACCACTAGTACCACAACCTCAACACACAATCATAGAATAGTTTCACAAATGGAGACCGACTTTGTATCATGGACAAGATGACATAGATTTGGCCGACCATTGGATGATGGACATGGAGAGAAATTTTCGTACAATGATATGTACAGACGAGGAGAAAAATTTTTGTGCATCTGATACATTGATGGGAGAAGCATTAGATTGGTGGAACAATGTGCTTGAACAAGGGAAACCAACTATGTGGGGGGCATTCAAAGGCAAATTTAACAAGCGTTTCTTTCCATGATCGGCTTAGACTCAGAAATGTCAAGAGTTTGCGAGTTTGGTTCAGGGAGATATTGTCACGACCCATCCCGTTACACTCGAAAATAGGATACGTGGCATGCCACCAAGGCTCATCCAATTCAATTAAAGTAAAAAAATAGCAGAAAACATAAGTAAACACCATGAAATTCAGAGTGATAAAAAGTTTTGCGCATTTGAAAACACTTAAAGAAACATCCTATTTGAAAACAGGAATCTATTCGACTGATCGTAGGTCCGATCGACTGGAAATGTAGGATACAGATAGCGCAAAAACTCAGTAGCCAATCCAGTCGACTGTGTTGGGGGACCCAGTTGACTGATGCTTCCCACCAACTAAAATAGAAATTCCCATTTTTGAAAATACAATCCAGTTGACTGTGGTCTTTCACCCAATTGATTATTTTTTTTCACAGAATGAAAATCACATTTCAATCCAACCATCCAATAGACTGTGTTGGGGACCCAGTTGACTGCTTTTCAATATATTATAGCAGTGGTTGGTTCAAAATAGGCTTCCAGTTGACTGTTCCCAAACCAGTCAATTATTTTACCTTAGCTAAGCATTCTACAGATTTCCAACTTAGATTGTCCAAACTCAAATCCAACACATTCTCTTCTATATGTCAACGATCCCAAACATAATTATAGAAGTTTTACTATAAGTTACAATACTACAAATCCGTCCAAGATTCTAACTAAACACATGGTTTCAACTCCTCAAAAATCTTTATTACAACATGGAAAAGAACTAAAATCATGTACAAGGATAGTCTCGTCGTCTCGTCCGGCCTCACTCTTCTTGTTTCTTCTTTCTTTTCTTCTTATCACCTACAATGGAGTAAAGCTCCACTGCTTAGCTATATGCTGAGTAAATAAATTCTAACATATATATATATATTATAAAATATGTTTTAATCTCATAATTCACGTCAAAAATAGTCTCTAGGGAGAAAAACACGCATTCATCCGACAGCGGCAAGCCCAAGTCTTAAACCATGTGTCAATGGCTAGTCCAAGTCTACAACCATCGCATCCCAAGTGCCCTGGCAAGTCCAAGTCTTAAACCATGCACAGTAGTCATCACTACTAAAATTCTCAAACATCAAGAAGCTTACTCCGGCATGAAATTGTATAAGTCCTCCCTTGGACCCACATAATCACTTAACGTGATCGTGTATAAATTAGACATGTTTTTCACATTTAAGCGCGTGCATAATTAATGGGCCTACTATTAACACATAAGTTTTGCCTGGATCACAATTTCGTCGTCGAAAATCAAAACATGTATATTTTCTATATAACATAGGCTAGAATTTCATACCTCGTGCTAAAGCTCTATACTTTGAGGGAAGTACTAGAGCACTGATTAAACGTCGAATCTCTGATTTCAGATGATTCCTACAAGTTTTACTGGATTTTTCCCAAAATTCTAGAATGAATTTTTTTATAAAAGCTTAGCCAGACAAGGCCTAATATGTATCAAAACGTAGATCTTACCTCAAGGAGTTCAAATATGAAGTTTGGAAAAAAAAACTGACGATCGGAAAGTCGTCGATCGGCGTCGCAAAGCTCGTAGCAAATAAATCTCCTTTTTCTCTCTCTTAGGTTTTGGATAAAACTTGAAAATTAAAAAATCTCCCATCTCTATCTATTTATAGACATTATTCTTGAAAATTACGTTTACCACCCCACAAGTTCTTAATTCTTCTTATTATCCTCGAAACGTCGCACATGTCCATTTTATTACCTCATGAGTGAAAACTATAAATTGCTAAACTTTTCGCTTAAGTTCCGTTTGGGTCCGAAATTACGTTCCAAAAACTATTTCTGTGGAATCTCTATAAACCTACCTTTTATACAACGTATCACCTACGTTCTCACTATAGTATTCAAAATGATCTAAAACAAGACCAACATTCTAAGAAATTATACAAAACATGTATAGCTACTATTCACAAACACCAGATATTTCAAATAACATTTAAATTAAATAAATGCCATTTAAATCACATGAATGCCTTGATGATTATTGAATCACCGTGTCCTCACTTGACACCTTCTGTTGACTACAGTCAACCATTCATCTCAATTATTAATCAACATTAAAAATTCTAGAATTCAAATATACAATTTTAAAAAAATGATTATCCCTGGGACGGGTGTGATAGATATGACCGTCGGTGAGTATGTCTCTCGCTATAATGCTTTGCTACGCTTTGCAAAATCTACAGTTCCGACTGAGGAAGGTAAGGCTCATAAATTTGAGGAAGGGTTTAAGGAGAATATTTGTAGCCGTGTTGAAACTTTGCAACACCCGAATGTTTCTCTAGTTGATGAAGCTGCCCGTATCACCAAGAAAAGTATCGAGTAATAGTGACAAGGACAACAAGGAAAGAGAGCCAATGACAATAGAAGCAAAGGGAAAGGGAATGCCAAGAAACCATTCACACAAGGTTCGGGATCATATGTGGGTAGCCAAAGAGGGAGTAAGACTCGAGACCGTTGTGCACAACTTGTAATACGCGACACAAAGGGACTTGCCAGCTCAGGATAAATGGAAAGGAGTCTAACAACAACAAGGACAATATTTCCAGCTCAGGCTAGGAAGGAAATACAGATAATACAGTCGTATCAGGTATTCTTCCTATTTGTTCATACTCCGCACGTATACTAATGGATTCTGGTTCAACGATAGGCCAACGAATGGATAAAGAGAAAGGAGTCGAACAACAACAAGGACGATATTTCCAGCTCATGCTAGGGAATACAGATGATACAGTTATATCAAGTATTCTTCCTATTTATTCATACCCTATACATATACTAATGGATTCTGGTTCAACGATAGGCCAACAAATGGATAAAGGGAAAAGAGTCGAACAACAAGGACGATATTTCCAGCTCAGGCCAGGGAATATGGATGATATAGTCATATCAAGTATTCTTCCTATTTGTTCATATCTCGCACGTATACTAATAGATTCTGGTTCACTGCATTCATTTATGTCACGTGATTTTATTAAGCATTTAACTGTTAAGTCCGGACCACTAGGATATGACTTATGCGTATCATTGTCCATTAATGAACCTTTAGTAACTTCTTCGGTATTCAAGTTGTGTGAGATCAGGATAGACAACAAGGTCTTGAGCGTCGATTTGATTCCGTTGACAGTAAATTATTTTGATGTTGTTTTGTGTATGGATTGGTTGTCACTCAATCAAGCTAAAATCGATTGTGAGTAAAAATGAGTTACTTTTCATCTGTCATGTCGAGAAGAGTTTACTTTTCAGGGTAGTGGTGTAACCATCCCGCCATACTTGATATCGGCAATTCAAGTAAGTAAAATGTTGAAGAAAGGTTGTTCATGTTTCTTATGTTCAATTAGTGATACTCGTGTTCTTGGACCACTAGTAGAAGACATTCCAGAACTTCAAGAATTTCCTGATGCTTTCCCGATGAGTTACCCGATGTATTAATTGAAAGAGAGCTTGAGTTTACAAAGTACCAAGGGTCACAATCGATAAAGCACCATATCGAATGGCACCGATAGAATTGAAAGAATTAAAGGTTCAGTTACAGGAGCTGCTTGAGAAGGGTTTTATCCGACCTAGTATTTTGTCGGGGGAGCTCCAGTCTTATTTGTGAAGGAGGATGGGACAATGTGTATGTACATCAACTATCGAGAGTTGAATAAGTTGACCATCAAGAACAAATATCCATTGCCGCGAATAGATGAATAATTTGATTAGTTGCAAAGGGTTCAGGTATTTTCGAAGATTGACTTGAGATCCGTTTATCACCAGTTGAAGGTCAAGGAGGAAGATATTGAAAAAATAGCTTTCAGGACATGATATGGTCACTTTGAATTTTTGGTTATGTTGTTCGCAGTAACTCAGGGACGGACAGACAAAGGGTAAAAGGAGGGCTGAAGCCCCCCCAAACTTTTTAAAAATTGCACACTAACCTTTAAAAAAATTTACAGTTAAGCCCCCCTTAAAAATTATGAAAGCCCCCCCCCCTGGCATTATAAATTTGTCATATTAGGTCTAAAATATACACAACATATGTATAAATAGGTTTAAAAGCCCCCCCTGATATTATAAAGTTTATCATATTAGGTCTAAAATATACACAAAATATGTATAAATAGGTAAAAAATTATTATAAATTTGTCATATTAGGTCTAAAATATATGCAAATAATGTATAACTAGGTCCAAAAAAAAATTCGGGAGCGCTGCCCCGGAACCCCCGTATCAAGCCCCCTCTACAAAGATTTTCTAAGTCTACCCATGTAGTAACTAACACGCCAGCATCTTTCATGGACTTGATGAATCGTGTTTTCAAGGACGATTTAGATGAGTTTGTTATTGTGTTCATAGATGACATTCTAATTTATTCCAAGAGTGTCAAAGATCACGAACATCATTTGCGATTAGTTTTACACTGATTACGCAGTAAGAGTTTGTTCAAAAAATTGAAGAAGTGTGAGTTTTGGTTGACGGAGATTACATTCCTCGGACATATAGTATTGGTAAAAGGAATTCCTATAAATCTTCAGAAGATAGACGCAGTTACTAATTGGTTGAGACTGACAAATGTGATGGAGATCCAAAGTTTCCTAGGATTAGCGGGTATTATCGGAGGTTTATGAGAGACCTTTCACGTATTGCAATGCCAATGACATAGTTGATGAGGAAAGATGTTGCTTTTGTATGGAGTCTAGAATGCGAGGAAAGCTTTTGAGAAATGAAGAGTCGACTAGTTAAGGCACCAATCTTAGCCATTCTATTGGGGACCAAAGGATTTATGACATACAGTGATGCTTCATATAGAGGTTTAGGTTGCATTCTTATGCAATGTGACAAGGTCATTGCATATGCGTCACAACAACTTAGACCGCACGAGAAGAACTATCCGACACATGATCTAGAATTGGCCGCCGTGATTTTTGCATTGAAGATTTGGCGTCATTACCTATACAGGGAAAAATATGAAATATATACGGATCATAAGAGTTTGAAATACTTGTTTACTCAGCGAGACTTGAGCATGAGGCAAAGGAGGTGGTTAGAGTTGATGAAGGACTATAAGCTGTCGATTCACTATTACCCGGGCAAGGCTAATCTAGTCGCCGATGCTCTTAGTCGTAAGGCACCAACCAACATAGCATTGGACATGACTTTTCAAAGATAATTGATTCGAGATATGAAACTTGAAGTGGTTTTGATAATTGAAAGTGGCTTGATGCCGGAAATAGTAGCACAACCGCTCTTGATTCACGAGATCATGGAGAAACAACTTCAAGACTTGTCTTTGAAGATGATTTGTCATGAGATTTTAATGGGCAAACAACCGGGATTCATTTTTGAGAACAATGTTTTGAGATTGATAGGTAGAATTTGTGTGCCTAACGAGAAAGAAATAAAATAGAACATTATAGAGGAAGCGCACAATACGAAGTACACCGTTCACCCAAGGAGTACCAAGATGTATAAAGACTTGAAGCATGTTTATTGGTGGCCAGAAATGAAGAGGGAAATAGCACACTACATTTCACGATGTACGAGTTATCGACACGTGAAGGTCGAACGCCAAGTACCTTCGAAATTGTTACAACCGTTACCAGTAGCCGAGTGGAATTGGGAACACATTACAATGGACTTTGTTAGTAGGTTTTTGAGATCTAAGAGATCAAATACTATTATTTAGGTGATCGTTGACTGCTTGACGAAATCGTCGGATCTCCTATCGCTTCGAACAACTAAGCCAAAGATTTTAGCTAAGTTATACATCCGTGAGATTGTGAGACTACATGGTATACCAGTTTCTATTATTTCAGATAGAGATAGTAGTGTTACATCGAAGTTTTGGAGGGCCTTGCAAGAAGCAATGGGTGCTAAATTGCATTTCAATACCGCTTTTTATCCCCAGACTGATGGCCAATTGGAAAGAGTGATCCAAATTTTGGAAGGCATGCTTTGTCTGTGTGTACTCAATTTTCAGGGTGATTGGGAAGACCATTTGCTAATAATTTAGTTTGCGTATAATAATAGTTTTCAGTCGAGTATTGGAATGGCTCCTTATAAAGCCTTGCATGGTCGTGTGTGTCGTTCACCGATTAGTTGGATGGAAGTCGGGGAAAGAATGATTATAAGGGCCAAAAATTGTGCAAGAGACGACAGACAAGATAAAGGTAATCCGAAAACGGTTACTGACAACACAGAGTAGGTATAAGGGTTATGCCGACAAGTGTAGGCGACCATTGGAATATGATGTGGGAGATTTGGTTTACTTGAAAACATCACTTTCAAAAGGGGATTACTAGATTTGGGAGATACGGGAAACTCAACCCGAGGTATGTGGGATCTTTTGAAATCATTGGGAGAGTTGGACCCGTAGCATATCAATTCGATTTGTCGAATGAGTATGCTTAAGTTCATAACGTGTCCCATGTATCATTATTACGTAAATGTTTAGCGGAGGATAGAGATCAATTGATGAATCCGACGCCAAATGAAATTCAGGGTAATTTGACGTATGTTACGTGTCCAGTAGAGATCTTGGATCGAAAGGATCAAATCTTACAGAATAAGGTGATATCGACATTGAAAGTGTTATGGCGTAGCCAAACGACGGAGGAAATGACATGGAAAATAGAGGATGAGATGTGTACTCAGTATCTGTACCTATTCGATACATGAGGTATAAGTATGGGGACAAACTTCTTTTAAGGGGGAGAGAATTACAACACCCGTGTATATAGGTTTATCATACCTTATTACATTTTTCACGGATGATAATGTAATATGATGTGATGTGTATTGTGGGATATGTGTGAGTGAGTTGTAACTCATAAGTCGATTTGGGTGTCTGTGTAAGAGAACCCTCTAAGACAGTGTAGAATGGATTTTTTGATGTTGCGAAGTCTCTCCGAGATTAAGATGGTCATTGTGGAATACCCTAAATGTCTATCTGAAAATAAATATTTACCTGTGCATTTTACAATTTGTATTGTTATGTGGTTTAGAATTTATTTCAGACGTTAATTTTAGTATCTTGGTGAGGACGAATTAACATGCCACACAATTGGTAGGCTAATTAGTAATTTCGTAAAAACCATGTGGGACCACGTTTTAGCAACCAAACGAAACTTAGTGAAAAACTAGAGAAGTTAGATATTTACTACTAGGGGTGCTAACTCGAAGGTTTAAGACCTTGAGGGGAGTTTGATGGTATTTAGAAAAGTAAATATATATATATATATATATACTAAAGTGTGATATATTTTTGGCATACAATCCCTAATTTGATTCTAAAAAGGTGGAAAGAGGAGAGAGAAAAAGGGAGATTCAATCTTCGAGATTGTGGCGCATATATACGGCAATCCATTTGTGGGCCAAAATATTTTATCAGATATTTGAACTCCTCAAGGTAAGGTCGTCATTTTGATAACCATTAGAGCTTGTTTGGATAAGTTTTCCGAAAACACATTTTCAGGAATTTTCATAGAAAGTTGTTAATCAAACTTTTGATCCATAGGATTTGTATTAGACGGACTTCTACACATTCCTTGTGCTCGGTTTTTCCTTGGAGCAAGATTTATGATCATTAATTAGAGGTGAGTGATTCAACTATGTATTTTGGAATGATTTCTTGACATGTATTCATGTTTTGTATGAAAAGCATGTTTCAATTCATAGCTTTATGTTGTTTAGTTCATATTGGTCGATTATATTGATAAGTAGGCCCAATCTTACGGTGAAATGTTTGACTTATGTCGAAGCATGGTGAAATGTGTTTGAGCATGTTTATTTGCTATTTGGGTCAAAGGAATGCGTGTACCAAGCCATTGTTGTGGAGCCGTTCTAGGCCTGAGGTCGCACATTTGAAGAAAAGAAACATGGGTCTTACCTGGTCGCGTGGACTTATTGGCAAGGAGTCGCGAACTAGGAGTGTGGACCGTACACGTGAGACTCCGGACACTAGTATGAAATTTAGTGATGTGATTGTGAGCATATTTATCATTTCATGTGCATCGTTGCTTTATTCACTAAGTGTTTGCTTAAACAAATCAAAGCATATGTGGTTATTTAAATAATCATTGCAAGTGTTAATGCTAGCGAGGAATCGAAGAAGTGATCACGTGATGTCGGGAGTTTACATAAAAGGCGACTCATCATGTTTATCTCATAGTTTTGTAATAAAATGATTGTTTAGTTTGTAATATATATATATATGTTTAGCTTGCGCCGGTTGTTAAACCGTGCAACTTGTAATAAGACTTTATATGTGAGTACAACACTTAGTTAGTTCACATTAGGACCTAGTTTGCTGAGGCAGGTGAAACTTGTATTTTTGTTACCTGTAATCCGAGGTATGGTTGTGATGTAAATGGTTTTATATGTTTTACTTATCGATTTCATGTTTTGATTTAATGATTGAGGTATTTTACGATCGCAAGGGTCGCTTGACCTTAGGTAATATCCTAGTGCAAAAAGGAATGCTGCTAGGGGGTCATTCGACTGGTCAAAGAGGACAGCTCGACCGGTCGAAGTGCCCTCTATAGTGAAGGATTATTGCCAAGGGGTCATTCGACCGGTCAAGCAGAGCAGCTCGACCGATTGAAATATGGTCTGCATGCTTACTCTTTCTACCACTTCCGGAAATTATTTAAATGTTTTGATTGGTTCTTAGGGTACCTTTAGGACCTCTTTTAACATAAATTCATTCGTTTCAAAATATAATTACGTTTTTAAATTTATACGGATTTTATAACTTGGAGGGTATTGTTTTCAAAAGAGTTGTATACTCAATGTTGTTTTAAGTTCTTTTCCGCCTCTATGATGTTGCAAATGAATTGGATGAGCCTTGGTGGCATGCCATGTGTCGTATTTCTGCCCGTAGTAGGATGGGGCGTGACATGTTTGTTCAATTTTTGCCTTTTGGCAATAGTCTTTATTTTGTAAGTAAAGTCCAATTGTGTTGCTTTTGCTAAGAAGTCTTTGTTGATGATTGTGCTTGTATGTGATCATACTGAAATGATACTCGTGGAAATTCTTTTAGTTCTGAGTGGCCCAATCTAACTAGCAGCAAGAACAATATCACATCCTAAGTGAAATTTCACTTACGATATCACATCCTAAGTAAAATTTCTCTTAAGTTATCATGTCCTTAGTGATAGAGAAGGTGGTGGCGGAAGGTCAAGAGGTTCAAGACGATAGAGTTCAACTTCATTACAGTAGCTATTTTAGAGAGAAAAAGAAGAGAGAGGAGGTGGTGGCCGGCGAGGTCTTCATATAGGATTAGGAAGGCGATGGAGGGGTAGGGGGACGAAGGTGGTGGTCGTCGAAAATGGTGAGGATTGCAAAGCGGGGGTATTTGTAAAATACAACCGCGCTAAAAGGAAGAATTGTAGTAGTTTTGATCACAACTTCCCGTAGTATCTGCAATTTGCATTGCAAGGCTAATTTTTATACAGTATGATTAATCTATGATAAGTTGTATTGTTTTAGCTGTTGTTTATGCAGATCACTGCTGTGCGAACTAAACAGATAAATATCAGAATAAATGGAATGCTGGAATGCAAACAAAAGAAGTCAAAGCTGAAAAGTGAAGTTCGATCGCTCTAAGAAGGTTCGATCGATCGAAGGTTCGATCGATCGAAGGTTCGATCGCTCGAAGAGAGTAGAAGCGCTTGAAGATCAAGGGTTCGATCGATCGAGATCTGTTCGATCGATCGAACGGGGTATTTCCAGAAACATTTGCGTGCGCAGCAGAATGCGGGTTTTAACCCTAGTGCCTTAGGTTTTTCTATTTATATGCGTTTTGTTCACGTCCATTGGGACGCCCACTTTTACATTTTAGCAGTTTAGAAGGAGAGATAGAGAGTTTTGTTTGGTTTTTGTAGGTTTTCATTGATTTCTCATATTGTGGATTGGATTCTTCGAAGTTTATACAAGTATCTTCTATTCCAGGTTATTTATATACTGCTTATTTATACTCTGCACGTATTAGGAGTAGTTTAATCAATCATCTCGTGATATTGCATGCTAAACATTGGTAAAACCATAGATTTTAGAGTTTTCATGAATAATTCGCAACCAAACATGGTATTAAAGTTTTCTTACGTTAAAAATCAATCCTCGACACTCCAGACGATGTCTGAGTAGTCCCAGGTTGGGAGATCACGATGAAACAGTGATCTCCAGCCTCTGCCATGCAGCAGAATAATCGCTGTGTTCGATCGATCTAAGTCAGTTCGATCGATCGAACCAGAGACAGTCAAGCGATCGAAGTTAGTTCGATCGATTGAGGGATGAAGGTCTTCGATCGATCGAAGGCGCGTCGATCGATCGAACTCTCGGATTCTTGAGGATGTTACCTGCAGTATTCCAGGACTTTTTGTTTTAGGACTTGTTATCATTCTGTCCCAAATAAATGCTCAGTCTGTCAAAACAGTTTTAAAACTAAGGCCCTAAGGCATTTTCTTTCAATACATTTTGCAAACCATCTTCAATGCTAACACCATTGAGGATGCGAGTCTTAACTATTGAATTAAACCGCTTTTGTGTATTTTAATTTAACTGTGATGATATGGTCCCGGTCATGAAAGGGCCATAGAATCTTTATTTCTTTTGAGGAATACGGAAAACTGTAGGTAATATACTCCATTGTGCTTCAAGGCAAATGCATGGTAGATGGCTAGGTTACTGCGGATTCGTGTAATCCCAACACTTTCTTTTTAAAGTTAAACTCCTTAATTCTAAGTATTGTTTTCAATAGCTAGCTAGATTGTTTAGTTAATTTTAATCACTTTCATTAGTAATCTTAGTTTGTGGAACTTCGTGTTCTGCACCATCATTCAAACTTAGTTATTTTATTTTGTTTTCTGTAGAGGTTAGTCTAATTCGATAGGTCAACACCTTCCCTGTGGGATCGACCTGGTCTTACCAGATATTACTTGCACGTCTACCTACACTTGGGTACTGCACAAGAGCGCACAAGAAAATTCTCGTGTCAAGTTTTTGGCGCCGTTGCCGGGGAAGGCGACGATCAATTCTTTAGATTACCTCAGTCTCTCTTCATCTCTTTCTATTTTTTTTTTTTCCTTTCTTTTCTTTTCGGTTCTTTTGGGTAAATTCTCACCCTAGGGACTCTCCTAGTTCATGTCCGAGAATTCTATCGAAGGATTCTTTGGAAATCCATTCTACTGCTCTGACTCTGATAGTTCCATCAACCCGATTATCACTCCAACTGCATCAATGGATGATCATCAGAGTGAAAACGGTGACAATGTTGTGGTGCCAATGGATGAGGCACTCCGTCCTCTTTGCGATCTTATGCAACCAGAACATGCACCTACGCCCTCTTGCATTCAAATCCCACCACACAATGGCGAATTTCAGTTTCGAAATGGGATGATTCAATTGCTTCCCACTTTTCATGGGATGGACAGCGAGAAGGCGTATTTACATGTCACCGATTTCGAGGATGTTTGCAAAACATTCTCGCAAACTTGTCCCAGGGAGGTGGCGCATTTAATGCTATTCCCCTTCACGTTGAAAGATAAAGCGAAGGCGTGGCTCCACTCCCTAAAACCTAATTCAATTTTCACCTGGCATGCGATGCGCACCGCATTTTTGAAGAAATTCTATCCTACTCGCATGACCACAGACCTTCAGCGTCAAATCAATTCCTATAAACAAAAGAGCAATGAAACCTTCACAGAAGCGTGGGAGCGGTTCAAAGATTTGCTTCTCTCATGCCCACATCATGGGTTTGAGAAATGGCGAACAATCAGCTTCTTTTATCGGGGATTGAATGGTGAAACAAAGAAGTTGGTGGAAACAATGAGCTCTGGACCATTTCTGCAAAAAAACACTGAAGAGGCCGAAGCCCATTTCGAATGGTTAGCTGAATACGCTCATGAATGGTCAAATTCTGACAATATCTCACGCTCACAGATATCCTGTGTAGAAGAGAAAAGCTTATACCAGCTAACCAATGAAGATCACCTCATGACTAAGTATGCAGAGCTGGCAAAGAAGGTAGAGGAGTTAAGTACAAGAGGAGAGAGCTCTAGGCAAGTCTTGCCTGAAGAACCATGTGGCACATGCAACATGTTGGGACATCCAACTCAATATTGTCCTAATGTGCCACATTTTCAAGAGCAAGCCCCTATAGAAATGAATGCCATGCAAGGTTTTCGAGGGGCGGGGAATTCCAATAATAATTTTCAAAATAACAATAGATGGAATCACCCCGGTTTTGATTGGAGAAATAATGCTGGGGCCCAAAATCAATATCAACAGCAGCCCTACAACAATAATCAATATCAAGGGCAAAACAATAGGCCAGCCCAGCATTACAATCAAAACAGAACTAACAATTACAATCAAGCTCAACCCTATAATGCGCCCCAAACCAATGCCTATGTGCCCCCGCACAAGAAGGTACAAGAGGAGGAGCCACTTGCTAATGCCAATCTAACGCAGCAACTCATCCAAATGATGAGTAGAATGTCTGCTACACTAGAGAGGATAGATGCACGGCAAGAGGGCTCAGGAGGAACATTCCCTGCTCAACCACTTCAGAACCCCAAGGGACATAACAATGGCCCTAACAATCAAGAGCATGCTAAAGCTGTGACTACACTGAGAAGTGGAAAAATCATAGAGAAAGGCTTGCCTCTGTCCACTCCTGAAGTGTACGATGAGGAGGAAGCGATGGATAAGGATGTTGAGCCACCATCGATTCAAGAGGAGGAGCAGTCCACCAATGACGATCCTATCAAGGAAAACCTTGAAGCTCCTAGAGTAGATGAAGAAGTTGAGCGAAGGCCAGGAAAGGAATCTGTTAAGGAGGAACCACCAAAATGCCCCTTTCCTGCACCTTATCCTCAACGGTTGAAGAAACCCAAGAATGAGACGAAGAATCAGGAGTTTTTGGAATTGTTTAAGCAAGTTAAGATTAACCTTCCACTCCTAGATGCTATCAAGCAGGTGCCGGCCTATGCAAAGTATCTCAAAGATCTATGCACGGTCAAGAGGAGGCAAAGCGTGAAGAAACATGCTTATGTCGCGTGCCAAGCTAGCGCGATCATTCAAAACGAGTTGCCTCCAAAACTCAAAGATCCCGGTACACCTACTGTCTCATGCAGAATTGGGAATCAAAAGATAGACAACGCACTCCTCGATTTAGGAGCAAGCGTGAACCTGCTGCCATACTCAGTCTATGAACAGCTAGGGTTGGGTGAACTCAAACCCACCCGAGTTGCTTTGCAATTGGCAGACAGATCTGTAAAGTACCCTAGAGGGGTATTGGAGGACGTCCTTGTCCAAATAGACACTTTCGTATTTCCGGTTGATTTCGTGATATTGGACACAGAACCTGTGTCTAATCCTGGTGCACATATCCCGGTTATTTTTGGACGTCCATTCCTCAACACCATTGATGCCACAATCAAGATTAGAACTGGTATCATGACTATCGTATTCGGGAATATGACGTTGAATATCAAGATCTTCTCTAATCCCCGACCTGAAGAATACGATGATGAGGAGGAAGTCCATTATATAGACACGGTCATTGAAGATGAAGTTGACTTGGTCGACTACAAAGATCCTTTGGAAGTTGTGATGACACAATTTGGCGATAACTATCAGCCCGAAGAGTCAACTCCATTGGATGCTGACCTAAACCAGACGTGTCTTATGATGGATACGATAGAAGAGGATAGAGCCGATTGCATGTGGGTAATGCCATATGAACAACTGCCTCCTAAAACCAAATTGGTAATGCCCTCTAGTTTCCAGTTCCCAGAGTTAGAATTGAAGGAGCTCCCAAAAGAGCTGAAATATGCATTCCTAGGAACTGGAAAAACTTATCCTGTAATTATTTCATCGGCTTTAACTCATGAACAGGAAAGTAAGCTAGTGGACATGCTGAAAAAGCATAAAGATGCTATGGGATGGACAATTGCTGACCTCAAAGGCATAAGCCCATCCATATGCACACATAAGATATATCTGGAGGAAGACGCCAAACCCTCAAGGCAAATGCAAAGGCGTCTGAACCCCAACATGCAAGAAGTAGTTAAGAAGGAAGTGCTTAAACTGCTTGATGTTGGGATGATATATCCAATATCTGACAGTCCTTGGGTTAGTCCTACCCAAGTAGTTCCAAAGAAAGCTGGCATAACGGTCATTCCGAACAAAGAGGGTGAATTAGTACCGACACGAGTCCCCACTGGATGGAGAATGTGTATCGACTACAGGAAGCTAAATACTGTGACCCGAAAGGATCATTTTCCTTTGCCATTCATGGATCAAATGCTAGAACGAGTGGCGGGTCATAAGTATTACTGCTTTTTGGATGGATATAGTGGGTATAATCAAATTGAGATTGCTCCTGAAGATCAGGAGAAAACCACGTTCACGTGTCCATTCGGTACTTTCGCCTACCGACGAATGCCATTTGGCTTATGTAATGCACCGGCTACCTTTCAGCGGTGCATGTTAAGCATTTTTAGTGATATGGTCGAAAACATCCTTGAAGTTTTCATGGATGACTTTTCAGTTTTTGGCCATAGCTTCGAGGATTGCCTCAGCAATCTCGAACAGGTTTTAATGAGGTGTGAGGACAAACACCTAGTCTTGAATTGGGAGAAGTGTCACTTTATGGTGACCAAGGGTATAGTTCTAGGCCACATAATATCCGATGAAGGAATCCAAGTGGATAAGGCTAAGATCGACATAATCTCAAATCTACCTGTCCCCCGTACAGTGCGAGACATTCGTTCATTTTTGGGGCATGCAGGTTTTTATCGTCGATTTATCCAGAATTTCAGTGCAATCTCTCGACCCCTTTGTCAACTTCTTGTCAAAGATGCACCTTTCGAGTGGTCAGAGAGTTGCCAAAAGTCCTTTGAGGATCTAAAAGATCTCCTCACCTCCGCACCTATAATACAGGCACCCGACTGGAGTTTGCCTTTTGAATTAATGTGCGATGCTAGTGATTACGCCATTGGCGCAGTCCTAGGCCAGAGGAAGGATAATAAGCCGCATGTGATATACTATGCCAGCCGAACCTTAAATGAAGCTCAAATGAATTACACTACTACTGAAAAGGAGCTGCTGGCCGTAGTATTCGCTCTGGACAAGTTTAGGTCTTACCTGATAGGGTCGTCAATCGTCTGTTTTACAGATCATTCGGCCCTCAAGTATCTTTTGTCAAAGAAAGACGCTAAACAACGGCTTATCCGCTGGATACTCTTACTCCAAGAGTTTGATTTAACAATCAAGGACAAGAAAGGAGTAGAGAATGTGGTTGCGGATCATTTATCCCGGTTGACTTTTACCGATAACACTGAATCCCAATCCATCAAAGATGAGTTCCCAGATGAACAGCTACTGGCAGTAAGTAGTCTGCCTTGGTATGCTGATGTGGTAAACTACCTGGTCACGGGTGAGACACCGACTCATTGGTCAAATCAAGATAGGAAACGGTTCCTCTCGTTTGCACGCCATTTTTTCTTTGATGACCCATACCTTTTCAAATACTGTGCTGATCAGGTCATCAGGCGTTGCGTACCCAACGAGGATATAACCGTTATCTTAGCGTCATGCCATTCTGAGGCATGCGGTGGCCATTTTGCGTCACAGAAGACCGCACAAAAAGTGTTGCAAAGCGGTTTTTACTGGCCCACAGTCTTCAAAGATGCTTATTCCTTTTGTAAGACATGCCAACGCTGTCAAAAGCTTGGAACCATTTCTAAAAGGAATTCTATGCCTCTAACCCCTATCATCACAATTGAGATATTTGATTGTTGGGGCATAGATTTTATGGGCCCATTTCCCAAGTCGAATAACTGTGAGTACATACTCCTTGCTGTGGAGTATGTATCGAAATGGGTAGAAGCGATACCAACGAGACGAAATGATCACAGAACAGTCATGTCATTTCTCAGAGAGCATATTCTGTCTCGTTTTGGTACTCCGAAAGCTTTACTAAGTGATCAAGGCAAGCATTTCTGCAATAAGCCCTTGGAGTCACTTCTCAAGAAATACGGAGTCCATCATAAAATCGCTCTTGCTTATCATCCACAGTCAAATGGGCAAGCAGAATTGGCTAACCGAGAAATTAAGCATATTCTCGAGAAAACGGTTAGTTCCAATCGAAAAGACTGGGCATACAAATTGACTGACGCGTTATGGGCATACCGTACTGCCTATAAGACGAATCTTGGTATGTCCCCGTATAGACTAGTTTACGGGAAAGCTTGCCACCTTCCTGTTGAAATTGAACATAAAGCTTATTGGGCGACACGCTCGTTGAACTTTGATATTCAAGAGGGAGGTCAGCTACGCAAGCTCCAACTTGCAGAGCTAGAGGAAATACGACGAGATGCGTATGACTCTGCAAAGTTGCATAAGGAAAAGTTGAAGGCTCGTCACGATCGTACGATTTTTCGTAAATCATTTGAGCCGGGGCAGAAAGTGTTGCTATATGATTCTCGCCTCCATCTTTTCCCAAGTAAACTCCGTTCCCGGTGGACAGGCCCGTTCATCGTTAAAACTGTTTTTCCACATGGGGCGGTCGAGATTGTCAATCCAAAGAACGACGATTGTTTCAAGGTCAATGGCCAAAGATTGAAGCCGTTCTTGGAGAATTTCCACTCCGAAGTTGAGCACATCCAGCTGGATGAGCCCAGCTATTCCACCACTTAAAAACAAATCTCAGGTGGAATTTCGACTTGTTGTTGTATTTCTTTTCTTTCCCTGCATTTTAGTTTCTTTCTTTCTTTTGTGTTTAGTTTTTGTTTGTTCTTTCGTGTTTGTGATTTAGTTCTAATCCATTATTCCTTAAACCACTCTGTTGCAGGTGAATATGCGAGGTGATGATGTCCATTCAATTGGTTCATGGACTGATTCCGAGTGTTGTTGTGGCACTTGGACTGAGGGTGAACCCACGCCCTGCCCATTGCATCCTTATGATCCTGAGGTTCACACTCGAATCAATGCTTCCATCGGATACATCCCATTCGATCCTGCTCTCCTGGACATCAATCCGTATGAAAATATGGACTTTCCTAATGAGGAGGAGTTGGATGAGGAAGAAGACCTGTATATGGGACGCATGGTGGATGATGCCCTCATGGCCCAATGGGAAAACGATGATATGTGGGAGCCATGGGAGGATCATGTCCTTCAGGATGTCGTCCCAGAGCGCCACAATGCTGTATTTGTTTTCGTGGACGATTTCCTCATACTTGAGTTGGTCCCATACCGCTACGTGCACCTGAGCTACTTGCTATTCAGGCTCCAATGCCCCTTACCAGCTAGTGCACTTCGGGAACCAATGCCAATAGTGAGGTTGGAACGTGTCACATTTCTTTGTAATTCTTGTTTCTTTTCTTTGATCTTCTTTTTGTGATAATTTGTGTTTCTTGTGTTCTGTTGTTTTAATTTCAGTGTGTTGTCTTTTGTCCAGGATTGTCACTATGTTCCTAAATGGCATCCCGATATTCCTTCCACATCAACTGATTCATGGTCTTGGGCCATACATAAGGCCCCCACTCACTCCGCCGCAAGAGGAGGGTCCATTGCGCAATCACACTCCGTTATCCTTGTCTCCATCCGGATCACCTCTTGCATGGGCTTGCCATTCCTTGGAGACTCCAGACTTGGTTGATGATGTCCTTGCTGCGTTTCGATTGTTCTGGGAAAGGGAATCATCAAGTTTGGACGTCACGTCTGAAGATTCGGCGGATTATGAAGAGATCGTGGAAGAGGAAATTTTTATACTCGAAGCCTAGTGCTACATTTCAGTTGTTTCTGTTCAATTTCAATTCTTGTTTAGCAACTGGAATGTAATCCTTGACAACTTGTTTTCAGTTTTAGTTTTAGTCTTAGTTTTGGTTTTCTAGTTCAATAAGGTTTTAACCACAGTGGGATGATAATGGTGCAATTTGGTTGCAATAATAAAGTTTTATTTTGATATGAATTGCAATCTTCTATTCTGGGGATACATTTCTGCACTACATGCTTGTTCTTCACCTGTTATTTCATTCTATCTGCATGTCCATATTTGTTTATGATAGTTGGGGGTGATGTAGTTCATATCCCATTGAATTCTGGAATTTTTGTGTTCGATCGATCGAGCTCAGTTCGATCGATCGAAACCTGAATGTTCAAGCGCTTGTAGTTTATGTTCAATCGATTGAAGGATTTGTGTTCGATCGATCGAACATTCTTCGATCGATCGAACGACGCATTTAAACGAGGCGTCTTCAGGACATTTCTTCATTTCCCTCACCCTCACTCTCAATCGCTCGAAGACAGAGGAAAGGGCGACTCGGCAAATTTCAATTTCTGGCATCCAAAAGGAAGCCCTGAACAATCCTCTGATCCCCTTCATCTTCATCTCATCAGCTCTCCATCCCCACTGCAGGTTCTGACCCGAGGTAGGCCCCGTTCGTTTGTGTTTTCTTTTTCCTTCTTGTTTGGGTTAGAAAATCCCAAGGGGGTGTCCCCTTGGTCTTAGGATTGTCTTTTGATTAGTGTAACTTAGGTTTTCTTTTCGTTTCTGCGATTGATGAACACCGCTGTGTTCGATCGCTCGAACTGGTTTCGAGCGATCGAAGGGGAGATGTTCGATCGATCGAATAAAAGTTCAAGCGATCGAAGTCTACTCCAGTTCGATCGATCGAACTCAGTTCAATCGATCGAACTCCAGCAGTGTTTGTTTTGTTTCTTTTTCTTCCTATTCTTATCTGTATCTTGTGTGGTCTTATTTTCAGGACTGCCAAATATGAATCCAGTGACGGGCTATCATAAGTCTAAGCCCCTCGACCGTACTATACCAGATCCGGTACCTGATCACGGGTTCCGGAATAACGAGGATAGGGTTTGGTTCGAGCGGTACTTCCAGACCCGGATGGTTATGATTGAGCGCCCCATTGAGCATATCTGGACTGAGAGCCCGTGGTTCCTCACACGGATCCGCGCGATGCCGCACTGGTTCAATCTCCTGTCGTTGGCCAAGAGGGTCAACCTATCCTGGATCAGAGGTGCGTGTGCGACTATGATCAGCGACCCGTTTACACCATTCACCTATCATGCCTTCTTTCGGAGTCGCTCATTCATCATTAGTCTCGCGACCGTTTCCGCCGCATTGGGGGTACCAGAGGTACCTAATTATGTTTGCCCCCACCGGCCTGATGCACCCGTGACCCCACCATCCGCTATTATCAGGGAGCTCACTGGAGGCGCCGTTCCGTCTTGGGATGGCGATGCTTTGATCGAGGACCACTCTCTCACCGATGACTACCACATGCTTCATTTGGTCCTCAGCAATTGCCTCCTAGTGACGTCCTATAGAGAGAAGATCGCGGCTTGGTATGCGCGAGTCTTATATGCTGTGGGGACGGGTCAGTCTGTTTGTATACCACGACTATACATCGATTTTATGGTCCACCCTACCCGTTATATCTCGTCCAGGAAGCACCTGAAGGGTGCTTGGGCTATTCAGAGGGTCATGGCCGATGCCGGGTTCCTCGAGCTCCCTGGAGATGATATCCGCCCTTCTCCCCGCCGATTTAGCGAGGCGGCTGCTCGCCGCTCCGACGCTCAGAAGAGGAAGCGCAAGGGGAAAGGGACAGCGAGGGTGCGGGGGAGGAAGAAGAGGCGTGGCGGTACAGACACGGAGGCCGGAGCTTCAGGGACACCCACCGAGGTGGAGGAGCTTGATTCGGACGATGAGGATGATCCAGTTGCTGCGGTTCAGCAGTTTGAGCTGCGACAGCGGTCGCAGACTCGTGCCCAGGGAGAGTCTTCTTCTTCTGTGCCTCTCCCGACAGTTCGCGAGCTATTATTGGAGGAGAGAGAGGCCAGGATTAGACTCGAGGGCCGGATGGATCAGATCCAGACTCTACTGGAGTCCATTTTGATTCAGATAGGGGTTGATCAGGCTGTTCACTCTGCTCACCATCCCACGGCCACCCCATCTGCTCCGCCTGCTGCTGATCCGTCACATGTTGCTACTCCTACGGATCCACCACTTCCTGATCCACCATCTGCTACCCCAGCTGCTGAGGCTACTGCTCCGGTTTCGACCGCTACTTCCGAGCCATCTACTACTCCTACTACTACTGTATTGCTGCCTGCTCCTATCGACATCCCTGCTGAGATAGCCGATGATACGCCGTCTGGGGTCGATTAGTTTAGTTGGGGAGGTGGTAGTTATGTATTTTTGGGTTCGTAGTGTACTGATTTTTGTTATATTTTTGGTTGGCTGTTTATGTGGTGGTTTTGGTTGTATTATCTGGTTAGTTGGTATTGTATGGACAATATTTATCACTGCTTGTACTTTATTTTATTTTGTTCATATTCCAGTAGTTTCGATTGATTGGATCATGGTTTTATGGTATTATTGTTATCTTTTGATCCTGTCTGTTTTGGAGATTGTGTTCTAATTTTTATGCTAGGTTGCTTTGCTTGCGATCATCATTTGCGTTATACAGGTGATACCCATCTATTTTATTTATTGAAAATCAACTTCTGAGGACTTTGTTGTTTTCAGTTGGGGGTAGGAGACAATAGATAGGTATACACCCGTAATAATCAAGTTTTGCACTTAGATATGTTTTAAATTTAATGAGAACACAGTCTGTTAAAATTTGAAAAAAATTTTATTGAATAGTATTGATAGAATAACTCTGAATAACCTTTTCTGCTTGTTAATTAGACAATGATACATTTGTAGTATTCTTATCTTTTTATGGATTAAATCCACGCGGTTTTTCTGTATCATTGAAATGAATTGCATCTGTAAAGCTGTTATGTACCCAACACTTTTGTGCACTAATTGGCAGCCAAGTAAGAAAACCGGAAAATTGAGTTAAAATGAATATTGTACGAAAAGAACAAGTAGTGGAAGCTAATAACCCTTTGTGAGCTTTTGAGCCAATCTTCATTTCTGAGGGGATTCTCATACATTGTCGAATGGTATATTTGTGAATTCGTTGTTAAGTCTCAGTTTTCTTTAAAAGTTTTGACTGCTTGTTAGAGGAGAATGTTCAGGATTTACCAATTAAACTCAATGAACACTTAAGTGCTAAAAATTGAAAGTTGAGAAAATGATTCAAGCCATCGTATTACCCATTCCTTTACCTAACATAGCCTACTTACATTCATTGAATCGTTTCACCCCTGATCCCACCTCAGATAAATATTTCCAATAAAAATCACAAGAATCCAAATCCTTGATTTATACCTTGACTTCATCGAACTGTTTGATAAATTTATTGAGAATGAGTCATCAGAGTATGTGAAATGGAAGGAAGTTGTTGTGGGATATTCCAGGTTAAGAAAAAAAAAAAAAAAAAATGAATGGGAGATTGGGTGGAGAAAAGAATAAAGAATAAAAAGAGAAGTGGAAATTCCATCACATACTAAAAAGCACACTCTTCTCTACAACACCCCCACCTACTAAATAAAAGCCATAAATCAAAGTCTTGAAGATTCTCAACAATTGATTTGAACATGAAAGTGTGAGTTGAGTTATCCACGGTATTTCGCTCCTCTAGTAAGTAGTATTCCATTCATGAGACTATACACTCTTAAATGTCCGTTTTTCATAGAGTCAAGTATGAAAGCATTAGCACTTAGAATATCATCTTTATCAAAGCTTTCATACTATGTGCGATTATTGTAAAGCAAGTTTCTGAGAGACGTTCTTTTTGAGTGTGACCAATGTGAGAATTGAGCTAAAACTGCAAGTTTCCAAAGTACAATAATCTAGATAACTCTTAATAAAGGTTGGATGCATGGTTGTTAATTCCACACACACACGGGTGCATGATGGTAATACATTTGTATATTTTACTTGGTGATATAGGAGAGCATGTGGATCTCTTCCATGGGTTGATAGAGGATATTATATTTTTGTAGAGTTGAATTAACAGTTTAATGGAAGGGGGAATTCTACAAAGTTATTCTAATTCTTTTTGAGCTAAAAATTGGAATTTTGTGGGTATATTCACTGCAAACCCTCACGAGACAACACTCGTCCACTAGGGGAAACCTAGGGGTTTAACGGCTTGTTGCATTCGCTAAATGCAATCGCGATTCCTGCGAAAGTGAGTTAGGTTTCTTGTTTTTCTCTCTATCTTAGTTTAGGTTGTTTTTAGTCTTTCTTTGTTTCTTAGTTGAGGTAGTATTATTTTAGGAGTGTTTGGTTTAGTTTATTTTTATTTTCGCTTTATCGCTAGGGACTAGCAATAAGCTAGTTGGGGGTTGTGCAAAGCGGGGGTATTTGTAAAATACAACCGCGCTAAAAGGAAGAATTGTAGTAGTTTTGATCACAACTTCCCGTAGTATCTGCAATTTGCATTGCAAGGCTAATTTTTATACAGTATGATTAATCTATGATAAGTTGTATTGTTTTAGCTGTTGTTTATGCAGATCACTGCTGTGCGAACTAAACAGATAAATATCAGAATAAATGGAATGCTGGAATGCAAACAAAAGAAGTCAAAGCTGAAAAGTGAAGTTCGATCGCTCTAAGAAGGTTCGATCGATCGAAGGTTCGATCGCTCGAAGAGAGTAGAAGCGCTTGAAGATCAAGGGTTCGATCGATCGAGATCTGTTCGATCGATCGAACGGGGTATTTCCAGAAACATTTGCGTGCGCAGCAGAATGCGGGTTTTAACCCTAGTGCCTTAGGTTTTTCTATTTATATGCGTTTTGTTCACGTCCATTGGGACGCCCACTTTTACATTTTAGCAGTTTAGAAGGAGAGATAGAGAGTTTTGTTTGGTTTTTGTAGGTTTTCATTGATTTCTCATATTGTGGATTGGATTCTTCGAAGTTTATACAAGTATCTTCTATTCCAGGTTATTTATATACTGCTTATTTATACTCTGCACGTATTAGGAGTAGTTTAATCAATCATCTCGTGATATTGCATGCTAAACATTGGTAAAACCATAGATTTTAGAGTTTTCATGAATAATTCGCAACCAAATATGGTATTAAAGTTTTCTTACGTTAAAAATCAATCCTCGACACTCCAGACGATGTCTGAGTAGTCCCAGGTTGGGAGATCACGATGAAACAGTGATCTCCAGCCTCTGCCATGCAGCAGAATAATCGCTGTGTTCGATCGATCTAAGTCAGTTCGATCGATCGAACCAGAGACAGTCAAGCGATCGAAGTTAGTTCGATCGATTGAGGGATGAAGGTCTTCGATCGATCGAAGGCGCGTCGATCGATCGAACTCTCGGATTCTTGAGGATGTTACCTGCAGTATTCCAGGACTTTTTGTTTTAGGACTTGTTATCATTCTGTCCCAAATAAATGCTCAGTCTGTCAAAACAGTTTTAAAACTAAGGCCCTAAGGCATTTTCTTTCAATACATTTTGCAAACCATCTTCAATGCTAACACCATTGAGGATGCGAGTCTTAACTATTGAATTAAACCGCTTTTGTGTATTTTAATTTAACTGTGATGATATGGTCCCGGTCATGAAAGGGCCATAGAATCTTTATTTCTTTTGAGGAATACGGAAAACTGTAGGTAATATACTCCATTGTGCTTCAAGGCAAATGCATGGTAGATGGCTAGGTTACTGCGGATTCGTGTAATCCCAACACTTTCTTTTTAAAGTTAAACTCCTTAATTCTAAGTATTGTTTTCAATAGCTAGCTAGATTGTTTAGTTAATTTTAATCACTTTCATTAGTAATCTTAGTTTGTGGAACTTCGTGTTCTGCACCATCATTCAAACTTAGTTATTTTATTTTGTTTTCTGTAGAGGTTAGTCTAATTCGATAGGTCAACACCTTCCCTGTGGGATCGACCTGGTCTTACCAGATATTACTTGCACGTCTACCTACACTTGGGTACTGCACAAGAGCGCACAAGAAAATTCTCGTGTCAAGGATGGTGGTGGACGGAGTTGGCAGGGGTGGTGGTCAGAGGTGCCGTGGGCAGTGGTAATGTAGCTATTTTAACGAGAGAAAGAAGAAAGATGAGGTGGTGGCCGGCGAGGTCTTCATGTAGGATTAGGAAGACGGTGGAGGGGTGGGGAGACGAAGGTGGTGGTCGCTGGAGATGGCGAGGGTGGTGGTCGGAGATGGTGTGGGTGGTGGTAATAGTGGCTAGGGTTTGCTTAGGGTTAGAGGATGAAGATGAGGGTATTTTGGTCTATGGATATTGGGAGGACTTTATTCCCAATGTGTATTTTAAGTTGTCCTTAATTAATCCCAATAAATTTCATCTTAATGACCTTTTCACCAATTTTTCAATAAGTTAATTAGGTCGTCCTACTACTTCCAGATATGTTGGGATATAAATATGAGAATCTTAACATTATTCAATTATAAAATTAATCTTCAAAATACTTGTTTGTATAATATAACTCTCATCTTTTGAAAGAAGAAAAGAGAGAGAGAGAGAAGAGACTCATACGGTTAAGGTTAAGGGTGAAATCATATTAGTTCGGTTCGGTTGGTTTTGGGGGTTTCAACCAATTGAAACCGATTAGTTTGGTTTGATTTTTCGATTTTAAGATTATCTTTTCGGTTCAATTTTAATTTTATACTGTGAATATTTTATGAGAACCGACCGAACCGATTGATTCCGTTCGGTTGATCGGTTTTTCGATTTGGTCTTTCACCCCTACATACAGTCATACCCAAAATTTTGATACAAATACTGATACGTTCGATTTGTTTGTGTGGTCTCAATTTTATTTTAATGCGCGATTGATTCGAAATCATTCTCAACATTACTTAGGATGTGTTTGATAACCCCATTAAGTGATGAAATGAAAAGATTCAGCATTTTTTCTTTTTCCGTACGTTTGATAACATACCACTTAATTGAAAAAGTAGCTCCAACACCACTAAAAACTTTAAATGGAAAATTTCTACTGAAAATAATCACTGAATGCATTCTACTTCAATAATTGAAACACTGATTTAAGGAATAAAACTCCAAACGCTTAAAATTTTCAATACTTAAAATTTAGCACTTATTTTTCAGTACTTAATTTTCAATTTTATCAAACGCACACTTAGGCTTTTCATTTGGGTAGTTATCCACTGATCTCTTCTGTAACATTTTACACTTCTTTGTAACATAAAGCCGGAAATATAGTGACGAATAATAAAAAGGGCAAAAGGGTTGTGGACGCGTGTATCATTCTTACAAGGAACACAATTGGCATCTTGCTGTATCTATTCTAAGCAAGAATATTACTCCTAAAAGACACCGACCTAATATCAAATCACTTGCACTTGGGTACACGTTTTTGTTTTAGTTATACAAAAATAAAAAAGAGAGGTGGCTGTGTGTTCATACACTGTCATTGTGTGTTCATATTGGTGCAGTTTTCTATTGATTAGTTCAATAGAATATTCATATTATTTGGTACTCCCTTTGTCTCATTTTATGTGTCTCTTTTTGAAAATCTAATTATTTAAGCGGACAAAAAGAATCTACACTTACTTTCCACAATTGTCTATAATCATTGCACTTTCTTTTTTTTTTATTTTATTGTGGTGTTAATTCCAAAGAAGGATAGTTTGGGAAATTACGTAAAAATTTGCATACTAATTTAAGAAAGTGGACAACAATTTTGGGACAAAACCAAAATAGAACGGGGGACACATAAAATAGGACGGAGGGAGTATTTTTTTTTGGCTTAATTGCAAAAAGACCATTGAAGTTTGCTTATTGTCTTATTTTAGTCTTTGTAATATCAATTGCGTCAATTTAGCCTATAAAGTATTTAAACAGAAGTAATGTGATCCCAATATCCAATTCTGTGAGAAAAAAATGACAGAATTTACTTACATAATCTACACTGTCACACTTTTTAGGGACAAAAATGGAACACCACTAATCTCCAAGCCCGCTTATCTGCATAATTACGCATAGCAGTGGGTGAATTCTATCGAATTTTTCTGACAGAGTAGGATGTTTGGACCATATTGCTCCTATTTAAAAACTTCAGAGACCAAATCGACGCAATCGAAACCACATGGACTAAAATAAGATAGTGACCAAACTTCAGGGGTATGTTTTGTATTTAAGAGTTATTTTATTATAGTGATGACATGTATTTGGGATACTGCCACTTCTGTTTATGAGTTATTTGGGGTCCTCTGATTGCAAATTTTGAGAAGCATAACATTACTCAACCTATTAATACCTAGTAATGCTATGCTTTTCAAATTTTTATCACATATATTTGTGACATACTTAACATGTAGTGAGCCCACTTGATTTTCATTGGAGAATGTTTAAGTGGTCCCACCATTATTGAAAGTGGTGACATTGCTAAACACTAAAAGCGCTTTTGGTTTAGCTGAAAATTTAAGTGCTGAAATATTGTTTGGGTTAGCTGAAATTTTAAGTGCTGAAATATTAAGTTACTTTCTGCTGATTTGTTTAACTGTTGAAATTTGAAGCTAACCCAAACACTTCTATTTTATAAAAATAAAAATAAAAAAAAATTCTAAAAATCCACAATTCATCATTTAATTTTTAAGTTTAACTAACCCAAATAAGCTCTAAATGTGTTGAGAACCACATTAAGATAAAATATTTAAAAAGTATAGCATTACTCATAAATACCTTATTGCCATACTAAAGTGTAAAACTAGTTGAAATATTTCAAATTTAGTTTTTGGACTATCAAAAATAAAATAAAAATGCTAGGCACACAACACATTCTACAATAGGACTTTAAATGTGCTGCATCCTGTGCTGTTGGAATTCAAATTCACATTTTTTTATACATTACTTACACAGTATAAAATACATGTATTTAAAACTCATGTGTTATGTGCTTAATATTTTTTAAAATAAAAATGGAAAAATGTTTCGGCCCTCCGAGTTTTCAAAACAAGACTGCACTTTATGGCGCGTGGGGGTGCGCCACAGAGGTCATCTTTTACAATATCTTCAGAGTTACGAATCAGACTAAAAAAAAAAAAGGAAATAAATAAACAATCCAAGTCAGGTCAAGTCCACTACACTGGCAGTAAAAGTCTTTGTATATTTTTCATAAACTTTTACCAAGTAGTCTCTTGCACAGTTGCACTTAAGACTAATACTATATGCACAATTAAATGCACAATTCTGTTTAAAAATGTTGGTTCTCGTATTGAAAAATTTATATACAAAAAAAGGGGTGCATAAGGTGTGCAAGCTTTCAGTACGAAGTCCAATATTTTTAAACAGAGTTATACATTTGGTTATGCATTTGAGAGTGCATCTAGCATTACTTTGCACTTAAAGAAATTATTGTATGTTCCGGAGTATGTGCCGCATGGTGATCCCATGAATTGTCATGTAGTTTAGACTTTTGCAAGACTAAAGATTTGTACGTAACCACATAACGGCCATCTATTAGTTGGGATTATCACGTAATCATGGTTATGTATGAATTCGAGGGAGGTTACTAAGGGCGACCGGCCCTTAGATTTGAAAAATAAAATTATATTGATTTGAGTATTATAATACATCAATATGCTTTAAATATATAGAGTACTCGCTCTCCTAATTTTTTTAAAAAATAAAATAAAATAAAAAATTGTTAAGCTCACCGCAAACTTGCTCGCCCCTGTACTCGACTCTTGGATCCGTCACTGTAGTCTAGAACCATAGAATCATTTCTGATTGCACACTTTTTGCCAAAATTTCAAAGCTGTATGGACAAAATTATTGTATAAGATATATTTGTTGTGAGTTGAATAAAAGTAGTGAAGAATATTCTGCCACAACTCACAAGCAATATTTCCTTTTACACGCTTTTTAAAAATTTGAATGTCTTTTCATATTTTCTGACCTTCTAACTGCTCCTAAAAATATTTGTAACACTTCAAAGACTTATCCATTTAGGGAGTTTAAGGATTCAGAACCCAAAAAAATAAAAAAAATAAAAAAAAAAGTTCTAAGGATATGTTTGCATGTTTCATGAATTTTTTGAGGGAAAAAAATAGAGAAGAAAATTAGTTCTTTCGTGTTTTTTCTTATATTTTCTTCATGCTTAAATAAGGTTTAAAAGTAAAATTTTATAAGATGTAATTGTAAAGTATGAATAAAAGAAAGAAAATACTAAAAATATTCAAAAATTTTAATTTATTTATCAACTTATTCTCTTTTATTTCTTATTTTTCTCATCATTTTATTTATCAACTAAACAAAAAATAATTTCTTTTTTTATTTCTTTTTTTCTCGTAGAATTCAAGAGCCAAACAAATCTACACGTAGGTTTATCTTAGATATTCATATGTGTTTAAACCATTCGTCCAAGTTAAATGATTATTGATTGTGCCATTGGGGATAGATACATGCATATGGATAGATACATAGATTAAGTTTATAAATTAATATTTGCACCATTAGATATTTCATGTATGTTTATAAAACTATGTGTCCAAGTTAAATGATTATTGATTGGGCCAGTGGGATCGATATATGTAGGGGTATAAACGAGTCGAGTCGCTTAATAAGGGTTCGTAATTCGGCTCGACTCGCTCAACAGAGCTCGTGAATACGATTGAGTAAGGCTTGTGAAAAAGCTTATTAATAGGCTCGATAAAGAGCTTATATACTTACCTTTATATATGCATTTCTATTATAAAACTAGTATATAATTTTAGAGAGATAATGAAAAATCTTGTAATTAGGCTTGATAAATTGCTTGTATGCTGACCTCTCTCTCTATATATATATATATGTTATTAAACTATATAGTTTTAAAGTACACGTAAAAAAGTTTGTTAAAAAGTTTGTGAAAAAGCTCGCGATACCTTAAAAAATTCATAAAAAAGCTCGCGAAAAGCTCGGCTCGGCTCGTATTAGGGGTATATTTTGGAACGGAAATTCCGATTCCGATCCGAAAATTTTCGATTTTGGCAAGTAAAAATACATTCCGAATTCCGAAATTCCGAATTCCGAAAATTCCGAAAAATTTCGGATCGGAATCGGAATTTTTTTCAGAATTCCGAAAATTCCGAAAATATGCCGAAAATATTCCGAAAAATATATTCCGAAAATTTTCTGAAAAAATTCTGAAATATTCCGAAAAAATTCCGAAAAATTCCGAAATTACCTTACACTACTTGTCCCACATCGGTTAGCCATGAAAAAGGATAAGGAATATGAGTCTATAAATTAGTCCCAATTTGATCTACATTAGTCCAAGCACTAAGCTTGTATCGGAAAATTCCGAAAATTTCCGAAATTTTTCCGAAAATATCCGATTCCGAAAAATTCGGAAAAAATTTTGAAATTTTCCTAAAATGATCCGATTCCGAAAATTCCGAAATTTCCGAAATTTCGGTATCGGAACGGAAAATGAAAATTCCGAATTTTCGGAATAGGAATCGGAACGCCGAAATAATTTCCGAAAATTTCGGAATTTTTTCCGAAATCCCTATTTCCGATCCGATCCGGCCTAAACACACCCCTAGCTCGTATACATCCCTAGATACTTGCATATTGATAGATACATATATTAAGTCTGTAAAATTTGCAGCGTTAATTCAATTTTATGAGTCAGTTATTTTTTCATTGATCATTGTTTTTTTTATTTTTTATTTTTGAATAAGATTATTTTATTATACATATATACATTTTTTTAAAAAAAATAGTACAATACTGCATGAGTTTATGAATGTACGTACTTATATGTGTGTGCATATATAAATAAACATTTGGTATAGGCCTTACTTGCAATAATTAAACAAAAAGCTACATCTTCTACACTTCTTCCTTGGGACACTAAGAATGACCCTTTCACCATCTCTTCAGCAAATTTTGAATCAGATATAAATATATTATTTTAATTATACATGACATAGCAGGTGATGATCACGAGACCTTATTGTAAGATTTTAATTTGAGGCTTTGAGTATGTCTAAAGAGTAAAGACTAGGTCTCCTCTCTCAACAAGTTTGATATATGATTCCTGCAATATTAATGCACATTTATTCTAAGGCAAGTGTTGGGTTGACATAAATGAATTAGCTGAAACTGAAAATAAATAATTTATTGCCAGTTATTACTATATTCTCTCTTAATTTTTTTTTTTCTTCCCAACTTTTTTCAAAGAAAATGCATTCTCGTATTTTATTTTATTTTTACTTGAAATTATCTTATATATGTGATCGTCACACCCACGAGACACCAATATTATGTGAGTTCCATATGGATTTGATTCATAGGAATGAAAAAATAACTGTTACTATCATACAATGTGATATTCACATTAATAATTTCTCCTTTTTGTTTTTGGTAAATGTGAATTCACAACCGCCATTGGGCGGAACTCCTCATGAGCCCTACGCCCTTACATATATTTATACATGTGACACGCAAAAGAAGTCATTCCGTATCCAAACACACCCTAACCTTGTTTATTTGCACCTCTTACGTACTATATATCTTAGCATCGATCCGGTTTAATTGGTGGATTTTATTTCAAAAAGAAAGAAAACAAAATTAAAAAAAAAAATAATAAGTAAGAGAGATCACAGCTTAAAGACGACACAGCTCAATTCTTTATTCACGTGATCTTTCCTTTAGAAGTGTACATACTACGTACACACACCGACACACACGTATATATACACATTATGTAAAGTGTTGTGTTTTATTGCAAAAGTGCATGAAAGTGAACCAAATTTAGTAAAGGTTGTTCGTTGGAACGTACATGTGGTATACTCGTGAATGTGGTTATATGGTTAACAAATTGCTTTATTTTTATTCTACTAACAAATTGCAAGTTTAACAAAGTAATTGGTTTATTGAGATTGAGTATTCTCCTACTATGCTAATTCAATAACTTGGGCAATTCATGATGTTTGGAATAATAATGAAGTTTGATTTAGTTTTTTTTTCTCAGCTTTTTTCCTATTTTACAAACGAGAAAGACGAATAATTGTGATCTTTCAAAAATAAAATAAAAGATAAAAAAAAAAATTGGATGATCGATCAATCCAGTTTCTGTATTTTTAGATGTAATTTACTAGTCTATTAATTATATACTGTAGTAGCCTACTCGTAAAGTTTTGGTCTATAATATTTTCTTCTCACTTCTTGGTCCTGCACCTAGCCTCCTCAAGAAAAGTTATTTATCACTCCGCGTTTGTAAATGCTAGAGAGAAATAAGTGCCAATAAAAAATTTATATATATATATATATATTCGTTTATGTTTTATTTTTAATTTTTACTTATTATGAATTTAAAAAACTAGTTAGTAATCACAAAAATAGGCAAGATAAATGAGGTGCCAAAATAGTAATTTTTCCCTTTTTTTTTCTCATGTTATATTTCTCTCTCATTTTCCATGGGATTTTGGATCCTCGGCTCCCTTTGAGTGCAGTCATTGTGGGCAGCACTCACGTGGCACTGGAAGGATCACATTTTTTTTTTCCATCTTGACAAAATTAAAAAAAAAATCAAAAATTAAAAAAATAGTGGTCCTGCAAATGCCACGTGGGTATTTCCCATAATGGCTACTCACAAGGGCTGCCGAGAATCCTTACCCTATCCCTCCCCGGGTGACAAACTAAATAAAGGAGACTCCTTTTGCATTGGCTTTTCTTTGGATCTTATGAAAAATAATCGCTTGGTACAATTCATTTTGTAACTTTGAACTACATCCTGACTTGTAATTTGATTTCTAAATTTCTAATTGTAACAATTTGGTACCAAAGCTTCCAGACTCGTTGGGATATAAACCTTCCCTCTCAAAAATGACGGAAACACATCACTTGAAATGTTGATATTGCCACCATGTGACAAGTTTCTATATTTCAGACAAAATGTGACAGAACATTACTATAGTAATTGGCCTAAAAATTAAGGGATCCAAATAACCAATTGCTACAAATGAAAATGAGGGACCAAACAATAAATTGATGTATAATTTAAGGGTGCCTGAGGCATTTTATCAAAAATAATATTAGTACTCCATCCATAGTAAATTAAGAATCTTACAATCCATTTCTTGATATCCATTTGAAGTTGTGAAACTTCTAAACATTAAAAAAAATATTCTTAAAAAGTTGAAGTTATCAAAAAAGACTCTTAATATGGAACCGAGGGAATAATTCATCTCTTTAAGTTGAGAGATACGGGTGTTCTGATAATCATGATTTCCCACCACCATCAAAACCTAAGATAAATACTCAATCCCTCTCTGTACAAATTAATAGTCTATAATGCATATTTCAACTATTTAAGAATCTGTTTTGAATTTTTTTGGGCGAATTTTTTTTTTTTGGATAGCGATACATATCTTTTTTGATTGTTGTGAAATTTGTCAACTTTTCATAATTGTCTTTATTTTAAGTTCAAAATTCTAGTATTACATCATTTAAAAATTGGAAGGCTGATTTTGCATAAAAAAAAAAATTAAGCTGTATAGTTAAAGTACATTAACTTTTTAAAGAGGGATCTTAAAATATATTAGACCATAATGAAGGACTCTTAATTCGGGTCGGACAGATTCCGAAGAAGTAGTTTTTATTCTATCTTAATTATTTGGATCTCTTCATTTATTACTTTTTCCTTTCTTCTTTTCTATACATTGAAGTTATTTGAGCTTTTATACACATCACTGGATCAAATTTAATTCCCTTTGTTGAAATGAATGGGAAAGAAAAAAGGGAGAGAAAAACAACCTAAAATGTTTATGTGGAACCAACAAAATGTTTAAAGGGATGTTTTGCAATTTTTATTCAGTCAAAAAAAAAACAAAAATCAAAAACAAAAATTGTTACTCCCATTCCAAAGCTAAACTAATGCATTCTATGGTATTATTAACACACCATGTAGTAGGGGTGTAAACAAAATATCCGAACAGACCGAACTGATCGGTTCAGTTCATTTTTTAAAAGATTCATGCAGTGTAAAATTCGAACAAAACTAAAAATTTACACTAAATTGAATCGAATCAAAATCGATCCATTTGTCTAAAAATTGGACAGAAACAAACCACTATCACCCCTACCATACAATTAATGCATTACGGAGTGGGAATATCAATTTACCCCCAAAAGAATCTAAAACTGAAAAACTTGCTCTTTTTCTTATTTTTTATTTTCCTTAAATTACTCAGTCCTAACACCGTGTTGATTACTGTAAATTTTATTTTGCTGGCCCCACCTCTTTGTTATGCGCAGCCAGAACTCACACGTTTAATTATTACAAAACTGTCCAACTTTTAGAGAGCATTTGCCCACCTTCCTCATCAAGAGCGTGTACACACGTCCCAAATAAATATAAATACAACATTATTAGAGAGGCCGAATGATCGATGCCGTTCATCTTGACGAACCTCACAGTAAATTCTACCAAAATGAACGACATTGATTATTTTGATGCACCATTTAAATGCATCTTGACAAGTCTCACAGTAAATTTCACCAAAATGAAGGGCATCAATTATTTTGATGCACCATTTAGATGCATCATTTCAATGCCTCAATCTTTACTTCTATTATAGTTCTATACACAAAATATACATTACTGTCATGCACATAATATAATATATATATTTTCCTGGTAAAACTGGGGAGCTCTGCATCCCCCCCCCTCTCTCTCTCTCTCTCTCTCTCTCTTCTTCGACAAAGTCTCTTTGACCATCGCTACACCCCTCTGTTTCTTCTCTTCTTCCTCCTATCTGCATTTTGTGTATATATGAGCAGATAGTGTTTATCAAAATCATTTGATGGTTTTGATCTCGTAAAACCTCTGAAACCCTCTCTCTCTCTCTCTCTCTCTCTCTCTCTCCCTTACACAATCATGGGTAGCTGCTTTTCAACCACCAAAATCAGTGGCTCAAACAGCAACACCCCCTCCACCACCGCCACCACCACCACAACCACAGTCAACAACCACCGCAAAGAGATCGCGAAACCACGCTCGGTAACAACAGCAATCGAAAATTCTCAACAACAGCAAAAAACCCAAGAGACCCATAAAACCAATAATCGCAATAATCAACAGCAGAGAAATTCTCAGCAGGCGAAGCAGAAAGACAAGGCTAGTTCGAGGAAGCAAGGTGGGGTTATTCCATGTGGCAAGCGGACCGATTTTGGGTATTTGAGAGATTTCGATAAGAAGTACACGATTGGGAAATTGTTGGGACATGGTCAATTTGGGTATACGTATGTTGCTACCGATAAATTTAATGGAGATCGTGTTGCAGTGAAGAAAATTGATAAGAATAAGGTACTGTTTGTGTTTCCAATTAATTTTTTTTTTCCCAAATTGTGTTTTTGTGTTTTGTGGCAATTAGCTACAAATCTAATGAATGTTTGTCTGAAATAGTAAGGATAAGGTATTGTTTGTGTTTTCAATTTTTCCGAATTGGGTTTTTGGCTATCGACTCCTAATTTTATGAATGTTTGTGTGAAATGGGTTCATTAGATTTCTCGTTTTATGTGATTTTGTGGGAAGTTATTTCCGTGATTTGGGATTTCAATTAGCTTTTTGAGGTGGTGGATGGGGTTGAATTAGGATCAAGCAAGGTATACGATAAACTGGTTTGTTGGTGGCAATGATGGTCAGGTAATGAACTTCTGTTATTGGGTAATTTTGATCCAAATATTATTGGCCGCTTTTGGGTTTTTCATAAATATTGAAGGGCTTCCCAGTTTGTGTTGCATATAGATTCGCTCTACATATATCGATTGGGTCAGATTTTTTGGGCGTTCTTCTTACTTTTCTGATTAGCTGAGGGCCATTAAAGTGTGCCTGAAATTTTAAGTTCTCAGACGGAATCTCGTGTGAATGTTGGATCATGGCTGCTAAAAAATTTCTGAACCTATTTATTAATCAGCATATTTGATTAAGCAAATTGACCATGTTCTAGAGAGTAGTGGGCTGAAAATTTTGAACTATGACTAATGGGAAATTTATTAGCAAGTTGAGTATACATTCATTGCACCAATTTCTGAGGAACGGACTCACCTACTGATGGCTAGGTTCACTTAAGTGGAGCTTGTCTAATTCCAGTTGACGGGTGGAACAAATGAAAGTGTACTGAGTATTATCATTGATACCGACGGTTGAATAGGTTTTATAATTGTAGTAACAGATTTAATGTTCCTCGAAGTAATCAAATTTGGATATAACTTGTGATAATTGTGGGTGGTCTTGTTATTGTTTTTCTTGCATTTGTTTGATGGACCTAATCCTTTAGTTTTAACCTAAACTTATTTTAATACATCTTTTGCCAAAAAGATGAAATTTTAGATCATTGTTGACCTGGCTTTAAAGAGTGAGCGCCTGGTTTGAGCACTGGTTTTCCTGTTATTGCTTTGATTGTCTCCTTTATCCTGAAGCATTTGCAAGCCAGGCTTTGTTTTCATGCATATATATTTTCTCAGATTACTACTTACAAGTAATTTTTAGTATTAAAAGGTTGGATGACTGTACACCTTGATTTCTTTGAGAATTTTTCTTTCTACTTGACATGTCCAGTTATTTTCCGAGTTCTAAAGTCTTAATTGTTATTGTCATTAAATTATTGGAACTAATTCTTATATTTGGTGGCAGATGGTTCTTCCTATTTCTGTTGAGGACGTAAAGCGAGAGGTCAAGATATTGGAGGCATTGACTGGCCATGAGAATGTGGTTCAGTTCTATAATGCATTTGAGGATGATTCTTACGTGTATATAGCCATGGAGTAAGTTCCTTTATTTGGTGATTCTCTTTTCTGTTCTTCCACATCGTGTTGATTTGGCCATTCATATGCTATGTGCCTAGTTCTTGGTTTTTGTATTTTTGCATTTGTATGTTTCAACTTATTTCTAACTCCTACTGTGCCCCCATACTTCTCACTGGATGCTTCATGTTCTTTATTGAACAGGAAAAATTAATAACATTGAGTAACAAGGGTTTTAATGTTTAGTCTTTTGTAAATTTTTTTTTCTCTTTATTAGGTTATGTGAGGGTGGTGAATTGTTGGACCGAATTTTAGCCAAGTAAGTATCTCAACCTCTGGATGTGTTGTGTATGTACACATACATATGTAGACGTTCATACATATACGCACGGATATATAGTTCTGGTCAAAACGTATAGCTAAATTACTTACTAGTGGATGGATGTTCTTTATCAGAAAAGACAGCCGTTATACAGAGAAGGATGCTGCCATAGTTGTGCGACAGATGCTTAAAGTAGCAGCTGAGTGCCATTTACATGGTTTGGTGCACCGCGACATGAAACCAGAGGTATAGATAGTAGATACACTTTTACCTGCAAATGTAGGATATTTGTCTATGTTCCTGCGAATACAACTTTATGTTGCTTCCCTTGCATTTTTTCTTGTTTTCTTGTAGAATTTTCTTTTCAAGTCATCAAAAGAGGATTCACCTTTGAAGGCTACAGATTTTGGTCTTTCAGACTTCATAAGACCAGGTTAGTAGTTGTAAACTATATACTCAAGGTCTGTTTGTAATCACTTTGCAAATGTACATTTTGACCCAAACGTGCTTCTCGAACCCAAACGCATATATTAGCCTGTTTGGGTTAATTTTAGGATGCACTTCAGAACCCCAAAAGCACATTTTGGCTAAAGAAGATCCAGATGTATCTCATCTGAACATGATGCAGGAAGCTGATTAGAGGTTTTAATGCATTTTTGTTAATTCCCACCATGCCCTTGTGATCAGGGCATTTGCTTAAATGCAAAAGCCACAACCAATCCAAACAGGAAAGATCCCACTAGTGTTAGTGAGGGATCTAATCTGTAATTACCTTAATTAATCATAAGTTATAGTTTTCCTTTTCTTGGTCATTTTTTCATGTCCAATGAGTTAATGTGCAACCAATTTAACTTCCAATAGTACATTTTTCCATCTAACAATTGAAGATCCCCATAGCTTTACCAAATTTTCTGATTTATCTTATATTTTGGGGGGGGGGGGGGGGGGTCCTTTTTCTTGTAGAATTCTGAATTATTATGCATGTATTTATAACTAATGCAGGAAAGAAGTTCCAAGATATTGTTGGGAGTGCCTATTATGTTGCTCCTGAAGTATTGAAACGCAAATCAGGGTCACAATCAGATGTATGGAGTATTGGTGTAATTACCTACATTTTGCTCTGTGGCAGACGGCCCTTTTGGGATAAAACTGAGGATGGTATATTTAAGGAGGTGAATTTCATTCTTACCCTCTGAAGCACGGACTCTTTGAAAAGGCCGCCGCACTTATTGCGCACCCGTACTGGGTGCGCTGTGGATTATTTGAGTTCTTTTGGAATGTGGCTGGGGTAGCGTTCTTTTGAAAAAAACACAAGTTCTTTATACAATTTTGAAAACTTTGGGGGTTTAAAAGAGAAATAATAGAAAATAATAATAGCAATTATCTAGGGTATACACTAATGCACTAATAGTTATAAAATAATTTGTATATAATATTATATAAAAGTATACTTTAAATATTTTATCCAAGTACTCCCGCCGCACCCGCACCCGCACCCGCACCCTTTCTTTTTGGAAAATTGGCTAATCCCCCGCATCCCCGTACCCGAATCCCCGCACTCACACCAGTGCTACCTAGTAATCTAACCCCTGGATGCTAACATGTTCTTCCTGTTTCTTATGGGATGAGTCGTGAGGCTTTATCAGTCTCTAGAGTCTAGAATCAGTCATTTGCACCATACACATTTAATTGATAATGTGCTTTTCATATCATTTTCTGATTTATCTTCTTTTTTTTTTTCACCTCGAGTTTCATCATGTAAAGTTCTTTTTTAAAAAAAATATTTGAACCCCGTGGAAAACAGGGAGTTTAAAAGAAAACATGAGGGAAACTAATGGTAAGGGTTTCTTTACATGTTATATACTTATATCCCTTGTCCTTTTCCTTATTTCCTATCTTTGTTGAAAATGTTTAAATTTCTGAATCTCATATAATTAGGAGCTGGAAATTAGGACAGAAACCTTTTTTCTTTCATCCTTTTTCTTTTGGCATATTAAATCCTAGAGCCACAATAGAGCAGTAGACTCAAATAAGAGCACCTAAAGTAATTCACAAACCTTTTCATGGGGAACAAAAGTTATAAAAAGCAATTTCCACTGTTTGAAGTAAAATTTCTACTGAATACTAATGGCGAATATGACAGAATTTCATTTGGAACTTTTGTCAACCGTAATCATTGATATGTAAAATAATGCTTCATTTGGTATGGAAGTGTCTTTAACTTTTTTCCATTTGCATTGTATGTATCAATATTGCTATAGTTTTTTTTATATAAATATAATTATATATATATATATATAGAGAGAGAGAGAGAGATAGAGAGAGAGGAAAAGAAGGGTAGAGATCTAGATAGAAAAATTATGGAGTTGTATTTGCTATAGACGTTGACTTTCAGGCAGTGTTCTAAAAATCGGCCTAGGCGCTAGGCGGTGCCCGGCCGCTGAAATTTTCCCTAGGCGTTTAAGAAAATCGGCCAATGGATTAGTCGGCCCCTAGGCGGGGCCTAGGCGGTGCTAGGCGGGCTAGGCGGAGCCTAGGCGGGGCTAGGCGGGCTAGGCGGGGCCTAGGCGGGCTAGGGTGAGAATGCTAGAGAGTCTTATTTTGGTCCGACTCTTTGGAAAAAAAACCCTAACATTAGTATATATATACACTTAAGGTTTAAGTTAATTATAGAGAGATCCCTAATAGTTTTTTAAATATTAAAACCTTCTAATAATCTTTACTTATTTCCAAAAAAAAACACCACATAGCCTTTATATATATATATATAATTTGAACCACAAATCTATAATTATTTTTAATTAACACCACATAACTCGTATATATATATCTATTATATAATTAATTTTATTTATAAAAAAAATCCGCCTAGGCGCCTAGGCGCTAGGCCCCCCTCTGCCACCCGACTAGCGCCTAGCGATTTTTAGAACATTGCTTTCAGGGGGTTTCGTCAACACCCAATTCATGTCCTTGTGTGTAAACAAGATCTCCAACTTAAAATAAGAAGCAAGTAAAACTTTCTTTTGTGAAAAAGTAAAAATTGTATTAAAATGCATCTTTAAAAGAAGTTGATAGTAAAAAAGATAATGTAATTGCGATTGGTGAGAGTGCATTCTGAGGATGTCATTCCAAACACACCCTGATGTATTTCTTAAATAAGGCAAGCTGCGGAAGCATTCTTCTATCAGGAATTGGTCTCATAGCAGCTGAAACACTCTTCATCAGGATTGGTCTCTGAGTAGTTGAAGCATTCTTGTATCAGGAATTGGTCTCAACTGCAACAATCTCAAGCTAAAGGAGAGGAAGTTATGTTGACACTAGGCAACTTGGATTTAGGAATGATTAGTAAAGAAAGTTTATTGTCTCCTGCAGTTTAGGTGTCGGGGAAATAAGAACCTGCTTGGATCAGCTTATCTGGACCAACAATCACTTATTTGGGATTATTGAGAGATTTGAATCCATTTGGGAAAAACTTTTTCACAGCTTTTTCAAAACTCGAATCTACTTTAAAGCTGATAATAGTTTAAATCAGAAGCAACAATTTACTGTTTTCAAAGTAAAAAATCTATTCTTCCCACACAGCAATTCTGAACGGGCTCTAGATAGTAATCCTGTGTGTGTTTGCTTGAGTACTTCAGCTTTTCGGGTCTTATTGTGGAGGATGATATAAGATCGGTAAAAAAAAAAAAAAAGTACTTCAGATCTAATTGCTTTTATCTTGTTTGTTACCGTTTTACTTCTGCCAAAGTTTTTTTGAATTGGTAACCTTACTTAATTTTCTCTCATCTTTCAGGTTTTAAGGAACAGACCCGATTTTCGTCGCAAACCATGGCCAAATATAAGCATCAGTGCTAAAGATTTTGTAAAGAAGATATTGGTGAAGGACCCCCGTGCTAGACTTACTGCTGCTCAGGCTCTATGTATGTTTCTAGAGATATAGGAACATATGCAGTTTATAATGGTGTTGAAGAAAGAAAATTCTAGAACTAGTGCATCTAACCACATTTAGGCTTTGTTTTTTTCAAGGATTTAGTAAGAGAAAGGAAAAGAAAATACGAGGAAAGCCTTTTTCTAAATCTGGCTAATATGGTAATAGTTAGGAATATACGAAGGAAAAGAATCTGGGATGATAATAAAATTAAAATTTTAAAATTTTGTAATTCAGTTTTCTTCCTTTTTTTCTTGATGCTCGTTTATATTTATTTTTTTAAAAAATATCTAGTAAGTATAGAGGAAAAGACGTGGAAAACATTAGGGGAATAGATTATGTGCTTGTTTACCATTCCTTTTTCTCTTCCTTCTTTTAATCTGCAAACCAAATGGAGACTGAGTTAATGCTTATACGCGCTTGTCAATCATTATATGCACTTATTATGAGTCAATAAACCGTATTAAGGTCTACACTTTTTCCTGGTTATGGCTTAGTTCCTAATATCTTCTTACTTTTGCAGCTCATCCATGGGTTAGAGAAGGGGGTAATGCCTCGGAGATTCCTCTTGATATCTCGGTACTATCCAACATGCGGCAATTTGTGAAGTACAGTCATTTGAAACAGTTCGCTCTGCGTGTAATAGTCTTTTTCTTTTCTTGGTTGTAAAATCTCGGGAAAAATCTTGTATTTTCTTTCTCTTTATCGTAATGTGTTTTGATGGGTATTTGTTATCTTGCAGGCATTAGCTAGCACGCTTGATACGGAGGAGCTGTCGGATCTTCGTGATCAGTTTGATGCAATTGATGTGGATAAAAATGGGGCTATTAGTCTTGAAGAAATGAGACAGGTATGCTTTCCTTCACATTTTAATCACTCAGAATTAATCTTTAATGACATCCACACACGGCAAACACACGGACAATATACATATATTTGTACATATTTACTAATTGCTGGGATGATTTCATTGCAGGCCCTTGCTAAAGATCTCCCTTGGAAGATGAAAGAGTCGCGCGTCTTAGAGATTCTTCAAGCGGTAAGCCGAGTATTTAGACTGCTGTTGAGTTTTCAACAGACTTCTCATGCCCACTCTTCCTTTTTCCTCATTGTGAACCATTATTCATTCTTCTATCTTTTTTCACTCTAGAGTTGATATCAGTTTTCCTTTGGAAACTGCGTTTTTTTCTTTAAAAGAACTACTTGATATATCATTACACATGATTCTTTTTTCCTACAAACGCTGCTGCGGCAGTCCACCTTCGCAAGCTTGATGTTTTTTTTTAAAACCTGTGAATGGTGTTTCTTCTTTGAATTGGAACTCTTAGACTATGTTTAGTTTGCAGATTTAGAGAAGGAAAAGGAAAGGAAAATGAGCAGGAAAATATTTTTTTCTTCTGTTTTCATTCCACGGTTAATCAACATTATTAGAAAATTTCAAATTACAATAAAGATTCAAGAAAAAGAGGAAAAAATTGTAATTTATTTTTCACCATATTTTCTTTTCCTTCTTATATTCCTCACCATTTTCCTTTTTAACCTAACAAAAAAATGTGTTTTCCTCTGTGTTTTGTTTTCTTTCCCCTCACTAAATCCATGAATCCAACAGAGCCTTATGGCTTGGGGTTTAATTATTTATTTATTATTATTATTTTTTTTTTTTTGCTTGAGACAGATTGACAGTAACACTGATGGACTTGTGGATTTCACGGAGTTTGTTGCTGCCACTCTACATGTCCACCAATTGGAGGAACACAACTCTGAAAAGTGGAATCTGAGATCACAGGCTGCTTTTGATAAATTTGATGTGGATGGGAATGGATATATTACGCCGGAGGAACTAAAAATGGTTAGTGCATAATATGCATGATTATATATTATTTGAGCCTATAAACCCCATTGCCCCCTTAACAGTCAACACTTAACACCACACCAAAACTTGAGGGAGCATTTCTGCTAAAATTGCTATTCCAAATTGACCAGTACTAATTTTATCGCTTTTGCACACTTGAATTGCTTTCTTATTCATTTTATCCAGCAAACCAGGCTTACGTTTAGGTCGTTGGCTGTGAGATGATTGTTCAAATCATATATATATATACATATATATATGTATTTTTAAATATTGTACACAAGTACAGAAATTTTGAGAGATGGATAGAGAAGTTCTTCTGTTTGCTTCAACTCCCACAATAATTCAAATTTGGTTTTGCAGGGAGATTATCTTCCAAGCAAATTGATCTCTCATTACATGAGATCTTCTTGCTATGATACACACACTAGACTGCTAAGATACTATAGGTTTTGAAGTTTGCAAATGCTTTGTTCACTCCTTTTTTATGTCAAATTTAGATGTTTTCCATTTTTACTATCTTGGGTCGGTAGATCAAATATAGATTTTTCGTTTTTTACAATCTTGCAATAGGTGAAATGTGGATTACATGTATAACATGTAAACGTTTTTTTTTTTTTGCTTTTGGTATCATATGCACCTATTTTTCCCATTAAGTTTCATCCGTAAAATGGTTGTATCTTTCCATTTTCAACCTTTTTTCCCCCTCTAACTATTATTTACCTTGCGTAACTTGATTGACATATCATATCTAGCTCCCACCATATGCCCCGTTTGGCAACGGCTCTGTGTTGTGGTGGGGGCCGGCCAACCATTGGCAAACCACATTTGGATGCTCAAATGTTTCCAAATGCGGTGACCGAGCAGGGCCATAGTTGACCCGAAAACTACGAATCACAAATCATACGATATATGGTTGACTTTGTTTTATTTCATACTATTAATAGTCTTTCTTATTGTCTTGCAGCACACGGGATTAAGAGGCTCCATTGACCCGCTTCTCGAGGAAGCCGATATAGACAGAGACGGGAAGATAAGCCTGTCCGAATTCCGTAGGCTTCTAAGAACAGCTAGCATGAGTTCTACGCAAAATGTGAATAGCCCAACCGGTAATCGGAAGAAATTGTAGATTATACAATTTATTTCGAACCTCGAGCGTTAAATTAGTGAGAGTAATAGACAGAAAGTGGGGGTTCCATTTTCAGAACTATTGAAGCCTTCAAAGATTGTATTCATTTGGTTCAGAAAAAAAATCTCAGTGCCTATGTGCCAGGAATTCACTCAAGGCTCTTGCAAGGACATCAATTCTTGAGGTACTTGATATGTAGAGTTGCTGTGGACCTGTGCTTAAAATGGCTGCAGGTGAAATATGGTCATCTTAATGTACAGACTTGTAGAGTGTGTTGGGGTTTACAATTTGGTAGTCCGGTACAAAATGTAATGTGTGACAAACATAGATTATGAAATGAAAGTTGTTTGCTTTAGAATTCTGTGTGTAGTATCTAATTTTGTTTATTTGTGGGATTTTCATATGTGCCTTGTTGAGGATTCAAACCAATACCCATTCCAAGACCTGTGAGAATACAACTGTGGAAAACAACGAAAATCCACGAACACACAAGAAACACAAGATTTAACGTGGTTCATACGTGTTGGGCTACGTCTCCAGTGTGTTTTATTATGCTCTAGGGTTGCAAGAGAGGTGATACTGAATACACTGATAAGTTTCCCAAACAAAATAAATACTGTTTTAATAACCGGATTTGCTCGAGCGTGCTGCTCGATTGGGATTTTAGTGGATCAACGTTCGCCAAATATTGTGCTCACCCGAACGCGACTCCTTGATGTTGTTGATAAATCCATTCTCATAAAACGCTAGTCGAGACACACCATAAGGAAATGGAGTACATAATTGACCGTATGTATATTAGCTCTTGGGTACCCTCCATTTGCATGGGTGTTTTCAAGCGTGAGTTCTATCCAAATGTTTCGTACCAGAATTGCATGATAAGAAAAAGGCGAATCTGTAGTGTAGACCTTAGAACGGGTCTCTCTGTCTCCCCTAAATATTTTGAAGAGTGAGGACCTGAGAGTTGTGTCAAATACTTGAGAGGAAAGGTAATGGATCTTCTATAATACATATATTTTTTTTTGCTGGTATGCATCGTATATTCTAATTTGGTGCTTAAATATAGCAATTTAGTCCCAACACGTTGCAACTTTGAAAATAATTTTGATTTTGAAAGTTAAAAACATTTTGAAACCTACTCACAATATGGTGGAATCAAAAACCACTAAGACGTATAATAGAATTTTCTGAAAAAGGTTATCCTGCAGTTGCAAGGACAAACTTTTTTTGTTTGTTTTTTTTTCTCAGTCGATTGGAAGAAAATAGTAACTAACTCCCCTTAATAAAACAAGTCCCACAATTATATGCCAGCAGAGCCAGAATAAGCAGGTGCGGGGTGTGTTCCACATGGCGACAACTCTCCCCTATCTCTACTCCAAGATTTGGCAAAAACATTAATACATTTGTTGCCTTCTCTTAGAGTGTGGTTTACCGTTCGTTCCATCACATTGTTCCATCATCAGTTTACAATCTTCCAAAATAGCTCTCATTGGGTGGTCTTGGGTATCTTTCAACAGTTCACAAGCAGCTTCAGAGTCAATTTCAATGTACAATCCTTCGTATCTTCTCTCTTGCAATACTTGAGCCTTTTTGAGCTTCCTCTAGCTCCGCTTGAACATTCGTGCAATGAACTAAGCTGCCCAAAACTGCTCGGACAATTGAAAATGATCATGGTCCTATCTCAGCTCAAAATTGAACTTACAATTATTGAATTCATTTTTAAATTACAGTTATACCCCGTATACAAAATAGCATAGTCGAACAAATGAGTGGAAAGGATTTCGAAATTTTTTTGCTCTTTACATTAACTTGGCTACCAGCAAATCCTAAAGGTCCGTTTTGATAAAATTGAAAATTAAGAATTAAATTTTAAACGATTGAATTTATAATAGTCAAAATAGTATTTTAAATACTAAAAAGTCTGAAATAGACTGTATTTAGTGATCAATGAATTTTTAGCTATTTTTTCAAATAAATGGTACATTATCAAGAGCAGGGAGCACTTTAATTGGGTTGTTAAACACAGGTTAAAGTCACCCCTCTCATTTTCTCTCTCTCTCTCTCTTATTAGCAAAATGGAGTAAATTTTCTTTGTGTTTTCTTGGAGAGCATTTTGGCTCATCCATTAATTAAATTTTGGGTCCCACTGCATCGACCAATTAGAGACTTGGTTGAGCATTGGTGAACCAAAAATTGAGTGAGCAAAAGTATTTTCTTTTTCTTGTGAGGGTCATCTTGCGAAAGTAATATACAACTGTCAAAACTTATGGTACAACAATGCGTTGCAGCGTTGTTAGTTTAGCCAAAAACCAATGCTGGTTTTGGCAAATATCAACAGGAGGTATGCTCAACTGTTCCACGACGCCGTTTTACTTCGCATCACTGCTCATATAGATTCATCACCAGTCTAGTCTGTCAGTCTCTGGTTCTGTCTGTGTTCTTCTTGTTCGTCCGTTGATCGGAGAGAAGGAGAGAGAAAGATCTCCGGCAAAGACCAAAGCGCTTATATACATATAGTTGTGCCCTAGATTTTTTTTTCTCTACACGAAATGAAGATAGTAACGTACAACATCAATGGCCTCAGGCCTCGCGTCTTGCAATTCGGTTCTCTCTCCAAATTACTCGATTCACTCGACGCCGACATCATCTGCTTTCAGGTTATTTGTGTGTGAGTGTGTGTATATATATATATATATGTATATGTATACGCGAGTAGATGTTGATTGTTGATATGTACGTTCGTCCATCTGTGTTTTTGTTCAGGAAACAAAATTATCGAGACAGGAATTAACGGCGGATTTGGTGGTGGCCAACGGCTACGAATGCTTCTTTTCTTGCACACGCACTTCTGATAAAGGACGTGTCAGCTATTCCGGTAATATGTTTGTATAAATGTCTCAGTTGCCTTTACCATCAAATCGATTTACATTGCCCAATTCTACATGTATCAATGTATGTGTGTGTGTATATATATATGTGTGTTTGTTTTTCTTTCCTTTTTCTGTTTTTGAAGAGTACATGTTGGAGGATGAGCCAGCCAACGATAAATGGAAGTAGCAAAAGCTGAGAAAATCAGTGCTTTGTTGAGATGAATTTGGTAATACAAATTGAGGATAATATCATAGGATGAGAAATCAGTGCATTATTAGAAGGTTAAGGTGATTCTAGTTGAGGATAATAGAATAGGATGAGAAATGAATGCATACTTGTGAAGATTAAGGTAACTCCAGCTGGGGAAGAGATAAAGGAATTAGCTTTTTTGTTTTTGTATTTTTTTTTCCCCCTCATGTGGGCTTCTTCCTTGTTTCTCGTAATTAGTGAAGCGAATATGACTCTTGCTGTAAGAATAAGAATGTCACATTTGAAAAATCATGTATAGAGCATATTGGGTTTACAAGAAGTTTGTGATGGTATAAAATTTCCTACTGGGTTATGTTTTTCTAATTGGTCCTTTTTGTCTTTTTTGGGCGGAGATGAGGTGTGGGTGTGGGAGAAAGGAAGGAGAGCGGTCGCTTGATCCTTTACCTCATTGTTTTTCATCTTACTTTTCAGGGAAAATTGGTACAAGTATACTAAACATCCTCAATACCATGTGGCTGAGATTGAACCTCCAAACTTCTATAAGTTACGGCTTTGAGCTATTACCTCACAGTACTGTGTGAATGAATGATTGGTACCACTAAGTAGGATAGTGATTGTGTTTCATTGTCTGCTTATAAAATATAATATCATCTAGGCAAGAAGTAGATTTTCTCCGTTAGGTAATTAAACGATTATATTTGTTGTCGAGCACAAGTTACATTGTCAATGGTTTTTAAAGTTTGGATTCCTTCTTGCACATTCACTATCACTATTGTAAAAGTAAAAAGTCCACAACTTAATACAGGTGTTGCAACATTTTGTCGTGTGAAGTCAGCATTCTCGAGCAATGAAGTGGCTTTGCCATTTGCAGCTGAGGAAGGCTTTACTGGTGTTCTTGGAAATGTCCAAGCATCAAGAGCTGGAAAAGTTAAATTGGATACGGAGGTAATGGGTCTTGAGGAATTCCCAAAGGATGAGCTTCTGAAGGTTGACAGTGAGGGAAGATGTATCATTACAGACCATGGCCATTTTGGTGAGTTACAACTTGTTATTGATCGAAGAACATCAAATCTTGAGTAATATTGGCAGATGGTATCTATTGTTCAGGATTTTACTTCCCCATGCAAATATAATCACATTGACTATGAACACTGCCTTTTTCAGCACCTATGTCAAATTTGTCAATGAGTTAATTTATAGTTCATTCTATCCCTTTACAGTTAGCCTCACAAGTGCTTTTGTAGTAAATTTTCATGTAATCTGGAACTAACATTGGGAGTTGGCCAGTGCTGTTCAATATATATGGGCCTCGAGCAAAATGGGATGATACAGAGAGGATCCAGTTTAAGCACACATTTTTCAAGATATTACAGGTATTCTATTTGTCTTCCTTATCAATGACCAGTGCATGTATGATGAGAGATAAGGGAGTTCTTTATGCAAGACACTGACTTTATTTTTGCGCATCATTACTATATGTCTAGATATTACATCTATGCATAAAGAAAAATGTAACATTTTATCAGTTGTGCGTGCACTTCTTGGCTGACACTGGAAAAATAACAGTTGCAAGTCAAATGAACCTATTTTCATAAACCTCAGCAGAAAATTGTTATTACTGAAGAGTGAAGTAGATACTTAGGATTCTAATTCTAAAATATTCTGTTTTGTGGCTTGTGTCTTTTATATTCATCAAGTAAATTCAGGGTCGGCAATTTGAGCCCAAAATTATGTGCTCGCCCAATAAAGCCCGAACCAAAGCCCGTTTGGTTGATGGAGACTCACTAGCGGGCTTTAGTCGGGTTTCTAAAAAGTGAGTGAATGAACTCTGACAGACCCGCAGAAGGCCGTTTTTAGCCCATGACATTTTTTGTCACTTAAATAGGCTCTGACAAGTGAGACTTCATTCCAATCACCTTTTCATTTTTTGGGGAAATAACCCATACTCTGACCCTCTCTCTCTTTCTCTAACCCCCTCCCCCACCCACCCCCTTCTCTCTCTCTAATTCACGCACAAACACACCCCCACCCCCCCCCCCCCCCCCCCCCCTCTCACTCTCTCTCTCTAAACTCCTTTTTGTCTCTCTAATATTCACACACTCCATCAAAATTAAAATCAAAGAACATTGAACAACTCTCATATTGATGCTGCCAATCCCACTTCAAGCCATGGCCCAAATCGAAGTTAAAACCACAACCCACCACCGACCTGCAGCTTTTCTTTTTACAATTTGCAAGTATATAATGTTGTTTATATACACACACACACACACACACACATATATATATATATATATGCCTAAAACCACCTCAAGCCATGGCACAAATCAACACATTATCGATTTTTTTTTTCTTTGAATTTTCTCAAAATAGTCACCAGGAACATATATATATATATACAGTCAGGCTCTAAAGAGGGCGCCCTCTCTTTATTAAAGAGAGGGCCTCTGTTTTGACCGTCGGATCGTGTTTTCATTAAGGGCAGTTTTGTCATATAACAGTTTTTAAACACGATCCGACGGCCAAAACAGATGCCCTCTCTTTAATAAAGAGAGGGCGCCCTCTTTAGAGAATCTTTGTATATATATAGAGAGAGAGACATTAAGAAGAAGAAAACAAGACAGAACAAAAGAAGAAGATGGAGGGAAAAGAAAACAAAAGAAGAAGAAGACGACGAATTAAGGGGAAAATGTTAGAACCCGGCCCAGCTCGAACCCGATAGTATATGGCCCTCATATGAGCCCGGCCCGAACCCGCCCAAGTCCACCCATTTGCCAGGCCTAGGTAAATTACACTGACACCCCTGAGGTTTAGCTCTTTTGCACAAACTTCCTCTGAGCTGTCAGACTTGTCGGCTTAACACCGTTAACAGATTGGGTTAAATGACTATTTTACTCTTGATTGACATGTCAATGACCCCCCTTAAACTTTAGCACTTTTTTCACAAAAACCACCCCTCTTGGAATTTTACTGAATATTCCATTTTTTTAACTAAGTTTCTTCATTTTTTTTTTGATAAGAAGTTTCTTCATTTTTTAAATTAATTAAAATGAGTTTCTCATTTTTTTTTTAATAAAATTAATGAGTTGATTATTTTAACTTTGGTCCTTCAATTATTTTTTTTTTAACTTTTACCCAAATAAATGTTTGATCTATTAGTTAATTTTACGTACGAACATAACTCTTTTTTTCACTTATTCAAACCTAACATGGAAAAAACTTCACCCAAGTGTGTTCATTATTTTTTACCTTAATTATCTTGTAATATATGTGTATAAAAAAAAAAATTTACTTGTAAAACTAGCAAATAAGAAAAGATGGACCACCCCTCTTGGTTTTTTACTGAATATTTGATTTTTAAATTGAGTTTCTTCATTTTTTAAATTAATTACTCCCTCCGTCCCTTTTTTTGAGTCCTATATTCCATTTTGGGATGTCCCAAATTTAGTGTCCACTTTCCTAAATTGGTAAACAATTTTTACTTACTTTCCAAAACTACCCTTGAAATCTACACCAAGGCAAAACTAAAAAAGTTTTTGTAATGATTAGGGGCAATTGTGAAAAGTAGGTGTAGATTCTTTTTGTCCCCTTAAATAAGTTTGAGTTCCCAAAGATGGACTAAAAAAAAGGGACGGAGGGAGTAATAATTAGTTGAGTAGTTTAAACTTTGGTCCTTAATTTATTTTAACTTTTACCCAAATAAATATCTTATCTACTACATTAATTTCACATACGAACATATCCTTTTTTTTTTTTTTTAACTCCGTTCATTTTTTTTTTAAATTCAACCAATTTTGTTCAATTCTTTTTTTTTTTACCGTAATTATCTCGTATTATTTGCATTAAGTTTTTTATTTATACGTAAAACTTGTAGATAGTAATATCTAAAAAAAAAGCATATGACAATTTTTTTTAAAAGTGTTATGGAAAGTAGTAATGGGTTTCAAAAAAATTTCTGTACTTTTTTTTAGGAAAATTAAGCATATAAACACTTTTAGTATTAGAGGGGTAGAATTGGTATTTTGACAAAAAAAATGCTGACATCATCCATTGTTATCCATGTACTTAACGGCCATTAACGGCAGGGGGTAATTTGTTCGCAATTACAAAACCTCGAGGGAGGTCAGTGTCATGTCAGAAACCTCAAAGGATGTTTGTGATAAAACGCTAAACCTTAGGGGGTGTCAGTGTAATTGACCCTAATCTTTTTACCACATCAGAAAGGAAGCTGGTAAAACTATTCATATTCATCAAACATTTAATCTTTTCCGTGTTGGTTGATGTCATTAATCTTTGTGTAGAGTCATTAATCTTTGTGTAGAAAAGATGGGAGTTTCTGCTGAATCAAGGAAGGAGGATATTTGTTGTCGGTGATCTCAATATTGCTCCTGCTGCTATAGATAGCTGTGATCCAGGACCTGATTTCGAGAAGAATGAGTGAGCTACTAATCCTATTTTTGAAGTGCTTGTGTGATACTGTATACACATTGTGGAAGTGTTGTTTTTATGTTCGTTATTTTAATCTCAAATATTTTCTCAGGCCAAAGTTAATACTGAATTTGGTAGTACATCTATCTTTGGTACGAAATGTCTTGCAGGTTTAGAAGATGGTTTAAATCCATACTAGTGGAAAATGGTGGCCCTTTCTTTGATGTTTTCAGGGCGAAACATCCCGAAAGGTATATGATGTTAATTGAGTATTTGCATTTAGAAACCCGTTTTGGTTATAGCTTTTAAAAGAATTACTTTTTTGGAATAAGTGATTTTATATAAGCTACAATTTGAAGCTTAAAAAAAAAAAAAAAAAAAAAACTTTCTGTAGCCTTGAAAAGGAATCAGATTTTTTAAAAAGGTGTGAAAAAGCTAATGCAAACGGTTACAACTTTTTAAACAATCACTTATCCAAATCGGCTCTAACTGATACTACCACTTCATTACCGCCACTACTTCTGCAACTACTATTACTATTCTTATCTTCTACTTCCATGGCATCACTGAGAATTCTAGTACAATCTCACCTTCATAGGCTTCATGAGACTTCTTGGATTATCTGTTCATTTACTAGTTAGTTATGTCCTCGAGTTATTTGTATTAATCCATACAGAATTGTCTTGCAGAAGAGAAGCATACACTCATTGGTCACAGAATACAGGGGCTGAAGAGTTCAATTATGGGGCTAGGATTGACCATATTCTCAGTGGTGGACCGTGTTTGCATGAGGATCATAACCAGGAAGTCCATGATTTTTTAATTTGTCATGTTAAAGAGTGTGATATTATGACGCAGTTCAAACGTTCAAGGCCTGGAAATTCACCTAGGTAGAAGTTAGACTTCTGTACTTGAGTAGAATACTAATTTGGTATGACAGCAGTTTTACACTTACAATTACTAGATCAATTACCGATCTCTCTGTAGATCAATCCATCTATGTGCATGTGGCCCCACCTTTGTGCACACTGGCATGCATGAACAGGCGCATATCATGCTTTGAAATACTGATCTTTTTCTCTCTGTTTTAACTAATTATTGTTTCTTTCCCATTGATGGCTTTATTACTTTTCAAATTCTATATTTGTACAAGCCTTTCACATTTCTGGATGAAGGAAGAGAGGGTGATCCATTGTGATTTTAGATGCGTGAGACCTTGATCTCACTCTAGTTTGAAAATAGTTTTAGATAGGTTTTACTTAAGGTCTATACGTGTAGGTGCAATTATGTTGTGTGTCTATACTTGCCTGAATAAGTGATAAGCATGAGTGTAACGTGTATCACAAACACGTTTCTCCCCAAGTTATGAAGGATTAGCGTGCATGTATCCACAAATGTACGCATTTTTGCATGAATATATTAAATGGAAGATAATTTCTCTCCTTTTCCGTATCCACAGGTGGAAGGCAGGTAGAAAAGTCAAATTAGAAGGTTCTGATCATGTTCCCGTTTATACGAGTTTGGTGGATATCCCAGATACACTGCCGCATAGCACTCCCTCTTTATCTGCTAGATATGCTCCTGAGGTTCGTGGATTCCAGCAAACTATTGGTGCGAGAAACTTACTCCTTTGGGTTAATAATCCACTTTAATAAAGCATTTCTGGAATAATATACTTTACTTTACATTGTATATGCCTGTGTGTGCAAGATTTTGTATTTTTAGATAGTCTTTGTATACCTGTAGCAGCAGAATTCATATGGGTGCCATCAAATTTTAAGGAAGTCTGTCATTCAGGTTTTATCTCACATTTGTTAGTCTTTTCATATGATTGATTAAAAGTGCTATTCTTGACCTATATGAGTTAGGTTTAATACCGTGGATAAATTGAATATAATTAGGCATCGGGTTAACATGTATACTTTTTAGGCAGAATTCATACGAGTCGTCTGGTCGAGTGCTTGAACTCTTCTCAGACAAGTTTGGTTAAGGCATCTTGAACCCCTCAGGATCTATTCCTCTTAAAAGGGAAGAAAAATACTAATTGAGGACCAAGCACGGCCGGAGAAGCCTATTTTGGACTTTGGGTTCTTCTCATCTCTTGAGCAAGTTGGGTATAACTTCTAGTAAATATCACTCCCTGTTGTATTTCATAAATTTTTGGTGCATTCACTAAGCTTATATGTGCATTTGATACAAGAAGTTTACTTATGAGAACATCGTCGTTGTCAAATCATGAATCGAACCGTGAATCGGTTTTTACTGAATATTGAATCGTGAATTGTCTCGAGTAGTCAATCGCAAGAAAAATTTTGTTGGAAAATAATTTATAATGTGTATGATAAACTGTGTACGCTTAAAAAAAACACTTGTATAATGCTTAAAATGAACGAACTAATAATTTCACACCAGGTTCTTGTAATACAAAGGCTCAAAGTGTTGAAACTTTTCCAATTAAAACTGAAAAACTTCGAAGTTCAAAATTCTGAATCACGAATCGTATTGAATCTTGAAGTGTATTTTGTTGTATGAAACTTGAATCGATCCATGTGAATTGGCTCGTGATTCGATTCATTCTAACAACCCTGATCATATTAAGATCTCTAGAGAGAGCAGATGGAGGATAATGCTCATAAGTTAACGAAATTAATTGTTTTGCAAAAGTAATGGGCATGCAGGACTGTTGACTTATTCGCTTCAGAGAGTCCAAAGATGTGGGTATGCCATGGAGAGTTTTCGTATAGAGTACATCATGGAGAGAGTTTTCTCTGATTGGACAGGCAAATCCTTTTGTAACATACTGGACCAGGCAGGGTCATGTTTGGAATCACTTCCCAAACAACAAACGTACTTCTAGGACCCAAAATGCATATATCGGATTGTTTGGATTCATTTTAGAAAGAACTTTTGAGCCCTATAAGTGCCTTTGGCTGAAGCAGGTCGAGAGGTGCTTCAGCCAAAACGTGATGCGGGAAGCTGATTAGGGGTTCTAATGAATTTTGTTGATTGCCACCATAACCCTTGTGATTACAAGGCATAAATCTCAGATTCCAAACCACTCCCATTAATGGAATTCTATCTCCATCTGTCTTAAAATCCTCCACAGTTCTTTGTCTAGTAGCTAATTCTAATTACTTAATTAAATTGTCCTGGTGATAAGTCTTTTTTTATGCTTCTGCAAATTTATCAAGACAATACATTTGGCAGTGTCGGTGTTGATGAAAAGGCAAGTTCCTGAGCAAGCCAAGAACTGTGTAGTGTCAAGTGCATTTTCTGAAGATGTTATGGAAGAAAGTTGCAGTGGAAGTTTAAGAATATCGTCTTATGACTGCACTTTGTCGGGCTTACCCTCCGAAGAAAAAATTAACTCTTTGAACTCGGATAATGAAGGGCTTGTTTCAAGAACTGATGTGTGCTCCAGAGGTTCCTCTAATGAGGTCACTCTTGGCAAAGTGGTTAAATCGGGACACGACTACAAGAAATCAACACCTGCAACAAGAAATAGCAAAAAAGCAAGACAAAGTCAATCGTCCCAGCTCTCTCTGAAATCATTTTTCCAGAGAAGTTCAAGCTCTAAGGATGCTGATTATCCCATTTCACATACTCAGGTAATGTCTCGAGGTCTAAGGGTGTGTTTGGAATGACATCTTTGTAATGCATTCTACTCTTTTTTTTCAGCTTATTTTTGAGAAGCATTCTAGTACTGTTTTTACTTTTTTGAAAAAAGCAATTTACTTGCTTCAGCTTTTAAGTTGGAGAGGGTGTTTTTCATACGAGGACAAGAGTTGGGTATTGGCGAATCAACTTCTATAATAAATAACTTTCACTATATCATGTTTTTATCTCTATCTCCTCCCTTCTTTCAATTTTTTAATTTTCTCTCTAGATCTAAAGTATATCAATATTGATACACGTACTCCGGGAAAAATGTCACTTCCATACCAAATGCAGCACAATCGATCCTCCAATGAAACTTCCGTGGGCATTAAAGAGAGCCATAGTCCCAAGCAGTTTGAGTCGAATGACGATGAGAACTCTCTAGATCCAGGTGAGCCAAGTGTCTGTCACACTTCAGAAACAAAAAAGAGTGATGTTGCTTTACAAGAATGGCAAAGGATTCGAGAACTCATGCAGAACAGCATACCTCTCTGCAAGGGCCATAGTGAACCATCTGTTGCTCGCGTAGTGAAGAAGCCTGGTCCTAATTTTGGTCGCAGTTTTTACGTCTGTGCTCGTGCTGAGGTAATTTTGTACTTACAGTTACATGTATTCTAATAGTCAGATTGTATACCTGCACGCTATTCATTTATAAGTCATGTTAAGTTTTTGTAAAGTACAATTCTTTTCCTTTTATTATAAGTGATGGACAATGATGCTCTATGATGCTGAGAATCCATGAATAGTGTAATGCTGAGATGTGCGTATAGACAGCTACTCGGTGGGCTTGACATGAAAAATATAAAGAACAAAGAAGTGGTGGAGCTCTTTGAAAAGTTCGAACATAGTTCTGTTCTCTGTTGATTCTTATTTACTTTTTCGGATAGTTGATTTACTAGTACACTATCATAAACATATTCACTTAATTTATTTTTGCTAAAACCATCTTAAGTTTCGAGGTTGTCTCATGTACACTTTCTATGGTATTGTTTGTATAGCATTGCTCTAGTATAGTTATGCCACAAGCTGATGCAAACCCACTTCTTTTTTCCCTTTTTGTTTGTCTTGTGCTTCGTTTTATTTGTATTGCTTCCGATCCTATTGTGGGCGCATTGGCATTTGTTTCTTTTGGTCGTTTTCACATGTTGCTTTAGATGAAAATTGAGAATGTAAAAACTCATTGAGAGCTTTTCTGAAACGTTGCAGGGCCCTGCATCTAATCCTGAAACAAATTGTGGGTATTTTAAGTGGGCTGCTTCTAAAGCGAAGTGCAAAAAAGGATGAGGTAAATTATGAAGCATGGACATGAACACCCCGACACCGATACGACACGACAAGGCCACATTGACACGATAAAATCCTAAAAAAAATTGCACGTCGACACTTCAAAAAAAATATCCGTGAAGTGTCGTGTCCGTGCGTCGGACACAATAAGTGTCGGTGCTTTCTAGGAGGTAATTGCTGATAATAAGCGAATATTTTCAATCAGTGGAAAAAAGAAAAGAAAAGAAAACTCAATATTTTCATCTTTTAGGGATGAGATTTTGATTACAAGATGTGAAGCCATCCATTTCCTGCCCATAATTAAGTATGTTCTCTTCTGCTTGCAAAGCAGATAATCATATTCTGTGATATCGGTAACTTATGTACGTTTGTGTAAAAGCAAGTTTAATTGGAAATTATTTGATGTCATGCCATTTATTTGTAAATGATTTGATTTGATGTTGTGGCCAAACGACTTTGTGTTAGCCGTTTGCGATCAAACGGTAACCACTTAGTGTTCCGTTTGAGGCCAAACTGCACGCATTAGCTGTTTGGTAATCAAATGGTCAAGGCTTAACCGAGTGTTCCAATTTTTACATGGTTAAAACAATAATTTTATACATAAAGTGTAATTAGTTCCTTCAAATTTTTTTGAAAAAAATTAAATTATGTATAATATATTGGTCCAATTATATTCAATATACTTTAAAAATTATTTCATCATTTTTTCTCATCACTTCTTAATTCAGTTCAACCCAAAATTGTTTTAGCAATAGACAGACTTTGCAAATTAAATTAAGCAATCAATTATATATTCTACTATATAAAAGAAGTTAACATGCCTATGGAAGTGTGCAATTTCAAATTGATTTTGCCAATTTTGGTATTTCTCTGTTTATTTTGTCGTTTACGGTAATTGCATATTATTCAAATACCATAATATCCCTTTAGTATATCATAATTACTCGTACATGAGCACATTTACATAAGAATGTATTGATTTGTGTGAGGCTAATTCTGTCATTTGTACAATAATTACATTCAAGGCAACTAATAATAACATCCAAGTCAGCTTTTGAAATTTTATTTAATATAATAATGAGGATTCAATCAACTTTGGCTTAAATATTTCAGGTCCAATCAACTTTCTCAACCACAATTACAATTGGCTTTAAAAAAAGGGCCGAACATAATATTACATATAGGTTAATTTTTGTAAGAAAAATTACAGAATGGTCATTTTTTGGAATAATATTTACATATAGGTCAATTTCTGTCAGGCAAAGAACAGAATGGTCATCTTCTAGCACAACATTTACACATCGGTCAATTTTTTTCAGAAATATTACAGAATGGTCATCTTCTCGCACAATATTTACATACAGGTCAATTTTAAAAGAAAAATTACAAAATGATCATCTTTTTGCACAACCTCTTTTTTCTTCTTCTTCTTCTTCTTTTTTTTTTTTTTTTTTAATGGTTAATTTTATACTCAACTTTTGCAACCATAATTATAATTGACTTGAAAAAAATATCAACAAAAAATGGCACTTAATATTTTCAAATACGTCAATTTTGTAAAGCAAAAGTTACAGAATGGTCTACTTTGATTACACACGCGCGCACACATGGTTACATGCGTATGTTTTGCCTTTTCTGTTATAATTTGTATCATAATAATTATTTTAGTCTTTTTGCGCACACATGCCAATAGAAATTTAATTTGATTAATGATATGCTTCCCAAATCTTATTTAGCAAGATTATGATTCATGTTTGCATGTACGTTTATTTAATACCTATTTTGATACCCTAGACTCTAAACTCTGAATTTAGAAGTCATTCTATGTCGTTTTAACATCACAATGTTATTTCCTATTGCTAATTCCCACACGACAACTTAGCTTCAATTTAAACTAAGTTCAAACCATAATTGTGTTCAAACCACAATTGCATATGCTAATATTACACACACAAATACCTATAAATTGAATTTATATACACAACGTATGTTAATATTTTGATCTTTTAATTCTAATTTGTATAATCATACTGAATTTAGAAGTCAAACTATAACTTCAAAATTAATTAAGAATGAGATTTTAAATTACCAATTATATTATAAAAGCCAAATAAGCTAATATGAGGGGATAGGCACGTGCAAAACACGTGCTTATAACCTAGTACATATATATTTAAAAAAAAAAAAAAATGGTATACAAACTTCAAACAAAAGATATAAATAAATAAATAGATTCAAAAAAATCGCCCTAATTAGGGCTATGATGGAGTTGATGCTAGGATACATATATTATTCATTGTCAGCAAAGATATTATGGGAGAAGTAATATTTTGTATTATGCGGTGTTCGCTCTTTGGCTATGCCAGAGCTGTTTAAAGCTCGATTGTGTGTGTGTGTGTGTGTGTGTGTGTGTGTGTGTGTGTGTGAAGGCAAACGTGATTTTTTCTAATACTTTGTGCGAGTGATGCACGATCTGACTTCTATCGTTTTGATGATTGTTAAAAACTAGTAGGAAAGTACCCTAGTTAAAGTTCTTTGACAATATTGAAGCACACAAGTCAAATTATGTCATGAAGATGTGAAAAATAACCAAATAAATCAACAATCTTTAATGGACGATCAGACTACCTTGAAGGAAAAAGACATTCTGTTGTCTAAAAACTTGGAATAATATTAATGTAAGGGCTTAAGAACAGTTTATGAGTTGAACTAAAGTTCAAAGATGAAATAGACAAAGGAAAGCTCTGTGAAAGGTGTCAAGTGTTTTAGTATGCTTTTTTATTTAGTTTTGAGACGCATATCCTTTTCCCTCTGGAATAAGTCCTGAATTTATAGGGAAAGTCTATGTTTTTGGCGGTTTGAGGCCGAGCGATCTTGGGGAGCCACGCCCAATGAGCCTTGGCCACATTGATGGTTTTTGGAACTTCCACATTCTTTCATTAGTTGGCACTTCACTTCAACCGCTCTTGCCACTTGCGTTCCTCATGAGTTCTGATAACTTTTTGGGGATCTCTCTCATCCTCTGGAGATATCTATTCCTTGGAACTTGTGCCAAGCTTCTCGAGGAAGGCTTCATCAAACCGATAAGAGAAGCGCCTATAAGCAGCGCGATGGGCAAGGCAACACGATGGAGCAAGGCAACACGATGAAGCAAGGCAGCATGATGGGCAAGGTAGCACGATGGGAAAGGTAGCACGATGGAGCAAGAAAACACGATGGGCAAGGTAGCACGATGGTTAGCCTTTCATCATGCTATCCTAGACTTTATGCATTTTTTGGGTGTCTACAATTGTCCCCCCAAAACGTGACATCGAACGGCCACAATGTTTAATGCAACGTTTTGAAGCTGAGCATGCTACATGTCGCCTTGGGGAGAAGTCAGTTCGAATTTTAAAATGAAGAGGTGCCTCGCTTTTCGTGCCCGCATGCGTGGGGAAGGCTATAAATACCCTTTGTTAGTCATCCTTTATTCACCTTCTTTCTCTTCTTTTTCCAATTCTGCCCTAATTTCTTTTAAACCTCTCTTTCTTTACTCTTTCCTCAAAGATGGCCTCTACTTCTCCTAGTGCAGCTACGCTGGACAGCGATATGTCTCGTTCCGAGCATATTCAGGTTCTCTTGTTATCTCACACCCCCTCTCACTCTTCTTCCTCCTCCATTAACCTAGAGGCGGCAGAGACTTCCTCTACAATCGTTAGTTTAGGCCTTTCTTTCCTTGGGGCTGCCCCCGAAGACTTCAACCCTTTCTTTTCCCCAATTCACGGTGATTCCCTTTTTAATATGGGAAAATTCTGTCAAACTTATAAACAATCCATTCCAATAAGGGGATGGCATACTTTGGCTGCTGGCTGGGTGGAATGGGTAGATCGTGTAGTGCCAGCGAAGAAGAGTATATGGGAAGATGCAGGCATGTACGAAGCCATTATGCTAAGCAAATAAACCTTCCCGTGGATTGAGCCTTATTCTTTGCTGCCCTAGCATTCTAGTCTCAATCTTAGAATTACTTTTTGTTCAAATGGGGGCTGATGGATTCAACGATTAAGGATATTGGCCTTCTCTTGGGTTTTTACCCCCATGGAGATGAGGTCTTTCCAAGTTTCGACAATGGTTAGGCCAGCTTCACCTTTTCCGAAGCTGTCCCAGAAAAAGGGGATTCGTCCTCTAAAAAGCATGTGAACTCTTACGGAGGGTTCATTACTCATTGCTGTGGGAAGAACGGTTTCAAGGTAACAGAAGAACACATGGCTTTTCTTTCTGTATTAGCTAAACCGGTTTATTTTCTGCTCGGCCGCCCAGACAATAAAAAAAAGAGCACATCCCTCTTGCTTGGGCATTGAGCCAAGGTAGGTCGCTGGCTCTGGCCACCCTAGTGTGGTCCCATCTATGCAGAGGAGTAAGAGACTTTCTGATCTTAGGCTGTAAAAATGCCAATGGCCCTGTATGGCTTATCCAGCTTTGGCTTCATCTTTACTTCCCTGAATTCCAACTGGCCGATGGTCCTTCTTCTAACACAGTAATCTTGGCTTGCTATTTTGTTGATGTTGAACTCAAAAACCACACTTTTGATGGATGTTTCTCTTTCTTCTATGAGACCAAACTCCAACTTCCATCTTCCTTTCTTCCTTTGACTTCTTCCTCAACTCTTCCCTCCTTTCTCAGACTCCCAACTCACTTGGTTGGTGATGAACAAGAGACATAGGCCCTATGTCACAAAATTTTCTCCAGCTACCTTGTTCGTCGGGACATAATTTATAGCCCCTCTCTGCTAAAGAGCAACAACAAATGTGGGGCCGAATTTTACCACCCTCAGCTTCTGGCTCGTCAGTTTGGGCTGACCCAGATGGTGCTGATTTCTCCCGTCCAGTTGGTGAGTGCAGATTTAATCGGCCAGGTGGTACTTACCACTGCTGCCCATGTGAAATTTGTGAAAGAAGACTCCGATTTAGCCAAGAAAAAATTTATCTTCCACCCTTTTATATGAAATTTTCAAGGACAACCCCTGCCTTTGACAGTTAGTGGGCCGAGAGGTCTAGGCTTATCTTTGGAGAACATGTTTCTCTATTGTTATAGAAACTCTCTCCAGATTCAAGAGGTATGGCCGTTGAGTCTCTAGCTCCCCCAACATCTACCCTGACTATTGCAAAGAAGAAAAAAACAAAAGAAAAAGACGGCCTCAATCTCTGCTAAGATTATCCCCTCTGAGGAGGAAATAAGAAGGTCCTTGGGACGAAGAAAAGAAAAGGGCTCCTAGCCACCGATGTCCAGATAAACATTCATTTTATCCTTCGTGCTTACCCTGGTCTTATTTTGATACTAATAGAATTTTGTTTGGGCAGGCCGTAGTTCTTACCCAACCTCTATTGACGAAGAGACGGACAAGGAGCCAATCTTCTATACCAACGGAACTTCCTTCCTTGACCGGACATAAGGCTATCAAAGATGCTACCCTACCATCTACTCCCTTAGACGTGATTGCGGCTGAGGCAACATTCCAGGGTATCCTCTTTGGCCAAAGGAAAAAGGGGGCGGTGGTCTCCTCAATCAATGAGGAAGAAGAAGTGCCCCGAGAGCAAATGAACAACAAACGATCTTAGTGGGGCAGGAGGTTGCCGAGGAGGAAAAACTGGAAGAGGACGTGATGGATGAAACCACAAGGGTGGTAAATCTGGGTGTGTTCGACATCCTGGATCCCCCTCCTGTTTATGAGAAAACAGAGCATCCTTCAACCAATCCTGCCAGTCATTCTGTTTCCACCTCTGCCCCCTCAAGCACTGCTCCTAATACTGCAGCGGCTGGGGTGCATGACGATGATCCCATTACCAATGTGGGGACGTCGTCTCCTTTGGCTGAAATGACCGAACCATCTTTGGCCATCGAGGTAAGCCAATCAGGTGTGACGACGGGCGCCGATCGGCCTCCTTCCCAGGTACCATTTTTTCTTTAGGCTCTGATACCGATCATTCCCGTTCTTTCAACTGATCTTGCAGGTCTCACTTTTGTTTTTAGGAACTTGCTGGCTCAACAACCTTCGACCCTGCTGTATTTTTTCAGCGATTGGACGTGCACGCTTTAAAGGTAAAAAAGCCCATCGTTCATACAGCCAAACCTGAAGACCTTCAATGTTCCAGGGATTTTATTTGTAGGCTTTCCCTAAGCACCCTGAAGGAGGCCCCTTTTCCTTTTGTTGTCAGCTCTGCAGTGTTTCTCCTGTAGCAGGATCCTACCCTGATTGCTAAGCAGAAGTCCGTTATGATGGATTTAAAGGAGCTGTTTCCGTCTTGTCATGCAACTTTTATCGCTGCTTCCAAAGCTCGGGTTTATTTTGAGCCCAAGCCATTGGCCTACAATAAAGATGTGGACACGGTGGTTGAGGCAAAGCAATGGTTTAAAGGCGTGTCTGTCATAAGAGGCCAACTTTGACAAGATTTAATAGGGAATTGTGGGCCAACGTAAGAAACTGGCCGACTATGAAACTTGGGAGAAAGCTTATCTCAAGGACTTAGTCATTGTTGATGCTACAGTGGCCAAGAAAGGTCAAGATGCATAATCCTTGGCCGAGAGACTGCAACCTCTTCTTCCCAGCGCCACAGACTGGAATGCTAATCTATGCTGTATTGAAGAAGACGAACATAAGGCAAAGGTGGTTTGGGCTGTTCTAAAGGATAAGCTAGGAAGGTTTTCATCAGCCTGATGGCCGACTCATGTATTTTGTCCCTATAATTCCTTGTAATGAAGATCCTTGAAAATGAATGAGAATCTTTGTGACTTGTCTATGTCTTAATTTCCCTCCATTCTGTTTGATTAATTTTTTTTTCCACCATAAGTTAGGAAAGTTGTTGGCCGATAGGTCTTAGGCCCATCGGCCTGTCTAACCAGCTAGAGAGTTCTTTCATAAGTTTGTAACCCAAAACGTCACATCAATTAATGCAGCTGACGTTCTTGAGACGTCGTCATTTCTGATCATGACACGTAGAAGGTTGTGGCTGACTGTCCATCTCCCAAAAAATGAACCTAATGATTTCCTTCAATAAATGAGCATCTTGTCAACCACCCTTCAGCCATTTTCGCACGTGGAAAAAGTATGCAGAGTTTAAAGAGGGCCGCTTGATTGTTTGGATGAAATAGCACTTGTAAGGCTGAGATCCTTTCAGAAGATGGGGAATTTTTAGGCGGTAAAAGGGGATGTTTTCCAATTGAACCATTTCTTTCTGCGAAGTGGGGTGTTCCTATATAATGGCCCTAGTGATCCCTTAACCCCTTACCTGCAAAAATATCAAGTCTCTCCTAGGGGTGGTAGTCGGCTCGGGTTGGGTCATAATCGTGTCGGGTCATACACGGGTCACCCATTTAACCCGTCTAACCGGTGTAGGGTGTCATCGATTCGGTTTGAATTTTTATATTTTATATTTTTGATTTTTTTTCATGTTTTGAAAACCAACCGATGTGGTCGGTTCAGTCGATTTTTTCAACTTTTGGTCGATTTTGCCAATTTGGGCAGTCGATCGATTTTTTTAGTTGTAGGTAATTTTGATAAAAACCGACTGGTTAGCTCAGTTCGGTTAATCCAAAAAAAGCTTACAGCCCTACTAAGAATGCAAATAAGTCTTCCCAAAATGCGTATTACATATCATCTTATATACCAAAATACTACAAATATAACAATATCCAACTATTATAAACTTATTAGTTATTAATAATTATATATGGATTTACTTGTTTGTTAAGTTGGTAATTACTCTTTTTTTGGGGGGGAGCAAAAAAAATAGTTTTTTTTTTTTTTTAAATATTTTTTTAATTCTTATTTATATTATTTGTATTTTACAATTCCAGATTATTAAAAATTATTTTGAAAACTAAAAAAAATGCCTTAACTGCACTTAAATATTTAATCGGGTCAAACGGGCTAGACAGGTTGACCCACTTAAACCCGGTTATTAATCGTGTCAAACGGGTCGACTCGTTTATGACCCGTGTCCTAATACGGGTCACCCAAACCTGCTTATTTTCATGTCAGTTTGCCATGTCGGGTCAAAAATTGCCACCCCTACTCTCTCCTATGCTTCCAAGTGAACTACCAGCCTTCCCAACCTTCTTCCCCTTCATCCATGGCCAACGACTTTCTAGCCACCGAGGAGACCTGGGCTCGCTTTTGAGCTGACTGTGAGATACCGGACGACGTGCAGATCCAGCTAAACGTGGCTGGTTCTGCCATCCTCAAGGGCTTCTTTCTCATTAGTGCCTACATACTGCTGGTAGTTGGCATCCACTTTTCCCTGCATGTCGGTGTGGTAGAGTTCTAACGATGCTAGGGTTGGTACTTCACATGTGTACCCCAAACACACTCCATTTGTTCTATGGTTTTGACGTGCTCAATGTGCATCTGTGGTTGAAGATGACGGTGCGAACCATTCTAGATTACTACTAGATTCTCTGCACCAGGGAAAAGATCTACTGCATGCCTTCAAGGGGCGCAATGTGGTGGTTGAGCTTAATCACCGCAACAAGGACTGGGGAAAATACCCCTATGCTTTGGTTTTGGGCAACATTGTACCTGTTCAATATGAGGGTATCTTTCCTTGTACTTTTGACGCTAATGCCTTCCGTGATCGAATGAAGATCCTTCGGTCAGGGAAAAAATATTACTGAAAAGAGGCCCCCAAAATGGCCATCCAAGCTTGATGGGGCCAATGGGCGGAATCCTGCCACTGAACAGGCAATGTGGGCCCTCTGGGAAGATCAGCAGGCAAATTTGGTACCTCAAAATATCCCTTGTCAGGCAGTTCGTGCCTATGCTGTTGCGTCGGTGGAACCTAAAGAAACTCTAGCAGCAAGTAATGTACCAGCCATTAACTCCAGCGAATGGACGACGAAGATCTGCTCATCTCCAAGAGCAGAGACTTTATGTCCCTGTTGGAGACAAAAATAAGGAGACCATCGTCCTGGAGACCGATGGCTCTTCTAACGATGAAGCAAGGTCGGCCTCTAGGGCCGATGATGATAACAACCCAATCCGACCGAGGGTTTTTGAAGTGAAAGAAAGTTCCAAGGGAGGAGTCTCTCAGCTCGAGGATACTCCAGAGCCAGAGGATGCTCCAGAGCCAGAGGAAGCTTGGGTCCCAGCTTTTGGAAATTCTGGGGATGATGACCTTCCAGCCTCTCTGCTGGTTGGGGAGAGGTCTCTTCGAAAAAGGATCACCAACTTGGAGTGTATCCTCGATTATGCCAAACAAGGAAAGCGGCGGTGGAAGAGGGAAGCAGAGTTCTTAGCAGGCTGTCTTGAAGAGGTTGACAAGCAGCCCAAGAGGCCAGGGCATAAAAGAAGACGGTCGATGTAGCTTCGACCAATGAGGACTAGCCTTATCGGTCTTATCTTACTTACTTTTGTTCCTTTCTATTTGCGTCTTTCCTTCTTTTGATTTTCTTGTAAACTTTTTCTTGAATGAATGAAACAATCTTCTCCCTTCTGCTTGGGTCCCTTACTCCTGATTGATGAGTGGTCCATATTCCAAGTCTGGGTTTGGTTTGAGCTCTAAATCTACAATTTCCCACAGTGTAGGATAATAGGACTTTAAATACTGACCATTAATTCACCTTAGATGGATTTCAACATCAATGTCACGCAACTGGTAAGCACCACCCCTTAAAATTTTAAAGAACACAAATGGTCCTTCCCAATTAATGGACAACTTGCCATACCTCCTATCTTTTTTACCGATAGAAAAAATGGCCTTCCAAACGAGCTCTTCTAAACAATACGACATTGCCCTTACTTTCTTATTATAAGCTATGGTGGCACAGTTATTCTTCACTTTAAGGCAATCTAGAGTGTGTAATCTGACCTCATCCAACCCTTCTAACTTAGTGATTATAGCTTCAATATAATTGGCAGGTTCTAATTGATTTTGCAATGCCCTTCTTGTTGATCGGATTGTAAGTTCCATGGGCAGCATTGCATCATGCTTGTAAGTTAAAGCAAATTGTGTTACTCCTATACTTGTTCATTTGGATGTCCGATAAGCCCATAGTGCCTCAAAAAGGAGTGAATCCCACGACCTGGGATTTTTATTTATCATTTTCCCTAGAATCCCTTTGATAACTTTGTTAGAAGACTCGGCATAGCCATTTGCTTGGGCATAGTATGGGGTGGGAGTAAGAATTTTCACACCCATACTTTCTGCAAAACTTTTGGTCTCATCTCCAGTGAACATTGAGCCTTGATCAATCGTAATTATTTCTGGTAAGCCGAATCAGTGTATGATGTGGTGCTCAATGAACCTGATAATAGTGGCCTAAGTGACCGATCTTGTAGGTATAGCTTCTACCCATTTAGTGAAGTAATCAGTGGCTACTATGATAAAATAATGTTGCCCAGATGAAGGTGGATCGACTTTCCCAATTAAGTCCATCGCCCATCCTCTGAAGGGCGATGACTTAATGATTGGATGTAAAATTTTGGTTGGTACCCTTTGGATAGGGCCATGCTTTTGACATGCCTAACATCCTTTTGGCATAGTTGATACAATCTTTTAGCACAGCTGGCCAATAAAAGTTATATCTTCTTATCAACCATTTCATTTTGGTGCCTGCCTGATGAGCCCCACAAATTTCTTCATGGACCTCAGACATGATCTTCATGGCCTCACTCTTGCCCAAGTAATTTAGGACGACATCATCCCTAATGGCTTTTTTAAACAATTCTCCATCTAAAAGAACAAATCAGACTGCAAACATCTTAGTCTGACGGTCTGCCTTTGCCTCAGGGTGATTAAGATATTCCTTGATTGGAGTTCTCTAATTGTTCTGCTCCAGTAAAATAGAGGTGGTCTCAACGAACCATTCTCTTTTAGCCACTAAAGGCAGAAAACATTGAAGGATAGTAATACTTTTCTCCTCAACCTCTTATATTGATCCTGAACGAGCCTTGGCAAGCCTATCACCATCCCAGTTAGTCATTCTTGGGATATGACCGACTATAACATCATCAAAATCGTTGATCAACTGAGTAGCTATAGAGTGGAATGGGATAATTCCCAGGTTTTGACACGGAAATCACCTGATATATGTCTGATAACCAACTATGAGTCACCTTTAATATGGACTGAAGATGCCCCCATTTCTTGGAGTATCTCTGGTCCGATGATCATTGCTTCGTATTCGGCCTGATTATTCGTGCATTTGAAGCCTAAATTGAATGCCATTTTAGTCTTTTTATTCTTCGGTGATATGATCACGATGCTAGCCCCTGATCCATCTGCATTTTTTGTACCATTGAAAACCAAAATCCGGGGGACGAGAGAAATGTTTGGCACTAAGGAAACCACTGGCACCAACTCCTCTAATTTTGGGTCTAATGGATGGTCAGTTAGGAAGTTGGCTATGGCCTGACCCTTAACCGATCTCTAAGACAAGTATTGGAGTGAAAATTCCATGAGTGCTAAGACCCATTTCCCAATTCAGTCTCTTATAATAGGCCTAGATAGCATATATTTGATTACATCCATTTGACAAATAACATAAGTTGAAACAGACAACATATATACCCTCAATTTTTGGGAAGAAAAATACAAAGCTAAACACAGCCTCTCCATCGACGCATATCGTTGCTCGATTGGAGTTAACAACCTACTTAAATAGTAAACGGCCTGTTCTATGCCTGACTCTTTATCTTGAGCCAGCATACTTCCTATGGAATGCTCAGAAGTCGAAATAGAGAATTTCAAGTTTCTTTTCTTGGAGGCATCATGACTGGTGGTATGGATAGATAATACTTCATTTCCTCAAATGCCAACTTGATGGTGCTCCTCCCATAAAAATTCATCATTGGCCTTGATCTTTAATAAGGGTGACCATACCTGAGTCTTTCCTGCGCAATTGGAAATGAACCTTCTTAAGAAGTTGATCTGTCTTTGAGTCTCTGTAACTCCTTCTTATTAATTAGCAGGGGGCTAGGCTTTTTGGATTGCTCGTGCTTTGTTTTTTTCCACTTCAATGCCTCTTTGATGAACTAAAAACCTAAGGAAATTTCCTACTCATACCCCGAAAGTACATTTGAGGGGGTTCATCTTCAGTTGGTGCTTCCTCTTTTTTTGAAGGTGGTCAGTCTTTTTTTTTTTGGATTTAACAACGACATCGTCGATGTAAACCTCCATGTTGTGATCGACCATATCGTGGAAGATTGAGTTCATAACTCTCTGGTAAGTTGCCCCTGAGTTCTTGAGTATGAAGGGCATGACAACTGATCGGCGACGAATAGTTGCTGTTTATAGTCTTATAAATACCCTTTGTTAGCCCATTTCATGCAGTTATTAGTTATTTTTTAATAAGTATTCTAACGTTTGTAGGATTTAGAGCTTTAACTTGAAAATGCACAAAAATCCAATGATTAGTGGCTTTGGAAGTCATTCTGGGCTCAAACGGTGATTCCGGTGAAAGTTGAATGCAGTAGCAGCCTCGGAAAATCTCATTTTTGACAAGCAATACTTCAGATTTGAGAATTTTTTCCAAAGATATAAAATGTAGATCTTTGAGTTACGGACGTGTGGCCATAAACGGTGAGTCAATACGAGGTCTGAGTCAAAAGTTATCGTAATTCTACAATCGGTGCACAGAGTAGCGAAAAATCTGAGAAAAGTTGGAAAATGGCCTGGTCGTTGGAGCGACCCGCTCGAGCGACCCGTTGAAAAACTTAAAAACACGTATTTCGAGGTCCTGAAGAGCCCTGTGCGATCCGAATTGGCTGAATACGGCCAAAAACGTAAAAACAACAGTTTTAGTGCGATTTGACTTAGGAAAGCTTCCTAAATCCTTCCAAACTCTATATAAATCCTATTCTAAATCAATTTTGTAGTTACACATCATTACACAACATTAGATACATCAATATACAACAAAAACTTTAGCCATTAAAGAGAGGAAAGCAAGGAGAAGAAGAGGAAGACCAAGGATTCCCATGGCCTCCTCCATTAACCTCTTTCCGTTCATCAATTCTATGGCTAACTAAACTCAAGATCTAGGGTTTCAATGAAACCCTAGCCAAGTAATAGGGTGGTTTTTATGTTTTTATTTTAGTTTTATTATGTATGGATGACAGTTACATGTTCTGAGGATTTTTGTAAATAAATCGTGCTTTTATTGATTAAATCGTTACTTTCAAAGTTTACTCTTGTCCTAGATACATTTTGATGGTAGTGTACTCAATGATCTATGCTTGCTGTGCTTGTTTAGATTATTTACATGTAATGGTGCTTAAATTGGATTGTGCTATCAAGTATCCGAATAGTTCATGCCTAGATTAGACGAATTTTACCACAACCCTAGTTTAGTGTGGGATAATTCGTGCTAACCAAAGATGGATTATGTTGGTGCTTGAACCATAGTTATTTTCTTGACGGAGGAATTGGGCTTGTAGCTATAATTCCCCATTATCATCCAACGTAATAAGCTAAAGTAATTCGTAAATACCCTTATTATGAAACTAGTGGTAGTGGATTTGCAATCCTAGGTTCCTTAAACTTATTATAAAAATAAATATTTAATTGCTTTCATAATTTAGATTTCTTTTTATTGTTATTATTTTAATTCAAATTAAATCCAAAATCCGTTTTTCTTAATTAACTAAATTTAGGTTTTAAAAAATTAAAGTGCGTAGTATTCAATCTCTGTGGGTTCGACCTTTACTTCCACACTGCAAATCTTTTGAAAGTAAAGCATAAGTTAAGCATACTTTTATATCTTGATTTTGACAAGATCAACAACCCATTCAAAGGTTCCAATTGCCCCAGGACATCTGAAGGTTGTCTTCGCAACATCCTCCTATGTGATGAAAATCTGGTTATATCCTGAATTTCAGTCCATTAAAGACAGGATTCTATTCTTGGAGGCCGAATCAATCAGCTGATCGACCATAGGCATAGGATATTCATCATTCGGTGTTTTAAGATTTATATTCCTAAAGTCAATGCAAATTTTGAGCTTCCCATTCTTTTTCACCACGGTGACCACGTTAGATAGCCATTCCACAGATCTAATGGTTCTGATAAATCCTGCTTTAAGAAGTCTTTTGATTTCCTCTTTTATTTTGCAGGTGACCTTAGGAGACATCTTCCTAGGCAATTGCTTGAATGGCCAATACCCTTCTCAAATTGGCAGACGATGTTCCACCAATATCCTTTCAAGGCCTAGCATTTCGTCGCAATACCAGGCAAAACAATCCTTATACTCCCTTAGCACATCGATTAATTTGGTCTGGAAATCGAACTCCAATAATTGGCTAACATAAATAGGTTTATGCTCCCCTCCTAGACCTGGATTGATCTCCAAGAGTGGGTCTTGGACATCAGCTTTTAAATCATCCAACGTCTCCAATTCTTCTAATTGGATCATTTCCTCTTTTAAGGCTTCTTCCTCAAACACACAATCTGCTACGTTAGTGACACTGTCCTCCTGACCGGACTACATCTGTTGGTCGGTCACAAAGGCCTATAACCTAGCTAAACTGGCCTTCCAAGCCAACTGCTTCTGGAGCTCATAGAATTGATGATTCATCTACCACTTCCTATTGGATCAATTCCATCGGCCATACTTCCTCAATCTGATTGGAATTTTCATAATACTCTTTGATATTCAAAGCAATTTTTTTTGATGCACGTAGCCATGCTTGGCCTCCCTTTTTTAGTAAGACCTATAAACTTCCCAATGTTTTCTTCGTACAAGAGTGCATCCGCTGAATGCACTTTTGCTTGAAATGATCGTGTGTCTGCTTCGACCACCTCCACATCATCGTCATTCCAAAAAATTAAGAATTGGTGTAGAGTAGAGGGAATGCAGTAAATAGGTGAATCCAGTCTTGGCTTAACAATACATTGTATGATGTCAAGGTTTCTACCATAAAAAAGCAGCCATCATAGTCTTACTGCCTATTGTTAGTTCAACAGGCAAGATTCCCTTAGTTGTTGACATTGAGGCCATAAAACTCTGTACATTCAGCTTGGAAGGAATAAGATCCACCTCAGACTTTTGTAGACTTCTTAGCATAGCCTGAGGCATGATATAGAGTGGAACTCCTTCTATATGGCCCTTGATATAGAATGGCTTCAAGTGATGGGCCATTTGGTGAGTTGGTTTTTCAAATACCACTTTCATCAGCTTCCTTTCTTTAGCATCATTGTCCCGCTCAGCCTTAGGCTTCCATATGGTGATCCTGGGATAATCTGATGGCTGGCCGACCATTCCCATATGTCTGTCGTTCGATGAGGAGTCTTGAGGCATTGGTGCTCCACTAACTACCTCTCTGAGTTCCTTGAAAAGATTGAGTACCGATATTTCCCCATTTTTCTCATACACATCCCCATTCATGGTCGTTGGCTAGTTTGACTTGGCCATGAATTCCATCGGGAAGGTAAAAATCATGTTGGATGAAAAAGCTGTCGGGATGGTCCTAAACTGGATAACTTCTATGTTAAATTCGAACGTATTCAGCCAGTCTTTAGAGTCACCATCACCTGCTGCCATTAGACCTGGTTGTTGAAACCTGGGACTTTCATCAAACTTTTTTAGGATTTGGACGTCCTATGCCTCCTTCTGGGTCTCTAGACGCCTCAGTGCCTGCTTTCTTGCTGTCTGCCTATGCCGCTGGTGCCTTCTCTTATAAGATTGAGAGTAAGGCTTGGAAAACTTAGGATGCTACACCTGATGCCATCTTCCATGCTCCACTTTTGGTGGTAAGACCATCCTAGGATGGTCCCTGGAAGATGGAAGGCCAACCGAGCGCCATTCCTTACGTGCAAAGACAAGGCTACATTGCCCTGTTTGGCAACAACATATGGAGGCTGGGCCCTATTTCTTGAAACCATGCCCCCTTCTGATCTTGGAAATATAATTTTTTCATGGACTGCTTTTCTATTTTCTCTTTCTGGAGGCACAATTCATTTTTGAACTGACCTCCATACTTCTTCAGTAACTGGCTCCCTCAGTCTTTTAACAGGGCTAGGATGTCTTCCGTGTATTTCAGTCCTATATTTTGGATAAAGTCCTTCTTCCACCAATCTTAACTGACGCCTTAGTTCTAACAATAGTTGTTCCGTTCACCCTGAAGCTGAATAAATCTCTTTGGCCACCTTGTTCTTTTACAAGATCTTTCGTTGCTCATAGGTCCCCTTTAAATCCTGAATTGAGATCTTAGGCCAAACCTTCTTATAACTCGTGGGTTTTAGAATCAGCTGCTTGCCGTCTCTTTGAGGAGGTTTTGATTAGCTGACCCAATGAGATCCACCTTTATTCGTGGCTTAGAGAGTTTTGACATATCAGACGTGGTCATGCTTATAGTCACCACTTTCGAAAATGGGTCGACGTCCACCCCCATGGCCTTGTCGGAGAACTTGAAGATTTATTTCTCTATGTTTTCCTGTAAAATATTTTGAAAAACAACACAGTTATTAGTGGCATGGTTCCAAGAATTATGCCATTTGCAATATTCTTTTCCTTTTAAGTTATCGACTTTGGGGATCCGATGTCCATCAGTTAATTTTATAGCCTTTTGGTTAATAAGGCATCAATATCAAGTCTGCTTTCGTTAAATCAAAAGTATAAACTCTTCCGGCCTCAAAGGTTTGCTTTCTCATCGAGGCTTTATTAGTAATAGGTTTGCTCAGTGCTGAGCAAATTAGTGGCCGTTTGACTATTACTTCGACTATATCTATTTTCCCCAAGTTGGAGTCACATTTAGCGATATGGACTTCATAATTTGGATCTTTGTAATAGGTCCCCTTTGACGAATTCCTCAATTCTTGTTCATCCATTAAGATGCTCTCATATCAATCTGCTTTGGAGGCTTATTCAAATAAGTCTCTGAACTCTATTCCATCAACCCTTTTGCAGAGTTCAAAGTTTAAAACTCCAGTAGCTAATTTTACAAACTCGCTCTCAAGGAGAGTGATTCTGCATCGATATTTAGCTCTTTTGAATAGGCCAATGTATGTTTTAACTTTTTCCTGATAATTGATGCATTTTAGATAAATCGGCCATGGATGTTTTAGGTTCTGTTTGGTAGAACTGGCCATGAAACAACTCTTCCATTTGTTGGCTATTGAATATCGAGTTGTTAGGCAAATTGGCATACCAGGTGAAGGCTATTCCTATTAAAGAGTTGGGGAACAGTCTTATCTTCAAAGGCTCATTGACCCCTATGTGGCCACATTCCACTGTGAACCAGCCAATGTGTTCCAGGGTAGGCTGCTCGCTTTCTCCAAAAAAGAGAGAAAAACTTGTTATCTTATAGTTCACAAGGAACTCAACCTAGTCGATGTGGGCTAGGTATGGCTGATGATACATCGGCCGACAAATCCTTCTCATAAAGGGGCCATATTCCTCGTAAATGGCCTCCACTAGTTGATTCCTATCGATGTTCATCCTGGGGGCTGGCCGGTTAACCACTGGGGGTAATACGGCCTGCTGCTCTTGGTTTTTATGCGGCTAGAACTCTTGTTCGACCTTACCTGCCCCCAATATGTTCCTTGGTTGCTCAAAGGCAGACTCTAGAAGAGACCAACTCTGGTTTTGGGGGTGTTGGTTCTAAGCTCGGATTCGATCATTATGACTTGAACCATTACTTGTTGGCCTATTTAGGCCAACGTACCCGAAAGCTGCCGAAGCCCCAAGCTATCCTTTAGCTGCCTTTTAGGGGGCTGAAATATTTCTAGATGAAGCAGATGTTTCCTTGCCAAATTCAAGGTTTCTGAACAAGGTAACCGTCTCCTTCCCAAAATCCATCCTCTCTTCCTTACGAATGGCAGGTGGCACGTACTTTAGAGAGAGAGATGGCTCTTTGTTTGATTCAATGATGGCCTCATACTTCACCTCAGAGCCAGGAGATAAAGACTTAACCAAGAAGACGACCTCCATCATTTTGGTTAAACTTGTTATTGACCTTTTTACTGCCAAGTTGTTTTCTCATGTTTCCCTAAAAACATCAATGGCTTCTCTCCCTTATGATACAAGGGGAGTCAGAGAGTCAAGTAAAGGGGGTGAGAGAATGCTCTAAGTACTGAGAAAGTATCCCTTCATTGAAGGTGATGACAGTCGTTTCTTGACGGCCAGACATCTCCTCATCACCTTCTCCAGAATATTCAGTTTCTTGTCCAGTTTTTTTCCCTATTAATTTTGGTCCTTTGCCAATCTTCTTAGGGGGCATGGTTTCAAACCACGACTTTAGACACAAGTGGTCCCACCGAGCGTGCCAAAATTGTTCGCTCTTATTATTTAGCTTTGGGCGTAGTAGAGCTATTTAAATCTCGATTGTGTATGTGTGTGTGTGTGAGTGAGTGTGAATGCAAACATGATTTTTCCTAATACTTTGTGCGAGTGATGCATGATCTGACTTCTATCATTTTGGTGATTGTTACAAACTAGGAAAGTGCCCTAGTTAAATTTCTTTGACAGTATTGAAGCACAAAAGTCAAATTATGTCATGAAGATGTGGAAAGCAACCAAATTAATCAACAAGCTTTAATGAACGATTAGACTATCTTGAAGAGAAAAGTCATTTTGTTGATCAAAAACTTGGACTAATATTAATAAGGGCTTAAGAACAGTTTATGAGTTGAACTAAAGTTATACAAAGATGAAAAGACAAAGGAAAGCTTTGTGAAAGGTGTAAAGTGTTTTGGTATGCTTTTGGATTTAGTTTTGAGATGCAGGGTCCTTTTCCCTCTAGAATACGCCCTGTATTTATAGGGAAAGTCCAGGTTTCAACCGCTCTTGCCACTTATGTTCATCATGAGTTCTGACAACTTCTTAGGGATCTCTCTCATCCTCTGGAGATATCTATTCCTTGGAACTTACGCCAAGCTTCTCAAGGAAGTCTTCATCAAACCGATAAGAGAAGCACTTGATAAGCAGCGCGATCTGTAAGGCAGCACGATGGGCAAAGTAGCAGGATGGGCAAGGTAACATGATGGTTAGTCTTTCATCGTACTATTATAGACTTTATGCATTTTTTTGGTGTCTCCAGGCAGGCCTTTAGAATAGATGAATATGAAACATGTTTAGTAACCACCACAAGGTGTGGCCACTTGGTAAGATCTCTTGGTTCCCTATTAAGAGGTCCTATGTTTGAGTATGCTTCTTGACATTTTAGAGTAGTGTGAGCTACTGAGTGGGCCCACCGCTTATAGCCAAAAAAAAAACCACCACCACCACCTATTTAGTACTTTAAAGTCCTGTGTCAAGTGGCTTGTGTAATGCTCCTATAAAATTCAAAATGATTGCATTTTGTATAATGAATTGTGAATTAATTTGGAGTTGAATGGTAATAACAAATGCTTCCAATTGAGAACCTGCCTTGTACCAAAAAAAAATTGAGAACCTGCCAATATTTTATGATGACTTTTTATCTCTTTGAAATGAGAGATTTTTATGTACTTTAAGGGTACCACATGACAAGCTGATGTGGTACTCTCCATCCAACTAATGAGAGTGGATTTATGTATTGTTTTAAGTTTGACACATACCTCTATTTATTAGGATTATATTATTTGTGGGTCCGTATTAAGTGGTAAGTTTATGGTCTCAAAAGTTTGTGGAATGAAGATAAAGTATTCATGTACCTGACTCCCTTCTAAGCAAAAAAAAAAGAAGTCGCTGACTCTAAATATTTTAGAATAAGGCTTAATTGATTTGAATAGTGAATTGTATCTAATTTACACACTTTAGGACAAAGCTTAAGTGATCTGGCTTGTATCTAATTACACTATGTGTGGGGTCCAACAACTATCAGCAACAAAAAAAAGCAAAGAAAAGAAAAAAATGTGGGGTCCAGTTTCAAACCTGCCATGTTTGAAAGCTCCCTTTATACTCGAAAAGTACAAGACAAACAAGAGAAGGTGTAGTAGAAGAAAGAAAGAAAGAAATTGGAGATGGATCATATCTGTTTGGTTGGAAAAGTCCCTTAAGGATATGAATGGAATTATATAAGTGCGAGCGTGCCAGGCAAGCAAATTGCCAATGTGTGTGTTGTAATTAGTATCCAAACTGCGTCTCACCAGGGAGATTGTGGTGACGATCGATGCCTTAATAAGGACTTTAAACATGTAAAGAAATGACTAATAAAAGAACTTCGAACTAAGTAATGTATAACTACTCCTATAAAAGAACAGTAAAGTAAAGGGCAACAGTAAAGTAACAGACTATTTTATTAAGTAAAACAGACTATAATCTAACCTTGAAGATAACTTCGAAGGTGTTCTAATTCAAACTCTAAAAGTATTGATAAAAATACAATATTTGTAAAGATATAGAAGTGTATTGGTTGATGTTGATCGAGAGATCCCTTCTTGATCACAGACTCCCTCTATTTATAATCGCCGAAGCTTCACAGTGACCTCTCAGCAAAATTATCCTTCTCTCAACTGATAACTGCTCAATCATGTGGCATTGCCTCGAGTTGACACTTGTTCTTCAGTTATTCTTCCACTATCAACACGTGTCCCATAGCAGTTGTCTTTTTAAACAGAGTAAAGTGGCAAATTGCCAGTAACTACTCCCGCATTACTTTCCACTCAGCTAACTGTCTTTCCATATCACTTCCCTCATGGCACTTTCTTATTGGCTGGATTAAATTCATCACAAACATTACCCCCCATGTCATTTTCCTTTTGAATCGAAAAAGATAATGGCGATCGTGTCAAGATCATGCTAGGCCGTTGAGATTTTCATGTAACCTTCTGAACGCAGTTAAATTGAGAGCTCAAACTTGCATCTGTCTGTACATTGGCTACTATTATCACATCATCTTTGCTTAGTCTTTGCATCTGCAATTTCACTTGTCGCTTCGAATCTATTCTCTCCAACATGTCTTCTTCTCAATCCCCGTTCAATACTGGTGATCACTTTCCATTGGATCTTCCTGAAGAAGTAATTTTGGCAACAGAACGCCCTAAAAATCCTTATCGAACTAATTGGGATCTTCTTGAGGTTCCTCCTGAACCATTCACATATTCGAAGTGGGGAAAATGGCATAACATGTTAAATCGACCAAGTGTATCTTCATCAGGGTAAACTTCATCTTCGAGCCCTTTCAAATCAATTTACAATTCTCAAACATTTCCTCCTGCTTGGGAACAACCCATCTCGCATGGTGAAGGTGTAGGATATTATAGAGGCATGAACCTTGAAACACCAACCACAGCACCTTCAGTTATTCATCCAACCTTCGAATACCTTAAAACTGAAGGAATCATTTGAAGTAGAATAATAAAACCATATTATCCTTTCTCAAATCGCCTTTCTCGAGAATAAAACTTGTTGAATGCTTGGCTAATTTATTCTACCAGTCCTCCTGGTGAAAGATTCCAAAGAGGTAATGTCTCAACTCCCCAAGGCAGGCCTCCTATTCACACATATGTAAGGGCCTCTGATGAAAAATTTTCTAATGAGTACTATTCCTCACCATTCTTCTCCAAATGTAAACTTTTCGAGAGTGATTACAAGGAAAGAGTGCTTCTTCTTGATTACTCAACATTGGGTTTTCCTGACACAAAAGTGCAAGTGGTTAACCCATTTGAGGATATGAGTGATCCTTTCTTAAAATTAGACCAATTGTATAGGAGTGGTCCTATATTCGAACATATCCCTCCTGTTTTGTCACCTTCCTCATGCTTAATTATTCAAGCACAAAGGCTTCTAGTAGCTTTCTCACATCTCCCCTTCTCCATATTACAAGAATCAAAAGCTCGAATCAATTTTGATTGGAGTTGTCATATCTTATGTCATGAACGGGACATTTCAACACTTGTTCGAGCTTAACTTAATTTTACCCTTCGAACCTTACCTACTCATATAAGGTGGTATTCCCATCATCAAGAAAGTGTTACACACTTAAATTACTTGATGGATTTGAACGATAGTTTCAAGGAAGGTCCACTGGCACTTCTTGATGAAGTGTCAGATTTTAAAGACAAATATATCTATAGGTGTGGAAGCACTGACGAAGAGAGTAATGTTTCCTATTATTCAAAGCCTGACCTCGAAGGTCGAATTGCATATCTCAAAGATGAAGCCAAGGCTACTAGCATATCTTTTCGAGGTAAAACTCCATTAGCCAAAGAGCTTCGAGGTCTTCACAAAGCCTTAACCAAGATCAATTCTCAGTTAAATCAGTATGAAGAACAACTCAAGGCTGCTTATTTCTCCCTTCGAAGCGAAGATAGATTTGCATTGCAAGTTAGAAACTTAAATATCAAGATAGAAATAGAAGAGAGTACTTTGCTTACTATTGGGATATGTTTCACAATCTCGTGACTTATGGGTTTCCACATTATTATCAATTATGTCTGTAATTTGTATTTGTAATGCCATTAAGTTCAATGAATTGTAAAAATTCATGTACATTTTAACCAAACTGAAATAGTTCATTCTAAACCAGAATGTGTTCTTTATTTAGAATAACGGCTATTTGAGTAACCAACTCTAACGGCTACTTTCTTAATAAATGTGTTTCTCTCCAAAAGGCACCAACGGCTATAAATACACAAGAGATAAAAAGAAAAAATCCTTCTAACTTCCATAAACCCTTCTTCTCCACTCTATCTATCTTTTGCATCCCTTCTTGTTACCATCACTCTTGTCTTGTTTCCAAAATGGCTACATCCAGAGACATTACCCAACTCCAGAAAGTTTGTGATGATTTCAAAAAATTTGTTCAAGATGAACAGGCGAAGTATTCATATGGGAAAGAAACTTCGCTGATCAACGAAATCCTCATTCCTGTTACCTTTCCCAATCAGGAATCTTCCATTGCCGTTGGTCCTTGCTTAAGTACCCCCAACCTCAAACTTCACGTATATTACCCTAGATTAGGACAACAATACCTAGCAGACCAATAGGAAATTCCTATTCCAAGGAATGATTTAAAGTTTCGACACTGGCCTAAACCTGGAAAAGATTGACCAGAATGGGTAGAGAGGATATTAGACAAAAAGAGGGAAGCCCTGATTACCACAGGAATCTATCATGCTGTCAACCTTACAAAATATCCCATCGAAGCCAGTCCTAACCTTTTTGTTGGTGCTTTGTGTTTCTGGAATCCTATTTTCAATCATTTCCAGCTTCGATTTGGTCCCATAGGTCCAATTGTTCTAGATATTTGTCATTTATTAGGGTTTCTGTCTCATGGGGAAGATGCCCACCCATATATGGTGGAATTCGATAGTCCCCCAATTTGATCTGATCCTAAGTCCTTAGGATACACCCATTTCATGTCTTTCCACAAAAAAAATCATCAGGAGAGGTCTCAGACACAGAGCATTATTGTTTCCTTCTCTATTGGCTTTCGAAGCACTTATTCTGTACCTCCTCTCAAAGAATTGTTCTTGAATTCTCCAATATTGCCAAAGCTCTAGCTGCTGGTCGAAGACTAGCTTTGGCTCCTTTTGTGCTAGGATCCTTGTATAGATCTTTTTCTGACTTATGTTATGATCCTTTTCTTCCAACCCAAGGTGGTCCCTTTTGGATTCTACAATTATGGCTTTATGCCTATTTTCCATAAATTCACAACTTAGGAATTAGAGAAAATCTTGTCCCTCATGGACTTTTCTTTGCTCTATTACCTACTGTTGAAAAATCTTTTAAAGATTCACTTTCTTTCTTCTTCAATCTTTCTTCAGTAAGGTCGAATGACTTATTCCAACCTTTTTCTATCCTTTACAATCAATACTGAGGACAAAACTCCCCTTTCCCCAATATGGTTGTGTCAAATCTTGGATAGAACAACCAATGCAGTTGAATTGAAAGCTGCATGGGGAAGCTTTTTGATTAGCATAGATTTGTTCTTTGGGAATAGTCTTAGTGTCAAATCCTATGGTGAACTCTACCTCCCAAACTAAATTTTGAGACAATTTGATCTCACTCAATCAATTCTTTTCCCAATTAGAAGTCAAGCCAATACCTTTATGGCTTATAAAATGACTTCGAGAGTACCAGAGTCAGTGGTAACTGCTACATTAGCAGTTTATCAGAACAAAGTTAGCAACCTGGAGTTCACTTCTCTGCTAGTATACACAACCTGTACTCCTACCTTCTCAAGCTAGTGGGAGAATCTGAGGTCAATGTCAATGGACAAATGCCATCTCTTGAGGCATCTTGATTTGAAGACAAAAGGAAAATAATTTACCAATTCAATTTCTCTTCTTTTAAATGATGAAAAGATCTTCTAATAAATGTTGTCTAAACTTTGCAAAACAGGGAAAGCAACTGGTGAAAGCTCTTCACCAAAACCCAAAACTTTGAAGGTTGCACCTCCTCTCCTATCTTCTTCTAAGGTCTCAGCTCCTGCTCTTCTACTTTTCAGACCCAAAAGAAGATTAATCCTTCCAGTAAATAGTCCTCCCCAAGCACCTGAAAGCAAAGAATCTAATGAGGAAGAAGATTCGAACCCTACTATATAGCTCGTACGAAGGAAAAAAGCCAAGACAACCACTGAAGCAGCTTCTGGCTCGAAGATCATTAGGGAAGATCCCATCCCAGCAGTTCCCATTTCGAAGGTGGAACCTGAACTTGAATCTGCTTCACTGATTCCACAAACAGAACCTCATAATCCCAAGGTGTCTGAGATTCAGGAATCCCCTTCACAAGACATTCAACCTTTACTGCTTGAGTATCAACCAGTGGTAAGTTATCCAAGCTTACCTAGTATCCTTTATGTTTTTGATTTTCCTCATAAGCAGGTTATAAATAACTGTTTGTCTCTTTGTTTGACTAGATTGAACCTGTTACTGGAGTTGAAACTGGTCCTTCAAAAGCTAGTACAAGTTCTGATCCTGAAGCTGCCATGGAACAAGATCCATTTACATCTCAAGCTGCTTAGTTCCCTCAAGCTCTGGGGAGTTTCAAATGTCTTTCCCCCTAAATCTTACTCCTGAAGAAGTACAGGATTTTAAGGATAGTTTGAAACATGTTTTGAAGATAGAAGAGACTACCCAGACTCATTTTCAAGAATTCTTTCAACAAATGATGGGTCAGAGTAAGCCAAAGGTGCCTTCGATTGATCCAGTAGCAGCAATTGCCACCTTAAGGCTTTTTAGTAAAATTTCATTTGAAGTCTTTGAGGATAAAGAAGTACAAAAGGATTTGAAGATTCTATGTCAATTCATGTTGGACAGTTCTGAAGTTTCTATCTGAGACAAAGAAACAATTTCAGAGCTTATGTCAACCTTTGATTTCAACTGTTTTCTTCTTGAAAAGTTGTCGAAGAAAGGAAAAGATTGGAGCTTGACATGGAGTATAGAACAGAAAAGACTTTAGCAATGAAACAGATGTTAGAGGAATTTAATGAGAGCAACATTGCTATTGATAAACTTTCTGCAAAAAGAGACAGCCTCTTAAAGGAACTCGAGCTTGTGGAGACTGAACTGAATGCTTTAAAGACCCATCAAGAAGATGTTCGAGCAAAGCTTCTGGTTTTGAAGACAGAGTTTGAGTCTAAGCCTTTGAAGAATCAAGAATCAATTTTTAGGCAAAAATTCATTCTTAGTCAGTCAAAACTGTATACTGGGTCTTGGGACAATTTTAGGCTGAAGGCTCAGTTTATAGGTACATTGATATAAAGGATTATACCATAGAATTTTGTAACCTTACCAAGAACTGGTTTGTAATTATTTTGAATATGAATACATGGTCTTTTTTTCGAATGTCACATCTCATTCTAGATTTCTTGCCTCCCAAACAGTTGGATAATATTATTTGAGAAATCTACCATTGATTTTTCTTACATGTACATAACCACTTAAATTTTGTAAATGGTAAAACCTTTAAAAACTTTGTGGATTTGAAATGGACTTTCCCACTTGGGGGACTATTTCCCATACTTTTGATCTTTATATCCAATGGGCAATATTGTTTTCCAAACCAAATCTCCTTCATCAAAGGTTCTTGGTTGGACTCTTTTATTATATCCTATTTCTTGTTATTTTCTTTTGTATCAAGATATTATTAAGAGCCTTGACTCTTTCTTCATCAATGTCTTCTATTTCAATAGCCATTGATGTTGGATAATCATCCAAGGATAATTGATTCTGCTTTATAATTCTAAGAGAACTAACTTTTATCTCAATTGGTAAAACTGCTTCATGACCAAAAGTTAAAGCATAGGGAGACCCTGTACTTGTTCGCTTCGAAGTTCTATGTGCCTACAATACTTCTGGCAAAATCTCATGCCACATCCTTGGATTATTTTTTATGACTTTAGCCATATTTTCCTTTATGATTTTATTTTTTGCTTCAGCCTGACCGTTGGATTAGGCATAATATGGGGTTGATTTTGACATTGTAATCCCCAATTTACTTGCAAAAATAACCAAATCCCCTTCGAATATAGATGCATTGTCAGATACAATGGTTTGAGGGATACCAAACCTATAGACTATATTCTCTAAAAATTTGATAACTGGCATTTGAGTCCCTGTTTGCATGGGTTCTGCTTCTACCCATTTAGTAAAATAATCTATGGCTACAATAATGAATCCATGATCCTTCGAAGAAGGAGGACTAATTTTTCCTATCACATCAATGGCCCACCCTCTAAAAGGCCAAGGCTTCACCACATATTGAAGATTAGTAGTTGGAAAATGTTTCAAAGGGCCATGTTTTTGACATTCTTGGCATCCTTTGGCAAATTTAATACAATCTTTTAAGATTGTTGGCCAGTAAATGCTATGCCTTAGAAGTAACCATCTCATTTTAATCCCAGACTGATGAGCACCACATAATCCTTCATGGATTTGAGCTATAGCCTCAATTCCTTCGAGATTACTTAAACATTCGAGTAGTAATTCATCACTTCCTCTTTTGAACAATCTTCCATCATACAATACAATTGACAGATTTCAATCTTATACTCCGACTAGGCTTTTCATCTAATCCTAAAAGATAATCTATAATTGGTTTTTTCCAATCATTATGAATCTCAACTTTCGAGATGTTAATAAAAGGTAATCTATTCACCAATATTGGTAACGAATTCCTATAAGTAACTTGTTCCATCTCAACATCTTCGATACTCGCTCTAAATCCATATGCTTTTCGAGCCATATCATTGGCTTATTCATTAAAACTTCTAGGAATATGTAAGAGGTTTACATTATCAAATTTGGATAACAAACCCATTGTAGTGTCATAATATATCTTTAAAGCACTACTCATACATTTATATTCCCCATTCATATGGTTTATAAATAATTGGCAATCCCCAAAAATATCTACAAATGTAGCTTTAAGATCTAAAAGAATTTCGAGACCCATTATTAGAGCTTCATATTCAACTTGATTATTAGTACATTGAGTTGAATCAAGTTTAAAATCATATTTGGTTTTAATCTTCTCAGGAGATTCAATAATGAACCCAATACCTGCAGCAAATTCAGTTTTTGATCCATCGAACCATAATCTCTATGGACTAATAGTTGTATGTCCAATTTCACAATTTCCTTCTGTTCGAGGCAATTTGGGTGATCATCCAAAAAATCTGCTAAGGCTTGCCCTTTCACTGCCTTTTGTGGTATATACAATAAACAGAATTCTGATAAATTCAAAATCCATTTACCAATTCGATTTCTTAAAATTGGTCGAGTCAACATATACTTAATTAAATCAAACTTAGCAATAACATCGACTTCAGTGGGAAGAAGATAATATCTTAGTTTCATTACTGCAAAATATTAAGATAGACAGTTTTTCCATAAAGGAATATTTGCATTCAATAGGATTTAAGAACCTACTAAGATAATAAACAACTTGCTCTTTTTTATTATCGTTATCCTGGGCTAATAAGACCCCAATTGATGCTTCTGCTATTGAGATTTCCAACTTCATAGGTCTGTCCTTTCTTGGAGGCATTAACACTGGTGGCTACACCAAATAATCCTTTAAGGCTTGAAAGGCAACTTGGTGTTTATCTTTCCATTTTAATTCTTCATGATCCTTCAATTTCGACAAAGGAGAGAATATCAGAGTTCTTCCAGCAGTATTGGAAATGAACCTTCGAATGAAATTAATCGGTCCTAGGAATCTTTGCAACTCCTTTTTAATTGAAGGGATTTACTTTGAATAATTGCTTGAGCTTTATTCTTATCCACCTGAATTCCTTTTTCATGTACCAAATACCCCAGAAAATTTCCAGTACTAACTTCAAAAGCACATTTCAATGGATTCAATTTAAGTTTAAAAAACCACATTCTTTCGAATGCTAATCTCATGTGCATTCGATGATTGTCAAATGATTTTGATTTAACAATTATGTCATCTATATAATATTCTAAAAATGTTCCAATCATATCATGAAAAATAGCATTCATAGCCCTCTGATAAATAGCTTCTGCATTTTTCAGACCAAAAGGCATTTGTACCCATTCGAAGGTACCTATATTCCCTGGACATCTAAATACAGTTTTATGAATGTCTTCCTCAGCAATACATATTTGATTATATCCTGAGTGACCATCCATCATAGACAATATAGTGTTACCAGCAGATCTATCAATTAACAAATCAACAATTGGCATAGGATATTCATCCTTAGGTGTGGCTAAATTAAGGTTTCTGTAATCAATATAGACTATTCTTTAATTTTCCATTTTTCTTCATAACTGGAACAACATTTGAAAGCCATTCAACATACCTGGCAGTTCTAATGAAACCTGCTTTGAACAACCTTTCGATTTCTTCTTTAATCTTCATGGTAACTTTTGGTGCCACCCTTCGAGGTTGTTGTTTCACTGGTTTATATCCAGCCTTGATAGGAAATTTATGCTCCACTAAACTTCTTTCGAGTCCTGGTAATTCATCATAATCCCAACCAAAATAATCTCGAAACTCTTTTAATAATTCGACCAGTTTATTTTGATCACATTTTCCAAGTTTGGAACTTAAATAAGTAGTTCTTTTTTGTTGTTCTGGTACTAAATTGATCTCTAACAAAAGATCTTGTGACTCTTCTTGTATAGAACTTTCTGGCATCACAGATAATTCTACTTTGCCAATGTCCTTTAAATATTGAGGATCTTTTTCAAAGACATAATCTGACCAATTTATGGTCGAATCCTTTTAAATTTTTGATTCTAAATTTGCAATGATTAACTTTTGTAAGACCAGTTGAATGCTCTCTTCCACTTTTTCTATTTCTATAGGTGTATGAATCATTGGACCACCTTGTCATCATCCAATGGTTCCAAAGAACCAAATGGCATATCAGCCAAAATATCACAATTCTCCTCTGGAGATTCATCTTCTGACTCTTTAAAGTCAATTGGCTTAACATTTTCTTGATACAATGGAGCTTCGACGCAGTTCGAGCTATTATGGAAAGATTGAGTATCAGCCTTCATTGTTTCAATCTCATGATCTTCCTTCATTAGCAACAATTTCTGATGCATTGAAGAAGGAACACATCAATTAGCATGAATCTAATCTCTTCCTAATAGGGCATGATAACTAAGATTAGCATCCACCACAAAGAAAGCAGTTTTGGATTTATTAGAACCTACTATAGTTTCGATAGGTATCACTCCCTTGGTGTTTTTCTTATCACTAGTAAAGCCTGATATCATAATGTGAGTCTATATTAATTTTGAGTCTTGTTTATTAATTTTTCTCAAAGTACTTTGAGGATTAACATTGACAGCAACACCATTATCAACCAATATTTTATTTAAAAGAACTCCATTTAAACATGCTTCTATGTATAATGGCTTAAGGTGTTTAGTCATTTCTGATGATGGCTCCTCAAATGAATATATGAGATTACAATCGCTAAAAATGAATTTAGGAAGATTTACCTCAGACACATCTTCAGTAGATATTTCCATTTCCATCTCTTCATCCATTCGTTGATCTTCCTTTGCTTCGAAGACCTTTGGTAACGTAAAAGTGGCAGTGTTAACTTCCATGTGTTCTGGAAATGTGCCAAACTAGATGTGTATATTCTCATTTTTAACAAATTCACCATTGTGCTTAATCCCAGTATTTCCCAAAACTTGGGATTCTACCACTGTCATTTCTTCATCTCATTCGTCAATACTCATGGCCTTTTCCAATTCTATAACCTTGGCCTTAATGATACTCTCCTCAAACATAGTATCATTGTTTACCTTAATATTACGATTAAATCTAGGATTAGGCTTCGAAGTACTACCAGGATCTTTCTCAATCATATTCTCCAACTCTTGGCCTTGAGTAATCATGTTGGAAAATTCTTTCCACATGGTATACTTCCTCTGAAGCCTTTTTTGTTGAGTCCTATTTATCAAGGGAACCATCTTTTGGTTATTTTCTTTAGGATGTTGGAGCACATGCCATGTATTCTTCTCAACCTGTGGAGGTTTGATCATCCTATTTTTGTTTTGAGATCCTTGTTGATCTATCATGTTTTTTATCCTATCATCTTGCATGACAAACCAATTTGGTACTCTTGGCACCAATGCAAGCATATCTGATTGTGATGTTTCACCAACTTCTGGTGATGAATTCGAAGTTTCCATACTCATCTCAGCTTGTACCACATTGGCTGGTACTAATTTTTGATGGTATAAATTGGGCTTGTCTTTCTTTTTGCACCATGTGATACTTCTTTGGTACATAAGATATACCTAGCCTCACATACTGCATGTTCCTTGATGGTCGAACAGAATTACCAGCATAAAAATTCCTCGAATAATTGGCTCTGAAATGAGCCATTGGTCTTGGAGAATACCTTGCTGTCACTGGTTCAGCATACATCGAAGCTTGGTAAATTGGACCTTTAAATTGTCCTCTCCCAACACTCAGGGTTGGCTGAAGTAGAGGTTCATACGAAGTATTCATCCTCTTTTGTTCGAATGAAGGTTGCTTGTTCTTTCTCCCTGTTTTAGCCCCAACCCTTTCATCATAGATTTCAGCATACCTTTTCCCACAACCAATGCATAGGTTTTTTTGCATACTCTTGGTTGAAGTGGGATATTCAAGACTCCTCTTTGTCATCTCTTTGAGCCTTTTCTTTTGGTCCTCTTCCTTGGCATTTTCCCTTTCTTTGACAAGAGTTTCAAGGGAAATGTTATGGACATTAATGGAGACTTCTTGCACTGCTGAGAATGGATCCTCGTCAACCCCCATTTGTTTTTCAGGGAACTTCTACTTCCCTTTCTTGATCAGGTCTTGAATCCTGTCTCGAAAAATAATACAATTATTAGTTGAATGAGTTCAAGAATTATGCCACTTATAATATTTTTTACCTTTTAATTCATTACTAGAAGGTAATTTTGTCTCATCAGACAACTTGATTATTTTTCCTTCTAACAAATGATCAAAAAATTTCATCAAGCTTATAAACATCGAATGAATATTTCTTGAATGATCCTTTAGATTTATATGACTCAGCAGAGATATTTTTCTTCACAAGACTTTTGCATGTGAAAGGCTCTTTCCCTATTATTTCTACAGCATTTATTTCATAATTAGAATCTTTATAATATATTTTTAATGAAGAAGCATTCCTTTTATTTTCTTCTTCTAGCAAGGCTTCATATCTAGATACTCGAGTAGCTAATTTGACAAGATCTCTAAATTCTAATACATCAAACTTCTTTCGAAGTCTAAATTCGAGACCATTTTGAGCCAGTTTAACAAATTCAGGCTCTGGCAAAATGATTTTACACTTTGTTCTAGCCCTCTTGAACCTATTTATGAACTGAGTTGCCTTTTCATCAGGTTTTGTCAGAGTCTGGCTAAATCAGCCATAGAAACTTCTGGCTCTGTTTGGAAAAACTGAGTATGGAAAGATTCTTCCATTTGTGTCCAATTATGAATAGAATTAGGAGCCAAATTGATAAACCAGGTGAATGCTGTATCTGTTAATGAATTATGAAATAAACGAAGTCTAAGATATTCATTATTTCCTGCGTCAGCACACATACTGATGAATTTTGCTATATGTTCAACTGTAGATTTACTCCCATCTCCAGCAAACATAGTAAAGGTGGGGAACTTGGATCCCCTAGGGAATTCAATCCTATCAATTCAGTCAGGATAAGGCTTCCTATATACTGGAGTTTGTACCCCCCGAGCCATGGGTCCGCAAACTTCATGGATTAAATTGATTATATCATTTCTATTAACCATATTAGGTGGTTGTTGATGACCTGGTTGACCCATAGGAGGGTTCATTGCTGGTATTAGAGGTGGTTGAGGAACATTATCCACCCTTCTAGGATTTTCAATTCTTCGACCCACACCTATTCCAATAGGGTTCGAATATAAGATTGTTATTCACTCTCCTATTTTGGCCTATTATGCTTTCCCTAGGCCTAGGTTATTCAACATTCATTGGTCTATAGATCTGATCTTGACCATGTCCTATATGATACCCTTGCATCCCTTCGAACATTGAAGTAGTAGGATTAGGGACAGGCATATAGAAGCTTTCTTGTGAATTAAGCCTAAAAGAATGCCCATTTTCCTGAATCGAAGAATTTGGCTGAAATAAGCCATGAGTATAATCTCTTCCATTCTGTCGAATCACAGAAGGATTTCCACTTGGCACCAGTACTGGTGTAAAGTGTGGTATGTTGTTGTTAAGGGAAGTGATCAAAGTATTAACATTCTGAATCATATTTCCCAAATGATCAAACACTGGTGTCAACTGATTCACTAAATCATGTTGAACTTCTGAACCAATATTTCCATTGTTTGGAATTGGATTCGCATTTTCAACTCCTATACTGGGTTTTCATTACTCACATGATCCCCAGTGTTGTTGCTTTGTGGATCTTGGTGTGGAAAACCACTAGTTTCAGCATTATTAACACCAGTATTGGCATTATCCATAGACCTATTGCTTTAAAGGTTTCTGTTTGTCATCTTTTGACACTAAGGTCCCACCGGGCGTGTGTAGACACCCCAATTTTGACCAAACGTCGAATTAAGGAGAGTGTCACCTCCATATCCGATGATGATAAGGATCGAAAGATTTGAAGTATTCCAATCTCTTCAGAAAGTTCTTTTAACGCGGTAAAATTTCACAGAAAGAAGAAAATACCAGGTATTTAGGAGAATTCAGGTATAAAATACCATTTTTGGAAAAGATCTTCGAAAATAAGTTTCTTTAAGAAAAAGGAAGAAAGAAAAGACCTAAAAAGGAAAGTTCAACAAAAAACGGCACACGGCAGTATTTCGCGGCACTCAGTGAGAGCCGGGCGGCATTCAGTGAGTGTCGAACGGCAGTCATCGAATGCCGGCCCGGCATTCGGCAAGTGCTGCCGACATTTCCTGACTGCCGTTTGCTTTTAAAGTCCGTATTTTGTGGTACAATACGTATGTGTATTGATTCGTGTTCAATATTGCATTCTTAACTTCATGATTTTACCCCTATTGGACACGAATTATCACTCACACGGGGAGATTTAATGGATAAATTTCACCTTTTGTTGTTCTTGTTGTTGATCACTTTTTACTAATAAAAGTCTCTTTCTTGTAGGTTTTGCAAGCTTGGGTGAAGTGGAACCCGACCCTTGTGGCAATCTTGGCAAGAAAAGGAAAAAAAATGAGCATCTCAGCAAGACCGGATCGATCCGAGTTCTTAAGCCGGATCGATCCGCTTGTTCCCCAGGACTTGGAGACGCTTTCTCGTAAAGGCGGATCGATCCGGCTTTTACACGCGGATCGATCCGCGATTCTAGACGAAGATTCTGCTTCCCCAAATGATTAATGGATCGATCCGCCCCATTGAAGGGATCGATCCGCGACTGCTGATTTCTTCCCCTTTGTTTTTATTACAACTTTGCCATTGTATGTATAGGGTATAAATAGTTAGAGATTAGTTTTGGTTAGGGTTAGCTTTTATTTTACTTAGTTTTCTTAGATTGTAAGCTCTTCCTCTCTAATTCCCCCTCATCTCTCTCCCCCATTACTCCTCATCTACTCACATTTATTTCCATCTAGTGTTAGAGAGAGAAGAATGAGTGAATGTATTGCACATTTGGAAGCTTTTAATTGAAGAATCTCTTGGATTTCCTATAGCATTTATGGTGATGTTTTCTAGTTGGTATAATCTCTCTTTCCCTCTCTTAAATTTTGTTATCATTTTAGTTATGAGTAGCTAAATCATGTAGGTTGGGGATCATAAACCCACCATTGGATCCATGTGTTTTTATTGTAGGTCTCTCACACTTGATAACATATCTAGAGTTCATGGGTGTACGGTTTGAAGCTTTGAGACCCCACTTCCAATGTCAAGCATTGGAAGTTGTTAAATCTCTAAACTCTAACCCTATACCCATGTGTTGCATTGGAACATCTACCTAGCATGTTGGTTGACTACCACATGTTTGATAGTTTGTCACAATGGAATTTTCTACCCTAGAATGTGTTACAAGTATGAGAACCATAAGTTGTTTGGTCCAAGGTGGGGGAATGCTCCCCAACCTCAATTTCTCCCCCACAAAAACCCTCCATTGTTAATTAAACTTAGACTTATCTTAAATTTATCTTTTCTTATGCTAAATAGTCATTGTAGTATAATTATTTACAAACCAAACCAAACTCAAAGTCGAAAAGACTCACTTTATTTCTTAGTTTGTTAATTGCTCCTTGCACGGTAATTGGTTATTAAGCGTTCAACAAGCATTGTTGCATTCCAATCCCTGTGGACTCGACACCCTACTTCCAACATACTACGTTTTTAATAGGGTTAAATAAGAACTTGATTTTGACGTAATCAAAATGGCGCCGTTGCCGGGGATTGGCGTTGGTAACAACCTTAGGTCGCTTAGTATCCAATTATAGTGCTTTTACTTCTAACCGTCGTTGCTTTTGTGTTGAGTGTCTTTGAAGGAGTAGCCTTTAGGTGAAAATCAACAGCTTTGCACAATGTCCAACCCGAGCAACGCAGGTATGACTAATCCCTTTGCAGTGAATTCTAATGTCAGTTCTTCTAGTAGTAGTAGTGGGTCGTTTTGGCGGCCCCCTACCACATCCTCACCATCATTCACTCAAAATTCGCACAGTACCAGCCACCGAGAGCCGGTAGTTGATGCATTTTCGGATCATGCCACGTTTGCCACCGAGGGCGAAACTCCCATGGATCGATTCCATCGGGAGCAATGGGATCAACATAATCCCGCTCCTCCACCTAGGTATCCGCCGCATCAACCACCTCCTTATCAACATCCTTATGCCCCTCCACCTCCTCAAATGGATCAAACCTTTGGGAGAACGATCGGGGATTATCTTCAACCCGAGACCGTATCTTCCCCATCTTGCATAACATTCCCTTATAATGCGGGGGTGTTCCGTTTCAAGCCCGGGATGATAAATCTCTTGCCCAATTTTCATGGACGAGAGAATGAGGATCCCTATAAGCATATTAGGGAGTACGAGGATATATGTGGGACATTTGAACAACAAAGATGCACACCTGAGCTTATAAGGCTCAAATTGTTCACATTTTCTCTCAAGGATAGGGCGAAAGATTGGTTAGTGACCCTACCCCCAAATTCCATAGGCTCATGGCCGGAACTCCAAAAGCAATTCTATAAGGAGTTTTTCCCCATGCACAAAACTCAAGCATTGGTTAAACAAATCCAAAATTTCTCCCAAGGAGAACATGAAACCTTTGCCGAGTGTTGGTTGAGATTTAAGGACCTCCTTAGGAAATGCCCACACCATGGTTTTGACAAATTCCGTCAAATTTCCATTTGTTATGGGGGGTTACAACCCAATACCAAGCAGTTAATCGAAACCATGTGTGCCGGGAGTTTCTTGACTCTTGAGGCCGAGCAAGCCGAGGCTCATCTTGAATACGTTTATGAAACTTCTCGCGGTTGGGGTGCATCTAACCCTCATGACCGAACCTTGCCGGTTACCGTGGCCCCATTGAATCATAATCCCTTCCAAGGGCCAAGTGAGGCCGACTCCATTTCGGAACTCACTAGGAAAGTGGAGGCCTTGGAGTCTCAAAAGGTCACCATGACTCCCACTCTTCCCCCAATCCTTGCCCCGGTCAATCCGTCACATTGCTACCTTTGCTATGCTCCGGAGCACTCAACCAACGAGTGCCCCATTCTACCTCTAGTTCAAAACCAAGCTTTGGAGCAAGCGTGTGCACTTGGGATGAATGTTAGGCCTAGATATAATCCTTCCCAAAATGATGCCTACAATCCTCCCGGGAGGTGGTCGGCACCGGGACTTAACTACCATAATAACAAAGGGGTGAGTGTTGCTCCCCATGTCTCTGCACAACAATTTTGCCCGCATCAACCACCCCCACCACCGTATGCACCTCAAAATTTTGGTGCTCCCGTATCTCAATCCCAAGGACCCCCTTTTGTGCAAAATCAAGGGGGACAACAACCTCCACCCGCTTATGTGCCTCCTCACAAGAAAAATTTCGAGGACCATAATCATGGCTTATCCCAAAGAATGAGCCAACTTGAGCAATCCATACAAGCGATGCAATCATCGCACGCTCAATCAATGCAAGCTTTACAAGCTCAATTGGCTCAATTGCTCCAAAATCAACAAGTAGTTGATAAGGGAAAGCTCCCCGCACAACCCTTCCAAAATCCTAAAGGGCAAATGAATGGTGGGGCCTCCAATTCCAATGGTCCCGTTGAACATCTAAAGGGAATCACTACTCTTCGTAGTGGAAAAACCGTGGACAACAAGGTCCAAAAGCCCTCTCAAGAACCACAAATCCACCCAGTTAGAGTTGAAGCCGAACTCGGAGAGGGGGACTCGTCGTCCCCTAATGACCTAGAATTGGAAGAGGATGTTCCTAGAGTCCCTGACTTCATGGATCAAGAATTTTTGAATCCCGCTCCACCGTTCCCTCAAAGGCTCAAAAAGAAGGTCGAGAACAACAAGAATCATGAATTCTTGGAATTGTTTAACAAAGTGGAAATCAATATACCTCTTTTGGAGGCCATTAAACAAGTTCCGGCCTATGCAAAATTCCTCAAAGATCTTTGCACCGTCAAAAGGAAACTCAATGTTAAAAAGAGTGCCTACATGGCCGCACATGCGAGCTCCGTTATCCTTAACGAAGTTCCCCCAAAATACAAGGACCCCGGTTGTCCTACCATAGCATGTGTGATTGGACAACACCATATCGATAGAGCACTCCTTGATTTGGGTGCTAGTGTGAATTTACTTCCTTATTCGGTGTATGTCCAATTAGGCCTCGGAGAACTTAAAGAGACCCGTGTCACTTTACAAATGGCCGATAGATCCGTAAAGATGCCACGGGGTATAATAGAGGATGTCATTGTTCAAGTTGGTAATTTCTACTATCCGGTGGATTTTATTGTACTTGACACACAACCCGTTGTGAATGAACAATCACAAATCCCTATCATATTAGGTCGCCCATTCCTTGCTACTGTTAATGCTTTAATCAATTGTAGGAATGGTCTCATGCGCTTAACCTTTGGTAATATGACTGTGGATGTGAATATTTTCTCTCTCTTTAAGCAACCGGATCTCGATGAGGAGGACGGTGATGGAATTTATGAAATCTCTCTCATTGATTCATTGGTGCAAGATTTTTTCAATTGTTCTAGTGATTCCGATGTTTATGATTCTTGCATCACTTCTTCTCTTGATCATACTTATGTGCTTAATGACAACATAACTAGCATCGAACATGTTGAGAAATGCTTGAAAAGTGATAATGCTATTGTTGAGTGTGTTCATGAGTTTACGCGAGAGAATAAGTTGAGAGATGAGGAGATAGAGGATGAGGAAGAGGCGAGTGTTGAGAGAATTATCGAAGAGGCCATGTGGACCTCTAACTTCGAAAGATTACCTCTGAGGGATACCTTCCCCCTTCCATCTAATGTTGTCATACCCAAACTTGAGCTAAAAACCTTGCCAAGTGAGCTCAAGTATGCCTTTTTGGGGGAGAGCGAGAGTTTTCCGGTAGTGGTGTCGTCCCAACTTGACCTTTGTCAAGAAGGGAGATTGATGAAGGTCTTGAAGGAACACAAAAGTGCCATAGGGTGGTGCATAGCGGACTTGAGGGGCATTTCTCCGAAGATTTGCACCCACAAGATTTATCTAGAAGATGAAGCCAAGCCTTCACGTCAAATGCAAAGGAGGCTCAATCCGAATATGAAAGAGGTGGTGATGGCGGAAGTCATCAAGTTGTTGGATGTGGGGATAATCTATCCCATCTCCGATAGTGAATGGGTGAGCCCCACCCAAGTGGTCCCTAAGAAGTCAGGGATTACCGTCATTGAGAATGAGAGTGGAGAGTTGGTCCCCACTAGAGCCACCACGGGGTGGCGTGTGTGTATTGATTATAGGAAGCTAAATTCGGTCACAAGGAAGGATCATTTCCCTTTGCCCTTCCTTGATCAAGTCCTAGAAAGAGTGGCGGGCCACAAGCACTACTGCTTCCTAGATGGTTACTCGGGGTACAACCAAATTGAAATAGCCCCCGAGGACCAAGAAAAAACCACCTTCACTTGCCCCTTTGGCACGTTTGCCTATCGGAGGATGCCTTTTGGACTTTGCAATGCACCAGCGACCTTTCAAAGGTGCATGCTTAGTATCTTTAGTGATATGGTGGAGAAATATTTGGAAGTCTTCATGGATGACTTCACAGTCTTTGGAGATTCGTTTGATGAATGTCTTGGGAATCTCGAGAAGGTTCTCAAGAGATGTATAGAAAAGAATCTCGTTCTTAACTGGGAAAAGTGCCACTTCATGGTGACACAAGGGATTGTACTGGGCCACATTGTGTCTAGCGAGGGAATGCAAGTTGACAAAGCCAAAATCGATGTCATTTCCAACCTCCCCCCTCCTAGGAATCTCAAAGACATTAGGTCATTCTTGGGCCACGCAGGTTTCTATCGTAGGTTTATAAAAGACTTTAGCGCGATCTCGAGACCGTTATGTCTCCTCTTAGCTAAGGACATCCCTTTCGAGTGGTCCAAGGATTGCCAAGAAGCATTTGAGAAGCTCAAGGCATTACTCACGTCCGCACCAATTATGCAACCTCCCGATTGGAGTCTTCCATTCGAATTAATGTGCGACGCGAGTGATTATGCCATCGGAGCCGTTTTGGGGCAAAGAAAAGACAAAAAGCCCCATGTTATATGCTATGCGAGCCGCACTCTAGATGATGCTCAAATCAACTACTCCACGACGGAGAAGGAGTTACTCGCCATAGTTTTTGCTCTTGAGAAGTTCCGGTCGTATGTGGTAGGATCGCGGATAATTTGCTTTACCGATCACGCCGCCCTTAAGTATCTCTTCTCCAAGAAAGATGCTAAAGCGCGGCTCATTCGTTGGATTCTATTGCTACAAGAATTTGACATATCCATCAAGGATAAGAAAGGGGTGGAAAATGTGGTAGCCGATCATTTGTCACGTTTGACATTTGATCATGATCATATAGACCCCATTCCCATCCGGGAATGCTTTCCGGACGAGCAATTGCTCAAAGTCTCTACTCTCCCGTGGTATGCGGACGTAGTAAATTTTCTTGTCACGGGAGAGTTACCTCAAGAGTGGTCTGTCACAGACCGAGAGAGACTTATAGTGATGGCACGATCGTTCTTCTACGACGATCCTTATGTGTTTAAGTATTGTGCCGATCAAATCGTGCGGAGATGTGTGCCCAACGACGAGATACCAAGTGTGTTATCGTTTTGCCACGATCAAGCTTGTGGAGGTCATTTCTCTTCACAAAAGACCGCGTTCAAAGTGCTCCATAGCGGTTTGTATTGGCCCACTATATTTAAAGACGCACATGCTTATTGTAAAGCATGCCCTCGGTGCCAACTTCTCGGAAAAGTTACCCGGAGGAACATGATGCCTCTAAACCCCGTTCTCGTTATTGAAGTTTTTGATTGTTGGGGTATAGACTTCATGGGTCCTTTTCCTAAATCCAATAATTTTGAGTACATTTTGGTGGCGGTTGACTACGTCTCCAAGTGGGTTGAGGCCATACCGTCACGGACCAATGACCACAAGGTGGTATTGAAATTCCTTAAGGAACATATTTTGTCCCGATTTGGCACTCCAAAAGCCATAATTAGTGATCAAGGGGTGCACTTTTGCAATTCCCCTTTTGCTCGGTTAATGGAGCAATATGGCGTCACCCACAAAGTTTCCACCACGTATCATCCCCAAACCAATGGCCAAGCCGAATTGGCCAATAGAGAAATTAAGGGGATCCTAGAAAAGACGGTTGATCCGTCAAAGAAGGATTGGTCTACTAGGCTAACCGATGCGCTATGGGCGTATAGGACGGCCTATAAGACAAACTTAGGGATGTCCCCCTATCGATTGGTTTACGGGAAAGCTTGCCATTTGCCCGTCGAACTTGAGCATCGAGCGTATTGGGCAATCAAGAAACTCAATTTCGACATTGATGAGAGCGGTGAGAAACGGAAACTCCAACTTGCCGAGTTGGAAGAGATTCGGGGTGAACTCTACGAGAGTTCAAAGGTTTATAAAGCACGCACTAAAGCTTTCCATGACAAACACATTGTGCGTAAGCATTTTGTGGTGGGTAACAAGGTGCTTTTATACGATTCACGGCTCCATCTATTCCCGGGTAAGTTGCAATCCCGTTGGATTGGCCCTTACATTGTGCACAAAGTGTATAACCATGGCGCCGTTGAAATTCAAGATCCCGCAAATGGGACAATTTCTAAGGTTAATGGGCAACGGCTCAAACCTTTTCTTGAAGGTTTCGACACCGAGTTGGTGTCAATTCCTTTGGAGGACCCCAATGTTGGGGTTGAGTAGGCTCTAGTGAGCTATACTCTTCTTTTTGTATGCCCCATGTTACATTCTTGGCATAAATTTTTGTTCTTGCACTTGTCCATTACATCCATGTTGATCTTTTCCCTTTTCAATAAGAATTTTCAAAGTCCAAATCTGAGTAGCATAAGAGGCGGATCGATCCGGGGAATTGGGGGATCGATCCGCATGTTCCTGGGGATCTTATTGACCAAGCTGGGAAAGGGCGGATCGATCCGGCCTGAAGAGCGGATCGATCCGGGAATTCGAGGTAACATTCTGCGAGAATTTGAGTCAAATGGATCGATCCGGGATTTTCGAGCGGATCGATCCGCGAACTTGGTGAGACATTCTGCGAGAGTTTGAATCAAATGGATCGATCCGGGCTTTTCAAGCGGATCGATCCGCGTTTTCAAAAAGGCACATTAACCGCGTTTTAATTTATCGGATCGATCCGGCATGACTTCGGATCGATCCGCGGGGGGCAGTTTAGTTAAATCGAAGCGGTTCCTTCATTTTGTTTCAAAAAGTTTCAAACAATCTCTCAAACTCTCTCACCCCTCTTTGCCCTAACTTCTCCAAATCCCCTCTTGTGCTCTTCCATTCTCCGGATCCTCAACATCGTCCATCTAAGGTATGAATCTACCAACTCTCATCGCTTGATTTTCGTGTTTTAATCATGCATGCACCCTAGGTTGAGTGTTATGTCCCATTGCTCTCTATTTTGCAAACTTCAACCTTAGGGCTCAATTTCTCACCCTTTTCTTTATATTTTGGGTTGATTGCTCATGCATTGTGACTATGATCTGTGCTCAAGCCACATTGTGGCTTGTTTGGGATATTTCCATGCTTTTAACCGTGTCAATCTTTAAGAGTATGCTTTCTGCCCACAAGGTGTTCGATCGAATGCCGCATTGCAATATCACCGTGCATCCGGCCATCCTACACGTGCATTTTTCAAACCGTCGCGTGCTTTGTTCATAATGATTCATTTTAGGTGCTTGTTTTCATTCTCGTGTGCGGTTTTCACCGTGGATTTCATGGCTTGTGGCACGTGCCGCTCGCCCCCTGCACTGCCGTCCACGTGCACGTCGATCGTGCACGTGCGTTGGTAACCACCTCCCGTGCACTTTGCCCGTGCCTCATGTTTAGCATTCCTTAGGGTGTATCATGAGTTCCACAAAATTTTCACGCCCTTGTGTCGGTTGTGCACGTGTCCTTTGTGTTCTCAGGCACTGGTACTTGAGCTTTTCATTCACGTAGAATTTACTGTCTTATTTGTTGCGCCTGCTCTTGTTATTTTCAGGCACAATGGTGAATCCACTCAAGTATAACCGAACCGAGTGCACTCCAGCCCGTGGCTATGACCGTTTCCGATCCAAAACCGAGAAGCAGTGGTACATTAACTACTTCAAATCTAAGAAATCCATCATCCCTGAGCGACCCATCGCTATCTTTGACTTCCCGGACAATGTGGTCCATATCTTTCGGGACCGCCGGTGGCTCCCCCAGTTGGAGCATTCGGGAGGGTACAACGAGACTTGGGTTCGAATTTTCTACGCGAGTCTCGTCACCACTGGCGACCGCTCCTTCGAGGCATACGTGCGAGGTGTCCGCATTCCGGTCACCCCGGCGTCATTGGCCGTGTTCATGGGAGTCCCCCATGTGGAGGACCCCGAGCCCTACCTTGTTGATTTGGAGCTGCGACCCGACCTCGATCTGATTGCCACACGGTTCACTGGACGACCGACTGAGTGGGTTGGTGACCAGATTGCCCCATCCACTTTCACCACACTCTACCGTTACTGCAATATCATTTTTACTGCTGCAGTGTGGCCAACTCGCCACAAGACCGTCAGGGGGGACCATGGTACCCTCCTGTATGCTATCACCGATCTCACCACCAGAGTCGACTTCGCGAGCCTAATAATTTCCCACCTTATCGCTGCGTCGAACGACACAGCCGCCACTGCTAGCCTCCCTTTCCCTACCCTTATTACCCGACTTTGCACCCAACATGGGTGCGAGGCCTTAGCCACCGATGTTCTCAAAACCGCGCCGTCTCCTATCAACGGGACGACGCTTGCTCGCAGCGACGCGCAGGTAAGGTCCGCGTCCAAGCGCGCCAGGGTGGAAGCGGGACCATCTGGTGCCCAGGCCGAGGTGGGGGAGGAGGCACCTGTGCAGGGTATGCTCGATTTACACCGTCGATTTGAGACACTGTCCACCGAGCAGAGGCAGCAGGGTATGGAGATTGGCGGGTTACGGACTGATGTGCGTGGCTTACGGGCGGAGGTTGATGCTTTCGGTATGAGTTATCGACGAGACATGAGCATGCTGATTCGCTTCCAGACCGACTCATTCCAGATGCAGTACCCCGGTGCCGATGTCCCGGATTACTTTCGAGATCCCTATGGTGGAGCAGCCGGTCATGGTGGTGCAGGCAGCTTTGGAGGTTATGGTGGTTCGGACCCCTACAGCGGTTCCGGCGGTCCAGGTGCTTTTGGTGGCGCCAGTGGCTCCGGTGCTTATGGCGGCACCGGTGGTCCCGATCCTTTTGGTGGTGATGAGGGGGATGATGATGAGTAGTTGGGGGGTTGGTTTTGTTTTGATGATGCTTTCTGTTCTCTTATTTTAGTATGGATGATGTCTTTTTCTGTTTTGCTTTGTGACTTTGGGTTACTTCAGTATGGATGTATGGATATTGTTTCTTTTTGTTGACCATTGGCGTTGCTTATTTCCCTCTCCTTTTTGCCATGTCAACTGCTTCTTTTCCTTTTTTCTTTCTCTTTCTCGGGTGATTCTAACCTTGCAGGCACAGTTTATTACCGGCCGCTCCCTGCCCTTGCCTCCGGTAATATTGTTCTTCTCCTTGCATTTCATTATCTCATTGAGGACAATGTTCAGTCCTAGTTGGGGGGTGTGAGAGCTTTCTAGCTTCTCTCATGCTTGAATTTCCTATATAAAAAAAAAAAAAAAAAAAAAATGTTTTTGTGCATGATCTTGTGTCTCCAATGATTTCAGTATAATTGTCTCTTTCTAATGCCGAGCGATGACACCTATCTTGAAATTTTCTTCTGATATTAGTATGTGACACTTGGTAATCCCCTTAGCTCTATAACTATCTTGATTATAGTGAATTGCATGAATTTCAAATCTTGGATTATTAAGCACGTTGCATGACTACATGTGTTAGGATGACGCTTAATGCGATTGTCACCCAGAAATCGTTCAAAACATTTGTGGAGACTTTACCCTTGTGAGCTTTAAACCCTTCTCTCCATTGTTGAGTGTTACATACTTCAACTCTCTCTTTTTGAAAAACATACAAAAGTCGTAGATAATCTCATCTTCTTGCTTTGATTGTTCATTAGAGGAATCTTTTTGTGGAATGCAAAACTCTTGCTTGCATGTCATTGTAGTGGAGAACAAAGAATCACATTGTCCTAGGAAATGAATTTAGGTCCTCCTTTCCAGCATTTCTTGCCTCAACCATACATACCCTTCCTTCACTTAACCGTAAATCTTCCATATCCGCGTTTGAATTACATTTTTGGAATGCCTGGGCATGAGATTGTGTTTGTAACGTTGTAAAAGAGATTGAATCGTCTTGTTGTGAGAGTACAAAGAAAAAGAAAATAATATAAAAGAAGTTCTAAAAATATTCCTATAAAAAAAAAAAAAAAAAAAGAAAAAAAAAAAAAGAAAAGAAAAAAAAAAAAGAGCTTCATAGTCAATTGTACTTCTCTTTTTGAGCTTCAAAGAAATATTTGTGGAGGATTCATCTCTTGTGGTCATTTGTAGTCTTGCATTATAATAAATCCCAAGTTTGTACCCAAACATCTCGCTTCATTTCCCCTTATCCTTCACCTCATATCACCTTCCCATTTTACAATCCCCTCAAGGTCCTAATTGATTCTTAAGTTTTGTGATTCAGAGTTTGAGATGATTTTGACAAATAGTTCGAGTTTTTCCACATCCTCTAGTGAATGGTATCCTTCATGAGATTAATTTTTACTCGTTTTTCACACTTACGTTTTTCATCATTGGCATGTGCGGGGCTTCGATTCCTAGTCCCATTACTCCTTTTGCCCGCATGCCCCGAGTGTATTACCCATTCTGAGTGATTCATTTTTAGAGTGTAATGCCGGTGAGAATTGAGTTGAAGCGCTTTTTGAACGAAATTCGGTTTATGAAAGCATTATCATCATCTTGATAGTTGTAATCATGCACTTCACACCACACACACATCCAAGATTGAGCTTAATGAATTTTATCTAATAGCCTTGATAGTTTGAGAACTTTTTGGATTTGCGTGTCATGTGCTAAAATCTTTTGAAAATTCTTGGGACTATGTTGAGTGTCGATATTAGATAGTGGGCAACTATCGTGAGGAAACCAAATGTTTGTGGGTATCATTCTAAGAACCCTCCGGAGACAACACTCCGCCTCTATGGGTAACCTCGAGGTTTAACGGCTTGTTGCATATGCTCAATGCAATCGTGTTCCCCACGAAAACGGTTTATCTTTCTTTTTAATAAATTGTTGTGCAAGGTTATTCTTGAATCTCTTAGTATTTAGCTTTGTTGCTAAGAGACTAGCAACATGCTAGTAGGGGGGTGTGATTCGTGTTCAATATTGCATTCTTAACTTCATGATTTTACCCCTATTGGACACGAATTATCACTCACACGGGGAGATTTAATGGATAAATTTCACCTTTTGTTGTTCTTGTTGTTGATCACTTTTTACTAATAAAAGTCTCTTTCTTGTAGGTTTTGCAAGCTTGGGTGAAGTGGAACCCGACCCTTGTGGCAATCTTGGCAAGAAAAGGAAAAAAAATGAGCATCTCAGCAAGACCGGATCGATCCGAGTTCTTAAGCCGGATCGATCCGCTTATTCCCCAGGACTTGGAGACGCTTTCTCGTAAAGGCGGATCGATCCGGCTTTTACACGCGGATCGATCCGCGATTCTAGACGAAGATTCTGCTTCCCCAAATGATTAATGGATCGATCCGCCCCATTGAAGGGATCGATCCGCGACTGCTGATTTCTTCCCCTTTGTTTTTATTACAACTTTGCCATTGTATGTATAGGGTATAAATAGTTAGAGATTAGTTTTGGTTAGGGTTAGCTTTTATTTTACTTAGTTTTCTTAGATTGTAAGCTCTTCCTCTCTAATTCCCCCTCATCTCTCTCCCCCATTACTCCTCATCTACTCACATTTATTTCCATCTAGTGTTAGAGAGAGAAGAATGAGTGAATGTATTGCACATTTGGAAGCTTTTAATTGAAGAATCTCTTGGATTTCCTATAGCATTTATGGTGATGTTTTCTAGTTGGTATAATCTCTCTTTCCCTCTCTTAAATTTTGTTATCATTTTAGTTATGAGTAGCTAAATCATGTAGGTTGGGGATCATAAACCCACCATTGGATCCATGTGTTTTTATTGTAGGTCTCTCACACTTGATAACATATCTAGAGTTCATGGGTGTACGGTTTGAAGCTTTGAGACCCCACTTCCAATGTCAAGCATTGGAAGTTGTTAAATCTCTAAACTCTAACCCTATACCCATGTGTTGCATTGGAACATCTACCTAGCATGTTGGTTGACTACCACATGTTTGATAGTTTGTCACAATGGAATTTTCTACCCTAGAATGTGTTACAAGTATGAGAACCATAAGTTGTTTGGTCCAAGGTGGGGGAATGCTCCCCAACCTCAATTTCTCCCCCACAAAAACCCTCCATTGTTAATTAAACTTAGACTTATCTTAAATTTATCTTTTCTTATGCTAAATAGTCATTGTAGTATAATTATTTACAAACCAAACCAAACTCAAAGTCGAAAAGACTCACTTTATTTCTTAGTTTGTTAATTGCTCCTTGCACGGTAATTGGTTATTAAGCGTTCAACAAGCATTGTTGCATTCCAATCCCTGTGGACTCGACACCCTACTTCCAACATACTACGTTTTTAATAGGGTTAAATAAGAACTTGATTTTGACGTAATCATGTATGCGGATAAAAACAAAAAATTGATAAAGTAAGGCTGACTAAAACGCGACAGTTAATAATTTTTCGCGGCTTTCAATAGGTGCCGTGCGGCAGTCATGGAATGCCGCCGCGGCATTCACAGAGTGCCGTTGCGGTAGTCACTGACTGCCGCAAAAGGTTTTTGACTGCCGCCCTGTGCAACAGTCTGTCTATTTTCAGGATGTACGTATTGTACCACCAAATGAAACATTTACACCTGTCTTTTACTCCGAATTCACTGAAAATACTTGGTAATTTTGCCTATAAAAGAGGGAGGATCTTCCTTGGGAGAGGGGCACAAAAAAAAAGGAGAACCACCATTACACTAACACATATTTGAGAGAGAAAAGAGAGAGTTTGGAGAGCTTGAAGAAGAGTTTGGAAGATCTTCAAAGTAAAGAGGCTTTGAGGATAGTTTGGAGGTGATCCTCTAACCATAAGTTGTTATTTTCTTTATTTCTCTTAAGCCTCCAATTTTCAAACTACTTAGTTTTCTTGATTTCATTTCCTCCTTTTTTGTTCATACTTTTCTCTTGAGATTCTTGGATATCTTCAATATCTCTCTTAAAAGCTCTTGAGTTTGATCTTTTGAATCTCATGTAAGCTTATGCTTCACATGGGAGTCAAAGTTTGATCATCATTTCACTTTGTAAACAAATAGGTGGATCCAAGTCCATATTCATGACTTGGATTCTTTAACTTGGAATTTCATGGGGTCTTCTCTATATCCTCTTGAAGTTCATGAGCTAGTTCTTTGATTCTTCTTCTCTTTTTATTGTTTATGTTCTTCTCTTGAGACTCTTTGGGATCTTCCATATCTCACTTGAATCTCAGGAGTTTGATCTTTTAGTCTCATGTAAGCTTATGATTCACATGAGATTTAAAGTTGATCATCATTTTAGTAAGAACAAGTAGATGAATCCAAACCCCTACCATGGTTTGGGTCCTCTAAGCTTGAGTTTTCATGGAGTCTCCTTATATTCCTTGAAAAACTCATGAGTTTTAGTCATGTCTTGATCCCCAATGACCATCAAATGGTAGGAGAAGTGGTTTGGTTTAAACCCAACTTCATGATTTAATAGTTGGGGTTAACAATAAAAGTTGAACTTGACAAATGAAAACAGTGAGTTCACAAACTATTTTTGATCAAAGATTTTTAGTTCGAAATCTAACCGTTGAAATCAAGTGAAACCAACGGGAAAGTGTCAATAACACAATATTCTACCACTGTAATTTTTGTTTTGATGAGATTTCATGCTTAGAGGGGTTTGATCATGGGTTTTGTGAGTTAGCCACAATCTGTCCAGAGTTTCAGAATAGTTTCAGAACAGTAAAACGTTTTTGAAATTAGTAAATCAGAGCTTTATCCAAGTATTTTCAACTTCAAATAAATTTTCCCATGTAGTTTAATGTGTTAGGAAAGCCCCCTAAAAAGAATGAAGCATTTTGGATTATTTTACTATTTTTAAAAAATCAAACAAAATCTCTGGACAGAGAGTTGTACATCTCTGAGTGATGTCTGGTGTTTGTCCTTTTTCCAGAGATCCAACCGTTGAAACTTTGATTTTCTTTTTGATTTGGAAACTAGACTCACAGAGGAATCTTGTGTCCAAAATTCACCGAAATCAACCCATGGGAAGCATGCTTTTTATTTCTTTAAAGTTCTGGTCTGCTCTCTACAATTTTCAGAATTTTATGACAGATTTGACCAACTTTGTAAATAATGGTTCAAATGATCTTTTCATGGTCTAGGGTTCAAACCATGCTTTAAGGATAATTAGTTAAACTTAAATTCAGAGGTTAAATGATTCAAATCAATGAATAAGTTAATATCTTACTCTTGTTCATATTCATAAATTCATATACATTCATCCATACATGTTGATACTTGTAATTAAGACTTATTTTAGCTAGAGCATGTTACTTAGGATTCAATAATATATCTTGTTTAAAGCATGTGGACTAACCCTTTGTTTTGTAGCGCTATTAAGGTATGATTTCTCAAAATCCTCTCTAGTTTATTCATTTATTGATTTTATTGATTTTCAAGCCTTTTTTTTTACGACACCTTAGAATTTAGTCTTGCCTTATGTGTATATATGTGATTAGAGACCATTTTTAGTAGGATTTCTTTACTTTGTATGCATTGCACGTTTAATATTCACGGCCGGATCCCGGGTAAGTTCCCTTGTTCTCTATCTTGCATATCATGTTGTTTGCTAATTGAATTACTTGATTTTGAATGATATTTTCCCCTTAGCAATCTTACACCATTTGGACATGCTTTTGTAATGTATATTTACATATGTATTAATTAAGAGCATACTTAGATTAATAATTGGATTAAAAGGATGTTAAGTAGAGGCCTATCGCGAGATAGGATGAAAAGGGGTGTTTTAGTCCATTGGGCTCCTTCCCTTTTCATTCCATAATCCCCGGACCTAGTCAAATCTTTGGTTTTGCAAAAGATCAGTTTCCTTTTTGAAATGGTTTCTTAATTTTCCTTTTAAAAATTAAGTGGCGACTCGTTTTGTTTTTGAATTTGGAAAAGTAGTTTTAAAAGAAAATATGTGGGTAAGTCAACCTGCGATATCCACAATCTGGCGACTCTGCTGGGGATCGAACCCAGAATCTCTGGTTTCGCAGACCAGAATTTCTGATTTTGGGTTCACTCGAGGATTAGACTTGAAAGCATCCTTTTAATCGAATTAATTAATCTTTGAATGCCTGTTGCATCTCACTTGCATGTCCAGCCAGTCGATTGCACAAAACTATGACCTTGGAGGCTCGGGTTAACCCGGTCGGTCAAGTTATCATGGGACTGTGTGATCACCCTTGATCTCGTACCATGATTTGGTATATTAAGCATCCTATCGGATGTGTGTCAAGGGTCCCTTATTTAACCAAAACCTAACTTTTGCATAGTAGTTTCAATAGAACCTTTCAATCTTAGGAAATCAACTCTTGATTAGGATTATATGCTAGGAAGTTTTGTATGCCCGGAAGGGATTACTTGAGATGATGACAATACTTGCTTGATGAAAGATGTATAATCTTTTAATCACATTTTAGCAATTTCTCCTCATGTTCCACGACATTTGGAGAACATGCCGAACCTTGATTATAAGATTATACTTCTTATATCATGTTAGCTAAGCATCATTGACCTTGTATGCATCCGAATTCATGGAAAGTACGGTGATAATCCGATCATGTGATCCTCCTGCCCAAAGAGTTTTAAGTCCATCTTTGAAAGAAAACATATTTTACTATCTTTTCCCCAAGGTTTTCGATCACCCTTTCGAAAAATCTTTGGAGTTCACTTTTTTTTTTTATTAAAACTCCAAATTAATTACCTTTGTTAAGGTACATTTTCACATGATCATTTTCTAAGAAAAAAAATCCAAATTCTTGGGAATTGTTTTTGAAAAAAAATGCTCTTCAAATGAATTTTAAAGCAAAATTTCAATCCAATCATCTTCATTGAGAAATGTTTTCACATCCTCATTTTTTTTTAAATAAAAGATTCAAAATTCTTGAGAATTGTTTTTGAAAGATCTCATCGTTCTAAAGAAATGCTTTTCAAATGAATTTCGAAAATTTTAAATACCCGACCTTTAAAAGGGTAGTGGGGATCACAATGAAAGGAGAAATTATTGCACTTGACATGGGTGAGGATTTTTATGTGCTTATGTGTTTACCTGTTAGGATTAGAAATTTCCTTTGCTTTGGCATATAGAGTAGGCACACACACACACTTGCATTTCATTCGTGTGCCATATGTGCAGTGCATGCATCAAATCATAAGAGCATGTACATTTGCGCTCTTACCAATCGATATCATTACATACGTATAGCGTACAAACTCACAACATCTTCTTCCCAATTAAGATCAATGTCCCTCAAAAATCCCTTACTATTCAATTCTGCATGCGGACCTTTTTCCTATCTGTTTTTTTAGAAAGAGTGGAACAACTAGAGCCCCTAGTAAGGACACTTTTAATCTACTTGGGTTTATCTCTCTTAATTAGAGGAGATCATGGACCATCGTGTAGAGACAGACCCACCAATGGCCCACAGAGCTTTGGAGGAGAAAGTGAGCAAATTGTAAGTCGTTGTTGAGCAACAAGATTCCAGGGTGAAGCAATTAGAGGGGGTCATGCTTGAGTTCATTCAATTAATGAAAGATCAAATGGGCCCTAATGAGGAAAAGACAGATCAGAGAATAATGGACTGCTTAAAAAAGCACCAACAGGCATGTCTGTACCCACCCGTGCACCGAAGCCCATGTCCAAACCCAACCTATCACCAAAGTCCATACCCAAGCTTAACCATTCACCAAAGCCCACATCCAGGCCCAATCCCAACTAACCAAAGAGCTATTCCAAGTCCACATCTCAACCCAAAAACCAACTCTAGTTCAAAGTCGAATTCAAAATCAAACCAAGCGCGCAAGCCGAGAATCTTCACCAACCTTGGCATGCCATTATCCATAGCCCTTGGTCACCTTGTCAAGAATGGTCACCTCAACCCCCTGGACCCAAAGCCACTACCAAATCCCTTACCCCGCAAATGTGACCTGTCTTTGTACTGTGCCTACCACCAGACCCCTGGCCATACAACTAACTATTGCATGAAACTCCGCCATGATATCCAAGATCTCATTGAGCATAAAATCATCACTCCTTTACTGAACCCACTGAGTGGCATCTGGCATGACATACAATCTTTTCAATCACAGCCATTGCTAAATACTCTCAAGGAATCTATTGCCTCCATGAGTGCGCAACAACCAATTGGCCCCGACTCAATCAACAGAATCGAAGAAGGCATTGACAATACTTGGTATGAGTCAGAGAAGGGCCATTCGACTGAAAAATGGGCCATAAGGGCAGATGATGTTCCTACAAAGATACAGAAGGGGAATGATGAACCTGAGAAAGATTCCAGTGAGGTAATAGTGTTTGGAAATGCTACTACTGAATCAAATGTGGATGCACTTGGGACCCAACAAATTGAAAATTATCTGTGATACTCCAATTGAGACCAAGTCAAATCTGGTAGTCGAGTTATGTTAGGTTGGAGTCAAATGTCAAGTCCAGTCGAGTCTTCTGGTCAGTCTGTTATCAAGTCTGTTTGCAAGTCTTTGTCGAGTTTATCGAGTCGAGTGATGTAATCCTCCTTCCTTACTAGTTGAATAAAACCTCATTTTTCTTGATGCAGTGTGCTAAGTCGTGAATGTATGGATCATTAAGACCCAAAAAAAAAAGGAGAAGAAAAAGTCACTTTTTCAAACGATCATGGAAAATACTTTGTTAATAAATCTTTGCATTGAAAAGGATCCCCAAGTGATTAAAGAAAATTCTGTGCCAGAACCATGGAGAAGTAGAGAATTGATTAGCTTTACTTTAAGAATTTAAAGATGCTCTTGCTCAATCTTGAAAAGATGAACTTGGAACTTGAAGCTTGCTCACCATCCCCTTTTCTCAAATACCAAGCCTAAAAGATGAGCCCAACCAGTCTAAAGTCATAAACTTGGTCCTTGATGGTAGCCAGACATCTTAAATGAACTTCTACTTCCAAAAAAAATAAAAAAAAAAAGAAAAAGAAAAAGAAAAGAAGAAAGAGCTCTCTAGGATGAAAACCCAAAAGGGCGCCTAGGCAAAAGATTAGAGCACCAAAAAAAAAAAGAGCTCACTAGGATGAAAATCCAGAAGGGCGCCTAGGCAAAAGTTAGAGCACAAATAAGATGCGTGTTGATCTCAAAAATCCTAATCCTAGCCAGTCAAAATCATGGAAAGAATAAGAGATAGTAAGGTAGAGAAAAGAAAGGAAAGAGAAAAGAAAAGACAGAGAATAGATAAGATTGAGAATTCTTGAGCACTTCAAAGTAGATCATTGACACATGAACTATCTCAAGGCTTTGTGTTGTTCTAAACAAAAAAGATTGGAAATGAAAAAAGGGACTTATCAGCTTCAAAATTTTCGTGAGAGGCTCAAACACTAAGTGAGCCTAAAACAATACAGAAATATCTTTGAAAAAAAAAACAAATAAAAGATTTGAAGGGCTGATATTACTTTGTGAATATGATAGAGTATGAATAAAACATGATGAGAGTTGTAAAGATTAACTGGCTATTGAAAAGGTTGAAGAATCAACCGTCAAATAAAAAAGAAGAAAAGAAAAGAAAAGAGGAAAGAGAATAAAATAAAAGAAAAAGTAGTTCATCATGCTACACAGGGGCTACCACAAGTGACATGCACTCCCTAGACCCAAAAGGCAACGTGGCTCGAAAAGCTCACCAATTCTTGAAGCCTAATTCTTTCAAGACCTCCAGAGTACTTGAACTACGCTCGACCTGATTCCCACTCGGGGATACGTAGGCAACCTGTTCGGTTCGGTCGCCACCAATGATCTAGCACTTTATTTAAGATTTAGCCGAACTACTCTGGACCTATTCCCGTTCAGGGATAAGTAGGCAAACCTTGCAAGGTTCTCGATCCATAACCATCCCCAAACCGTAAGCATCACCCTTTGTGCCTTTGGTTTTCTTCCTTCGGACTAGGGGTAAACTTGTGTAAGTTTGCCTGAAGCCACATGTATATTGCCAAACCAGGGGGAAACTTCGTTTGTTGAACACCTTATTTAATCCCAGAAGCAATGCCTCCAAGTCCTATTTAAACTAGGGGCAAACTTTGTTTGCCAAAATCCCTCTATGCCAGAGGCAAGTTCTCAAGTAATTGAGTTTGTTTTGAAAGGGTTGAAATAAAGTGCCTTTCATTCTATAAGCTAAAGCACTAATTTGAAGCACATTCTAGATGGGCAAAGAATTCGCTAAATCGAAAAGAGGAAGTTTTCAAAGTTTAGATTTATCAGCAAAGCACTGCCTTTTTTTAAGATGATGAATAAATGAAAGGTGAGATGATACATTATTCACAATGAAAGCACATTAAATCATGATAATATAGAGTTTGAGTCAGTCGTCTTGCGTAATTGCTTTGTCAAGTCTGTCCTCCTTTGATGAGTCAATAATGGTCTCAAATGTGTGGGTCTAAGATGATGAATAAAGATTTGAAAAGTCTCCATGAGCATCCTAAGAGCAATTCGAGCAGAGGCTTCGAACACCATCACAACGTAATGCTAAAGTGGTAATATAAGAAGAGTCCAAGACTAGGGGCAAAGGTGATTTCCCTCTTTGACAAGATCGAAGTGTTTCTTCTGAAGGTCCGCAAATGAAGAAAATCATTATTTCTATCAGCTCCGTCCAAATCTATGAGTCTCAAGACTCCCTAAATCTTGAAAAAAAAATCAAGTCCTTGAGTCTGAGGACTCCCCATTTTTGTAAAATAAAATTCTTTGAGCCCGAGAACTCCTTTTGTTTTTTTTGTAAAACCAATTCTTTGAGTCCGAGGACTCCCCATTTTTGTAAAATAAAATTCTTTGAGCCCGAGAACTCTTTTTTTTTTTGTAAAACCAATTCTTTGAGTCCGAGGACTCCCCATTTTTGTAAAATCAATTTTTTGAGTCCGGGGACTCCCTATTTCGTAAAATCAATTCTTTGAGTCCGGGGACTCCCTATTTTCGTAAAACCAATTCTTTGAATTTGATTGAGTCCAGTGACTCTATTTATGTAGAGCATGAATTTGTTAACTCCATATGGCTCCATTTGTATAAAAAGTAAACTCGTTGAGTCCGTGTGACTCCGTTTGTGTAAAAAGTGAATTTATTGAGTCCGTGTGACTTTGTTCGAATAAAGATATAAAATTTTGAGTCTGCATGACTTTGTCTTACTGGAATATGAAATTTTGAGTCTGCATGACTCTGTATATGAATTTTTGAGTCCACGTGACTCCGTTTGAATTTGTAAGTCTGCTTAACTCCGAATTTTGTTGGAATTGAATTCTTTGAGTCTAACCAACTCTGAACTTTCAAAAGTTTGGGCTAAAATGGATCTAACGATCGCCAGATTTTAATAAGTTAAATCTGATTGGCTCCCGATTGCGGAAATTAAAATCATTAAATCCGTCCGACTCTCGATTCATGAAAGTCTAACTTAGCACCCGAGCTTAGAAATTGAATTGAATTAAGTCTGATTGACTCCTAATTCTAGAAAAATTCATTTGAGTCTGATTGACTCCAGATTTTAGAGTTTTTGAATCGAATTGAGTCTGTTTTTTTAAATTGAAATTCTTTGAGTCTGATCGACTCCCAATTTTAGATTTGAGTCTGATTGACTCTCGGTGTTGTGAAATAGAATCTGATTCGAGTCCAATTGACTCCTGTTCTAGAAATTTGAATTATTTTGAGTCTGTTTGACTCCGATTTTGAAATTAGAAATTCTTTTGAGTATGATTGACTCATGATTTGGATATTAGAAATTCTTTTGAGTCTGGTTGACTCCCAATCTTGTGAAATAGAAATTCTTTGAGTTCGGTTGACTCCCAATTTTGTAAAAATTCTTTTGTGAAATAGAAATCCTTTAAAGTCCAATTTTGTGAATTTAAATTTCTTTGAGTCTGATTGACTCCTAGTCTTGTCCGATTTTGCGAAATAGGAATTGAATCAAGTCTGATTGACATCTGATTTAGGATTTGAATTTGAACTGGATTTGAGTCAAATTGACTCCGGACTTAGTGAAATTGAATTTGTTTGAGTCTGGCTGATTCCTGATTTCAGAAATGAATTAAGTCGAGTCTAGGAGACTCCTAATTTAGCATTTGAATTTGAACTCAAATTGAGTCGAATCGACTCTGGACTTGGTGAAATTTAGTTTATTTAAGTCTGACTGACTCCTGATCGAAATTTTAAAAAAATTTATTATTATTAAGCTCGATTGACTACCAATTTTGGAAAATTGAATTAAATTGAGTCTAACTGATTCTTGATTTTGGGAATTGAAGTGGATTTGAGTCCATTAGACCCCCGACTTTAGATATTTGAAATAATTTAAGCCCATCAGACTCCCGATTTAGAAATTTGAAGTAATTTGAGTCTGAAGTACTAGACTTCGAATTTTTGAAAGTAAATGGAATGAAATTTGTTTGACTAAGAAGAGAATCTGTTGAGCCTAATCGATTTTAGAAAATCAAATTAAGCCTGAAGGACTCCGGATTTTTAGAATTGAACTAATTCGAGTCTGACTGACTCCAAATTTTGAATTAAATTGAGTCAAGTTTGGTTGACTCCCAATTTTTAAAAAATAATAATAATAATAATAATAAAATAAAATAAATTGGAGTCTGCCTGACTCCAGGTTTTGAAAAATAAAATAAATTTGAGTCTGTTCGACTCCAGGTTTTGAAAATTGAAATGAATTTGAGTCTGTTTGACTCCAAGTTTTGAAAATTGAAAAGAATTCGAGTCGATTTGGCTCCAAGTTTTGAAAATTGAAAAGAATTTGAGTCTGATTGACTCTCGATTTTGAAAAATGAAATGAATTTGAGTATGATTGACCCCGAATTCAGAGCAAACATATCTGACGAGGCCGAAGGGCTGCGGATCGTTGTGAGAAAACATATCCGACGGGGCCGAAGAGCTGAGAATTTTTTAGAGCAAACTCATTCGGCACCGGAGTATAAGACGCAAAGCGCATCTCAGTCGATCAGATGATCCTCAAAAGACACCGGAGTATAAGATGCAAAGCGCATCTCAGTCTTTCAGCACATTTCCTTATTCGGCACCGGAGTCTAAGACGCAAAGCGCATCTCAGTCGATCAGATGATCCTCAAAAGACACCGGAGTATAAGATGCAAAGCGCATCTCAGTCTTTCAACACACTTCCTGATTCGGCACCGGAGTCTAAGACGCAAATCGCATCTCAGTCGATCAGATGATCCTCAAAAGACACCGGAGTATAAGACACAAAGCGCATCTCAGTCTTTTAGCACATTTCCTGATTCGGCACCGGAGTCTAAGACGCAAAGCGCATCTCAGTCGATCAGATGATCCTCAAAAGACAACGGAGTATAAGACGCAAAGTGTATCTCAGTCTTTCGGCACATTTCCTGATTCGGCACCGGAGTCTAAGACGCAAAGCGCATCTCAATCGATCAGATGATCCTCAAAAGACAACGGAGTATAAGACGCAAAGCGCATCTCAGTCTTTCAACACATTTCCTGATTCGACACCGGAGTCTAAGATGCAAAGCGCATCTCAGTCGATCAGAGAGAAAAGAGAGAGTTTGGAGAGCTTGAAGAAGAGTTTGGAAGATCTTCAAAGTAAAGAGGCTTTGAGGATAGTTTGGAGGTGATCCTCTAACCATAAGTTGTTATTTTCTTTATTTCTCTTAAGCCTCCAATTTTCAAACTACTTAGTTTTCTTGATTTCATTTCCTCCTTTTTTGTTCATACTTTTCTCTTGAGACTCTTGGATATCTTCAATATCTCTCTTGAAAGCTCTTGAGTTTGATCTTTTGAATCTCATATAAGCTTATGCTTCACATGGGAGTCAAAGTTTGATCATCATTTCACTTTGTAAACAAATAGGTGGATCCAAGTCCATATTCATGACTTGGATTCTCTAACTTGGAATTTCATGGGGTCTTCTCTATATCCTCTTGAAGTTCATGAGCTAGTTCTTTGATTCTTCTTCTCTTTTTATTGTTTATGTTCTTCTCTTGAGACTCTTTGGGATCTTCCATATCTCACTTGAATCTCAGGAGTTTGATCTTTTAGTCTCATGTAAGCTTATGATTCACATGAGATTTAAAGTTGATCATCATTTTAGTAAGAACAAGTAGATGAATCCAAACCCCTATCATGGTTTGGGTCCTCTAAGCTTGAGTTTTCATGGAGTCTCCTTATATTCCTTGAAAAACTCATGAGTTTTAGTCATGTCTTGATCCCCAATGACCATCAAATGGTAGGAGAAGTGGTTTGGTTTAAACCCAACTTCATGATTCAATAGTTGGGGTTAACAAATAAAAGTTGAACTTGACAAATGAAAACAGTGAGTTCACAAACTATTTTTGATCAAAGATTTTTAGTTCGAAATCTAACCGTTGAAATCAAGTGAAACCAACGGGAAAGTGTCAATAACACAATATTCTACCACTGTAATTTTTGTTTTGATGAAATTTCATGCTTAGAGGGGTTTGATCATGGGTTTTGTGAGTTAGCCACAATCTGTCCAGAGTTTCAGAATAGTTTCAGAACAGTAAAACGTTTTTGAAATTAGTAAATCAGAGCTTTATCCAAGTATTTTCAACTTCAAATAAATTTTCCCATGTAGTTTAATGTGTTAGGAAAGCCCCCTAAAAAGAATGAAGCATTTCGGATTATTTTACTATTTTTAAAAAATCAAACAAAATCTCTGGACAGAGAGTTGTACATCTCTGAGTGATGTCTGGTGTTTGTCCTTTTCCCAGAGATCCAACCGTTGAAACTTTGATTTTCTTTTTGATTTGGAAACTAGACTCACAGGAATCTTGTGTCCAAAATTCACCGAAATCAACCCATGGGAAGCATGCTTTTTATTTCTTTAAAGTTCTGGTCTGCTCTCTGCAATTTTCAAAATTTTATGACAGATTTGACCAACTTTGTAAATAATGGTTCAAATGATCTTTTCATGGTCTAGGGTTCAAACCATGCTTTAAGGATAATTAGTTAAACTTAAATTCAGAGGTTAAATGATTCAAATCAATGAATAAGTTAATAGCTTACTCTTGTTCATATTCATAAATTCATATACATTCATCCATACATGTTGATACTTGTAATTAAGACTTATTTTAGCTAGAGCATGTTACTTAGGATTCAATAATATATCTTGTTTAAAGCATGTGGACTAACCCTTTGTTTTGTAGCGCTACTAAGGTATGATTTCTCAAAATCCTCTCTAGTTTATTCATTTATTGATTTTATTGATTTTCAAGCCTTTTTTTACGACACCTTAGAATTAAGTCTTGCCTTATGTGTATATATGTGATTAGAGACCTTTTTTAGTAGGATTTATTTACTTTGTATGCATTGCACGTTTAATATTCGCGGCCGGATCCCGGGTAAGTTCCCTTGTTCTCTATCTTGCATATCATGTTGTTTGCTAATTGAATTACTTTATTTTGAATGATATTTTCCCCTTAGCAATCTTACACCATTTGGACATGCTTTTGTAATGTATATTTACATATGTATTAATTGAGAGCATACTTAGATTAATAATTGGATTTAAAGGATGTTAAGTAGAGGCCTATCGGGAGATAGGATGAAAAGGGGTGTTTTAGTCCATTGGACTCCTTCCCTTTTCATTCCATAATCCCCGGACCTAGTCAAATCTTTGGTTTCGCAAAAGATCAGTTTCCTTTTTGAAATGGTTTCTTAATTTTCCTTTTAAAAATTAAGTGGCGACTCGTTTTGTTTTTGAATTTGGAAAAGAAGTTTTAAAAGAAAAGATGTGGGTAAGTCAATCTGCGATATCCACAGCGTGCCAAAATGTTTGGTTGGAAAATTCCCTTAAGGATATGAATGGAATTATATAAGTGCGAGCGTGTCAGGAAAGCAAATTGCCAATGTGTGTGTTGTAATTAGTATCCAAACTGTGCCTCACCAGGGAGATTGTGGTGACGTTCGATGCCTTAACAAGGACTTTAAACATGTAAAGATATGTCTAATAAAAGAATTTCGAACTAAGTAATGTATAACTACTCCTATAAAAGAACAGTAAAGTAAAGGGCAATAGTAATGTAACAGACTATTTTATTAAGTAAAACAAACTACAATCTAACCTTGAAGATAACTTCGAAGGTGTTCTAATTCAAACTCTAAAAGTATTGATAAAAATACAATATTTGTAAAGATATAGAAGTGTATTGGTTGATGTTGATCGAGAGATCCCTTCTTGATCACATACTCCCTCTATTTATAATCGTTGAAGGTTCACAATAACCTCTCTGCAAAATGATCCCTCTCTCAACTGATAACTGCTCAATCACGTGGCATTGCCTCGAGTTGACACCTATTCTTCAATTATTCTTCCACTATCAACACGTGTCCCCATAGTAGTTGTCTTTTTAAACAGAGTAAAGTGGCAAACTGCCAGTAACTGCTCCCGCATTACTTTCCACTCAGCTAACTGTCTTGCCATGTCACATCCCTCATGGCACTTTCTTATTGGCTGGATCAAATTCATCACAAACAACATCACATATAGGGCCTCATTCGAAGCCAATCAATTGTAATACTAATGTGAAAACAAATATATATTACTCCGTCTTACCTATATGCAAGCCATTGCAGATTCACAAGTTTTGGCCTTGTTCGGCTACAAGTTTATATATATATATATTTATATTATTTACTTGGATGAACGCACGTCACACACACAATTTAAGTAGTTAGAGTTCTAAGAGAATTTTACGCACTGATGAATGGCTGACTTCTACAAAGAAAGGAGGAATAAATCTCTCCCACTCCCCATAGAGAGATTCGAACTCTCCCCAACCACTTAGGGGGAAGAGGTGGTACCATTGGACCACTTGAGCCTTTGGTCTACAAGTTTATATATTGAAGGGGAATTTTCTGCAACCTGCATTTATTTATTTTATGTTTGTCTATACTAGTTATTATTTTAATAAAGAAGAAGAAGAAGAAGAAATAAAGAAAGAAAGAAAAAAAGGCGAAGGGAACATATATGAAAGACAAATGATTGCAGATATGAATATTTTAGGTGATTAATTATACACGCATTGTGGAAAAAATTGTCTTATTTCAATGTATAAAGTAATACTAATAAACGTTGAATCATCATGCAATTTATTATATAATTCAAGGTGTCACAAATTTATTTAGGAAACGACTTCAGTAAAACTTTATAGAATAGTTTTTATGTCCCTCAAACATATGATTTTTCATTCAATAACATATCTATAGATGTTACAAAATTATTGAATTTTATAGATATGTCGCTATCAAAAATAGACAATGAAAAGATGGCCTTCTATTTTGCATCAAAATTTCTAATTTTTGTAAATCCAAAAGAATATTGGTTCTACTAATTCGAATTAATTAAATCATCATTCTTTGTTCTTCTTCCCAAATTAACGGGTATAGGATCAACTCCCAAAGATAATAATTCTAACAATAGGAGGAAATTCCTATGTTTCATTCTTCTGCAAGTGGGAGAAAAAATAAAACTAAAACATAGACCACTAGGGAGATTTTCACTCATTATATACCATTATACCTATTCCAATACTAGTCGATATCCTGTGCCATAGCAACTAAGCATGGAAAATATATATACTAGTCGATACCCTGTGCAATGCACGGGCTGTACAGGCCTTGGATACAAAGTGTGTAAGGATCTTGATCCTTACTGTAACAATCTTTTCTTTAATTGGAATTTACAGAGAATTGAAGAAAAGAATATACGGAAAGATAGATAGAGAGCGAATCATAAGATAATTTTATTAACAATGTCGCAGATAGATATCTGAAATTCGCAAAGCATACTTTATATACTACTTAGCATAGCTCGAATATAACACCTAATCAATTATTGATCAATACATGGTACAACTTGTTGTAACTGACATTCCAGTTGGATATGCAGAAAGACAACTTTAGGTGCCCTTCAAAACGGTGTCGTGACACTTAAGACTGCATCTCCAAAATTTGGATTTGAACTTCTTTCTATGAAACGATGTCTTCTCTCGTGTCAAAATCTACTGAATAGTGACCATGACAGTGTCAAACTGTTCAGAACCAAAATGTTATGCAAGGATACGAATGGCAAAACTAAACATGTAAAAGTGCTATTTTTTCACAAAGTAGTTTAAGTAAAGAATCCAAACCATCACAATTAAAAAGATGAAGCAGGTAGAAGAAACATAGAAATAGCTAAGCACTATCAAGGAGAAATATGTAGTGGGTAAATAACAAACAAAGACCAAAAAAAAAAAAATTCCATTGAAGAAAATGAAAACTAACTAATGGTAACCTTTCAACATAGTGTTTTGGATTTTCTTTTGTGACCTCTAATAAGATCAACATGAGGAGTACTTGCATAACCAAAAACAGTGAGGTACACACTTATGAAGGAAAAATAATAATAATCTGCATATAGAATGCCAAGTCCCAAAGAGAAACTTCTAAGTCTCATCAAAACATATCTTTACAATTACCAGTAAAAATGGTGGCCTTTTTTTTTTTTTTTTTTTGTAGTGCCTTCATTTTTGTAAATGATTTTCTAAAACAATTTCAAGTGCAAAACAACAGAGCAACAGTGTGGGTCAATCACCCAATGGTTGCACCGAATTTAATCTAATCTATTATAAATCAAGTTTCCTTGGAGATTTTTATGTTTCTAAAAAATGTATACCCAGTCCAAGTGGTTGAAATTTAGAGTTCTCAAGCTTGACGATTTCTAGCCATGAGACTACAATGATTACATCCCTGTACTTCTTTCATGAACTTTGATACTTCTGATTTTGTATTTATTGAACTATCCGTTCCATTTGAAATATATAGTAAAAGTACATGCAAGTGGAATTAAATCCCTTACCATTCGGCCATCCTTGAGTACAATGTTTTGAGGTTTACACAAAGCCATTATAGATATATACTATATTTTAAAGAATAAAATATCAATTAAAATGCAACATTGTTTAGATAATAAAATACATCCAAAATTTATGCTTACACTGATAAAAATTAGGCAACTCCACACACACCTTGCAAAAAAAGAATGTGATCATTCAGTATCACATAGACCCAATCTGGAAGACAGGGGGACTCCAACGCATGTGTAACCCACCTCCAGATTTGAAAATTTCCAATAGTAAAGTGTATCCAATTGATCCCACATGCAATTAAGAATTAACAAAACTTATAAGCAAGACAGCATATGCATGATAAGAGGATTATATCAAATACAAAACTTTTTAAAGGTCAACTTCAGAGTGTTTATTTACAATTGGTTATGACTATGAGCATTGAATAGTATTTGGAAAATCTGAAAGCCTACCAAACTGTCACGCCCCGGAAACCGAAGCGCGAGGAAAGAGAAAAGATAGAGAAACAGGGAGAAGAGAATTAAAATCCTTACACAAAATGCGGAAGCGACTTTGGAAATCCACGGGGATTCCTACAAGGATGACTCACTAATACATAAATCCAAAATGGACTTACATGTTAATGAGTCCAACAAAGATAGAAGCACTAGGAAATTTAATTAAGAGACTATCCGGACAAGTACTAGTTTCAAGGAGAGAAAGAAAAATACAATAACTTTGAAAAAGGGCATTTTTTTTTTATAGTTGCTGAATTTTAAAACACCCGTAAGTAACTATAGATTTGAAATTTTCACATTCTGTCCTCGTTGGTCCATGTAAAATTTGATTCTGCACAACTTTCGTCTAATAACATTTTTTCCAATTCTGCACCATTTGGGCAGAAAATAAAAAAAAAAACAGTAGCAATTTTTCTATGACAGCAACTTTGACAGCATTTTAAAACATTACCAACTATGCCAAATTCTCGAGTTTAAACATCAATATCTGACTAAATAAGTCCTAAATGACATATAACACGTGCCTAGACCAAACGGAACTTCATGTACTCGAAATTTATTAAAAACGAGAAGTGAAAGAGATAAAGAGAGGAATAAGGGGAGAGGGAGAGATTGGGAGAGATTAGGAGAGAGATTTAGGGAGAGAGATAGAGGGAAGGTATACTAAACACGCACACATGTGTATTTTCACATTCGGAAACATTTTTAAAACATATATATACATAATTCCAACATAAGAAAAAGGAAAGAATATTTGAGAAAGGGAAAGAGATCAAAGAGGGGAGAGGAGAGAAAGAGAATGGGAGAGATTTAGAACGTTTAAATGTTTGAAACCTTGTTGGAAATAAAAAGAGGGGTTTGATCCGGCAAGGACCCAACTATACAACGAACTAAACTACAACAAATGAACTCTCATAAAAGCAATCACCCAACCCAATCCGGCAAGGATTCAAACAAAAGAGAAAAACAAACAATTGACATGTAAATCAAAAAGACAAGAACTTAAAGAGGTTCAACGACCTCGGAAAGTAAATACATCATCATAAAGTGAGTTTAACAATTGAAAGAAATAACCATGAAAGCAAGGGCTAACACTTGTCCCATTAAAATCAAAGAAGCTTCTCAAATACAAGAGATAAGAGCCTAAGCTCACGAAGTTTTTGTAAAACCTTAATACTCTAAGTTTCAAAGCATTAAACATTTACAATCTTCCAAAGTGACTGAATCAACAAGAGATCTATTCATATACATAACTAAGCATGAGTCTTCAAAATAGAACAAAGTGCCGCATAGTTCACGCGTCGGGTCACATATGCCCTTTGCCCTTATCAAGCTTACCTGAAAAATGTTTTGTCGTTTTTATGAGAACGACGGCTCGTAGAAAACATTGTAACAAGTCTATATGCTACCCCTGACTAAAATGAAATGAGGTGCAATGAATCGCCACCATGACTACAATGAAATATTTAAAGCCTCACGGCTATGCGTGATATATGCACATCTCTCTCTCGTTACCGGACCATGAGCCACCCACGCATGGAGTGTAGCATACCAACTTCCGGGAGCTACCCGAATATAGTTTGGAGTTTGAATGTTTCTAAGGGTCATTCTCCCTGTCTCACCTCACAACCCACGTCCGGATTTCTTAAATCAAATTCCGACACATGGGGTTTTCCTCTCTCTTCTCAAATAAAACATTTATGTCGTGATATGTGAATGCTTGCCGATTTGGCCTCAATGCATGAAATGTTTAAAACGACATTATAGATGCTCCAACAAATTAGTGAACACAATAATTCGTGCGTGTTGAACATGTATCAAAGACATCAAGAGTTGAATTAAAACTCATAATATAGTATTCCTAACAAGGATTTCTAAACTAACGTCCTAACATGCTTTTACACATAAAGGGAGCATCCTAAGCATATCTAGCATCATGTAATCCAGTTAAGAACAACCAAAACATGAAATTCACCATCTAGCATACAATCTCCAAATTACCACTTTGAGGAAAAATAATGCATGTGTCCATATTATTCCCTTAACATCATTTTAATTACATTTAACACCCCAAATTTTACAACTTACACAACCAAGGCATATAATTCCACAATTAGGCATACAACCCTTACATTACAACTTTGGAGAAATACCACTGCATGTGTCTAAATTATATTTTTAGCATTATTTTGATCACATATAACACAACAACATCACAACTTACACAACCAAAGCATATAAATTTTATTTAGGCATATAACCCTAACATTACAAATTTGGGGAAAATCCTATACATGTGTCTAATTCTCTCCTAACATATAAATATACTCATAGCATCTTAGGCAAGTATAACATATAAAATTGTAACAATGTAAATCTACCTCAATGCTTAGCTTCCAAAAGATCAATGGCAACTCAAGAGAGCTAAGCACAACCAAAATAACTTCAAGGCTTGTGCTAGGATCTTGAAGAATGCTTCAAGAATGCACCTCTAATCAAGAATAACCCAAGGTTAGAATAGAAGTCATGAAACTAGTAAACCCTAGGTTGTTAAGAGATTGGGAAAACTTACCCACACTAGAAATCCTCCATTGAAATGGTTAGGATATGAAAGAGATATTCTATATACTCCAAGGAAGCTATAAAAGAGAAGAGAAGTTCAATAAAAACCCAAATTTTCGAAATCAAGTGAAACCCTAGAATTTGGGGGTTTTCTTGAATGCTTACCAAATGATGCTTCCAAGCTCTAGGATGGTTAAAGATGCTAGATAATGATCATTTTGAGCTTCTCTTGCAATCTTGTAGAAGGAAACCCAAGGAAGAAGGAGAACTTTGGATTTTCTTGGCTCTTGAAGTGTATAGAGAAGAAGGGATGAAGAGAAATGCTTCCAACCCAAAAACTAACGTGAAAATGAAATGGCCGGAGGGGGTGGCCGGCTATAGTGGTGTGGGGTGGGACCCACATCACTTATTTGGTCAATACTGAATGTTTTGATACCCAAACGGACAGTCTGACTCAACCTGTAACCCCAAAATTAAATTAACACATCCACGGGTACAGAAAATAATTTCTAAAGCATGTGAAAGACAAAATAAAATAATTTAATCATGCTCTGAAAAATTTAAATACAGTAAATTAAAATACCAGTCCACACAGAACATGCAAAATTACCCAATTACCCTTATTAAAATTCTGAAACATTACATTCTACCCCCCTTAAAAGGATTCTGTCCCGGAATCCGGAGCGGCGATCACGCAAAGGGGGCAATGACTTGCTCAACCTTAACAACAAGGGAAAAAAGCACAGCAAAACACATAGCATGTAAAGAAGCTTACACTACTCAGGAAAAGATAAGGATAATTCTTCCTCGATTCGCCCTTGTCCTCCCAAGTCAACTCGAAAATACCATGATGATTCCACTGAATTCTCACCAACAGAATAACTCTACCTCGTAGCACACGGTCCTTCCTCTCAAGAATCTGAACAGGTTGTTCCTCATATAAAGCATCTTCACTAAGAGGTAAATTGGTCTAATCAAGTGCATGGGACGGATCGGGATAAGGCTTATGGAATGGATCAGAATTATACCGGCGAAGCATCGAAACGTGGAATCACATTATGAATACTAGATAACTATGGCAGAAGAACCAAACGATAAGCAATGGCACCAATTCTCTCAAGGATCTCGAACGGCCCAATAAATTGCGGTGCCAACTTACCACTCTGACCAAATCATTGCAACCCACGACGGGGTGAAACTTTCAGAAATACAAGATCACCAGCCTCAAACTCAAGTGGTCGACGATGACGGTCGGCATACGATTTTTGACGACTCTGAGCTAAAATCAACTTCTTACTAATTACTTTAATCTTTTCTGACGTCTCTCTAACCATATCGGGTCTATGAAGATTAGTCTCACCTACCTCACCCCAACACAAAGGAGATCGACACGAACGGCCATACAATGCCTCAAGCGGTGCCATCTGATAACTGATGTTGGATGCAACCCGGCCAACGGAAACTTTTCTTCCCAATCACTACTAAGTGTCATAACATTACTCTCAACATGTTTTCCCAAAATCAATCAGAATAGAAGGAGTTAAATACCCCATACTTACTGTATATTCTACTAGGAAGGAAACACAACCTTCGTATCACAGTTAAACACATCGACACTGATACACTACAGCGTCTCATGATCGTATAGACATAAATCACACTATGGGAAACTACAATGTCGGTCACTCTAAACAGTAACGAACGTGTAGATGTGGTCCAAACGATCTACAAGGATCTAAATGAGTGTTGTCCTTACGCAAAGTTCCTAGAAATGCTGTAATAGGTAATTGAAAATGGTTGTAACAAACCTGTGGTTCTCCGGTGTCGGTCTTTACCTGCTGGCAAATCAAATAAATTTGACAATGGATTTCTTTAACCCTTTCCACCAATACTGGCGACACAAAACATAGTACATCTTGTGCCTCCCGGATGTAGGGCAAAACGGGAATGGCGGAACTCTTTCAATAAATCTCCACGGCAAGCAACGGAAACAAACACTCAGTCTCGAGGTCTCAAACCACTAATGTCACCAAAAGTCCAATCCTGTCTAAAGTCTTCATTAATCATACGGTATGTCAAGGCAATGGTCTCATCATCGAGTTTCTGTACTGCTAACAACTTCAAGTCAAAACTTTCGATAACACATTCAAGTCAAACAGGGAAATTTGGGCATAAGTCTCCAAACCACAATTCTCAAAGTCATCACAATGTCTCAGTTTTCTCCACTCTTGCACTGGTAAATACACTAGGGTACACACGAGCCTCAACATTTTCCACTCTTGCATAGGTAAGGAAGCTGAGTCATAGTCATACTTCTCTGTCACGACATTGGCCTAGCTCGGGTGGCAACGCAATTCAAGTCATAGTCTGCTCCTATCTCAAGGTCACCCAAAGTTAAATTTATAGGCACAGTTATAATTAAGGTCTCTTTGAGTTAGAAATGTCTCATATGTGATATCTCCTAGTCCCAAGTCTTGGGTAGCTCAATCCGCATTCAGGAAGCATACGACATAGTTCAATTAATTCACGCTCAATGTTCACAAGAATAGGTGCCAAAATCAAACAAGTTTTGTAACTTTGGTATAACACATTCTCACCCCAAAGCATCTCAAACAAAGTTCACCTCTATTTTTGTCAACTCCGTTAATTACCAAGCGGGGAGATATTTCCAACAAAGCAACGGTAGTAACCCATTAGTCCCAAGAAACCATGAATCTCATATACAAGGCAAATCTATAACGGTCCCAATGTTAGAAGGATCCACGGATACTCCATTACCAAAAATGACATGTTCAAGAAACTTTTTACCTCGGATAATCAATATTCACACTTAGATAATTTGGTATATGTAGTCATCGGTGCTCAATCACAAACTTGTCTTAGCAAGTATTAAACACACGGCTTATCAAATTTGCTAAAACAGCAGGCGCGTTCATCAAACTGAATGGTATAACAAGGGATTCACAATGTCTATAATACGGGCGGAAAATAGTCTTAGGAATCTCACGTTCCCTAGTGCGCAACTGGTGATAACTCTATTTCAAATCAATCTTTGAAACTAAACACGTTGAACCACGAAGTTGGTCAAAAGGATCTACTGATTCTTATAGTCACAAGATTCGATGTCATAAGCAATACTCGACTTAAGCGAACCATTTATCTTCTTGGCACAGGGAAATGGGTACTCTCCATGGAGACGAATTAATATGAATGAAATTGCTAACCTGTAAGTTCTCTAACTGAGCCCTTAACTCTTTCAACCCTGCGGATGTCCTACAATACGGCGGCATCGAAATAGATGAAGTACTGGGTATTAATCTGTCACAACTCAATTCTCACGGATAGGCGACAAGCCATACAAATCCTCAAGGAACACATCGGTGTGCTAACCCACAACAGAAGAGAAATCAATCAAATTTCGTTCATTCTCATCAGAAAACAAAACAAGCTATTTAAGGAGTCAATACGATTTTTACCGTTACACAAACTGTGGAACGAATATATCAGAGTCTATATACGATCATCCACAAAACAATTAAGATTCCCGGATGGTAATACAAATGCTACCTTCCTCTCGAAACAAGTCACAAGTGCTCGGTAAGTACTCACTAGCCCATACTCACAATCACAAATCAAAGATGGTGTACTGGTCAGCTATCACAGTTCGTAGCCACGACACACTCGATCCAAGGGAGCTAAGCCTCCAACAGAAGTATCAATTAACAACTAACAATGTAGGAACCAAATGACTCATTCCTCAACTCAATGATGATGCACAAGGTGGTATCCGAAGGGATACGATGCGTCGATATCTACAGGCATAGTGGCACTGGGACTAAAGACGAACGACTTACCTCAGATTACAGAAGCATCGGTATTACCTACTGAAGGTGCGGCGGCAAAAAGATTAAACTATCCTTATTGTCCCCCTAGGGACGCTTGACCAAAAATCTGAGTTGAAGCAGTTGGCTGTGGTGGCAACAAAGGTGGCCTACAAGTCTGCTGAAAAGGTGGACGAACTGGGGGTGGTCCAACTGACTGTTCTTAGTCGGTGCACGAAGTTCTCTAACTCTTTTATTCAAACTCAAATACCCAAATACTAATATTTTCTGAACCACTTTACTAAGTACATTCAACTCAAATCCAACCGCGTTGGTGCGTAGGCCTGGACGAAGTCCATTCTCAAAAGTTCTTACCTTCATTCTATTGTCCAATGTTATATCGGGAATGAGACTAGCCTCATACTCAGAAACTATCACGGCTCCCTAATGGAGATTTCAGAAATTCAATCCTCTTAGCTCGACAAACTACGAACGGGAAATACTGCTGACGAAATAATTGGTTGAGGGTGTCCCATAACCTACTCTCCATAGTCGGTGTAGTCAACACTAACCCCCACTTAAATCTGACTGAAAAAACTACAACGTCTACTCGAAGATCCTCCTCCAACAGTACCAAAGGTACTCCAAATTATAAATACACACTCAAGCCACAGTTTCACGTGAACCGGGCACGAATCTTAATAGGTTAAACATAAATTCACACCTCAGTTGGGGAATACGTGTACTTAGCATGAGATCACATAGCTCACAACCTTAATCATGTTCACATATAACATAAAGCGTTTTCCCTTTATAATTCCATTTACATTTGTGAACGATGATACCATATTGCTTTGTAAATCAACTCGATACTTAACATAAATGGCAAGGATAGTATAGGAAAGGCAATCAATATCAATATTAGTAACCTTAAGCAACTTATATCATGATTTCTACTAATCAATGCCTATCATGACCCATGGGAACACATAGCACTGAGAATATGCACGGTTATAACATAACTGTATGGGCACTTCAAACATTAATGTACTTGGCATGTACCCTAAACATATATAAATGTTGGGACCGATTAGCTCATCGCATGTAGAACATGTACACATATCACGTGTGAACATTAACTTAAACATCAAATTCACATAGAAGCATGCTCATCAACAATACGGGATCACATTACTCAATATGCATCAATACATATTAGAACGATTGAAAATCATATAAACACGTAGCATATCGGGTATGGAACATGTAATCTTTGACATGTAAGCACCTATGCATATACATACCTAGCCTCGAAGGTATTCAACATTAAGCATGTTAGCATTATACTCGCCTTGCATGAAATACGTACTCTTCATATCATAGCCAAAGGAAATGCACAACACAATACCTAGAGCATGTAGGCTTCATATGAACTCACATAACACGTAAGACATGAAACATGTAAACTGGGCACGTAAGTACAAAAGTTCCAAAGACTTTCACTAAATAAAAAAAATATATATATGCCCATGCAACATCTCACTATGTAAAGTAAACGACGGCATAGTTAAAATAATTAGCATTGAATGAGGAATTGAATGACTATTAACCACATAAAGCAACTCATAGGAGGACTAATGCTATCCCATGGAGTATGTAAACATTTAACATGTAAGCAGATACTACGTTGAATGTGAAACACGTAAATACTTTGAACATGTAACCAAATAGGTCTCGAAGGAATTCAACCTCTACGCATGCCCCCCCACGGCATCGCATCATCTCAACGAAAAACCTCAATGAAACAAACGGAAGGCAATAAACAAAATTAAGCATGGACGGAAACGAAACAAGCCCGAAGTAAACACCCATAGCCCCTAGGTATTCAAACACGGTTAGCTCTGATACCAATCTGTCACTCCCCGGAAACCGAAGCGCGAGGAAAGAGAAAAGATAGAGAAACAAGGAGAAGAGAATTAAAATCCTTACACAAAATGCGGAAGCGACTTTGGAAACCCACGGGGATTCCTACAAGGATGACTCACTAATACATAAATCCAAAATGGACTTACATGTTAATGAGTCCAACAAAGATAGAAGCACTAGGAAATTTAATTAAGAGACTATCCGGACAAGTACTAGTTTCAAGGAGAGAAAGAAAAATACAATAACTTTGAAAAAGGGCATTTTTTTTTTATAGTTGCTGAATTTTAAAATACCCGTAAGTAACTATAGATTTGAAATTTTCACATTCTGTCCTCGGAGGTCCATGTAAAATTTGATTCTGCACAACTTTTGTCTAATAACATTTTTTCCAATTCTGCACCATTTGGGCAGAAAATAAAAAAACAAACAGTAGCAGTTTTTCTATGACAGCAACTTTGACAGCATTTTAAAACATTACCAACTATGCCAAATTCTCGAGTTTAAACATCAATATCTGACTAAATAAGTCCTAAATGACATATAACACGTGCCTAGACCAAACGGAACTTCATGTACTCGAAATTTATTAAAAACGAGAAGTGAAAGAGATAAAGAGAGGAATAAGGGGAGAGGGAGAGATTGGGAGAGATTAGGAGAGAGATTTAGGGAGAGAGATAGAGGGAAGGTATACTAAACACGCACACATGTGTATTTTCACATTCGGAAACATTTTTAAAACATATATATACATAATTCCAACATAAGAAAAAGGAAAGAATATTTGAGAAAGGGAAAGAGATCAAAGAGGGGAGAGGAGAGAAAGAGAATGGGAGAGATTTAGAACGTTTAAATGTTTGAAACCTTGTTGGAAATAAAAAGAGGGGTTTGATCCGGCAAGGACCCAACTATACAACGAACTAAACTACAACAAATGAACTCTCATAAAATCAATCACCCAACCCAATCCGGCAAGGATTCAAACAAAAGAGAAAAACAAACAATTGACATGTAAATCAAAAAGACAAGAACTTAAAGAGGTTCAACGACCTCGGAAAGTAAATACATCATCATAAAGTGAGTTTAACAATTGAAAGAAATAACCATGAAAGCAAGGGCTAACACTTGTCCCATTAAAATCAAAGAAGCTTCTCAAATACAAGAGATAAGAGCCTAAGCTCACGAAGTTTTTGTAAAACCTTAATACTCTAAGTTTCAAAGCATTAAACATTTACAATCTTCCAAAGTGACTGAATCAACAAGAGATCTATTCATATACATAACTAAGCATGAGTCTTCAAAATAGAACAAAGTGCCGCATAGTTCACGCGTCGGGTCACATATGCCCTTTGCCCTTATCAAGCTTACCTGAAAAATGTTTTGTCGTTTTTATGAGAACGACGGCTCGTAGAAAACATTGTAACAAGTCTATATGCTACCCCTGACTAAAATGAAATGAGGTGCAATGAATCGCCACCATGACTACAATGAAATATTTAAAGCCTCACGGCTATGCGTGATATATGCACATCTCTCTCTCGTTACCGGACCATGAGCCACCCACGCATGGAGTGTAGCATACCAACTTCCGGGAGCTACCCGAATATAGTTTGGAGTTTGAATGTTTCTAAGGGTCATTCTCCCTGTCTCACCTCACAACCCACGTCCGGATTTCTTAAATCAAATTCCGACACATGGGGTTTTCCTCTCTCTTTTCAAATAAAACATTTATGTCGTGATATGTGAATGCTTGCCGATTTGGCCTCAATGCATGAAATGTTTAAAACGACATTATAGATGCTCCAACAAATTAGTGAACACAATAATTCGTGCGTGTTGAACATGTATCAAAGACATCAAGAGTTGAATTAAAACTCATAATATAGTATTCCTAACAAGGATTTCTAAACTAACGTCCTAACATGCTTTTACACATAAAGGGAGCATCCTAAGCATATCTAGCATCATGTAATCCAGTTAAGAACAACCAAAACATGAAATTCACCATCTAGCATACAATCTCCAAATTACCACTTTGAGGAAAAATAATGCATGTGTCCATATTATTCCCTTAACATCATTTTAATTACATTTAACACCCCAAATTTTATAACTTACACAACCAAGGCATATAATTCCACAATTAGGCATACAACCCTTACATTACAACTTTGGAGAAATACCACTGCATGTGTCTAAATTATATTTTTAGCATTATTTTGATCACATATAACACAACAACATCACAACTTACACAACCAAAGCATATAAATTTTATTTAGGCATATAACCCTAACATTACAAATTTGGGGAAAATCCTATACATGTGTCTAATTCTCTCCTAACATATAAATATACTCATAGCATCTTAGGCAAGTATAACATATAAAATTGTAACAATGTAAATCTACCTCAATGCTTAGCTTCCAAAAGATCAATGGCAACTCAAGAGAGCTAAGCACAACCAAAATAACTTCAAGGCTTGTGCTAGGATCTTGAAGAATGCTTCAAGAATGCACCTCTAATCAAGAATAACCCAAGGTTAGAATAGAAGTCATGAAACTAGTAAACCCTAGGTTGTTAAGAGATTGGGAAAACTTACCCACACTAGAAATCCTCCATTGAAATGGTTAGGATGTGAAAGAGATATTCTATATACTCCAAGGAAGCTATAAAAGAGAAGAGAAATTCAATAAAAACCCAAATTTTTGAAATCAAGTGAAACCCTAGAATTTGGGGGTTTTCTTGAATGCTTACCAAATGATGCTTCCAAGCTCTAGGATGGTTAGAGATGCTAGATAATGATCATCTTGAGCTTCTCTTGCAATCTTGTAGAAGGAAACCCAAGGAAGAAGGAGAACTTTGGATTTTCTTGGCTCTTGAAGTGTATAGAGAAGAAGGGATGAAGAGAAATGCTTCCAACCCAAAAACTAACGTGAAAATGAAATGGCCGGAGGGGGTGGCCGGCTATAGTGGTGTGGGGTGGGACCCACATCACTTATTTGGTCAATACTGAATGTTTTGATACCCAAACGGACAGTCTGACTCAACGTGTAACCCCAAAATTAAATTAACACATCCACGGGTACAGAAAATAATTTCTAAAGCATATGAAAGACAAAATAAAATAATTTAATCATGCTCTGAAAAATTTAAATACAGTAAATTAAAATACCAGTCCACACAGAACATGCGAAATTACCCAACTACCCTTATTAAAATTCTGAAACATTACACAAACCACTGTCTCCAATATTAATTCGTCTGAGAAAATAGAAATATGGTTCAAGTCTTCAAGATAGCACACAATATTGAATAGCATAATTCAAAGCAATAATAATTTTCTTAAAAATTGATCATAAATTCTTCGGAAGCTTGACCAATATTACCCAAATGCTGATATTAGTCTGTTGAAAAAAGAAAAATCAGATCACTATCTAAATATCTGATGCTTCATCAACAGATAAACCACCATGGAAAATTTGATAAACTACCCAAGTTTTTAAACATATCTTTCTGTACATAAAATACAGGGAAAAGAATTTTTGGTGCATGAATAACCTGGACTAATTCAACTTACCTTGTCATCAACATCTGTAAATTGCGAACATAATTTACTTCGTATCCCAAACGCCTTAGGTATCTGCCTAATTCACAAACAAATTACACAAAGAAATCCAATTAGACAACAATCATGCAACCATGTTTGGATGCAATAAGCAAGAAAAGCTAAATTTCGAAAAAAAAAAAAAAAAAACAAAACAAAACAAAACAAAACAAAAAAAAAATACAAAAAAATACAAAAAAACAAAAAAAAAAACAAAAAACAAAAACGGCTCATGCAGGTTGCTAAGAAAATGATATATAATATCAGTATCAAATATAGAATTCCTACCAAACTAAACTTCAAAAAGATAAATCACGAGTACAATCTACATAATATTGTTGTTTAGAAGGCAAAATGAGTAATTCTAAGTGCTACACAAATGGGTCTTCAAGTGAATTTCATTTCTTAGGCCATCCATGAGTTAATAACTTTCCATTTGACTTGATATGTAACCGTCCATGAGTTAATGACATTGATATGTATTCAATTATAAATGAAAGGCTAAGACTAAAGTTGCTAAAAGTATTTATATGTTAGATTATTAGATGAGTTATTCAAAATTGAAATTTAAATTCAAATTAGTTGTAAATTAGTCATATAAATATAAATAATCAAATTAGATGCAATTTAAAAAAAATAAAATTCTAAATTATAAGAGAGTGCCACATAGCAGAAGCAAAAGCTTTCACTTTCATATATATATATATATATATATATTAGATATCACAGAAAGGTCTATCTGTTGGAATAATGACATACATTGGTATTTAACACTTTGTGCTCAATAACATTGGTGAATTAGGTGAAAAATAGAAAGTGAGAGATTAGAATCCTCGGTAAACAAAAGCATGGCAAGGGAAATTTTTGGAGTAAATAGAATCTCTTCAATGAAATTATAAAAGAGTATTTCAATTTTGATGAGATATTAAATGAAAATATTGGAATGTGTTTCGGTGCATCACATCCCACATCGGAAGCGGACAGGGTAAGTGATCTACATATAAGTGTGGGTCGTCCTCAAATCATTGAGGAGCTTTTTGGATTAGAGCCCAGAAGAACAAAATCACATGGGCACGCTGCTGGTTTGAGCTTTGGGCTCTCCAAACAGCAAACACCCATGTGGATAATACCTTAAGGCCTCGTTTGTTTCGCGGGATTGGGGGTGGGATTGGACTAACAGTCCTTTTTAATTCCATACACCCACGTTTGGATGCACAAAAAACACAGGACTATCTTTGGGACAACTTGTCCCCACGCACAAATAAGCCCACAAATGGGCCACAAAATTAACCCATAGGGGGGGTGGGTTATAGAATCCATGGCTTAAGGTCATCTTGGACTAAATGGCAAAAAGACAAGATTAACCTCCTTATCAATTATACAAGGCAAAACTCATCACTTTATCACATTCTAGATTCTCTACCAATAGCAAGAAGGGGAAAGCCGTTCCAGAAGAAAAGGCTATGCTCTCAGATTTCTCACAAAGCCGTCACTTTCTCGCATCAGGTAAGCTAAATCTACACTTCATTTACATAAATACAAACTGATGATGATCATGATAATTTTTTATTTTTATTTTTCCGAAATAGTTGCTGTTTTACATAGTATTATGCTCAAATCTTGATAGTTATTGGTAGATCTATGAAATATATGTAGTATATAAAGACATTTGCTAAGATTTGTTCTTTTAAAATTTTATGATGATCATGATAAAATTTTTTTTCCCGAAATAGTTGTTGTTTACATAGTCTTATGTTCATATCTTGATGGTTGTTGGTAGATCTATGAAATATACATGGGAAATGTTTAGTACACACACTTTTTGACACACTTTTTTACACACTATGCTTTAAACACATGTACCTTGTGCTGTTTGAATTTTTCACATTTTTCTATGCACCACTTACACAACACAAGGTACATGCATTTAAAGCTGTGTGTCAAAAAATGTGTCAAAAAGTGTGTATATGTAGCATTACTCAATATACATAGTATACAAAGATAATTGTTAAGATTTGTTGTTTTAAAATTTTTTGGCCTAAAAACAAGTAGTATTTATGAGTAAATTTGTAGCTTTTGGTGTTGTTTTGGTAAAATATTCATAAATATTGAGGATTTATTTTTAATAGCTAGTACAAAGTATTTTGCTCAAGTTTTGAAATTTGCTAGTAGATATATGAGATTCTTTGGATATAAAGAATTTTGTTAAGATTTGTTGGATATAAAGGTAACATGTTTGTCACTATTTTATTTGGGTCCCAAAATATTGCAACTTTGGTAACCATATTGGTTTTTAAAATCATAGTAGTTGCCAAAGTTACAACTTTTTGAGACTCGACTACAATATTTTGGGACCAAAACTAGTACATAGGTTTAGTTTGCAAAATGTATAAGGTGATTGTCTATTTTGTTTTTTTAGGATGGATGTGAACATGAGCCACGTAGAGGCCTTTTTGGTGCTTGAAGAGGTTATGACGGAGATCATATATATGTGTGCAATGTATATGGTATTAGTCCAACTTGTGTATGGTAGGCACTTTGCTAAGCATTTGGTTAGGAGTCGAGCTTTAAATAGAGTTGAGGCTCAAGTAGAGCATTTAGATCGAATCATTGGTGGAAGTGACATAACTTGTATTGAGCAACTACGTATGGATAGGAACACATTTGGCACACTATGTGGCCTTTTACATACCGTTGAATTTTTTAGGGATGCAAGACATGTTAATATAGAAGAACGAGTAGCTATGTTCTTGCACATATTGGCACATCATGTAAAGAACAGAGTGATAAAATTTGACTATTTGAGATCGGGGGAGACAGTGAGCAGACACTTCAATACTGTGCTTAAGGCAGTATTGCGATTGCAAGGGATATTATTGCGTACTCCTGAACCAGTTCCAGAAAATTCCACTGATGACAGATGGCGGTGGTTTAAGGTAGCTTTTTTTTGCTTAGTTTGAACAGCCTATCTTATTTATCGAGAATAATCTTTATACTTTTAAAATGTTTATATTATAGAATTGCCTTGGGGCTTTAGACGGCACATACATTAGAGTCAATGTTCCTGATATTGACAAACCGCGGTACCGCACAAGGAAGGGGGAGATTGCTACAAATGTCTTAGGAGTGTGCTCTATGGACATGCAATTTATATATGTTTTACCGGGGTGGGAAGGGTCTGCAGCTGACTCTAGGATTTTGCGCGATGCCGTTACACGAAGAAATGGATTAAAGGTCCCAACCGGTAATTACAAATAAGTGTTAACACATTTTGACAAACAATTTAGGCATTTTCATGGTAGAACTTAGTATTTGCTAATTGCAACACAGGTTACTACTACTTAGTAGATGCTGGCTATACCAACGGTGAAGGATTCTTAGCACCATATAGAGGCCAATGATATCATTTGTCCCTTTGGAGGGAAGGATCAGCTGACCCCCAAAATCATGAAGAATTCTTCAATTTGAAGCATTCAGCAGCTCGTAATGTGATTGAGCGATGCTTTGGCCTTCTCAAACTTCGGTGGGCAATTCTTAGGAGTCCATCATACTATCCAATCAAAACTCAAACTCGAATAATAACTGCATGTTGTCTTCTCCATAATTTGATTAGAAGAGAGATGTCACTTGATCCACTCGAACATCAAGTAGAAGAAAACAATCAACCACATGACTTTGGAGATGAAGTAATTGACACCGTAGAGCCATCAAACCAGTGGACTGATTGGAGGAGGAACTTGGCAATGCAAATGTTCAATGAGTGGCGAGCGAATCGAGGGCACAGAAATGAGCAAAATGAGTAGACCTTAGTGTTCATTGTAATTTTATGATGTTTATGGAAATTTTTAGAAGCTCCTACGTATTTATTCGCTGGTTGTGTATGAGACAATTTTTTTTATGATGTTTATTTAACCTTGAACGCATGTTTATAGCATGCAATTATTATTGTAAGTGACTTCTAGTAATCATTTGTATTTTCTACTCTATATTTGTTATTGTTACATGCCACGCTTTATATACTAGCAATGGAAAATGGAAGCTCTAGCCAACAACGAGACAAAACTGATACAAGAAGAGTGTGGACCACAAGAGAAGAGGAAGTGTTGCTTCATGCTTTCCATGACATTTGTGCTACTGGATGGAAATGTGATAATGGTACTTTTAGGGCTGGTTACACAAGTGTGTTAGAGAGAAACATGGTGACAACCATTCCTGGATGTGACTTAAAGGCAAAGCCACAAATTGAGTCAAAAATCAAAACATGGAAGAAGCAATATAACAGTCTTGCTTCTGCACTGATGACTAGTGGAATTGGATGGAATGATACAGAGAGATGCCTTGACATTCAAGATGATGATGTGTGGGACAATTATGTGAAGGTGACAAAAAAAATGTCAATGCAAATATTCAAATTTTCCTACTTTGTTTGTTTGCTAATAATTTATTAAACATGTAAATGTTGTTTTTTTTTTCTCTCCTTTAATAGAAAGATCCATCCATCAAGAGAATGCGGAACAAGCCTTAACCCTATTATGAGGATTGGTGCTTGATATTTGGTAAAGATCGTGCAACAGGGGAAGGTGCTGAAGCTCCAGGAGATGCTCTTGAAGACATTGAACTCGAGGAAATTGATGGAAATGATGAGACTGAAGTGGTGGCAGATGACATGGATATTCAGGTTGATACTGATGGATCAGCGAGTGTTACTAAAACTCATACTGATAAAGGAAAAAATGTTGTGAAACAAGGTATAAGAAAGAGGACTAGAGGGGCTGATGTGTGGGCTAGTAGCATGAATGAAATGGCCACTGCATTCGGTGATTTCTTTGATAATACTAGCAATAAGATGTCAGATATTGCTCAAAGGATTGGGTTTAACCATGACATGGCTGCTGAGAGGAGGAAGGTGAATGGACATCTCACTAAGCTTGGCAACTTGACTATGACAGAAAGGCTCAAAGTTGCCTCGCTGATTGTGAATCACCCCCACCGAGGATCTGTTCTTTAGCTTGCCAGAGGATGAGCAGGAGGCTTGGGTGATGATGTTGCTTGCTGGTGAAATCTAGATGTTGCTTGCTGGTGAAATCTAGATGTTGCTGGAACATCTGTTTTTTTGGATGTAAACAATGGAACTTGATGACCTTTTGCTCATTACTTCTTAATCATTATGATGGTCTGTAATTATTAATTAATGGCTACGTATGTATGATATTGTTGCATGTAAATAGGTGGTGTAACGTAACTCCTACGTATGTTTTGGTGCTTAGTTGCATGTGTGAATCATGTAGGAAAGATGGATTACTTCCATCAGTTGTAACTGTTTTGGGGAACTTGGTTTGTGTTACATATATGCAGTGCTAATATTATGGTGATGCATGACTATCAGGACTTCTAATTTTTGTTGAACATATCTATGGTATTCTTGGAATTATTATAGTTGCATTATTGTAATGTCAATTTTTTTTTAATTTAATATGGTGTTGTCTATTTTTTCAGGTGTGGGTACAAGAAATGGTATGTTGTTTTTGTTGGCCGCAGCCCAGGTATTATAGTAATATGTCTACTTTATTTTTCTTTATGAATATATTCAAGTAAGTAAACTAAAGATTGTGTTGTAACATATATATGCTTGATTTACAGTGAGGATGTGGGAATTAGAACATTTTTTTGGTTGGCCAATTCATAGACTTTTTTTTTTCTTTAGCTTTTTATTTTTAATTTTTTTAATAATTCAGTGAAATACAAGTGAAGTTTTGATGTGTGATTTGCTTTGACAGTGGAAAATTTGTCAAACTTAGTCTTATGACTTGTGCTGAAGAGGTGAAGAGGTGGGGCGTGTGTGGGAGGGGCAAATATGACAAATTATAAATTTGTCCATTGGAGTAACTTCCTAAACAAACAAATGATTGGATTAATTAATATTAATCCGCTCCATATTATGCGCCCAACCAAACACTGGATTATCAATTAAAATGGACTAATAGTCCTTTTCTTATATAGTCCCAGGACTACTAATGCTTGGTTATGTAATCCCGCTTAAACTTGTCCGCGAAACAAACGAGGCCTAAAAGGCTTAAATGAGATTGGGGTTTGGCTGACCCACCTTCTAACAAAAAATTAATACAATAAGATTTTCTTAGTATCGAAAGAGGTTATATGATTCTAATCTATACAAATATTGATTTTGTCATCCAGGAAGTATCGATAGATACTATTGATGACCAAGTGTTATCAATCAATGAAGTACAGTTTGTCAAAAAAACATCACCGAAAACAAAGTAGATTAGAATTTTCTGTCAACGGGAGTGGAAGGAATATTGATTAACACGGTGGATACCAATAAAAACATTTATATGATTGTATGTACACATATTACAATTGCATTTACCTAAGAAGAAGGAGGAGCATTGATAGCAGACTGCATGATACATATATGGAAGACAATTGACTCCACATATGAACACACACACACGTATATATATATATACATGTTTATATATCCGTGTGCATGAGTATATAATATGTTTACTTTCTTTAGTTCGTGCCGAGCTTGCTAAAACTCGAGTTGGATCTTCTTTTATTCTTTTTCTTTTCTAGTTACATTAATAGAGGAGGATTAGTACGTGCATACGATTGTGACCGCGTACGCGGTGCGGTTGAGTTGATACTAGAACCTCAATTTGAATCAAAACAAACCTAAAATTAAGCTAACCCGCTTTGGTCCAAAAGTAATGCTACTTGAATAGGACTTCAATCCTAAACTAAATCCAAATCTAAACACACCTAAGATCAAGTTTACCCGCTTTGTCCTTTGTACAAATGACAAACAATAGAATGTGGTGGTGACAATGACTTTTTTGTTTAAGAGTTAAAATACCCCAAAATCAAAGCCTAAATTGGATCAAAACCTGATTGCTGATTCAGCTCCTAGTCTATCCACACTAAGGATAAGCACTCTCCCACAATATCTTCACCTCTATAATTCAATCAAATAAATATACTTAACCATAGTTAAAACATTAAACCCATTCCATAAAACTCTCTATGTACACTGATTCTGTTACACATATGAGAAGTTATTCAATGAGTCGGTCATATCACGTTATCATGTTGACATGATTTGATGTCCTAATCACATTAGGCCACTAAAATTTGAAGGTTATGATAAGTGAAAAATAATGTGTCCAAGAAATAGGGGGTAATGACATATTGTCATGCCACTTCATCTTAATGATCACATAACACCATATTATTGAAAAGTTACGTCATATCCACGTGATGACATAGTTTGGCAGACTCACTGAATAATTTCTCTACACACTCTTTAACCAAAGTTAAATCTTTAAACCCTTTGAAACCTCCCCCACCCCCAAAAAAAATAATAAATAAACAAATAAATAAAATAAAATAAATAAATAAATATTCTATATATATACACACACTTTCTCTCTTCTCTGCATAATCACCCAAAGCCGTTTCAAAACTGTACCATGCTCTCTGCCTCTTCCCCTCCGGTTCTCACACCCTCACCTCCTCTGTTTATATTCTCCCCCAAAACCACTGCTCCGCCTCCGTCGCCTCCGTCGGTCAGATTCCGTCCACCCCGAGTCTCCACCTCCTCCGCCAATGCCTCGGCGGAGAGTTCGAGCTCCACCTGCCTCTGCCCTCCTAAACCGACCCCTTCCTCATCTTCCCTCTACGACGTTCTCCGAATTCCGGTGGGGGCCACCGGCCCGGAGATCAAGGCGGCGTACCGGAGACTCGCCAGAATGTGCCACCCCGACGTGGCGGAGATCGGCCGGAAGGACTCGTCGGCCGGCGAGTTCATGAGGATTCGCGACGCTTACTCGACGCTTGCCGATCCGGCGAAACGAGCCGATTACGACCGGAAATTTCTGCCTCTGCGACGATCGTTCGATTCGTATTCTCCGGCGAGTGGTAGGTCGCGGTTTTCCGGCTACAATAGCCGGAATTGGGAAACAGATCAGTGTTGGTAATTACAAGTTATAGATTCGACTGGTACGTGCTTGAGTTGACCTAATTTGAGATCAATCGGACTTCGAAACAGAGGCAAAACGATACTTGATTGTGTATATGTTTGTGTGTGTGTGTGTGTGTGTATACATATATATATATATATATATATATATGACCCTGAAATGATGGGAGTACTAACATGCATGAAGCTCAGTAGTACTCACAGCTGTTGAAGTTGTAACGTATTTATGGATTGATATTAGAATCCAAACTGAGCTGTGACTTTCTGGATTAAGCTTAACAAGGATCACATGTATATATGTAATTTAATTTTGTACTCGGTGTCGGCGCCATGTTTGGTGTTCAAAAACATCACTATGTTTTGCTAACTGCAATAGAAAATGTCTCTCTCACTCTCTCTCTTAGTTTTTCCTTTGCTTAATTACAAAATATAACTTGAAGTTTGGTGGTTGTCTTTTTTTTTTTTTTAGTTCTTTTGTAGTTTCCCTTGCATTAATTTAGTTTCTAAATTTTTTAAATTGAAGCAATATGTGGTCTAAATATCCAATTATTTTACTCACATTCATTAACTGTTGTGTCATGTTTTTTTATGGGGAAAATGAAACATACTAATCTCCCCACCCTTATGAACGTAATTGTGTATAGCAGTGCTAATGGGCGAACTCCATGAATTTTTATGACAGAATGAAACATTTGGATCATATTACTTATATTCGAGTACCATATTAATCTAATTGAAATAACATGGACTAAAATGAGTGCCAAATTAATTTAATTAAAATTACATGAGCTAAAATGAGATTTAGACCAAACATAAGTATATTTTGTACTTAACCCTTTTCCTTTTGGATCTTCACACTTTCCACATTCCACTGTGATATTTCTCTTTTTCGCTTTTTCGCTTTTGTCTTTCTTAAAATTGGTGTCTTATCTTTCTTATTACATGTGTAAGTGGAGGTGGAAGTGGGAAACAACTTCACTGAATGAACTTTTCAGTGCTAACTCATATTGTGCCTGTCCTAATTTGAACAATAAAATTGGACAATTTTTAAAAATTGCTATTACAAATGTTGTTTTATTATTCAAACAGTGAGATGCACAGTTTTGAAACTTCACTGAAAAAACTTTACTAAAGTTGTTTCCGTGGAAGTGGAAGGAGGTGGGGGGCTAAGACCAGCTAGACGTCAAATGAGCTATATTCACTTTGCAGGTGTCCTACCTATTTGATCTATACCTTCTATTTGAAAAAAGAGTTCATCATGGTGTATCTAGACTGTCTTTGGGCATATTGTTTAGGGCCATTTCACACAGCTTCGGCTTTTGCAATTCAATATATATATTTAAATAAAAATAAAAAACTATATTTATTAATAAAAGAATTATGCGATTCACTGACATTTTCTTGCGATTGATTCGCTGAATATGATTTGCCTAATAAAACAATTGTTTCATTCTAGATTTTGAAGTCCCATAATCCCTTATCAACTACAAAAGTTGCTGCCAAACATAGCCTTATTTGGCACTTGTTTTATTAGCTATCAAAATACGGATAACATGAGTTGGATTTGCATTAAAGCTATGTTTGGTTCATTAGCTAGAAAGGAGAAGAAAGCATTCAGTAAAATACTTTTATCTGTTTGACTGATGAGAAAACAATGAAGAAAATAGTAAGTTCAAAAAAATAAAGAAAAAATGAAGTTAAACTATTTAAAATCTTATGAATTATTTTCCTTCATTTTTCTTGAATTGGTGCACTCTTGGCCTTGACTTTTCAAGGGCCCTAAGTGAAATTCGAAGATGGATTTTTTATGTATTTTTGTTATTATTATGTTTTTTTTGGGACATGTACAAACATAGTTTATTTGCAAAAGAAAATTATTAAAATTAACAAGTAAAAGTTACTTATATCAATAAAAGTATTACTTACATAGTGACCTTTGCGTATTTTCTGCTGCAAAATTACTAAATACACTTGTATAATCAATCTCTTTTGCCATATCCTTTTCAATAGATAGTAAAGCTAAACTATTCAACATTCTTTGTGACATAGTTGATCGAAGATAAGATTATATCAACTTTAACTTTGACGGCCTGTTTGGTTCACGGATTATTTTAGGTGGATTCTGATTACTAGGAATCATAATACCAGTAATCATTTTACCAAAAATCTGAATCCCTGTAGAATGTTTGGTTTACCAGTAAAATTATAGCTGGATTTGAATCCAGTGTTTGGTTGGGTCAAGGAAAATGAAATGAAAATATTGTAAAATACTTAAGCTACTCTTGAAGGCTAAAAGAATGTATAAGTTAAAATCAAATTATCAATCCTTTAAAAATAGAGGATGATTAAAAAAAAATAATGGTATAAATCTAAAAATTAATGACACATAAAAAACGAGATAAATAGAGTAATTAAGACATGAACATGAATCTAAACTATTACATGTAGTTAAAATATATTTGTATAATAACAAAAAATATTTTATATTTTTAAGCATAAAATATGTATAGGTCTAACTTACAAATCACAATATGCGAAATATGTAGTTATTGTAATATCATATAGACTTTTCAATCATTAACATTTGGCAACCAAAATTTGAATTCAATCATTAAACTAACATCAAATATAATGTTTCAAGCATAAGAAATCATCATAAACAATCTCATCTACCAATCTCTCCATTTTAGAAAATAATTATAATTATAATCATAAATTTGTTATGATCACATTATTTGTTTGTTTAATAGTCTAATAAAGGCTAGTTTAGGTATTATGAAAATGGTAAATCAAAACCCTAGTAATCCTTTGGGTGGATTCTAAATCCTGTAGGACCCACAATTCATTAAATATTCCATGAACCAAACAACGATATATTTTAAGATTACTAGTAATCTTCGAGTGGAATCAAAATCCACCCTAAGAATCCATGAACCAAACGGGCCGTGAAAGCTTTGAAGTTAACTAAACTTTAAATGGATTGGGCATTTTCTTAATTAAAATCTACACATGTTGTATACATATATATACAATACATAGTTTGGGGGCCCTACGGAATTGAGGGCCCAAAGCAAGTGTTTCACTTGCTTGAGGTCAGGACCGGTCCTGAATTAGTGTTATATTTTTGCCTTGTATTATTAATTTTTAACTTTGTTATAGGAAAAAAAAAAAAAGAAAAGAAAACTCTAAGAAATACTTGGAAAATATTTACTTTTTTTCTTCTTTTAAATCTGCCAACCAAACCGATTCCACGAAAATTAGATTTTGTTGCGAGCATATATAAATGTATGTGTCCTATCATATAGTGAATAGCTGACCATATGTCCATGGCATAGTTGGAACTTTGTTGTTATTACTTTATTACACTTTGATTGATGGTCATTCAAGAGCAGAAAAAGGCATAAATATTGAGTATACTCTTGCATGCAACATGGCACCCACTAATTTTGGTTCAATCTTGCTTATTGAATTAGAATATATGAGAGATGGAAGTCGACGGATCTCCCACTATAGAATATTTTTGTATTTAATTTCATAAAATATCAAAAGAAAATACTAAAATTCAACATTTATTTAATGCGCGTGTGATAACCAATTATTTGATATATAGAATCTGTATGTTATACAACTTTTTCAAAAATTAGATTCTTCAAAAAGCCTAAAAGACTGATAATTTAAAAGGAGCAGATTGAAACTTTATTTTATTCTTTTTTTATTAAAAAAAGACCCAAAAAAAAAATTCTCTAATTCCAATGATAATACAAAACGTTAAACTGCTTTTTAAAAAATCACTACAGGAAAAAATCTCTTTTTGATAAATATATATATATATATATATATGTGAAGCCCTCTAAGATCCCAGACGAGGCACGAGGCAACCTTAACAATAAAGAAGAATGTTATTATACAGAAAAAATGATAAAACAGTAAGGGAGGATGCAAATTATGCAATGGCACGATGAACCCGAAGAGTTTAAAGCAAAGTTGAGAGAAGAAAGGGATCAAATATGAAGAAAAAGTAGTGTATGACATTCAAAAGTCAACTTGGGTGCATGATATATTCTTCCAATACATATATTCCATCTGTTTGTTCGTTTGTTTGTTTTTTTTAAATATTGACCTTATTTTAAGAATAATTTAATGCACAAGTTGCAAATTCATAATCATATACACACACACTCCAGGGTATTTGGGAACCGCCTTGCTTTTTTCCAGAAAAATATGAATCATCAGTGGTAATGGCTGTGGGTCTATAATCTGAATTGTAATTGTGGACAATAATGTTATCAAAAGTAGCTATTTTATATAACTTGGGGATTTCTTTTCTAAATAGCTTTTGGGTTAAATTATTCGAAAAAACATTTCATATTCAATAAAGTGAACACTATGAGTGATTCTAATTAAAAGTGTCTCTTCATCTTTTGTATATTCCCTAGCATTAAGTCAAAAACATCTTGTTTATATATTGTATATATTTGTTGAGTGACAACTTTATGAAACTTACAATCTACACTATATCGACACACCTATAGTTTAACCATCAATGTTAAAAAGAAATCACCCATATAGGACCTTCATTTTCCAGCTGAATTGATAGTAAAATAATAATAAAAACAATAATTAAAATGCAGTCCAAGTGCACGAGACTTTAGACATTATGAGGTTGGACAAGGGTTAAATATTCAAACGTATACAGTCTTTTCCTGCATGCGCGCGGAGTTCTTGTTCCCAAATTTTACTTGCATAAAAGATTGTAATCAGTTCCTAAAAAAATTTAACTCGCCAAGTTCAACAAATAATACTCAAATGTAATTCCATGGTTTATTTCGGAATGCGTACTAAGTAGCTGTGTCTATGTGATCAAAGAAAATATGTGAAAGCCAGACTACGATGGTTTGTAACCGTCCCTGTTTGGACCATAAATAATATTTTTATGTATTAGTATACAAAGTCATGCTATATTATATTATTATATATTATTATTATAATTGTCACATGGAAGAACCAATTCAAATTGGTTGGTGGTCATTTGGAAAGTACTTGTAGGACACTTGGCATTGTAGGAGAACATCAAAGGTGGTTATTTGAATATCAATGGTGATGATGAAGGTGGAAGTCATTTGGAAGAGCTTCTCTTAAAAAAATCACATGTGTAATAAATTTAAATTAGTAGTTATTTGGGAGAGAGATATTTAAATTCAAATAAGTGGTTATTGGTAGTTATAGTTTATATCTATAAATACACATGATGTATTTATTGTAAGGGGTCATTGACCAAACAATGCATTAATACACATACTTTGTTCTTCTATTCTTTCTTTAATTAGCCGGCCACCATGGCCTTTTAGTTTAATTAGTTTAGTTTTAGTTTCTCATCCATAGAAGTAATTCCTTAGGAGTAGTGTTCTTAGTTCCTTACTGTTATTGTCTTTATAGTGTATCTTTAGTTAGTATTTCAATTAGTTTAGTTAGTCCATACTTTACATTTTGATTCGAAGCAATACCATCTTTCAATGTGATCATTTCTTCACGTGTCTTACCACTTCGAAGGCATATGTTCCATTAAGTTTTGGACTTCGAACCCATTTGGTATTTCATCTTTACACGGTTAAAGTCCTGTTAAAGGCATCGAACGTCACCACAATTCGCTTGGTGATGCGCAGTTTGGATAATCACACTTACACATTGGCAATTTGCTTGCCTGGCACGCTCGCACACACTTATATAATTTTTCAACCAAACATTTTTGGCACGCCCGGTGGGACTCAAGTGTCAAGATGAATTGTGAAGGGTGGTATGTTGTACCCTCGTCAACGCCAAAATTTGGTAGTAGCAATTATGAATGGATGTATGTGTCACCCCCATTAACACCAAATCTTGGTGACAACAATTTTGAAGTGTTGGATGCTTCACCACCATCAACACCAAACTATGGTGGTGAAAAATGAATCAATGATTTAGTTCCATTGTTGGAAGAATTAATGTAACAACCCTAAAATTTCTAAGTGTATAAATAATTATTTTAATTATAATTATAATTTTCAGTTAGCAATATTATATGAGTGTGTCTATGTAAGACACGTCTTTAAAAATTTTAAGTTTGGAGGACATATAAATTAAATTATTAGTGAGCCCTTTAGTTTGAATGCTACATTTTATTAATTTAAATTTATTAAAAAAAAAAATGAAGGGTTGATATGTATTTTTTTTATATAGTATTTACAGGCCCGCGAATGTGTCAAATAGTGTATCTGGTATTGAAATTAAGTACCCGGGGTATGAGTACTCTTTGGGCTAGCCATTTTAGTGGTTTGTGTTACATTCTGGGCTCATATGGGTCTATTTTGTTAATTCATAAAAAGAAAAACGGGATTATTAATAATTGTGTGAGTAATATATGTATTGTGTGTGTATTATATGTATATAGATAGATACTATATCCTAGGGTTAGAAAAAAAAAAAAAAGAGCAGCCTCAAGAGAGAGAGAGAGAGAGAGAGAGAGAGAGAGAACAAGAGACAAAGAGAGAAGAGGCAACCCTAGTCACCTAGAAGGAGAAGAAAAAGAGAAGAGAAGAGAAAAGAAATGAGTTCACCATCATCAACATCATCTTGCTTTTCCCAATTTGGTGAGTAAACATTTAGATTGTAGGGTTGATTCGTAGTTTGATTGATTTTCGATTTGTGTTCATTATAGTTTGAATAAATCGTATGGATGGGTGTTTATATAATACGGATCTATAGTGAAATATACATATACATATATATATATATCAAATGTTAGATATAAGTTATTTAGAAAATTGAAGAAAAAAAAAAAGAAGACTAACACAAATTCGGATTTGGGTAAAATTGAAGAAAACTCTCAGATCTGTTTTAGAAAATAATTCGTATTAATTCATACATTTGGTTTTTGGTAAAACTGTTCGCGTGAGTCAATGTAAAACGCGATTCTGCACGTTTTTCGTCTAATAGTATTTTTCTCAATTCTGCACCGTTTGGGCAGAAAATTCATATTACAGTAGCAGTAAATGTTAACTCCGAATTTTGAATTCTGTTTATGAAAATTGTTAGAGATGTTTCTTTATACGGTATAATTATGAAGAACAATTTCAACCCATGCTGGTTTTGGGGCTGTTTAATATAAGGTTTGTTTGGGACCGTTTTAAATAGTGATGTTGAATGCCGATTTTAAATGCTATAACTTATGCTATGTGCGGTATTAAATGATGATTGTGGAAATACTACGTTAGACACGTGAATAGAAGTTTGGAGCAAGGGCCTTATTGTGAATAATCGGATAATGATAATCCATGTAATAAATGATAAATTTCCGAAGTGGTTAATGACGTAATTAAATCCTTATGAATGGTACTTGTGTGTATTAACGTAGATGGTAAAAAAAAAAAAGTGGTTTCAAGTTCCTTAGTGTTCACCACTCCCCGTTGTTTGATATATTTTTTTTGGTAGCTCGACTTGCTGAGTGTGCCCTTTTGCCAGTGGCTTCGTGATCAAGCTGGCCTAAGCCTTATGCCCGGCTTATTTGTTAGACGTCTAGGCATATTGACTGGCCTTCTGTGTGTATACCTGGTTTGGTTGATACCCCAACCAAACTAGCACCAGAGTGGATGTTAGTAGTATGTCCGGGCACACATGGGATATATGTGTGGGTGTACCATGGAGGGTGACCAAGTGGTGAACCTAGGAAATTGAATAATGAATCATTCATAAAAAAAATAAGTTGACCATAAGTAGGGTGACCTTAGTGGTGAACCTAGGGGAAGAAAAAAAAAATGATGACAGTGATTGTAGAGCGTTAAATGCAAATGGATAAATTGTTGCGAAACATGAAATTGAAAACTCGAAATGGTTACCGTGGTATAATGCGAAGAAAATTGATTAAATGATTTGGTATTGAAGAATTGTTTATTATGATACTAAGGATTTGTGCTAACTCTCGAGTTGCAGGATGGTGGGCCCACTAACCATTGTATGCAGGCTTTGGCTCACCATGTTATTTAAGAGTAAGTATTTCTTTTACTTTGTGGGTGGAACAAACTGCCGCCGTGACTTGAGGAAACTACCGCTTGTCCTCACTCACGTGTGGAACTACAATTCTGCCTACAACTTTGTATGTGTTTGTGGTCAAGAGAGGGAGGGAGTCCAGTGGATTCCCAACCTCCGGGAAATTTATTGGGTATTATTATGTTAATTGATTATTGTTGGGTTGGAGTTGAGGGGACCACGAGTGATCCTTGAGACTGGAGCGTGTTTACTCATACCAGTCATGTGACTGACCCGTGTGATGTTTATCATGCGGGGGCGTTTCTCGGGAAACGCAGCCGTTTTGCAGATTAAGGAGTAGACCGGTATGACTATTGGATTGCATGGATTTTCTTGATTTGCTGTTCATTTGCCATTTTCATTTATTTGGCATTGTGGGCCATTATTGTAGTTGGTATTGGGACGTTTAGTAGCTCTGACCAAAGGTTGTAATAGAGGTTATTCTTTCAAAGCTTTAATTGTAAATGAAAATATTTTTATTCTTAATGAGAATTTAGAAATGTTTATTCAGCTTCCACTTTTCAATATAAGTGATTTAGTAGTTGTAGCTTTAATCAAATATATCTGAGTATTTTTGGAACCGCATGAGTGTTTTTTTTTTTTAAATGGAAATGTGGTGGTTTTGTTTTAAAAACATAAATGGAAATTTATTACAAATGTTTTAACCAGGTTTTTAAGAACATCTATTTTCATTAAAAAGTTTTATTAGGTTGGGCTTCGTGGTGTTCACTCCGATAGTTGGGCAGTCGAATAGTAGTCTAGATTTAGTTTTATGCTGATTATTTGGCTTTCCAAAAATCGGGGTGTGACAATTAAAGGATCAAGCGTTTATTTTGAAAACTAAAATGTATGAAATGGCTCGAGGGGTGTCAACTGTTTTTAAAAAATATGAGCCAATGAATGAAAATAAATTAATTACAAAGAATCTTCATGATCCTTTAATGGTGGAAATAAAAAAATCATCAACATTCTCATCACCCATATTGTTTAATCAACCAAATAATAGTGATGAAAATGTACCCGGGGGTGTATTTTACAACCAATTTGGTTGAGAATCATGAACAAACTTTTGTTCATAGATTTGAGTTTTTCAACATTATTCAAAGTGTTGAAATTTATGAATTATTTAAGCCATCCATGGCTTTAGTTGGTCAATATCCACTTTGACTTTGTGGTGCTCATCAAAAATGGATTATGACCATGTGGCTTTTTCTATGGCAAGATTTTTACGAGGAAAACAAAATTTATTTGACCGAAATTTAAAGCCAAACAATCAAGTCAATTAATCGGTGGTATGAACCAGTGAAGAACTATGCCACTAGTTTCATGGGATTTTTCGAAAGCCACTATTCATAGTACTTCGGCTGATAAGAATGGAAATTAGCAATATGTTGGTATCATTGATTCTTTAATTGGTGAAATATTCCCACCAAAGTTTCAATTATTGGTATAATATAAATATACCAACAGGATTGGTTAAATGATGGTATTTTGGGATACTTATATTGGCTTTGAAGCAAGTTTAAAACCATTACTTAATGTTCGAAGCAATTATATTGACTTCAAAGTAAGTTTAAAGCCATTGTTTTGAACCGCCTTACTTTTTTCAGGAAAATATGAATCATCAGTGGTAATGGTTGTGGGTCTATAATCTGAATTGTAATTGTGGAAAATAATGTTATCAAAAGTAGCTATTTTAACTTGGGGATTTCTTTTCTAAATAGCTTTTGGGTTAAATTATTCGAAAAAACATTTCATTTTCAATAAAGTGAACACTATGAGTGATTCTTATTAAAAGTGTCTCTTTCATCTTTTGTATATTCCCTAGCATTAATTCAAAAACATCTTGTTTATATATTGTATATATTTGTTGAGTGACAACTTTATCAAACTTACAATCTACACTACATCGACACACCTACAGTTTAACCATCAATGTTAAAAAGAAAACACCCATATAGGACCTTCATTTTCGAGCTATATTGATAGTAAAATAATAATAAAAACAATAATTAAAATGCAGTCCAAGTGCACGAGACTTTAGACACTGTGAGGTTGGACAAGGGTTAAATATTCAAACGTATACAGTCTTTTCCTGCATGCGCGCGGAGTTCTTGTTCCCAAATTTTACTTGCATAAAAGATTGTAATCAGTTCCTAAAAAAATTTAACTCGCCAAGTTCAACAAATAATACTCAAATGTAATTCCATGGTTTATTTCGGAATGCGTACTAAGTAGTTGTGTCTATGTGATCAAAGAAAATATGTGAAAGCCAGACTACGAAGGTTTGTAACCGTCCCCTGTTTGGATCATAAATAATATTTTTATGTATTAGTATACAAAGTCATGCTATATTATATTATTATATAGTATTATTATAATTGTCACATGGAAGAACCAATTCAAATTGGTTGGTGGTCATTTGAAAAGTACTTGTAGGACACTTGGCATTGTAGGAGAACATCAAAGGTAGTTATTTGAATATCAATGGTGATGATGAAGGTGGAAGTCATTTGGAAGAACTTCTCTTAGAAGAATCACATGTGTAATAAATTTAAATTAATAGTTATTTGAGAGGGAGATATTTAAATTCAAATAAGTGGTTATTGGTAGTTATAGTTTATATCTATAAATACACATGATATATTTATTGTAAGGGGTCCTTGACCAAACAATGCATTAATACACATACTTTGTTCTTCTATTCTTTCCTTAGCCGGCCACCATGGCCTTTTAGTTTAATTAGTTTAGTTTTAGTTTCTCATCCATAGAAGTAATTCCTTAGGAGTAGTGTTCTTAGTTCCTTACTGTTATTGTCTTTATAGTGTATCTTTAGTTAGTATTTCAATTAGTTTAGTTAGTCCATACTTTACATTTTGATTCGAAGCAATACCATCTTTCAATGTGATCATTTCTTCACGTGTCTTACCACTTCGAAGGCATATGTTCCATTAAGTTTTGGACTTCGAACCCATTTGGTATTTCATCTTTACACGGTTAAAGTCCTGTTAAAGGCATCGAACGTCACCACAATTCGCTTGGTGATGCGCAGTTTGGATAATCACACTTACACATTGGCAATTTGCTTGCCTGGCACGCTCGCGCACACTTATATAATTTTCCAACCAAACATTTTTGGCACGTCCGGTGGGACTCAAGTGTCAAGATGAATTGTGAAGGGTGGTATGTTGTACCCTCGTCAATGCCAAAATTTGGTAGTAGCAATTATGAATGAGTGTATGTGTCACCCCCATTAACACCAAATCTTGGTGACAACAATTTTGAAGTGTTGTATGCTTCACCACCATCAACACCAAACTATGGTGGTGAAAAATGGATCAATGATTTAGTTCCATTGTTGGAAGAATTAAAGGATCAAGCATTTAGTTTGAAAAAAAAAATGTATGAAATGGCTCGAGGGGTGTCAACTGTTTTTAAAAAATATGAGCTAATGAATGAAAATAAATTAATTACAAAGAATCTTCATGATCCTTTAATGGTGGAAATAAAAAAATCATCAACATTCTCATCACCCATATTGGTTAATCAACCAAATAATAGTGATGAAAATGTACCCGGGGGGTGTATTTTACAACCAACTTTGGTTGAGAATTATGAACAAACTTTTGTTCATAGATTTGAGTTTTTCAACATTATTCAAAGTGTTGAAATTTATGAATTATATAAGCCATCCATGGCTTTAGTTGGTCAATATCCACTTTGGCTTTGTGGTGCTTATCAAAAATGGATTATGACCATGTGGCTTAATTTTTCTATGGCAAGATTTTTATGAGGAAAACAAAATTTATTTGACCGAAATTTAAAGCCAAACAATCAAGTCAATTAATCGGTGGTATGAACCGGTGAAGAACTATGCCACTAGTTTTATGGGATTTTTCGAAAGCCACTATTCATAGTACTTTGGCTGATAAGGATGGGAATTAGCAATATGTTGGTACCATTGATTCTTTAATTGGTGAAATATTCTCACCAAAAGTTTCAATTATTGGTATAATATATATATACCAACAGGATTGGTTAAATGATGGTATTTTGGGATACTTATATTGGCTTTGAAGCAAGTTTAAAACCATTATTTAATGTTCGAAGCAATTATATTGACTTCGAAGTAAATTTAAAGCCATTGTTTTGGCGCTCGAAACTATTGTGAATACTTCGAAGCATGTTTAAAGTAATTTATTTTATATTTGAAGTTATTTTATTGGCTTCGAATTAAGTCTAAAGCCATATTTTGGTGGGGTGTTTAAAAGTTAATCTATTGGTTTTGAACCAAATTAAAAATAGTTTATATTATGTTTAAGGCTTTTATTTTGGCTTCGAAGCAAAATTAAAGTCCTTTATTTGTGTTCGAACCCCCTATATTTACTTCGAATACAGTTTTAAGCTTTCATTTTATGTTCAAATCATTTTCATTGGCTTCGAAGCAACTTTGAAGCCATTGTTTTGTGTTCGAAGCCTTTAAATTGTTCGAAGCCAATTTAAAGCAATGTTTTTGTGTATTCGAGATTGTTATGGGCATCAAACTAGTATATGAAAGCAGTTTATTTTGTGTTCAATGTTATTATATTGGTTTCGAAGCCAATTCGAAAACTACTTTAGATTGTTAATTTGGTCAATTTTGAACCTACTAATTGGATCGAATAATGTTGTTCCGACTCTCTAAGAACTTCGTTCTTAAAGAGTGGGGGGGGGGGGGGGGTATGTTTGGACCATAAATAATATTTTTATGTATTAGTATACAAAGTCATGCTATATTATATTATTATATATTATTATTGTAATTGTCACATGGAAGAACCAATTCAAATTGGTTGGTGGTCATTTGAAAAGTACTTGCAGGACACTTGGCATTGTAGGAGAACATCAAAGGTGGTTATTTGAATATCAATGGTGATGATGAAGGTGGAAGTCATTTGGAAGAGCTTCTCTTAGAAGAATCACATGTGTAATAAATTTAAATTAGTAGTTATTTGGGAGGGAGATATTTAAATTCAAATAAGTGGTTATTGGTAGTTATAGCTTATATCCATAAATACACATGATGTATTCATTGTAAGGGGTCCTTGACCAAACAATGCATTAATACACATACTTTGTTCTTCTATTCTTTCCTTAGCCGGCCACCATGGCCTTTTAGTTTAATTAGTTTAGTTTTAGTTTCTCATCCATAGAAGTAATTCCTTAGGAGTAGTGTTCTTAGTTCCTTACTGTTATTGTCTTTATAGTGTATCTTTAGTTAGTATTTCAATTAGTTTAGTTAGTCTATGCTTTACATTTTGATTCGAAACAGTACCATCTTTCAATGTGATCATTTCTTCACATGTCTTACCACTTCGAAGGCATATGTTCCATTAAGTTTTGGACTTCGAACTCATTTGGTATTTCATCTTTACACGGTTAAAGTCCTGTTAAAGGCATCGAACGTCACCACAATTCGCTTGGTGAGGCGCAGTTTGGATAATCACACTTACACATTGGCAATTTGTTTGCCTGGCACGCTCGCACACACTTATATAATTTTCCAACCAAACAGTCCCAAACATTGGAAATAAATAAATAAATGAATAAAATTCAATGTAATAACTTAGCCCAATTGTATTCTATTACATTCTAAGTATTTGGGCTAACAATTTTTCTTAATTTAGTAGTTACTACTCCTAATAGGACATCCCTGAGCACCATTATACATATATACAATCCGAATCTTAAGCGGATCCTAAGGGACAGACCACTTTTAGCGACGAAATTTCCGTCTCTAAAACAATGATTTCCCTAAGCCCAAAAAAAAAAAAAAAAAGTTTTCCCAAATATAAATTACAAAAAAAAAGAAATTAGTTAGGGAATGGCTTAGGGTTAGGAATGAGTAATGATTGGTGCACAAAAAATGTGCACATAAAGTGTGCACATAAAGTATGCACATAAAGATCTGGGCCATTAATTTTGGTGGGTCTCATATATGCCGACATGGGCTCCACCAAAATGAATGACCAAAATCTTTATGTGCACATTTTATAGCCTTACCCACTAAGAATTAAGGGATGTTGGGTTATGGTTGGACTTAAAGGTTGTTTAGAGAACACAAAATAAGCCATCCAAAGAAAGTTTTCCAAAATAAAAGTTGGATTAAAAAAATTTGGAAAATGCAGCGGAAAATTTTAAATTTGGGGCAAATCTAGAGAAAATTTGTTTCATTATATGAACACACTAAAATTGGAACAAAATAAAGGGGGAATAAATTAAAAAAAAATCCTATTCATCACCACTCACTAAAATACCACAAAATTTTCTAGTCAGCACACATTAGATATATAACATAGATGTAAGCAATTATGAATGTAGCAATGGTTTGAAAACTTGACCGTTCGTGAAACTGTAAAAATAATCGAGTCGCGGTTCACTGGTTCAATCATTGGGCCAGCCAGGATTGAATCATGTTGTCATAATTATGCAACAAATATTAAAATAACATTTAAAATAAAATAAAAGAAAAAACATTTCCTGTTTTTCCTATCAGAAATGATTTGTGCACAGAATATTTGTACAGAATTTGTGCACAGAATTGATCCGGACCACTCATTTCGGTAGCCCCCACACATTTTGGTATGGGGGTCACCGAAATGAGTGGTCTGGATCAATTCTGTGCACAAATTCTGTGCATTTTTCTGTGCTTGTAGCATTATTGTTTTCCTATTCAACGACGGTTTTTCTAGTTTTTAAAAAATAAAACAGTTTTGAGAATTTTCAAGTTTATCAGTCCAAATCGGACCGTTTCCTTGACTGGTTGGTCCGATCCGATCCGAGTTTTAAAACATTGTCTGAGAGACACAGAAAAAGCTACCAGAAAAGTAATTGATTGACGTGTATAACTAGAACTTTTCTTTAATTTAAAAATAATACTACCTCCGTCCCATTTTATGTGTCCATTTTTGGGAATCCAACTATTTAAGGGGACAAAAGGAATCTACACTTACTTTCCACAATTACCCATAATCATTGCACTTTCTTTTTGTGTTTTGTTTTGGTATTGGTTGTAATGAAGGGCAATTTGGGAAACTAAGTAAAATTTAAATACTAAATTAGGAAAGTGGACAACAATTTTGGGACATACCAAAATAGAAAGGGGGACACATAAAATGGGACGGAAGGAGTAATTCAATAAAAAACAGAACATGAAATTTATTTTCAAAGATGCCATAGATACATTATCGTTTCTTTTTTAAGGTTGTTTGCTGTAATTTGCGCGGGCGTGCCAAAACCAATAATGGTTCGCTAGTGCAAACTAATTTCTTAAGTGCTTGCGTGAGTGATACACAAGGCTTAATGAATCTGACTTCTAACAAAACGACTGTGTGAGGCGAGTAGGAAAGTACCCTCACCAAAAGTCTTATGGCAGTACTGAAGCGCACAAGCCATACAAGCGATGAAAGAGATATTAAATAAAATAGCCTTTTAGTTAATTGTAGAAAAGAAAATTACAAGAAGTAATTAATTAAAAGCTAAGAAAGCCTAAGAAAAATAAAAGACTGCTAAAGTACTAAGAATGCATGGTTGAATGCTTTTTCGAAGAGACGCGGAGTGCTTTGACTGCTTGGCCTGCCTGCTAATTTATAGCGGTCATGACTGATTGAGATAAGGCAAGTAAATATCCTTCATAATTATCTGGTATAAAAATACCAGATTTATTCCATACTAGTAGATAAAATCTACTATATCTTGAAATATATATATACAGGTGTATATATATATGCAGCTTGAATCTGATCTCAATATAGGCTTCATTCGGCTGACTTCCCCTCCAAGTAAAAGATATATACTTCCTAATCAGATATTATTATCTCCCAATATAACATAATATTCCATAAGTGATAATATTTTGATCATTATCCTGTCACATCTTGATCACCCAGATAAATATATATATATATATATATATTTACATCAATATATATTTGTTTCCATATTGACCTCTAATTGATGTGATTGATTTGGAAACAAATACACTACCCGAATGAAACCAGTGGTGGCTATTAACTGGACTGTGACCTCACCATGTATTTCCTTGATCAACAAAATAGCTAAGCATTGCAACGAGTTGTGAGTTGCAGCCCGATCATGATCTATTGGTAGCCCGAATAAATAGCCAAAAGCAAATGGCAGAAAATATTCAATCAAACATAGCGTGGCCCACCTTGATAATACGTTGCCAACTTTTTGAAATCACATGTAGTGAAAGAATCATGATAGATTGACTACACTCAATATATTGGCAGTATGGTCACGTGGCTCAACTCCTCGGGCCCACTCCTGTGACGTCATCACAAGTGAAACTAAATAAGACCCAACTTAGTACTTACCATCCACAGCCCGATGGAGTGACTGGCACTCAAGGTTAAGGCCGACTGAATGCTACAATTGATCAATTGAATAAGGACCAAATTCACAAAATAGCCAATCACAATAGCAATATTTACTTTGAACCCCCGCCAAGTGACTGCCAACCCAAACGGGCATAACAGATGGCATATTCTCGTGTAATGATCAAAGTCCACAAACGTGGCCCACCACCTTTAGTTTTGCACAGCATAGGAATGGGTTTCTTCATTTAAAAAGTCAACCGATCAACTGTGTGCTAGCCCGATGAAATGGTGATGAGCCATTGAGCCCGATAGAATTAGCCCGATCAACTTTTGAAGTAACCACTTAACCATTAATTTTGTCATCGGTCTCTAACTCCGGTTAAAAAGATTCAATCGGCCTCCAACAATTTTGATTTAAAAAATATATTTTTTAAATGCAAACAAAGGTCAATATCAACAATGCAATTCATCCAACAGTATAATCTCATCAAATCGAAACAAACAAAATGTTCTATTGAATCGTGCCAGTGAGGCTGTCACTAAATTTTGTACTTGATATTTTATTTTGTAGTTATATCTTCAATCAAGCTGCATATTTGATGCAGTTACCATTTTCCTTTTAATATTAAAATATTTCCGTATGTTCAATGGACCCTTGATACAATTGGCCAATTGGGTATATTATATACATTTTCGCCATATTATTGGACTTACTCAGGCATATTGGGCTTGGGCGGGCCTGTGAGGACGTCCATCAAGCTTGGGCTTGTCAAAACATGAGGGCAGCCTGGCACGTCTTGCTAAAATTATCCAAGGCATTTTGGGCTGTTAGATTCTTCTGAGACCTTGTATTAATTTGTAAAAGGTGTGCCAGGGCGGCGGTTAACAGAAGTGCGGCCCAAAACTAAAGAATGGGGAAAAGATATATTTATACAACAAACATTACTCATATTTATAATGTGGATGTGTGTTAAGTGCAAGCACTAATGCTGTTAACCCCTAACTTGAAATGACAAAAATACCCTTCATTTGAGTCAAAACCGTAAGAGGGTTAAGTACCAACTTTTAAAACTTGCTACCTGTCTGACCAAAAAAGAAAAACTGTTAATGGGGTAAAGTGAAAATGGGTCTGACCAGACATTGGGGTCATATGTATTCAAGCTGAAAATACTTTTGCTCACCCAAAATTTGGTACACCAATGTTCACCTAAGCATCCTATTGGCCAATGCAGTAGGGCCCATGATTAAACAATATTAAACAACATTTATTTAATCCTGGGCCCCACTGCATTGGCCAATGGGATGCTTGGGTGAGCATTGGTGTACCAAATTTTGGGTGAGCAAAAATGCTCTCATTCAAGCTAGGAGTGTCATTTGGAAGAATGTAGACTTGTTTGTCCCACATCAAATAAGAAGAGAAAGGAGAGAGTAGGAGACTATCTATAAAAGCATGACTTACCCTTTCAATAGTATTTGTATTCCGAAAATTCCAAAAACTATGAAAATTTCTAATTCCAATTCCGAAAATTCCAAAAATTTCTGAAGAATTCCGATTCCGAAAACTCCGAAATTCCGAAATCGGAAAAGAAAATGAAATTCCGAAAAAATTGGAACGGAAATTGGAACACCTATTTAATTTCCGAAATGTTTGGAAAGAGGGTATTCCGACCCGTTTCGGCCGAAACACACCCCTAATTCAAGCCATTAATTTTGGTGGGAAAAAAATTTGGAGGGGCAAGTAGGTATAATTAAAGCATATTTATGTATAACACTAGTATAAATAAAAACTTTTTTTTTTCAAATCTAAGCCCCACCCCCCATCCTTGAAGAGAAGTGACTTACAAATGTAAAAAATTAAATTTATTTTTTACAATATTTTTCCATTTATGTTTTCCTGGCCTTAGGGGTGGGCAAAAACCGAACCGAACCGAAGAACCGACCGCAAACCGACCGAACCGACCGAACATGGTCGGTTTAAATTCGGTTGGCGGTCGAAATCGGTTGAATATATGTGATTTCTTCGGTTCCACGGTCGGTTCACGGTTGACAAGGTTAGAAAACCGATAAAACCGAACCGACCGAATTATTAGTCAATACTTACACTTCTACTAGACTACTTCTACAGTTCTACTAGACTACTGAGTAATTGTATAGATATAATAATAATATATAATATAAAATGATCATAAAACTATAAAAGTGTCAACAACACCATCCAACAGTCGTGCTTCATTTTGATAATAGTGTAATTTTTTTTTTTATAACAGTAATTCTCCAACCGACCAAACCGACCGCCAACCGACACAAACCGAACCGATCGAAAACCGACAATAACGGTCGGTTGACGGTTCTAGTACTGAGAAAACCGATTACATCGGTTCGGTTGGCGGTTTTACCCAAAACCGAACCGACCGACCGAATGCCCACCCCTACCTGGCCTTTGTAACCAAACAAAGGAAACTACTTTTTACGAAAGTTATTTTGGTGAAACCAACTTGTTTCAATGGACCAGAGTGGCATGTGTGGTAGTTGAAAATTTTCAATATTATAAAATGTTTCAAGGATACATGGATTAAGACCCTAAATCACGGCATATCTCTCTCTCTAAAATCTATACTTATATACAAAGAGAAAGGGAGGGGTATCAAAAAGTATTTAGCCCACTTCAATAATTACAATAAAATCTACTCAATTTTTTAATTAAAATACTTTCATAATGGCACTAAAATGTCATTTCAATAAATTTAAATACAACAACTTTTCATAACTACCAACCCACTTTCTTTTTACTGCTGACACTCACATAGTGAGTGTGGCACTCCACTAGTTACTTATAGAAATGTTAGACACATGGTTGTGATTTTGTACAAAGAAATACAGACACGGGACTAGTTGTTGGTCCCCCTAAGTTCAACCACCTTAATGTAAATTGCGTTTATGTTTTGTTTCTAATCCTTTTCAAAACTACTTTATCCTATATCTGAAAAAGACTTCTAATCTTTATGTCTAACTTGCAATTAATAGCCCTCCCACATGTTATAATGTTCAGTTGAAAGTTGAAACCCTGCCATATAAAAAGGCCTCTCCAAAAGTTCTAAGATGCAAAACTACCAAAGTGACTTGCCAAAAATTAAAAAGAACTACCCAAAACTGATAATGGAAGGATATATATATATATATATATATGAGCGAAAATTCTCCAGAGAGGGCGCCCTCTCTTTATTAAAGAGATGACCTCTATTTTGATCGTCAGATTGTGTTTAAAAACTGGATATAACGGCCAAAACAGAGGTCCTCTCTTTGTTAAAGAGAGAGCCATCTTTAGAGTCTGACTGTATATATGAGATTATTGACTCTGTTCCATTTTATGTAATACCTTTTTTAAGCAAATATCTTTTAATACATTGTCTGGTATAATTTTTTTTTTATTCTCCAAATCAGCCCCTTTAGATAAACCTCAAAACAAATTTATTTTTCTTTACTAACTACTCCATGTTTCAAATTTAATAAGGGCAGTATTGGAAAGTGAAAAAAAATATATGTATTAAGAGTAATGCTATGCTTCCCAAATTTTTTTATGAAAAGTGTGTCCCAACAGATGTGACAGTGTTCCAGTTGATTTTGATTGGTTGATGTTGAAGTGATCCTATCATTAATGAAGAGGGGCTCACTGCCACATGTGTTGGAAAACACTTTTGGGAAAATTTTTTTTGAAAAATATAGCATTAGTCATGTATTAAATAGTCAAAGTGATCACTAATTTTGAGACTGCTTAAAAAAGAAAAGTAGCCATATAAAATGGGACGCAGGGAGAATTAGATATAAATTGACGATTGTACCGTTTATATTATATGTGAATAATTATATTAATTGACCTCGTAAGGTCAAATTGTAAGGACCTCTCTTATAGTGTGAAAAATTACCATAGACCTCTTTGAGTTTTATATTGGAGTAACAATTTATCCCCTCCATTAGTCATCTGTCATTTGACCGTTAAATTTTTGTTTTTAGAATCCCTTTACCCTTACCAAAGTCACTAAATTTTCTAATTAATATTCTTTTTTCTACAATTTATATGAAAGTACATTTATTTTCTAATAGCAAACTTTTTAAAATTAAGAAATACTACTTTGCTGTAGGTTTGATATTTTTACATGAGCGAGCAATATTGTTAGAGTCCTATCTCTGAGAGCAGTTGTTAATATAATTTTACAGACAACAAAAGTCCATGTATTTTGACCTTATCTCGGGATAGCGTTAGTGCAATTATTTATATATTAAAGAGTGGCATTTTTTTGGGGCTCAAAGTGGCAAAAAAAAAAAATTCACTACGCTTCGAGGGGGAAAAAGAAAAGAAAAAAATAAACATTGCTGTGGATTTTTTTTTTCCTTCTAATTTTTTTTTTTTTTTTGTCATTTTTGGTATTGTGTGGTTCTTCTATGTGGATTTAAATTAAACTCTTTTTAGTATCCAAAAAGAAAAGTTATACTCTTTCTTTTTGTCTCTAGCTCCTTCCAATTTTGTTGCTTTGCTTAGTATGAATGCACAACACATGTGGTTATGGACAATGATCCGAACAATCTTTTACCACACTGCTTTGAGTCTATAAAGGCAAGCAAGATTTGTGTGTGGTGTTCCCCTAAAAAAAAGATTTGTGTGGTGTGACAATTTCCCACCTATGAGAACATACACAATGTCCAGGGTTGGTTCTGGGGCAATTTCGTGAAGCAATCGCATGAGGCCTCAATTTTAGGCCTATTTTTTTTTTTAATTTTTATGAAACTTATCATTTTTAGGCCTATTTTATTCAAATTTCTTCCTACTTTTTATGAAATTTATCATTTTTAGGCCTATTTCTTCCTAATTTCAATGAAATTTAATATAAAGGCCTAATTTTTTTGGCTCTTTTGAAAATTCGCTTAAGACCTCAGACAATTTTTGTCATCTCAAGACCGACCCTGACAATGTCACAATGCCTTGTGAAAGGAATCTAGTACAGAAACATAATATGGCGTCTCCACATTTTGTCCATAATTGATCCTCTTGGGATTTGGTGGAGTAGATGTGATTCTATAGGATGAATAATCCACAAGGAAGTTGAAAATCTTCTAAATGATGTCAAGAATTGTGTTCTCCAATCATGATATATGTCCATTTACTTAGGTAGAGTGTATACAGGTTGTTTTCATTGGTAAATATGAACAAGGATAAGGTACTACTCCAAGTCTCCAACTTAGTGCTTTGGAAATCCCTTTGCTGTTTTAATAATAGAGTAATGATTGTTGCTTATAAAATGTGCACATAAAAATCCGGGTCATTCATTTCGGTGAATCCTATGTGTGCAGGCATGGACCCCACCGAAATGAATGACTCAAATATTTATGTGTACACTTTATGTGCACACAACATTACCCGTAATAATATTGTCACATTTGTGCACTTTCATTATAAGTTGAATATTCTATGTACAAAATATAACTTAATGATTTCTCATTTGAGAGAAGACCTTAATGACTCAATTAATGAAACAAAATATTGCCCAATGCAAGCCATTTTGATTCAATCTTTATCACATCTTCGTTTAGCTAGATTGAATGAATGTATTGAAGAAACTTCATGTTTCATATAAGAAGAAAATGTTTTTCAATTAGCTCGAAATTAAGGGTCAATTTGGTGAAGTTGTCGTTTTCAATTTTCAATTTTTGCTTAGTTATTTTGAAAACTTGTTTGGTAATTGTTTTCATATTTTTTTTTTTAGAAAAAAAATAAAAATAAAAATAAATAAAAATAAAAAAACCTAAAACGTGCTTGGTAATCGTTGTTTTTCTTCACTTTCTTTTTTTTTTTTGAAGATGACAATGAAATTAGACCCAAAAACGAAACCCAAAAAAAAAAAAAAAAAAACTTTTCCTTTTTCAATTTTTGTTTTTTGTGTTTTCAGAATTTAGAGAATTGAAAACTCTTTTTCATTTTTAGTTTTTATAAATACCAAAACTAATTTGCATTTTCAAAATTTAAAAAACTGAGCTGGTCTCATGGTTTCATATTTCAAATGGACCCTAAGTGTTATCATTTCCCATCTAGAGTCTTTTCGCAATCATAAGGTTACTCTAATTTGACCTGGTCTCATGATTTCATATTTCAAATATATACAACAAAATAGGCCTTTAATGACCAAGAATATCGTCACTAAAAATCAATTTCTCGTCACTTAAAAAAAATAGTAACCAACTATACTTCATCACTACATAGTCACTATAAAGCCGTAGCTAATTGTAATTAGTGACCAATTTGATAAATCCGCCATTAAAAGGAGTAAAGGCCTATTATATATAGATCACTTACAATAGTACAAATATGAAGAAATTTTTTGAAAGATCGATGCTCTTTTAGCCTTCCTAATGTGGATACACTACCCAGTCTACCCTTGTATTAGTCAAGGAGGAACAGCAACACAAGCAAAAAAGGCCATTAGCCTAATCACATTGTCACTAAAGCCTAATTTAGGCAACTCAAATAATGCAAGCTACATAATTTTGGTATATCCTACAGAACCCTTCTAATGACGATTCTCTCACTTTGTTAAAGTGAGGACTTCTTTTACAGTCTTTGGATTCAATTTGTCTGTGAAATTACTTCAGTACCCTTAATAAAAACAGGATTCAACGACTGTAAAAAAAAGTCCTCACTTTAACAAAAGTGAAGGAGTCCTCGTAAGAATGATTCTCATATTATATGTATGTATGTATATATGTATGTATATGTATACATATTAAATAAGGTTCAAAAGGGCAAAAGCAAAAAAGAACAAACATGTGTTGAAGGAAATCTAGAATGGTTCAAGATTAGATGCCAATTGCCACCTCTGTTGACACAACCAGCAAAATTTAAATCACAAGTGTCAAAATTGTTGTGCATGTGTTTAGTCTTAATTTCTTAAATAAGACCATTTCGCATATTTAACTTTGCATCGTGCATGGCACTTTGCTGTTACTACCATGAAGCTTTTAATTCAACTACCAGAAAAGAAATTATTTAAATAATTTTAAAATTAACTATTACAGGGTAACAGAGGTATTAAATTAGCGAATCAGTTTGAACAAAAAAAAAAAAAAAAAAAAATTTAGGGAATCGGCATTATTCATTACATTTCCATGTAAGTTTTGATATAAGAAATGTCCAAATATTTATTTTTGTTAATTATTTTTTTAGTAGAAATTTATTAATTTTTAGTGTGCAGTTTTGCTCATCCTAAATTTGCTCACTCTCCTATTTCATTGGCTAATGTATTGCGGCCTATTTACACTATTAATTTATTCTTATTCAATACTGGACCCCACTATATTAGCCATGTGGAAGAGGAGGATGAGCAAAGGATAAACAATTTTGGGGTGAGCAAAAATATATTCTTATTTTTATCATTGACGTGGCTCTGACTTACAACCTTGAAATATTAATCTTGAAGCCTTCCTATGTGAGCTATCTTAGCTTTACCACCATTTTTTTTTTCTTTTCTTGCTCCAACAATGCAGCTCAAGCCCGTCGAAATTGTCTAATTTTACGAATTATTCTATTTTAAATTAGTTTGATTATAAATTGAATTTTAAAATGATTTTTTCAATTTTAGGTGTTGTTAGCAATTTTCCCCGATGTGCAAATAAGTTTATAACACTTATATATAATGATTACTGACTGAGAGAAATTTACCATGATCACTCTCCTACGAAGAAAGCATAACGAATTTCTTGAGACAGGCAGCAAGAGATGTCAAGACTAGATTTCTCTACCTTGAATGAGAGCATTTCACGTTTATGGAAAAATTACATTCCTTAGTTTTCAATAATAAAGCAAAATTTGTTAATTTTAACAACCAAATACCACTAAATTGTAAATAATGTGTAGTAGCCTAATTCAAGGACCCTCTTCCTTTGTAATAAAAAAAGGGGCCTAGTTTATGAGTTTTGAATATTTCAAAATCACACTACAGGTAACCCATGCTGCACTTCTAGCTCAAAAAAAGAAAAAAGAAATAGAAAAAAAGAGTACTTTATCCCTAAAAAGAATGGGTAAAGTTTAGGACACACTCATTCACACAATTTTTAGAACATAACTCAAAAGATGTATCTATCTCTCTCATGTGATATCAATGGACCCCACAATAACACAGGAGAGAGATTGTCACAGCCCGGTCCCACAATAGCGGAACCGAAGCCCGTGGCACGCCACCGAGGCTACTCCAATTCATTAACGTTCCTAAAAGAATTAGTTTTAATAACACACAGCAAAAAGAACCAACTTATTTTTAAAACTAGCAGTCCAGTCGACTGTATCTCATGCCCAGTCGACTAAGACTGGTCTAGCAGAATATTTGATTTTGAAACATGATCCAGTCGACTGCTAACTTGGACCAGTCGACTGCTTCGAGTCCTAGGGAGTCTCAATCCCTCAGCCACTTAATCCAGTCGACTGCCTCCTATGTCCAGTCAACGGGGGTGCAAAAATCACAGTCAACTGTACAGTTCGGTTGACTGAATTCCTGTTCCAGCAAAAAGTTAAATTCCGAAAACACAAACCAGTCGACTGTGTCGGGGACCCAGTTGACTGTAACTAATGCAGTGTCTTGCTAATAAAAGGGTCCAGTCGACTGCACCCACAAACTAGTCAACGGTTTTGTAGCAACAGTCGACTGGACCCTTTTATTAGCAAGACACTGCATTAGTTATAGTCGATTGGGTCCCCGACACAGTCGACTGGTTTGTGTTTTCGAAATTTAACTTTCTTCTGGAACATGAATTTCTTTCACCCTTTTCGAAGCTACAATTATCATTTCTTATAACCGGCTTCAAATTAATGACACCATTGTATGTTGAAAAAAAAGTTAGGCAAGTCTACGAAGAGTTCTTTTTTTTTTTGGGTCTTAGATAATGCACACACACAGTGGACCGGAGAAGGAGATGATGGAATCCAAGCCGGAGGCATGGACTCCCCAATGACCCACAAAGCCTCACATGCAGGACTCTTTCCATAGGGAGATTCAAGTCCCTCACCTCTCCAAAGCTAAGTGAGGGTTATACTATTGGACTATAGAGCCCTTGGTTCTACGACGAGTTGAACACCTCCCAATTAGTACAAAAAATCTGTAAAGAAGGCAAAAGGTTAAAAATACTTCCTTACATTTTGAACTGCTAGACCAATATTTCAGTCCCGTATGCAAGTTTTGTTTTGGGCAAATTACACTTTAGTCCATTAAACTATAATATGTTTTCAATTGGGTCCATAAACTTTATTTTTTTGCAATTGGGTCCTTGAACTTCAAAAATTCATTCAATCAGACCCAAATTCTGACACTCTTAGCTTAAACTATTAGAAATTGACACGTACGTTTGTGCGTAATGCTTACCTGTCACATGTTAGGTTAAGACAAACACGGGAGATTGTGAACAGTGTAAAAAATTGCATTCAATCAGATCCGAAAATCGCGTTCAATCAAATTTGAAAACACATTCGACTAGATCCAAAATTGCATTCAATTATACCCAAAATCACATAATTTTTATCCATTCACAGTCTCCCGTGTTTGTCTTAACCTAGCGTGTGACAGGTAAGCATTACGTGCAACGTATGTGACAATTTCTAATAATTTAAGCTAACAGTGTCAGAATTTGGATTTGATTGAATGAATTTTTGAAGTTCATGGACCCAATTGCAAAAAAAAAAAGTTTATGGACCCAATTGAAAACAGGTCTATAGTTTAATGGACTAAAGTGTAATTTGGCCTTTTGTTTTATGTGGAATCACACATTGGATCAATCACGTCTTGAGACAAAATGATATCTTTAAGAGTGATTGTCAATATCTAAGGCTGTGTTTGGTAGATCGAAATGACCCTTGCAATGGAATGGTCATTCATGAGTTCATTTAATTCTCATGTTTGTTACCACCAAATCGGTTGGAATGACCATTCTAAAAGTAATCATCATTCCCACAAAAAGTAGGAATGATCATTCCTTCCAAAACCTAAGGAATGAGATTTCATTCTAATGGAATGAACCAGTAAGGAAATAATATTCATCTTCTCCACTTTCCTTGTTTCAATCTTACTATAATAAAACAAATAGTTAACTTTTTGTTAATATATAATTTAAATTCAATATTAACTCCATAAATTAGGATACCATTTTAAAATATAAATTATTGTATGTCATTTCATTCCTAGTTACAACCAAACATGTAAATGAAATTCTCATTCCTATTCCATTCCGTCTTCATGAGTTTCATTCCATTCCTACCTTATTCCATTCATGTGTACCAAACGTACCCTAAGTGTTTACTTACACTGCAATGTCAGGTTCTTTGGCATGACCTAAGGGAGATTCCTGTATATTAAAAGGAGTAACGCTATGTTTCTCAACTACGTCCATTATTAAAAAAGGTTGTCTCAATGCCAGATATGTTAAAAATCACAATTGGAATACAAAAATTTGAAAAGCAAAACATAACTCTATTAAAAGGGCCAAGATTGAAGTAATGTCGTTTACTTAAATATTAATAACTGATGTTGCTTACTTAAAATGTTAATAACTGATCAAATCATGAGAATATATACACCTTACCATTATTTTTGGTAACATACAATTGACATCTTTGACTTGACATTGTACAAAATTAGTTAAACAAAATTTCTTCTCTCTCACTCAGCATTAAAGCATTTTTCTCTCCAAAGGCACGCGAGATGTTTGATTTTGGGTGACTCTTAATTCATAATTTTAGTTTCAAGAATTCAATGATCCAAAAAAAAAAAAAAATCCAAAAGTCTAATTTGCCCTAAAGTACTAGTGTAATACCCTGAATTTTTGGAGAGTATATATAAATAAAACTTCATTCTATAAACTTTTCTTTCTTTCTGGTGAAATTTGGTTACCAATCGATTGCCTTAATTCCCAATCGATTGTCAATTTTTGATACCAATCGATTGCCATTTTATCGACTAAAAGAATGACATAGCAACATCCCAATTGATTGCCTTTTTTTCCAATTGATTGCCTTCAAATATCTGTTTCCAATCGATTGCCATCTATACCAATCGATTGGCATAGCTGAGACAAGTTTTCTTCTTTTCTTTAGCTTTGAACGTGTGGCACTCTCACACCTCTATATATATAAGATCATTTATGGCCTTGGGCTAATTTTTTGTCAGTTTAGAGAGAGAGTCACATATCTTGTGATATATATATATATATATATCCATATATCTATATCTATATACACTCACACACACACTCACTGCTAGGAGGAAGAGAAGAAGAAGAGAAGAGCAAGAAGAAAGAAAGAAAGAAAGAAGGAGAGGCAGAGAGAGAGCTGGGCAGAGAGGAGAAGAGAGAGAGAGAGAGAGCTTTGGTTTTTCAAGCTCATACACTCAAACACATCCTAGGTGAGTTCCTAACTCACTTGGTCCCTATATTTGAAGTTTTTACAAGTTATTATGAAGCTTAGATGTGTAATATGCATGATTCTTATGTTTATATATGTTGTTTTTATCAATCTGCTGGTAAAGATGAAGTACCAATCGATTGGCATAATTACCAATCGATTGCCATCAGTCTGGACCCAATCAATTGGATAGAATTCCAATCGATTGACATTCCAATCAATTGCCAATGTTAGCAATCGATTGACATCGTTTCAGACCCAATCGATTGTCATTGTTAGCAATCGATTGACATTATTTTTATCCCAATCGATTGGACTTTATACCAATCGATTGGTATGGGCAGAACATGGATTCCTTTGCTTGTTTATTATATTAGGGTTTGGTTGTTCGATTTTCGATTTGGACTTCCGTTATGCGATTTTGGGTTAGACAGGGATAATGTGACAACAAAGTTAAGTATAATTATACAGAATGGATGAAAGTAATAATGTGGGTAATCTGTTGATTCTTGTATGAGTTCGATATCCATTTTCTTTTAATCCGAGTAGTCAGGCCACATTGGAAAATTGTCATGTTTTCTTATTAGTACTGAGTATAAGCAGGTTTGGTAAGTTTTGGGAATGGTACGTGGACAGACGTTTGGTCATGATGTGTTCTTAAAAGCGGTGAGTTGTGCATATGCTCTTAAAAGCGGTGAGTTGGACCGAGTAGTCCTAAGATAGACCGAATAATCTATGATATGTTATTAAGAGCGGTGAGCTGTGTAATATGCTCTTAAATACCGCTCTTAAGAGTAGTGAGCTAGGATGTCTGGTAAATGACGTTGAGTCGTGGCAATAGATGATATGCTTTGTTCGAAACGTTGTGTCCTTGAAATGCGGTGCACATGATACATTGTTCTTAAAAGTTGGGGGCGTACTGACGTGGATTCCATGACAAGCGGTGAGCTGTGCATATACTCTTAAAAGCGGTGGATTGAATGAGGTTGTATCCCTAGAGTTAAACGATTGAGCCTGTTCGTTCAGTCAGAATATATTAATATCGATGTTTGAGTAACAAAACGATAAGAGTTGGTTTACGAGGTTGAATAAAGGAACAAGATATTGTTATTATTATAATAAGATGTTAACTCGTGTTTTCATAGACTTGTGTTTTACTTCAGATAATTGGTACCTTGTTAGCTCAGTAAGCTGACGGCTTTTTATTGCCTGGACTTTCCCCCGTCCAGACTATCCTGTACCTTATTCTGCAGGTGACGGATCTTACAATGATAGTTACCATCCGGGAGAGGAATACACAGAGGGTGGCCCCACTGATGATACCTATGCCAAGGAGGACTACGATGCTGATGTTTACGCCAGTTAAAGACTTGAAAATAGTTGATAGTTCATACTTTCGTTTAAACTGTTTTGTTATATTTGGTACTTGGGCATATGTTGCTTCCAAACCTTATATACTTCCACTGTAACTTTTCAGTTGTAATAACTCTGATATTGTAATATAATAGGTTTTCTTTATATTACTGTAGATTATTCTTTCCGTTGTCGTGTGAAAGATTAGTGATATTCATCAGTCATTCCCTATAGACTCATAAAAAAATTTTATTTTTCTCTACTTATACTGTTCTCAGACATGACAACTAGTACTAAGTATAGTCATTGCATTTATTTCCAACGCTATGCTATAAGAAAAAGTATTATGTTGTCCATTTAGCGATCTGCTTTGGTAAATGTAAAAGCATGGGAGAATAAAGCCTGGATGGCAAAATACAACCCACCTACACCCCACCTCATGGTTTTTGTTTTAAGCCTTTAAGTGTGGTGGCCCACTTATGATTCTGGCTCTCCTGAGTGGTGGTTAAGGTGGACAGCCATTTTTACTAAATCATTTAATAATTTGACAAGTTTTTGGTATTTACTATCCACCAACTCCTCTATTTTTATTTTATTTTTGTTTCATTATAAAATATACTAATAGAGTTTGGTTTTTATGTTATTTTATCTTTATAGTTTCAATTACATTAGTTTAGTTTATAGAGTTTGGTTTTTATGTTATTTTAGTCTTTATAGTTTCAATTACATTAGTTTAGTTCATGAAGTTTTTTTTTTTAAACAGAAGTAACATGATCAAAATGTCCAACTCTTTGAAAAAAAAAATTTGTTTAATAGAATTTTCTCACATATTATATTCTTATAAATCACATAACCGTTTTTATGTTATTTTAGTCTTTATAGTTTCAATTACATTAATTTAGCTCATGAAGTTTTGTTTTGTTTTTTTTAAAACAAAAAGTAACATGATCAAAAAATTCAATTCTTTTAAAAAAAAAAAAGATTAATAAAATTCTCACATCTTATACATTTTAAATCACATAACCGATTCTTTATTTTTTCAAGTAGTCTTCTTAAATTAACTAAGTTGACAAGTTTTTGGAATTTTACTCCACAGTGTCCACCAAATCCTCTTTTCTTATTTTATTGCCTACATATATTGAATTAAATGATTTAGCCAAAAAATAAAAAATAAATATAAATATTGAATGAAATGAAAGGAAAGATTTTTACTGAAAACACATACTCCTACTGTCCTACAAGAAAGAAGGAAGAAAGAGAAATGCGTTTGACCTTGTAAAATCCGTCGTCTCTGTGAACACTTCCCACCATCTTCACCCTCAAACCAAACCACACCTCTCTCTCTCTCTCTCTGTATATATATATATACACACAGAGAGAGATACATATATCCATATATCTCTCTGTTGACTTTATGCAAAAAAAAAAAAATTTGACAGACATCACAAATCAAAATATACCATACCCCACCATCAACCAGATCATGGCCAGCTAATTAATCCCTCAAAACCCATTTCCCATCTCTCCAAATTGGGTTTTAATTTCATTTTTTGTTGATCTGATCTTGCAACTAAAATCAATTTCCGACTTGGGTTTTTGTGACAAAACCGCTGTTCCTACGGCGGCGATGGCGGATTTAGTGAAGCACATCTTAGCGAAGCCGATACAGTTAGCAGACCAGGTCACCAAAGCCGCCGACGAAGCCGGCGTGTTCAAGCAAGAGTGTTCGGAGCTGAAATCCAAGACCGAAAAGCTCGCCGGCCTCCTCCGTCAGGCGGCTCGTGCGAGCAACGACCTCTACGAACGGCCCACGCGCCGCATCATCGAGGACACCGAGCAAGTACTCGAAAAGGGTCTCGAGCTCGTCCTCAAATGCCGAGGCAACGGCTTGGTGAAACGTGTCTTCACAATCATCCCAAACGCCGCGTTTCGGAAAATGTCGTCGCAGCTCGAGAACTCAATCGGCGACGTTTCGTGGCTCCTCCGAGTCTCCGCCTCCGCCGACGACCGCGCCGACGAGTACCTCGGACTACCTCCGATCGCCGCCAACGAGCCTATCTTATGTTTCATATGGGAACAAATCGCGATCCTCTACACTGGGTCCCTCGACGACCGGTCCGACGCGGCCGCCTCGCTCGTCTCTCTCGCACGTGACAACGACCGCTACGGCAAGCTCATCATCGAAGAAGGCGGCGTGGGGCCGCTTTTGAAATTAGTAAAAGAGGGCAAATCGGACGGTCAAGAATTCGCCGCCAAGGCGATCGGGCTTCTGGGTCGTGACCCGGAAAGCGTGGATCACATGATCCACTCGGGCGTCTGCTCCGTTTTTGCCAAAATTCTCAAAGAGGGGCCCATGAAGGTTCAGGCCGTCGTGGCTTGGGCGGTGTCCGAGCTAGCCGGACACCACCCGAAATGCCAAGATCTCTTTGCTCAGAACAATATAATTCGTCTCCTCGTGAGCCACCTCGCGTTTGAGACCGTTCCGGAACATAGCAAGTACGCCATTACTAGTAATAAGGCCACCTCTATGCACGAGGTTGTATTGGCGAATAGTAAGTCCAATATGTCTGTAGCGAACCCCGTCCACAGCCTTATGGATGACGATGGGAACAACAGACAGTTGGCTCATCCGATGGGTAATAAAAATTTTAGTCAGATGCACAATGTGGTAGCAACTACGATGGCTATAAAAGCCCACCCCAAGCCTCCCGAGTGGAATATCAATGGCGGTTCGAATCAGCCCAATCATTCCTCCACCAAGAGTACTAATGGCAATGTTTCGAAGCAGAATCATCATCACAATCTTTCTCTCTCCGGGATTAGCATCAAAGGGAGAGAAACGGAGGACCCGGCCACCAAGGCCTATATGAAAGCAATGGCTGCACGTGCACTATGGCAGCTCGCGAAACATAACTCAGCCATTTGTCGTAGCATCACTGAGTCGAGAGCTCTTTTGTGCTTCGCGGTCCTCTTAGAGAAAGGCCGCAAAGACGTTCAGTACAACTCGGCTATGGCTTTGATGGAGATCACGGCCGTGGCAGAACAAGACACTGAACTCAGAAGATCGGCTTTTAAGCCCAATTCGCACGCGTGCAAAGTCGTTGTGGATCAATTACTAATAATCATTGAAAAGGCCGATTCGGATCTCCTTGTCCCGTGTGTTAAATCGATTGGACATTTGGCACGAACTTTTCGTGCAACCGAGACAAGGATGATAAGCCCACTCGTGAAATTGCTCGATGAACGAGAGGCTGAGATTACAAGAGAAGCCTCCATTGCACTTACAAAATTCGCGAGTAGCGAAAACTATCTCCACCTTGATCACTCCAATGCAATCATAGATGCCGGTGGAGCAAAGCATTTGATCCAACTTGTATACTTCGGAGAACAAATTGTTCAAAGTTCAGCATTGGTTTTACTATCCTACATTGCTCTTCATTTACCAGATAGCGAAGAACTAGCCAAAGCAGAGGTTCTAACTGTTCTTGAATGGGCATCAAAGCAAGCTTTCTTGGTCCAAGATGAAACGGTTGAGGCATTGTTACAAGAAGCCAAAGGGCGTTTGGAGCTATACCAATCCAGAGGTTCAAGGGGGTTCCATTAGTTCATTCAATTTGATACAATATAATTTGTAAGAGATTTTTTTTTTTTTTTCTTTGTGTTTGTCATTGTTATTTATCATTGAGTGTATATACAATTAGTTGTAATATCTGAAATAGTTAAAAGAAGAATCTCCAATTCTTTACCATTCATTTTCTTTTGGGTTTTTGAATTTACGTTGTGGATACCCTGCTTGTCATTGTTGTTAGCAATGGACGGCACTTGGTGATCTCTGTCATGTCTTGATATATATATATATATATATAAAGACAAATCATCTTCCTTAGTTCCTCTTTTCATTTTATATACGTGTTTTTTACATTACTATGATCTGACCCCCACCCCCTCAGCAAAAAAAAAAAACCCTCAGCAAAAAAAAATAAAAAAATTGATCTGACCCCCCCCCCCCCCCCCACCCCCAAAAAAAAAAAAAAAAACAAAACATTACTGTGGTCTAAGAAAGTTTACCCCATCTTTTACTTTCCCTAAGGCATTATTTTCGAGAAGGAACCCTGGTTTGGTAGGTCTTAGAGCATCTCAAAAAAAAATAAAAAAATTGATCTGACCCCCCCCACCCTCCAAAAAAAAAACAAAACATTACTGTGGTCTAAGAAAGTCCCCCCCCCCCCGCCCCCCCCCCCCCCAAAAAAAAAAAAAAAAAAAAAAAAAAAAAAAAAAACATTACTGTGGTCTAAGAAAGTTTACCCCATCTTTTACTTTCCCTAAGGCATTATTTTCGAGAAGGAGCCCTGGTTTGGTAGGTCTTAGAGCATCTCAACACTAACAGAATTTTAACCAAAAAAAATCATTTTTCTGTTTTAGCTACTAATGTTTTGAAAGTAAGTCCAAAATTGCGCTCTATTTATAAAATAAAAAAAAAATAAAAAATAAAAAATAAAAAAAATTGATAGTCAGAGATTTGGAGATCCAAATTGGTTCTCCAAACATTTAGGTTGAGATGTTTTGTTTTGGTCTATAGGAATGACTATAGGAATGACTAGAGAAAATGAAAAGTGGGAAAAGTATTGTAGAAATCTTTTTAGGACAACCAATAGAATATTGTGAATAAAGATTACTGTGCCTTTGAATGGAAATGCAAATTTAAAATAGGTCTCCCTCTATGGTTTTGACATTGAATCCTTTAGTGTTGATCATAGCCACCATAGCAGAAAGATTCAATACCATGGCTCGGACCCTTTCAAAGTTATTTCTCTTACAACTTGTAGTTTTCATATTTCTTTCTTTTCTTTTCTTTTATATATATATATATATATAAAAATATATTTTAAATTCTATAATTGTGATATGATATAGATTGAAACCAATTGCTCAGCAGCCTAGGATCACATTGCTACTATAAAAAGACTTAATTAGTTGACAATCATTTTTCACATTTTTGTGTAATGTAATACGTCATCTGGATTAGTGATTTTGACCTCAGAAAACTAAAACAAAATAAGGCTTTGAACAGGTAAAAAGACTTCTTAGATTAGAGTAGTTGCAAGTGGATTTGTAGCATTGTTTACTGTGTTGACCAAGCATCCATCCATTATTATTCATTCATGGAGCTGTTAGAAACTCAAGTTTGTTCTTTTTCTATACATCATGTTTTTAGATAATCCCTTAAGGTTAGTCCAGTTGTAATGTAATGGGGCTTGCTTCCTAGTTGGGACTACTGTAATCCCAAACGCTTTAAATTTTGAGAAATGCTAGGCACACATCCCAAATCACACCTCAAACCACACCATTGTTTTAAATGTATGTATCCTGTGCTGAGTACGTAGTGCACAGAAAAGTGTGAAAAATTCAAATAGCATAAGGTGTGATTTGGGGTGTGGTTTGGGATGTGTGCCTAGCATTTCTCTTAAATTTTATTTCTTGTGTCTACAGGAGTCAAAGTACTTTTGGCCAGACCTTGAAAGGGATTAAAAAATACATTGAAAACTAACTCAAAACTTTACTAGGAATAAATAAATAGTGCAGTTTTGTCCACCCCAAAATTGTTCACTTATTGCTCACCCAACTCTCCTGGCTAATGAAGGGAAGCTATGACTTTTGCCATTAATTAATCCTTATTTAATACTGGACCACACTGTATTAACCAATAGGAGAGTTGGGTTTTTGAGGTGAGCAAAAATGTATTCATAAATAAATAACGACCAAGAGATAATTAAATTAAAAAAAAAAATGCCCTTCTTCAGGGTTTGCGACAATCACAATTCTTCCCAAAAAAAGAAAACTATAACAATATCTCTTGACAAGCTCATCAGCATTCCAACAGAGAATTAGCATTTGAGTAATTAAAATTGTATTTTGGTTACTTAAATACTAGTGCATTTTTATTGCACATTAGGTTATTTTTAAATAGTCCAACAAAGAACCATTTTAATATTTTCCCTCCAAAATTTGATTACCCACTCTCTCTCTCCTCCCATAGTTAGCAAAGATGCAAACTCTCATCACCAGTAACTATTTTGCATACTCATTTAGTGACTTTGTTGAAGTGTGAATTCCAGGATAAAGTCAACAAATTCGCTAGTTATTGGGAATTATTGTGTTTAACAACCTATTTGATTACATTGTTAGAGCATCTCCAATCACATTACTTAAAAATTCTCTAATTTTTAGCCAAAATAGTTAAAAGGCTATTTTAGCTAATCAGTTTTAAGCCCCTACCTACAACCATGTTCTCCATTATAGGGGGTTTGAATTATTGTATTAATTTTTTATTCAAAAATTGAAAATTTTAATGCTCTCTCTTCTTAAATGAATATGATATGTATTATTTTTCATTATTTTACTCATGGGTAATTACCCATATTCACACTCTCTCTCCTCAAATGTGGAGAACCAAAAAGGGGTTCTCCAAAATAGAGAACCATTTGAAGAACCCATTGAAACTCCAAAAATACACTTTAATTCTCTAAAATAGCTAGAAAGTGAATATGCATGGATAATGTGATTGGAGTTGCATGCAGCAGATGCTTAGAAGCGACTAACAAAACAACCAATTTTGGGCACACAACGGATTATGAACGTCAAGTAGAGAGGGATAAAGCCACCTTCAATCTCTTGCTTCCGTTCCATTATTTATTTGATCCCAAAAAAAAAAATATCTATTTAGAAATTAGAACCCAAGGTGCTGTGTATTTTAGGGAAAAAAAAAAAAAAAATTCATCACAATGGCGATACCACATCATATGTGTAACCTTACTAATATACTTGGATGTACCGTGTACTGTTAATGTGTAGGGGTGTTTTCTCTAACTTTAGTAGGCACAAAAGTTCAAATTATGAGATTTATTGACTTGTTATATTATATCATTAAAATAACTATAATGAATATTTTAATGTATTTTAGGGCTTAGTTTGGTCTCCATGTGTCTTTTTAAAAGGAGCTTATGAAAATCATTATTAACTTGTTTGATAATTTTATATAAGTGACACACTACTCTTCAAAAAGACATCATGAAATCAAAAAGCAATCTTGAGCTTTTAAAACCTCCATTCTAGAGCTTTTAAAAGCTCCCTCCAAAAAAGTCCTAAGTTCAATTTTTGCAAAGCTTATAAACTAGTTTCTAAATGAATTAACATAAAATTGTGCTTTAAAAAAGAAGAAGCACCAAAATAAAAGCCAAAATAAGCCTAGGGAGCTATTCCACATGACTGTCGTATGACACTCATTATGATTTGAGTATTCCGTGTGCCCCATAGATCCCACAATTGAGTATTAATAAAAAAACTATAGTAACCATCATACCCTATTCGGCATGACAATGACATGGAATAAATTTTTTCACACCATTTGGTATTTGAGGCCATGTCTCTAAAACTCTATCCGAAAGGACCGAACCAACACTTACAAAAATAATGCGGAGTATTATTTATACATTGATATGACCAAGGGCGGAGTCAGGAATTTTGGTCAAGAGGGGCCTAGACTATACGAGAGTTTGGGGGCAGCGTCCTCGAAGTGAGTTTTTTGGGGTCTATTTATACATAATTGTCGATTTTTTTAAAATCTATTTGTATATAATTGTGATTTTTTTAAGGATATGCTTATAATATAAGTCTATTTGGCCTATTTCTAAAATTATATAGTTCCTTTCAAAATTCTAGAGTGGCCTATTTCTAAAACGCATAAAATTCTCACAAAAGTGTAATTTTTAAAATTTTGGGTGCCTTTCCTTTTGAGTTGTACATACATGTATATCAATATAGATGTAGGGTGTGTTTGATAACTCCATTAAGTGCTTAAAATGAAAAAATTCAGCACTTATCATTTTTCAGTGCATTTGATAACATACCACTTAATTGAAAAAGTAGCTCCAAAACCACTGAAAACTTTAAATGAAAAATTTCTACTGAAAATAATCACTGAATGCATTCTACTCTAAGGGTGTGTTTGATAACCCAATTAAGTGGTGAAAATGAAAACTTTCAGCACTTATTTGTTTTCAGTGCGTTTGATAACGTATCACTTAATTGAAAATGCATCCAAAAACTCACTGAAAACTTTAAGTGAAAAATTTCTACTGAAAATATTCATTGAATGTAGTCTATTTCAGTAGTTAAAAATATGTTTTCAATACTACAAATTCAATCGCTTAAACTTTTCAGTACTTAATTTTCAGTACTTAATTTTCAGCTTTATCAAACGCACCCTAAGAGTTGAAACACTGTTTTAAAGAATAAAAAAACTTCAAGCGCTTAAAATTTCCAGTACTTAAAATTCAGCACTTTATTTTCAGTATTTAATTTTTAGTTTTATCAAATGCACCCTAGTTGATAGCACTAAATTGGGCATTAGACTCCTTTGGAGAGCCTAAACATAAGTTGAGGTGGGCCTAAATATAAGTTGAGGGGAGCTTAAATATAAATAATAAAATAATATAAGATAAAATTTTAATTCTCAAAATCCCAGACCTTCCAGTCTCTTATTGTCTCCGACAGTATGAACATGTTGCTAAGCTTCTTTTTTTCTTTGCTAAGCTAATTTAGTGCAATATATACGAAATTTTTTTAAAGAGGGCGTCCTCTCTTTATTAAAGATAGGGCCTCTATTTTGGCCGTCAGATCGTGTTTTCATTAAGAATAGTGTTGTAATTTCATAATTTTTAAACACGATCAAACGGTCAAAATAGAGGCCCTCTCTTTAATAAAGAGAGGACGCCCTTTTAGAGCCTCACTGACAATATATATGTTTCACATTGCGGCAATATATATTCTCACACTATTCTATTATTTATTATTAACAAGAACTTCATTACCTGTCCTTGTCTGTAAAGAACACAATTTCCGGCGATAATCATGGAACACAAAGATTTAAAGATTTCAAAGTTAATCTACCAACAATCAGGCTCTAAAGAGGACACCCTTTCTTTATTAAAGAGAGGGCTTCTGTTTTGATTGTCGGATCGTATATAAAAACTGTGAAATGACAACACTACCCTTAATGAAAATACGATCCGACGGTCAAAACAGAGGTCCTCTCTTTATTAAAAATGGAACGCCCTCTTTTAAAAATTTTTGAATCTACCAATATTGTTTGATTCCTGACAAAGAAGAAGATAATAAGACAAAACAAACACAACCCCCCCCCCAAAAAAAAAAAAAACACATGGACTGCAATATAAGCCTTGTAATGTCCTCCATGATTAGAGTGAAAAACTGAGTATATTTTTTATTATTAACAAATGAGTCTTTTAAATATTATGAGTAATTTTTTGGTGACAACTTTCATATAACCTCCTAAAAAATATGTCTATCTCTCTCCTGTGTCACTGTGGGGTCCAGTGACATCATAGGAGAGAGATAGACACATCTTTTTAGGAGGTTGTATGAAAGTTATCACGAAAAAATTACTCAAATATTATATTGTATAATAGTGTCAAATTTAATGTGACGCCCTTGGTTTGCTCAATGAGTCATCAATATAAAAGCATTTGAAGAGGAAGTAAGTACCTATAGTTGCAATGTCCCTGTTACCCACATGGCATGAAGAACTTCAAGTCTTTATAAAAAAAATAAAAATAAAATGAAGATCTTCGAGTCTCCTAATTAAAAATAGAGATAATTAGAGTTTAGTCAATTTTAGAGTGTTTTTCAGGTATTAAGTCCAACAGTGAAATTTTTTTTAGTGAAATGTTTCTCACATATAAAATTGGGCTAAAATCTCCGACAATTTTGTGAAATTTCACCAAAATTTCATAAAATTGTTAAGAAAATTTAGTGAAATTTTACAAAATCATCAGAATTTTTTGTTTAATTCTAACAAAAGATTAGGGTTGAGGAACTCTTAAAAAAAAAGTTTCTATTGTGTCCTTTAACCAATAACTTATTCTAACAGGGATTTAACACTAAATTCATAGCAAAAGCATTTCATAGCTGCCAAATGCCAATGGATGTTAATTTGGAGAAACATTAGTGCTTAGCTTATTTGGTGAGACATTAATTAATATCTTAGTAAAGTTTTTCAGGAACATTTTCAGCTGTTTTATTTATGATTGGTCCATGCATAGTCCACATAGCAGTGGACCAATCAGAAAGCGAAACAATACAAAGTATTCCTGAAGAAATACACTCAAGTGATGTCCTGAATTACAAACATCAATTGTTTGATGTCATTTAAAAAAAAATCACAAATTTCAATACGCACTAGCCTCAGAGTGCAAGAAACTCACTGTGGATGAACTAAATAATTCCTTTAAGAAACAAAAATAACAAAACCTTTCGATAAAAAAATAAATAAATAAATAACAAAACCTTAGAGATTGTTATAGTAACGTTTCCAGTTTTTCAGTTTTTCAGATTTCTGAATTCTGAAAATGGAAGTTAGTTTCTTTTCTACAGATATAAAAACGAAAATTGAAAATCACTTTTGGTTTTTTTGTTTTGGTTTTTTTTTTTTTTTTTGCCTGGTAAAAATGAAATAAAATAAATCAAAATGACCAACAACGTTTTTGTGTTTCGTTCTCAGAAAATGAAAATCGATAACACTTATCAAACCTGTTTTCAGTTTTTGATTTTAACAGAAAGAAAACAAAAATATTTATAAAAAAAAAAATGAAAATCCTAACATTACTGAAGGGGAACAATGTTTTAGAATGTGAAACCTCGTCATTTGACAATGACAAAGTAAGAGAGAGAAATCAAGGGGCACTTGCACAGGTGTGAACAGAGATTATTGCAAGTTGTAATGGACCCTAAATTATGCCTCTGCCTTAGAGGAAGACGCCAAGGCCAACTATAAGGGGTGCACGTTTCAATATATATGAATCACTTGACAAATTTACTAGAACATGCAGGTCAAAATGAAGGATATAATTTATTATTAAACCTTAAATCTAAGGGCATTCCATTAATTGATTCAATCAATTTGCACCAATCTCTCTCTCTCTCTCTCTCTCTCTCTGTGTGTGTGATTTTTCCAAAATTATTTAAATAGTTCATCGTTTTCCAAATATTTTGTTGTTTTGCTAGTTGACAGTTAACACCCAACTGTCAATTCGAGTTGTACGCTTGTACTACTGAGTTTGTCTTTAATTTTTTTTTTTTTTATAATTTTAAAAGATTAAAAAAAAAGAGGATAAATTACACAGACCTCCCCTGAGGTTCGACCTAATTACACGGACCTCCCTCATATATTGAAAAATTACACAGACCTCTCTTGAAGTTTGGGTTCACGTTACACACCTCCACTCTGTGAATTTTACCGTTTACCTCCCCCCCCCCTTCCCTTGATAGAATGGATTTTGTAAGCAAATTTTAATTCTCTAATACCAAAAATACCCTTATTTAATTATTCTAACAAAAAATAAAGAAAAATAAAAGAGCAAAAGAATGGTCATCTCTCTCTATCTTCTTCTCAGTTTACATAGTCACCACATTGCCTGGCCACCTAACGCCAACCGCCACACCCAATCACCAGTCACCACCATTGTAGGCCAGGATGTTTGGCTTTTTGTTGGCCCTTTCAAATTCTTGATTCAACTCAAACCAACAATTCATTGGTGTGTGTTTATATGTATATATATATATATATGTATATACATACATATGTGTCAAATAGCCATTTTTTAGTCCAATTGAAGTTTGTTGGACCTCCCCACCCCCACCACCTCCACCGCCACCCATCATCACCGGCCGCCTAACACTTCTTAGCTCTCTGTCTTCTCTCTCGCCCTCTCTCTGTTCTCTTCTCTCTCTAAAAAAAACAGAGTGTAGCCCTTGAATACAATTAGCCAAACACATCATCATTAAGAGATGGATTCAAAGAATTTGCATAAATTGGTCCAAAATCCAAATTGTTAGTAAAGCAAATAGATTGAACTACCTAATCATCTCAAATTTTGGGCTTGTAATTATGTCCATATATGTATTTTGTGTATTCTACCAGAGGAAGCAAGGTGAATACATATGTGTGTCCATATATGCATTTTGTGTATATATATATATATGTATATATAAGTGCAGAGAGCTGTATATGTATGTATACATACATACATACAGAGAGATTAGGTGCAAACAAATTGAGGGTAAAATAGTAAATTTACCATTACCGTCAGGTCCGTCTACTTATAAGGGAGGTATGTGTGATTTTTCAATATACGAGGGAGGTCTGTGTAATTATGTCAAACCTCAGGGGAGGTTTGTGTAATTTATCCAAAAAGAAAAAAGAAAGAAAGAAAGAAAGAAAGAAACTTATAAGGGAGGTATGTTTGATTTTTCAATATACAAAGGAGGTCTGTGTAATTATGTCAAACTTCAGGGGAGGTTCGTGTAATTTATCCAAAAAAAAAAAAAGGGAAAGAAAGAAAGTGAAGGAAGTAACATTGTTTATCTAGCACATGTTGATCTAGCTTTGAATCATCGGATGGTATTTCAAATTAGCAATACCTTCCCTAGAAGTTTATTATCCACTCCAGAGTGTAAAGCTCTAGAAGGATTTCTCTTACCCCCATTTGTCTAACAGAAAGGGTTCCTCTATTGAGTTGATGAGCTAAAGGAGGGGGATGAGAAGCTCACTATTCCTGAATATTAAGAAATAGGATAGGACTTCTACCTATCTTGTAGCTTTGAGTTCTGAGGTAGTTCAGACAGTCTGAGCTATGAGCTAAACGAGTTCAATGCCTCTTTTTATGTAGTTCGAAGGCCTCTTGAAACAAGCTTGAAGGTTAAGGTAGCTTACCGTCTTTAAAGACATGTTCTATAGCTCTATATTGGGCTTAGAGAGCTTCCTATAGATACAAGAACCCCTAAATGTTGGACCCTAAAAAGGGCGCCCTCTCATGGAATACAGGCCTAATCGTGACTACGAGGGTTGCCTGCCTCTTCTAGTTCACCTCCCCGTATTTTCCAAGGCTGGAAGTTGAAAAGCTTTTAAATTAATGGATTTTTAGTCAAAATCCTTTAAAATAGATTTTTTTGGCCTTAGGCCTAACCCATTTTTGTAAAAAGTCCCTCAACAGAAAATAGTTTTGTAAAACTTTTACATCAATTTATGTGAAAATTTTCATTTCACAAAGTTTTGTAATAAAAGAATTTGATTTGATTAAATTTCACTAATTGGAGATTTTGGACCAAAATAAAAATATAATAATAAAAAAATCATAATTGAAAAGAAAAAAAAAAGGGAGTTCTTTATATCCAATTTATCCAAAATGAGAGACTTCTTACCAAGATTATGCTTAAATAATCAACTTTTTGAGTGAGAGATTTTTCCTCAGGGAGTAACAATTTTTTAGCTTTAAAAATGAATCCGAAATTTTAAGAAATTATGAAAAAGGCTAATCTAAATGGACACTACTTTTTATAAGTAATTGGTTATCTAGAAAATACTACCCAAAGGGGCTAGAAAACTGCACTATTCAAACAAGTTTTGAACAAAACTAGATAAGACCCATTAAATGGACATGCCGAACTCCAATGGGCTATTTGTAAAGGCCTGCCCAAAAGTCAAAACTAATGCCACCATATCATTTCTTATGTGGGCTCTACCCATTTCCTTAGCAATTTAGAAGCGAACACTCACAATGGGCCTTGTCTCATTCTTACATCTATCAAAAGTTTGTTAGGCCTGTTTGGCAACCGCTTCCGAGGTTTATAAGTAAATATGGAAATCTAAAAGTTACACTGTAATGAAATTATTTGGTAAAGAGATTGTGCGACTCAATTGTCAATATGGGGAGTCAATGGCTGAAAATAATTGATCAAAAACTACTTGAACATTTTTTGGCCAAGAATAGTTTTTTTTTTTTTAATCGATTGAGTTGCATAAGCAAAAGTTGTGCGGAATGAGCCCCTGAGCTCCATGATACCCGTGAAAGTGTGAACCACTCAAGGTGCAACGGTTTCAGCACAACATCTCTCTCTCTCTTCTATACCTAGTATAATTTTAGCATCACGACGATGTACACAATATAAATTAGGGATATTAGGTCATAAACCCTTTAAAATTATGTGTTTAAATAAAAAAAAACTCATGTTTTTTGCAGTTTTATAAAAAGCCTCTCGCTACTTTTCGTATTTGGTGAAAAGCCCCTCTGCTCACATATTATGTTATATTATCTATGAACTTTAAATCATCATAACTCACTCGTTTTTTTGGCCTTTTTGGGTGATTTTTTTTTTTGAGATCATGTATTTTTTCGAGATCAACGCATTAGACTTGAAAGTTGTACAAAAAAAAGTAATTTGGAACTTCATTTTTCATTTTTATCTTTCAGATATATAATATTATCTGTTTACACTAACAGATAACATTATTTATCAACTTTAAACCACCATAACTTTATCAATTCTTGAGCTTTTTGGGTGATTTTTTTTTTTGATCTCATGCATTTCTTTGAGATCTACACATTGGACTTGAAAGTTGTACAAAAAAAAGTAATTTGGAACTTCGTTTTTTCATTTTTATCTTTCAGAACACAAACAGATAATATTATCTGTTTACACAAACAGTTAATATTATTTGTCAACTTTAAACCACCATAACTTTATCAATTCTTGGGCTTTTTGGGTGATTGTTTTTTTTTTTATTTCATGTATTTCTTTGAGATTTACGCATCGGAGTTGAAAGTTGTACAAAAAGAAATAATTTGGAATTTCGTTTTTTCATTTTTATCTTTCAGAACACAAACAGATAATATTATCTGTTTGCACAAACAGTTAATATTATCTGTCAACTTTAAACCACCATAACTTTATCAATTCTTGGACTTTTTGGGTGATTTTTTTTTTGATTTCATGTATTTCTTTGAGATCTACACATTGGACTTGAAAGTTGTACAAAAAAAAGTAATTTGAAACTTTGTTTTTTTCATTTTTATCTTTCAGAACACAAACAGATAATATTATCTGTTTACACAAATAGTTAATATTATTTGTCAACTTTAAACCACCATAACTTTATCAATTTTTGGGCGATTTTTTTTTTTTTTTGATTTCATGTATTTTTTGAGATCTACGCATCGAACTTGAAAGTTGTACAAAAAAAAGTAATTGGAACTTCGTTTTTTCATTTTTATCTTTCAGAACACAAACAGATAATATTATCTGTTTACACAAACAGTTAATATTGTTTGTCAACTTTAAACCACCATAACTTTATCAATTCTTGGGCTTTTTGGGTGATTTTTTTTTTATTTCATGTATTTCTTTGAGATCTACGCATCGGACTTGAAAGTTGTACAAAAAAAAGTAATTTGGAACTTCATTTTTTCACTTTTATCTTTCAGAACACAAACAGATAATATTATCTGTTTACACAAACAGTTAATATTATTTGTCAACTGTAAACCACCATAACTTTATCAATTCTTGGGCTTTTTGGGTGATTTTTTTTTTTTTTTTTTTTATTTCATGTATTTCTTTGAGATCTACGCATCGGACTTGAAAGTTGTACAAAAAAAGTAATTTGGAACTTCGTTTTTTCATTTTTATCTTTCAGAACACAAACAGATAATATTATCTGTTTACATAAACAGTTAATATTATTTGTCAACTATAAACCACCATAACTTTATCAATTTTTGGGCTTTTTGGGTGATTTTTTTTTTTGATTTCATGTATTTCTTTGAGATCTACGCATCGGATTTAAAAGTTGTACAAAAAAAAAAGTAATTTGGAACTTCGTTTTTCATTTTTATCTTTCAGACATAAAATATTATCTGTTTACGCTAACAGATAATATTATTTGTCAACTTTAAACCACCATAACTTTATCAATTCTTGGGCTTTTTGAGTAATTTTTTTTTTTGATTTCATGTATTTCTTGGAGATCTACGCAATAGGCGTGAAAATTTTACGAAAAAAAAAAGTTAAGTTGCAGCCTAATTTTGAGGTTTTACCTATCTTACAGATAATATTATTTGTTATCTGTGAGTCTAACAGATAATATTATCCGTCAACTTTAAACTACCATAACTTTTTCAATTCTTGGGTTTTTTGGGTGATTGTTTTTTTGATTTCGTGTATTTTTTTAAGATCTATGCATCTATGGTGCCAATTGTATGAAAGAAATATATTTTTATTATATGTATGCGAAAAAATGCAATTTTTCATATCTGTTTGATGTTTAGTTTTTTTTGTCATGGTATTTTATGGTCAACATTGAACTCGTTTGATAGATTTCATTTTCCTGATTTCAAAACATCAAATTTTACGAAGAATGGACTTGTATAACAAAAGTTATAGCAATTTGAGTGTAAAAAGGGCCTAATGCGATAAAGAAAAGTAGCATGTGTTTTAGTTTTGAAGAGTTTTATTTGAGGGGGCTATGACCGAAGGTCCCTATAAATTAAGCTTTGAATCTAGCTAAAGAATAACGCAGTTGCAATCTTTCTAAAGTAGGCCAATAAATAAGACATAAACAAGAGCCATGTATTTTTCTAACCAATGCCTTCCAAAGGTAAGGACCAGCAGTGGTTTTTTTTTTTTTTTTTTTGACATTAGAAGCCTTTTTGTACATCTAAGAAAATGGTAGATATGCTGACTGAGTTGTACTTTCTTTCATTCGAGATGATAAATTTTTATACTAAAATATTTTGTAAATCTAAATAATTTCGTACAAATTCGTGGACGCGCAAACATACCATAAAGATGTAGTGAAATATGACTTTCAGTAACCATGACAGACAATCTGTCCATTTTCAGAACATATGGTTGCATTCTAAGAAGTATGAAGGTCAATTAAAGACAGACACTCCCGTGTTATGGAGGTAATAGGAACCTCTTCCACAAGGTTCATAGATTCGTCACTAAGGCTTTGTTTAGTTCATGGACTTAGAGATGATTATTGGAATCAGTAAAAAATCATGACCCATTCACATTCAGTTCACTAAAGAACACAAGAACTCAAATTGTATGTTTGTTGTGGCAACTACTTTGCACTGCAGTTGCTAAATAGGCTCTAAATCAATCTTCATCGATAGAAATACCTTCACCTCCCCAAAAATAAAAGCTAAAACTCCATTAAAGAGACTTTTTATAAGTACAAGCATGCAAAATGTTCCCCAAAAATTCAAAAGATAAAGAAAAATACCTCCACCAAAGATATAAACAAGGACTCGTACTAAAAGTAAAATTTACCTACCAGGATTAGGCTAGATGTATGAGTAAAAATCCAACCAATGACTTAGAAGAAAGTTTCTAACAGATTGAATTTAGGACAACTATGTGTCTTTGGCCTAATAAACCAATTGTGACGATCAAGAGTCAATACTCCTGAGGTAGGAAGGCCAAGACAGATGAGGTCAGGTCAGGTATTGGGGCTTGTCCAACATCGCTTGTGGTGAAGTTCCTGGACTAGTTTATAAGGATTAATCGCCCTTCTATATGCAACAAGGCCTTTTAAAACCGTGAGGGAGCTAAACACGAAAGAACTCCATAGTTAAATGTGTTAGCTATCAGAGCAGTACTAGGGATGGGTGACCCCCTGGAAAGTTCTTTGTGTTGATACCCAAGCGGACAATATTGTTGCCAGACAGTATAACACCTGCACATGTGTTATTGCACTTCATTACATTGTCATGCATGATAATGTGATGTGGAGTATCGTATGACACATGTTCGAGTGAGTTTTGACTCACGAGTTAATTTGGGTGTCTGTGTTAGAGAACCCTCTGAGACTGTGTTGATTGAGCGTTTTGTTGTTGTGACATCTCTCCTAGTATGAGACGGTCATTGTGGAATACCTTAAATGTTTAACTAAAAATAAATGTTTACCTATATATTTCACTATCTGTATTATTTTCTGGCTTAGAATATATTTCTGTTGTTAGATTTAGTATGCTGGTGAGGATGAATTAACACGCTATCAATTTGGTAGGCTAATTAGCAACTTCGGAAAAGTCATGTAAGAATTTACATTTTAGCAACCAAACAGAACTTAGTCGGAAACTTTTATAATTTCGAGGTTTCACTCGTGAAGCTATGAATTAGTTGTATAGAAAGTTTCAGAGACTGATTAGGAGTTTTGAAAACTCGTGAGAAGGTAAACACAATTTTCGAAAAATATTATCTATATATAGATAGAGATGATCTTTAGATTTGTATAAGTTTTAACCTAAAATAAAAAAAAAAAGGCCATATGGAGATTTTAGTTGCTTAGAGCTTCTCGACGCCAAATGACACCCATTCGTTCGCTAGTTTTTCACCAAATTTTGTATTCGAACTACTCGAGGTAAGGCTGTCGTTTTGATATCTATTAGGCCATGTTTGGCAAGTTTTCCGAAAAATTATTTTCTAGAATTTGTCATAAAAGTTGATATTTGAACTTTTGATCCATAGGAGTTGTACTAGACAGACTTCTGCACATTCTTTGTGCACGAATTTTCTTTGGTTTGAATTTTAGGAGCGTTATTTGGAGGTGAGTGATTCAACTATGTATTTTGGAATGATTTCTTGACATGTATTCATGTTTTGTATGAAAATCATGTGTTAGTTTATAGAGATATATTATGTAGTTCATATTGGATAATTATATCGATAAGTAGGCCCAATAGCATGGTGAAATGTTTATTTGAGCATGTTGATATGTATTTGAGCATGTTGAGTTGCTTATTTGGGTCAAAGGAACACGTGGTTACTGAGCCATCTTGTGGAGCCGATATAGGCATTCAAGTCGCACGATTGAAGAGAAGAATCGTGGGTCTTACCCTTTCGCGTGGACTTATTGGCGAAGAGTCGCAGATTGAGAGTATGGGACGTACACGTGAAGCTCCGAAAACTAGTATGAATTGTAGAGATGTGAATGCGAGTATGTTTATCATTCATGTGCATATATTGTTTTATTCACTAAGCGTTAGTTTAAACAAATCGAATATGTGTGGTTATTCAAATAACCATTTCGTAAATGCCAGGGAGGAATCGGGGAAGTGATCGCGAGATGTCGGGAGTTCACTTAAAAGACGACTTGTCATGTTTATCCTGTAGTTTTGTAATCAAACTGTCTACTTCATTTGTTTTGTTAAGAAACTTGTAATAGAAATGGATAATAGCCTTGTATATGTTTTACTTTAGTTTCAAGTCTTGTAAAGAATTTCCTTCGAGTAAACTAGAACTGCATTTTGTATTAACTTGGAGAACATGGTTTGGGTTAGTTAAGTTATTATGATTCTGAACCTAGAGTTCACGTTGTGAAATGTTTTACTCGTCGACTTCATGTCTTGAATTAATGTTGAGGTAGTTAACGATCGTAAGGGTCGCTTGACCTTAGACAATATCCTAGTGCAAGAAGGATTACTGTGAGGGGGTCATTCGACCGGTTGAAGGGGACAGTTCGACCGGTCGAAATGCCCTCTGCTACGAAGGATTGTTGCCGAGAGGTCATCCGACCGGTCGAACGGGGCAACTCGACCGGTAGAAATGACCCCTGCATGAAAACTTTTTATACCCTTTTCGCAGCTTATTTAAATGTTTTGATTGGTTCTTAGAGTACCTTTGGGACCCCTTTGAATACAAATTCATTCGTTTCAAAATATAATTACGTTTTCAAATTTATGCGGATTTTACCAACTTCGGGTATGTTGTTTTAAAAGAACGACTACTCATTACTATCTTTAAGTTTTGTTTCCGCTGTTATGACTTTTAAATGAGTAGGAAGAGCCTCGGTGGCATGCTACAGGTTCCGGTTATGCTATTGTGGGATCGGCTTGTGACAGACAGAGAGGTGGGTCGTTATACTGGTCGATGTGGGAGCAAATCATTGGTGACCACATAGCTGCCCATTAGTGTGCACAAGGTATACTACCTCGGAACCTCTATCACTTTCCGGAACCTCTACTCCTCTGCCACATTGCCCATGGCACCCTTACGGGACCAGGGTTGGCTCTGATACCATTTGTAATGACCCAAGTGGTCCACTTGCCCAACAACTTGGTGGGCCTGCCACATTGACCCTTAAAATATTTAAATCTAAGTTGTTAGTAGCAGTCCCCTTGGTTCTACATATATCAAACAAACTTTTTATATTTATTCGATGTGGGACGGGATCTCACAATCAGCGAAGGGGAGAACTGGATCTACGCGACGAGGATGCCACGTATTTGAGTGGGGGGATTGTGCGATTTCGTCTCACATCGGATAAATATAAAAAGTTAAGTCTGATATATTTAAAACCAAGGGAGTTAATACTAACAACTTGAACTTAAACATTTTAAGAGCCAATATGACAGGCTCATCAAAATTGTTGGACAAGTGAACCATTACAGGTGTTATACTAATGCTAGCTTCCATAGATTTGATTGCAAATCCCAAGTGTTTCTATGAAGAGCTTACCAAAAGAAGAAATACCAAAACATTGTGTACATCAATGAAGAAACTAACGATAATATCAACTTTGGTGAAAGAAAAATGGAGAGACAGAGAGTGAAGTTGGAAAGCTATGAAGAACAGTGAATGTTATGTTACCAGTTTCTTCAAAAGTAACTTTAGCAACTTCCCTCATGTACACGTAGACAATTGAGTTGGCACACTATTTTAAAAGAGTGCGAGAGTGTGCTCCAACGCGATGGAGCTGATAAATAAAGTTCAACACAATGTAGTATGTGGGAGAAGACTTGAACCCAAAACCTTTCTGAATCATATGTTTCTCAAATTTGGATCATAAATCTAGTTTTTAAATATTTTAACAGTTGTACCATATACTATAACAGTGATTGCTTATATTACATGTCACACTGCATATTGAACAATTAACAAACAACAATGCTAGGCACACATCTTCAATCACGCCCCAAACCACAACACATGCTTTAAATACATATACCTTGTGTTTCCCAAAAAAGTGAGTTATGTGTAAAAAATTCACATAGCACAAAATACATGCATTTAAAACATTAAACATATATATACATATATATATATATATATATATATATTATAATTTAAGATATACTCCTAGTTAAAGGTGTGTACCTAACATTATTAATTAACAAAACGATTAAAATCCAAATTTGAGATTTAAAGCATAAAAATATCTTTCAAATCTACATTGGACCACATTTATGTATTTTTTTTGAATTGACTTTTACCACATACTTTTTTGGTTTGAATCAAAATGAAAAGTTGTGTGGTCACATATAAATGATACAACAAGAAAAATCAAAGGATTGATTGCACTTTTTCTTATCCTTACTCCTGCCACTGCATTGCCCCTCCAAACCTCCACCACCCAATCCATAATCCACTCTCAAACCCAAATAACATTCTCACCCCCATCCTTCTTCTTGGTTCCTCTCTCTCTCTCCTCCTTTAGCATCACAACCATGGCTACTGCGGTAAGTGCTGCTGTCTCCCTCCCATCCTCCAAGTCCTCTTCCCTCCCAATCAGAACATCTATCATCTCACCAGAAAGAATTAACTTCAACAAGGTACAATTCCCCCTTTCGCTATTGTACACACACACACACACAGAGACATTTATAGGGATTGATTTTGGTTTATGCAGGTCCCTTTGTACTACAGAAATGTATCTACAGGTGGGAAATTGGTTTTTTCAATCAGAGCCCAGGTCACAACAGAGGCTCCTGCAAAAGTTGAAAAGATTTCCAAGAAAATGGAGGAAGGTGTTGTTGTGAACAAGTACAGACCTAAGGACCCATACATTGGTAGATGTCTTCTCAATACTAAGATCACAGGTGATGATGCCCCTGGTGAGACTTGGCACATGGTGTTCAGCACTGAGGGTATGTGTTCTTTAATTGAATTATTCTATTTAACTCTATAGAAATTTTGTTAAAAAAAAATACTCATATTGGATTATTTGAGTTTAAAGGACAATTTTTTTTGGGTTAAAAGTCCCTAATCAATGAAACTTAGGCTTAGTTTGGCCCCCATTTTGGTGCTTCACATATTTTAAAGCACAATTTCATGTTAATTCATTTGATAATTAGTTTACGAGCTTTGCAAAAATTGAATTTTATTTGGGGGAGTTTTTAAGCTCAAGGTTGCTTTTTGGTTTCATGATGTCTTTTGAAGAGGAGATTACCACTTGTATAAAATTATCAAACAATCTAGTAATAAATTTCATAAGCTCCTTTTAAAAAACCACGTGGGGCCAAACTAAGCCTTAATCAAGTCTAATCCTTGTCATGCCTACTTTTTTGTTGAAGGACCTTTCGTTAAAATAAAAAAATGGGTTGGACTAAAGATAAAAAAGTCGATTTTATAGGACTTTCAACTAAAATTCCCATAATTCTATTACAAGTTAGACATTTTGGGATTGATTGATTGGTTAATTGGGTTTGATTAGGAGAGGTACCCTACAGAGAAGGGCAGTCCATTGGGGTAATTCCAGATGGTATCGACAAGAATGGGAAGCCTCACAAGCTGAGGTTGTATTCTATTGCTAGCAGTGCCCTTGGTGACTTTGGAGACTCCAAAACTGTAAGAGATGCCCTTCTTATTTCCTTATCTGAATTTTGTGAAAACCAGAGTTATGTCAGTTGAGCTTTGAACTGGATTTTAAATTGTTTTTTGATCGAACGGACTCGTGTATATTTGGGGGGGGGGGGGGGGGGGGGGGGGTTAACCATCTACCTAAACAATTGAATTCTGAGAGCCCAATCACTTATGCACAGTAGAACCGACTCTACTCCTTCCAAATGAGATTATCCACGGTGACTGTCAGACCACGTCATCCTGTTGAAATGGGCTGACGAACCAATCATATGCAATAATGCAACCATATGTTAAAATTGATGCACTTTGTCATGTTTACCTAAAAGTAAGAACCACTTGATGTGCTTACTTTAAAATTAGTGTTTAGTTATAAGAATGAATGTTAGCTAGCTATGATAACAAATGTTGCTTATGATTTGTGTGTCACACCATGTTAGCATGGCGACATAGAATAACTTCTCCTTCCAGTGGCATTATTGCAGGTTTTAGTGCAAACTTCGCGACAACAGTCGGAAAATATAGCAATTATTTATTATCTTCTTTCCTTTGAACTATCAATTATAATTCGGTTTAATTGTTTCCAAACAGGTTTCTTTGTGTGTGAAAAGGCTTGTGTACACCAATGACCAAGGGGAAATAGTTAAAGGCGTTTGCTCAAATTTCTTGTGTATGTCCACTGGACTCCATACTCTCAGCTATATGGAATTTTGATCTTGATATAGTTTCAAAAGCAATGGTTTGGCTCCTAAATTTGTGTCCCAAATTTGTTTTTTTTTTTTTTTTTGTTTAAAAAAAAAAAGAAAAGAAGTAATAGTCTAATAGATGTGGTGGTGTGACCAGTAAGATCAACTTCCAATGAAATTCAGGAGGCCCCACCGCAGTTAGACAAACCCACTGCAACGTCACAAAGGATAATCCCAATTTTCGAATCATAGAATTATTCATAGTTCCTATATTTCACTCAAAAAATGCAGTTTCCAACAAGGTTGGAGAATATTGCTTGAAATATTCTGTATTATTTCTTTCAGGTGATTTGAAACCTGGGTATGAAGTGAAGATTACAGGACCTGTTGGGAAAGAAATGCTTATGCCAAAGGACCCTAATGCCACCATTATAATGGTATATATACATACACTTTTATTCAATATCACTTAATCTGTTGTTGTATATAAGAGCATGCATTTTACTGAACTCGCTGATATATTCGTTACCGTGTTTTATTTTTTTCTTAGTCAGCTACATACAAGTTACAACTTGTATTTAACAATTAAAACTCTTTGTTGCAGCTGGGAACTGGGACTGGAATTGCTCCTTTCCGATCATTCCTGTGGAAAATGTTCTTCGAGAAGCATGATGACTACAAGGTAAGTAGAAAAGGATTGAACAATTCTTTAGAAACTTGTTTTTCACTTGAACACTTGCATGTATAAAACTAAGAAGCACAAATACGGTTACGGAGACGACATTGAACAATTGTTTTGTTTTTTTTGGTTCATAGTTCAATGGTTTGGCATGGCTCTTCTTGGGTGTCCCTACTGGTAGCTCATTGCTCTACAAGGAGGTAAAAATTTTTCTTTGTCTACCAAAACACAAGGCTTTGTTTGGTTCATTGATTTAGTGAGGGAAAATAATGAAAACATAGAGGAAATCACTTTTCTTTGTTTGGCTAATAGGAAGGAAAAATGTAAGTAAAATTTATAAGTTTTGTGAGCCACTTCCCTTCCTCTTTTCTTGAATTACTATTGAATTTGAAAGTTTTGAAGTTTTAATTTAATTTAGGCATGGAGGAAAACACGAAGGAAAATACTAGTGAAGTGATTTCCTTGTCGTTTTTGTTTCCTTTTACTTTTCCTTCTTTGAATCCGCAAACCAAATACAGCCTAAATCACAAAAATTATTGGATCAAATTCAATTAACATTGAAATTCTGTGTTGGTAAATACAGGAATTTGAGAACATGCAGGAGAAGAACCCAGATAATTTCAGGCTTGACTTTGCTGTGAGCAGAGAGCAAACTAATGAGAAAGGTGAAAAGATGTACATCCAAACAAGAATGGCTCAATATGCTGAAGAGCTTTGGGAATTACTCAAGAAGGACAACACATATGTCTATATGTGTGGGCTCAAGGGCATGGAGAAGGGTATCGACGACATAATGGTGTCTTTGGCTGCCAGAGATGGTAAGAAATGTCGAATTATTAGACATCTACAACTACACATTTCATGGAAAAGAAAAAAACCATTTCATGCATAAATATGTTGTGGGGTGGCTCAATTTCAACCAGGCATATCCTGAGAGAACCTGAAATGCCCTGAAAATGGGACAAAGTGTGAGATTTGTCCGAGGAGGTTTGGTTTGACCCAGTTTGTTAAACGGGTCAAAAACTGACCCAGTTCATGAACCATCATTAGGGATCTTATTTATGCTTTGCAGTTGCACAAAATGTATGCGTAATCAATTCGTCTTCTAAACCGTTGTGAACCTTTGTCATCTCCTACGGTGGATTATGCTTTAAGCCGAACCACCTAACCATTCTTATGCCCTTGTGATGTGTGTGAGTTCTTTTTCAGTGTGCATGAGGTGTGAAGAGAGGTATAACACGTAGGCAGGCTAGTGAGTGTAAGATATAGTGAAATAATAGAAAAGTAATAGTACAGTCAGATGGGTCCCAGAGAGGACGTGGCTCGAGTGAGAGCCAAGGTAGTTCCAAATAGGAGAGAGAGAAGCAGTAGGTATCCTAAGTGGGGTGGTTAATCGTGGGTAATAGCTGTTTGAGTAACAAGTCAACGAAGTTATAGGGGTGAGAGGTGTGTGATGAGTAAAGGTAGAGGAAGAGTGGTGCTAAGGCATAGAAGGAGTGAAGGTGGAGGATGAGTGGTACTAAGGTGTGGAATGAGTGAAGGTGGAGGATGAGTGGTACTAAGACGTGAAATCAGTCAAGGTGGATGGGTGGTAGGTATGGAAGTAATGACTCAAAAGTCTACGAGGAGCTGCTTGGATGAGGTAAAGAGGGTATGAGAACTTGATTAATTGCTCAAGCTTAGGTTTGATTTCGGGTTGTTGGATGTATTGAATGGGGTTGGTATTTATAACAGAATTGTGAGGGTATATGGTACAACTGGAGGCTCTGTGGGTGTGGTGTGCTGGCCCTCTAGGAGAGGTCCCTCTGTCTAACGTAGGTGAGGGCCTTAAATGCTTATGTTTAAGGTAGTTGAGGGTATTCAATGAGATCATGACCATGCAAGAGGTCAAACAAGGACGGGTCATGTAACAAAGGAGACAGTGTCTTTGGTGTTTAGCAGGTGAGATAGTAGTTGCAGATGTGTCATCGAAGGATGGCTTACTATTGGGTGAAGAGGGTTAAGCAAGGGAGTGTATCAAGATCATGCTATTGGTTTGCAAAAGGTTAAGCGAGGGAGTGTACCAAGATGGTGCTTATTGGTTGCAGAGGGTTAAGAAAGGGAGAAAGTGATAAGGCAATGGAGGGTCAAAGGCTCGGCTGGTCTTAAGGCCATGGGGCTTTCTAATTGGCCATGGGCTGAAAGGTGCAGGGCATGTGAAGGTCACGTGTCTCTCTCTCTCTTTGGAACCAACCCTAATTTTGCCTAGGAGGCATGAGTTAGGGAGACACCCTTCACTCTAGCCACCTAACCACGAGCTCTCGAGATCCCAATGGACTAGGCCACCCTTAAGTACTACTCCGAACCAAGGGTGGTCGGCCCAAGTGTGAGTATGTATGGTCGTGTATTTATTATAGGTTCCTGCTATGGCCCCGAGGGGCTGGGGCTCTCATTGAGGTGGAGACCTTGAATATTGGAGTCGCACTTAACATTGGACCTTCCTGGGGGTTCGTGGAGGGATCCTCCCGTTATGGACTTGGCCCTCTGTGGTGGTGTCATAGGATTGGAGTTGCACCCTCCCTAGAGAGGGCCTTCTATCATTGTGGGCTTGGCCCTCTGGAATGTCCCAAGTATTGGAGTTACATCCTAGGCCTCCCCTCATCGTGGGCTAGGTCCTTTAAGATGCCCCAAGTATTTGAGTTGCAGGACCTAATAAGTGGTCTATGTGGGCATATAAGGAAGGACGATGCTATAGACACGTTTCCCTTTGGTGATGTGTGCAACTACTACGTGGCAGATTAATACGCATTACCTAGATGATGCAATGCTGCTAAGGCGGCCTAGTTCCACACGTGTATAGAGTTGTTCTGGGCTTATTTTGTAGATGACCACTTCCTCGCATTAACTTAGGCTTTGGGAGTGAATGTTACTACATTAGTTTGGTTCTTTTCTTGTTCAATTTTTTTGCGTGATTTGTTGCCATTTTTTGTAAGGTCCAGTCCATTTAACTCCTTAAAATCTAGGTGTTAAGTAGAGGGGAACTAAAGACTTATAAAATACATAAGAGGGGCCATAAATAGGCGATGTGGGACATTCCAACACACCCCTGAACCACAGGAGCCGGATACTCGGCATACATTGGATTACAGCCACCGGACACTCGGCACGCCGGAAGACAAGCCCAACCAAGCTCTGATACCACTTGTAAGGCTTAGCCCATTCAACTCCTTAAAACTCAGGTGTTAAGTAAAGGAGAACTAAAGCCCTTATAAACCGCACAGAGGGGCCATAAATAGGCGATGTGGGACATTCCAACACCATTTGAGTCCTATTTCAGAATTTTAGTAAATATCCATATGTACAGTCAGGCTCTAAAGAGGGCACCCTCTCTTTATTAAAGAGAGGGCCTCTGTTTTGGCCGTCGGATCGTATTTTCATTAATGGTAGTTTTGTCATTTCACAGTTTTTAAATTCGATCAGACGGTCAAAACAGAGGCCCTCCCTTTAATAAAGAGAGGACACCCTCTTTAGAGAATTTTCATCCATATATATATATATATATATTCATGACATGAGAACCTTCTAAAGCCGGGCCCTTTGAATCCTAGCAACCACCTGCAAATCATCAGTATCAAATAATACTAGGCTCACACTAAGAAGAGCCCAATCTAAAACATCTAATAGTTCCTCCCAAACAAGCAAAATTGTAACTGGCTACCTTGGAGGGTTGCATACTTGCATACATGACATTTAACATACAATGCTTCCAATCTAATGTTTGGTCTATATGATTTTCAGGCATAGTTTGGGCTGATTACAAAAAGCAGTTGAAGAAGGCAGAGCAATGGAATGTGGAAGTTTACTAGTTGCTTTGCCTCATTGTACAAAAATATATATTATTGAAGCAATCAGTTGATTTCCTTTCCACTGTGTAGATAGGTAACCTTCTCTGTAATCCTTTTTCTTGTTTTTTTTTTTGCCTCTCCCTTCACCAATAAACAAGTTTTATTGATATGGCCCCTTGGAAAGTTTTATTTTTGAGGAAGTGGATCATAAAGTATAGTGAAAGCCAACTTCAGCCTATATGCATGGTTTGTTTATGATTTTGCAATCAATTATCTTAAGGTTAACACTTCAATACTTTTTCTTAAGTACTTTTCCTCACGTTCTAAGATATTATTGGTCACTTGTGTGCCACATATGTGTCAATATGACAAAATTGTACACGTGGACCAATCATATTTCTAAACGTAAAGGAAAAGTTCCCAAGGCTTTCACTTTTGCACTTTTGGTTTATGTTTTTGGAACAACAGTTATCGGTAGGGGGTGAAAGTTGGAATGTAAACTCTGATTCAAACCAACACGACCCAAAAGATTTCAATTTTGGAACTGTATAATTAGTTCTGATTTATGAAATTCCGATAAAGCTGGAAAAAAATTCGAATTGGAGTAGAGTGCTAGGAATTCTGAAAATTCGGATTTTTTGATTTCAAAATATTCGGAACATTTTCCTTCTTTGAATATGCCGATGTTTCGGAAATATTTCGAATTGGAGTCAGAATAGTGCTAGAAATTTTTTTGATTTAAAATATTCAGAAGATTTTCCAACTCGATTATGCCAATGTATTTCGATATATTTTGAATTTTAATAAGCAATATATAATAATATTTCTAGGGAGTTGCTATGTACACCGCTAATTTTGCTATGTACACCGCTCACTTTTATAAAAGTGAGAATTTTTTTGAAGAAAAATGATTAGAAAAAAGGAATTTGGGTGTACATAGCAAATATACGGGTGTACATAGCAATTCCCTATTTCTATTCCCATGAAAATCTATAATTATATATATATATATATTAATGGGTGTTGATTTCTTAAAGTAATATTAATTCCGGATTTTTATTTTTTATTTTAGGGCAATGCTAGGGGCACTAACAACTTCCACTAACACTTACTAACACACTCTATCTCTCTCCTAATGGTACTGTGGGGTCCGCAGTGAGTCCCGCAGTAGCACTAGGAGAGAGATAGAGTGTGTTAGTAAGTGTTAGTGGAAGTTGTTAGTGTCCCAAATATTACTCTTTATTTTATTATTATTATTATTTTGTTAAAAACGAACTTTTTTGAGGAATTCTGATTCCGAAACTTTGTGAAAAATGGGGTCATAACGGAATTTTGAGATTCCGGAATTTTGGAATTGGATTGAGCTTGGCAGTTTGAATTTTTTTTTCCTAGTGCCTCAATACTGATCTGATTTATTTGAGAATCAGCCCAGCTATAGGCTTCAATTGCTGCCCAAAAATGAAAAAGATAACATAACAAAGAGAAAACAAAAAGAATTTTGGTATGCCTAGAATTTCCTCTTCTTTATTTCTAGACTAGAACATGACAGGGCCTAGCCCTCAGCGCGACACTGACCTGAGTTGGCTAAGGCTCAGGTCAGGAACAAGCCGTAGTCGCTGCCGGCTAAGCATATCTTTACCTGATTAAGGCAGGTAACCACCCTATAAATGCAGGATAACCAGGTGTGTGTATATATGTAAAAAAGGATCCCGAATTCTCTACTTTCCTCTCCCTTGCATTCTCTCTCCGATTACTTACTTCATTATCAGAAGAACTTTGGTGGCAACACCGAGGTCTTCTTTGGCAGGTCCTTTGGCTCGTGACCTCGAGGTGTTAATCGTCCAGGTTTTAACTGGGGTGAAACTTAGGTTTAAAGTACAAATCAAAATTTGAATGTGACTTTCAAACAAACTACCTAAGAGCCTGTTTTGTATCGTTGTGTTTTTTGCTTTCAGTTTTTTTTTTTTTTTTTTCATTTTTTGTAGTCAATCTGAAGAATTCACTCCAAAAACGAAAATAAAAAACCATAACATTACAAACGGGCGCTTACCATGGGTGTAAATGTTTTAATTTTACTTAGTGTATGCTAATTGTAATTATTGTGGTATAACAGACCTGGGCTGACAACTATAGACCTGATATAGGTGACATGGGCTTGAGTGGTACAGTGCAGTCACCTAGTGGGTCTGCCTCATGAACTCAAAATGGATAGAATTTGTGTTCAGTATTAACCTTGCCGAAGCTGTTGAGAAGGTGTAGGTTTCCTAAATACAAAAATGTTAGGTGAACAACGAATTATACAATTAATTGCACAAACGTGCAGCACAAGGTTGAATCTTGTGCTGAAAAGTCTGCACACAACTTTTTGAGTGTGCAGGCTTTTCAGCACAAGGTCCAACCTTGTGCTGTACGTTTGTGCAATTGGTTGTGCAATTCATCGTGTGTCTAACATTACTCTTCCCAAATAATAGATAATGGAAGAGTCTCAAACGCATGTTTGGGCTGAAATAAATCTAAAAATGCTTCCACCTAAATGTGATGCAGAAAGTATATTGGATTTTAAAGTTAAGAGTCTCTTCTCTAAGCAATATGATAAGCAATATGTAAGGACTTCGAGTGTTTGTTCTCGCTTAACCAAATAGCACTTTGGTTATAAAGTTATGAATGCATTTTTGCTCATCTCAAAATTGCTCACCCTCCTCTTCCATTTGCTAATGCAGTGGGGTATTATGAATGCATTTTTGCTCATCTCAAAATTGCTCACCTCCTCTCTCATTGGCTAATGCAATGGCATCTAGTATTGAATGAGAATTAATTAGTGATATAAAAGGACCCACTGCATTAGCAAATAGGAGAGGAGGATGAGCGCAGAGTGAATAATTTGGGATGAGCAAAACTGCACTCGAAAGTTATTTAACATTCAAATAATTTATACTACCCCTTAGAGGATGAGATTTGAATAGTAAACTATTTTCCTCTTTGATTTGAGATGTCAAGCCCTCACTTCACCTGTATGACAGAGTAAGTTTAGAACGAAGAAAAAGATTGGTTCAGCCTAGCCTAATTAACAAAAAGTGTAAATGAAAGTAAAACTTCAGTCTGTTCTAATGAGGTTTAGCCCCTGGATTACAAGCAAGCAACCATCTAGAGAGTCCGTCACACCACGTCTTCACAATAACATGGTGTGATCATTCAATCTTAATCATACATATGTCCCTTATTTCTAGGGGGTCATGACAAGTGGTTGGCGGTTTATTAGTTTGAAATATTCTCAACCACTTGTCATGATCCCCCTGAAAATAAGGGGTACGCATGTGTATGGTTAAGATTGAGTGGTCACACCACCTCAACGTTAGAGACACCCCATTTTGCCCCAACCCAAAAAGAGGACTGACTATCGCAAGGTGCCCACCGGGCACACAAATCGAGGATAAGAACTTCGGAGTCTAATCAGAAGCCCCAGAGGTCAAATCAACGCTGTAAGCAATGCTGATACAAACGTAATGCATTTCAGATCTCCTAGAAAGCATTGATCAGCGCCAATTTGAGCCAAAAGTCAACTTATCAGAGTCCGGGTTAACCATACATTAAATCGAAGTCATTTCAGAGCCCAGATCTCAACGACCAAAAGATACAGAGCCCAGGATCAATCGATTCCGATAATTAGCGACGTTTTCAACTGAAATCAAAGTTCGGCATGCAATTCAAGATCCGAATCAAGTTTAGGATGACCAAAGGTCAAATTTGATTACATCACGGCAACACAGGCATCGATACGGGCCCACAACACTTTGAATCATCAATTTCTGACAACAAACTGAGAATCGAGCGTTGATAAAAGTTTTGGTGCACCAAAATCAAGGAAAATGAACATAATCGTAAATCTGGGAGCATCAAAGGTTCGAATGGACATGACTGACTAAAATACAAAGAAAAACATAGATTCTGTGACTTAAATTAGTCCAATCAGACAACAGGAGAAGAAACGATGTCCGACCAAAGTTTTAATGGTCAATCGGCTAGGATGGGAAATGCAGCCGTGCAGGTCATTATCCGGACTCAGATACCACCGATCTAACCATACGGATCTGAAGATGACATCGATGTGAGTCTAGATCTTTTTGAATCGAAAAGATCAGACGACCGATGAGAGTTACTAACCACCGAAGATCATGAAATGATGTACGGTCATGATCGGGGTTGCACCGATTGAAATCACGGCGCGCGAATCACCCAACCACCACCCATGGGTGGTTGGTTATAAAAGGGGCCCCATACTTCCCCAAAACCCATGCATGAAATCATTCCCACATCCAGAAAACAATCCCCTATTTTAGGGAGTGTTTGGCGTAAGCTTAGAAAACCCACGCTCAAGCCATTGTTTGGCCTTTTTCTTCAACCTCACCTTCATCATCTCCAAACACCACCATACCACCACTGAAAACCCATGTCCACCACACATTTAACCAATCCCCATCAACAACTCCCAAAAGCCTTTGGAGAGTCCCCAAACAGAGCCTTACCAAACAGACTTTTAGTCGCTCACTGCTTTCTAAAATACCTCCTAAACAAGCCCTTAATTAGATCTCCAAAGCTTACCTCCACCACCAACGGCTTCCCCAATCCAAAACGAAGCCACCGCCGCCGGTGGCGTCACCTAATAACACCCCAGAAAGCTCCATGTGCTAGAATCAGCTACGTGCCGCCGTTAGCTCACAGAGGCTCCATTGGCCACCACCAGACCGATCGTCTAGACTAAACGATCCGGAAGACGCCGGAACGGCCTCCATAGACCACCAGAGAAGCCGAGGTGGGCTGCACGCCCACCGTCGCACCATTCCGTTTTCCCACGCGCTGTTGTCAACTTGACAATCTGTATTCCAATTGTAAGATGCCTCGTGGTAGGTTAATGGTTGACCAGCCAACTAGAGGCTGCCACATGGCCTGGTCAACCGTTGACCTGCCAACGGCATGCTGTCACGCATTCCTGTCCCCCTGATAGTGCAGCACAGCCTTATCAGCACCTGCCATGTGGCCCTGCTACCATTGACTAGCCAATTACAACGCGCCACATAGCGTTGACCTGGCACGTCGTTGCTGACGTGGTAGTAGGCCCAACTTTGGTTTTCTCCATTCTGAGTCTGATTTTCGTCGAACGGACACTCGCTCATAGCTAATTTGGCTGTTCTGGACTCATGGGTGACTTCAAATTTGGCCAAAGCTGACTTTTTAGGCCTGTTTAGGATTTTATATGTCTGTGTCAGACTATTCTAGCTAGATTCCGACCCCAGCGATTCCTGTTTAGCTTAGCGCGTGCCCACTCCAGCCTAACTTATAGCCATTTTGACTAATTCGGCAGCTCCGTACGCGTGGGTGATCTCAAATTCGATGATTCTAACTTTTTTACTATTCATAAGGTGATTTCTAGCTCTCTCGGCTAGTTGTGACCCCCTGGGTCCTACTCAGCTCAGGCCGAACCCATTCTATCCCGACTTATGGCATTTTTTACTCTTCCGACCCTTCCAGAGCCAACTGTCATGTCCGTTCAAGTCGATTTCGTGTCCAAAATTCGATTGGGCCTTCCTGGCTCATTTTTGCGATGTTTTTTTCTCGATAAATTCAAATTCTTCTATGTAAATAGACATTGACTGAACTTGTTGTGTATATCTATTACTATAAATAATGAGTCTATGAACTTGTCACCACCGTGAACTGGCACAGTCCTAGATCACTTAGTTTTTTGATCAGTCGGACTAGAACTGCTAGATTTACTTTATGTATTTACTACATTATTTACTTACTGTTGTATATACTTACTATAAATAACAAATCTATGCACTTGTCACAATCGTGAACAAGCTCAGTCCTAAATTACTTGGTTTTCTGGTCAGCCGGACTATAACTGCTAAATTTACTTTACATCTTTACTGCTTTCTTTACTTACTGTTGTATATACTTACCGTAAATAACGAGTTTATGAGCTTGTCACCATTGTGAACTGGGTCATACTAACTTTTTACGTTACTAACTCATCACTTTACTAACTTGTTACTTCACTAATTTACATTACAAAATCTTGAACTGAACTCTTCCATTACATTACGACTCCTTTCAAACTACTTTCACTGGGCACTGACCCCTTACTTCCGGTAAACATTTCAAATCCACTGGGCACCACTGTCCCTTACTTCCGAAACTCTTTTCAAACTCCATGGGCATCGACCTGCACTTCCGGAACACTTTTCACTCACAGGGCATTGACCCTTACCTTTGGCACAAAACAAAAGACAAAAAAAATTCATAAAACATAAAAAACAAAATGCAAAAACACTTTTCTCACTAAACCCAAAGGGGCCTTTTCCGTCAAGTTTACTGACAGCTTGACGAAAGGAAATTTGGGCATGGTATTCACTCATCGCACGGTCATTCTAGTCCGACTTTTGCTCAAAATTTTTTTTCCAACCTTACGACTCTTTCCAAAGTTTAAAGCCTAGGACTACATTGTACAGGTTAAAGCTCCTAGCTACATCGATCTTACTCAAAACACTATTTAATATACTTATGATCTATATCGACCAAGTTTTCAAAACACTTGCACATACTCACACACATACAAAACACAGAACTACGTACGCTCTGGTTCTCGAGACGAGATTCGTGCAGGGGCGGACCTACAGTGGGGGTGAGCGGGGGCAGCCGCCCCCATTGAATTTTTGAGAAAAAATAGGTTATATATAATAATTTTAAAAAATATGTAGACTTTTATTAAGATTTTCTATTAATTCGGGGGACTTTTTGTAAAAAGTCATCATATGCTTTCCAAATTTCCATCCCAAAAATGCTTCCCAAATGATTTGGCAATGGGGCCAGGTCAAGTACAGTGGGACTAGTTGAATTTTGATTGGAAGTTGTTTACCTTGCCCCACTACTAGGTCATTTGGGAAGTCTTCTGATATAGAAATTTAGGAAGCATATCATTACTCTTTTGTAAATTTTAGAACGTTGACACTGTTTTAATTGACAACTTGTTTTCACTCTTAATTTTATAGTATTATATATTATGTGTATACATGTATATGTTATATATTGAAAGACCAAAAAGCAAAACAAAAACCACTAGAGTCTCCTAGTGTCCCACAAGGCATTTTAAAAAAAAATAAAAATAAAAAAATGTTCCACAAACGGATGAAGTTTAAAGTTTTGCAAAAGCCCTCGTAAGATTCAAAGACCTCATATCCACCATTAAACATAAAAAAAAATGTTACCACACAGAATTTCCAACCCCTATATATATACACAAAACTTATGCAAAAAATCACATGAAATTATACTATTTCTACAAAAAAAATTTCGATCGGGGGTTCTACCCCCGAACACCCGTAAAAACTTCACCCCCATTGAATTGAAGTTCTAGGTCCGCCACTGGATACGTGTGCAAAAATCACTAGAACATGCAACCGCGTGTCACGGATGCTCGAGTTTTATTTCTTGTATATATATTCTACTACTTTTTACTTATGCCCCATTACTATGAAAATCACTAAAACCGACAACCGTGTGTCACGGATGCTCGAGGGTGCCGAACACTTCCCTCGACATAATCGAGTCCCTGAACTCATGTCAAGAACTTTAGTTTCGCAGGACTATCAAGAGTCACACTTTTGAAGGGCCTAACTTTTCCCAAAAACCATTTCAAAATCCAAAGATGATTACTTTAATCGTCTTTGTAGGGATCCTAAACTTTTGCTTTGCCCTACTCCCACTTTCACGTACTTTCATCCACTTTTCCATGCTTCTCGATGTAAACAGTCGCGATCCTCGAAAGAACCGCCCCTACTTCCAGGGCGGGCACTACAGTTGGCGACTTTAATGAGGATAACTTTAGAGGACTCATGCCGTCTCTTTGATGGTTTTCATTTCTAATGGGGCATTTCCTTACTAACAAACTCTTTACTACATCTCTACTTTTTTCTTGTACATATATTCATGACTCACTCTAAAAAATTGCAAGGCCAATGCCAATGAAACTGCAAGGACAAATGCCCTACTGAAACTACAAAGGCCAATGCCATACTTCAAACTGTTATACACACTACACTCTGGCATCAGGCATAACATGTTCCAGTTCTCGAATAACCTTTTAGATTCTTATATGATCTCACATTTTATCAAGGATGGGTACTTTTCTCCCAAAGAAGTCATAACAACACCAAATGGTTGTCTAACTCTTTCTATCTTATCCTTACATTTTTACGAGGATGTATACACTTTTTTCAAAATTTCAAAAAGCATCTCTGAAAGGCCGCCCACTCTTACTTATCATTTCCTTACATTTTAACAAGGATGGATAAAGTTTCTCCAAATTCATAAATGACGCCGAAAGGTCGTATGGTTTTAACATCTTCTTCTTAAATTTTATTGAGGATGGATGTATGATTACGCCAAAATCAAGTTCTTTGTTAACCCTATTAAAAAAATATAGTATTTAGAAGTAGGGTGTCGAGTCCACAGGGATTGGAATGGAACAATTCTTATAGAAGCTTAATAACCAATTACAATGCGATTACAAATTAACAAGCTAAGAAATACAACTAAGTCTTTTCGACTATGGGTGTTTCTCAAATCACAACTATTTGAACTATAATGACATTTTTAAAGCGAAATGTGAGTTTTAATCAAAGACAAGTTTTAATTACAGATTTGGGGTTTTCCAATTAGAGATATCTAGGTTGAGGAGCATTCCCCCACCTTGGACCAAACAACACATGGGTTCCATGCTTGTAGCACATTCTAGAGTAGAAAATTCCATTGAGACAAATTATCAAACATGTGGTGGTCAACCTACATGCTAGGTAGAGATTTTAATGAAATACATGAGGTTAGATTTGAAATCTAAGGATTTAACAACTTACAATGCTTGACATTGTAAGTGGGGTCCTAGAAAATCAAACCTTGTACACATGAACTCTATAACTGCTACAAAACATGAAAATCCTACATTAAAGCGCACATGGATCCAGTGGTGGGTTTATGATCACCAACCTATATTATCTAGCTACTCATGGATATAAAAGCATAAATATTAAAGAAGGTGAGTAAGGAATAATACCAACTAGAAGAACTCATCATAAATGGAAGAGAATCCAAGAAATTACTTCAATAAAAGCCTTAAAGTATTCAATACATTCACACTCTTCTCTCTTTAACACAATAATGTAAGTCAATGTGGGTAGATGGAGGAGTAATTGAAGAGGAAGATGAGGAGATTACAGAGAGGGAGAGTTTACAACCTAAAAACAACTAACAAAATAAATGCTAACCCTAACAAAAACTAATCTCTAACTATATATACCTCTTTATAAAATGGCAAGCTTGTAAATAAAAAAGGGCAACAACTTCAGAAGCTACGGATCGATCCCAGGAAAACGGCCAGGTCGATCCGCTTATTCAAGAAGCAGAACCTCTAGCAAAACGCACGGATCAATCCACGGTGTAAGGCCGGATTGATCCGCTACTTTTATGAAAAAGCAAAATCATCAGCAAAATACTCGGATCGATCCCAAGCAAAAAGGTAGCTCGATCCTAAAATTCAAGTCACTAGTAGAATGCTCGTCCAAATGCCCGGATCGATCCGTGTGTAGAATCCAGATCGATCCAACTTCACAAGAGGATGTCTCCAGGCCCCTGAGCAGAAGCGGATCGAGCCACCTTTTAAACCCGGATCGATCCGGCCCCCAGAGAGGTTCTATTAGTGCCTTTCTTTTGGTTGAGCTTCATCCAACTTCTACCATTGTTCCAAAACATCTACAAGAAAGAGAATTTTATTAGTAGAATGGCAATAACAACAAGGAATATCAAAAGTACAATTTTCCATTAGATTTCCCGGATTCGGTGATAAGCTATGTCCAATAAGGGCAAATCAGGAGAACACGAATGCAATATTGAACACTGATCAATATGCTTTCTAAAAAAACCGACAAACGATGCCTGAAGGCTGTCTAATTCTTCCCTATCTTCCCCTAGCACTTGTATATACATTAGGGGTGGATACACTTTTTCTAACTCAAAACGGCAGCGGAAGACATCCTAACTTTTCCAAATTCATTCTTACTTTTCAAAACAAAAATAAAAGTCCCCATGGACAAAAAAATTATTTTTCAAAATGTTTAGTGACATTGAATGGTTATCTAGACTCATCTCGTACTTTGGGGCACATCGTTTCCCACATCACACTGGGGTAGTACTCTCCCACCTCTAACTGGGATTCTTTGAAGCGACTTGCTAATTTACATCTATCTCTACTTTATTCTAACCTCCATTGGAGGTATACTTCTAACATAAGTCAACATGGTAAACTTCTACACTCTCAGCCTACTCCCGACATCTTTGACTTCTCCATGGATCAAGAAAGTTTGAATGGACAACCAATCCAAACAACTTTGACTTTTGAATCCAAACATATCCGAGCATTAAGCCTGAGTAGAGCTAGTTAACGATTCCGAGGAGACATCAGATCCGAGCAACTCAAACTCCTCAAATCCAAATATGGCCAATCTCCAAACCTGAACAAAGCCAGTCAACAAACCCAAATCCAAATCCAGACAAGCCTAAACCAGGCCACATCCCTTCTGACTCTTCATCCTAGTTTTAACCCAAAATGCTGTTAGCACTTACCTGACCTCAACTACCCGAGTTGAAACTACTGACACATTCACTTTATCAACTCCAAGCAACACCAGTGCATTCACAATTGTCCAAACTCTCAAGCCGCTAAACCAATAGGCCTACCTCTACCCATATACATCTACAAGCCTTTGGTCATGTCTAAGAGGATTCTCGTAAGGGGCCCATGCTCAGCCCACTATCCCAAAATATCACTCCTTATATGCTACACAGGGGCAGTTTCTCCATACTATTGAATTTATGCTTCATCTGCTTTGCATCAGTACATACTTTCAAAAAATAAAACAAAAATCATTCTTTACATCATTCAATAACTGTCATCTTGCTCTCATTACTTAAATCTCATGATTAGCTAAATGTGACTATCTTACTACTTGTTGAATATGACTTAGACATCGTAAAAGACTTTTGAATGAAACAAATTATGTTCGGGTTTACTTGAAAGTGTGACCAGTGCAAGATCATGGTGAGAATGACTCAGGGCTACAAATTGGTCATTTCATCCTTTGACGATACTCACATCTTAACAAGAATAGGATGATAAAGTGCACTCAATGCATATTCACAACTGCTCGATGTCATTAGAGCATATAAGGACAGAATAGACAGTCGGAGAGCATTCAAAAACAAAAACACCTTGGTCCATTCTCAGAATCATGACATACATTGACTGGGGCAGTCTTGACCCTCTACGACTTAGCAAAAAGGTCTTCGCAATCACCGCTGGCGTGTATGGGGCCCCTCAATCCTCATTAGGAAAGTAAATGTGCATTCTTATAATCTGTAACTTCAATACTACGTATATATATATATATTATAATACCCTATATTGTGGGATGCATATTAATTAATAAGACTTTACATTATTCCTTGTATACTTGTATGAGTACCCTTCTGTTGGATAATTTTGAATCCCAATCGATTGCCACTTTTTCAATACCAATCAATTGACATCTTTTTAAATCGATCGCCACACTTTTGACCTGAATTCATCACATGTCCCTATCCCAATCGATTACCCTCCTATTCAATCGATTGCTCTTAAATATCTGAAGCCAATCGATTGCCACTAGTCCCAATCGATTGCCATCTATAGAACTTTTTTTCATGTTTTCATAAGATCTTGACATGTGGCACTCCCACCCCTATATATATGAGGCCATATTCATCTATTTAGATTTCTTTGGCAGTTCTTGTATGTGTGTGTGTGTGAGAGAGAGAGAGAGATTGTATATCATATATATAAACATCTATACACATATACATATATCTATATATATATACACACACACCACTAGTAGGCAGAGGAGAAGAAGGAAAAGAAGAACAAAGGAATGAGAGAAAGAAAGAAGAAGGAGAGAGAGAGGAGAGACTGAGACAGAGGAGGAGAAGAGAGAAAGAAAGCTTAAAACTTGAAGCTCCATAGCCATCCACACACACCAAACACAACTAGGTGAGTTTTAACTCACTTGGTCTCTTTTATGTGATGTTTTATGAGTTTTAAAGAAGGAACAACGTAGTAAATGCATCCCTTCACATTTATAATTGATGGTATGTAATTCTACTAGAGAAGATGAAGTCCTAATCGATTGCTATAGTAACCTAACTCACAATCAATTGCCAAGGTTTGCAATCGATTGGCATTAGTTTGGACCTATTCGATTGCCATGTTTCCCAATCAATTGTATGGTTTTTACCTCAATCATACAATTTGACCCTTGTCCTAATCGATTGGAAGTCACAGAACATGGATAATTTCCCTTGTTTATTACATAAGCGGTTTCATTATTTATATATCATTTTATGCTTCTGATATGCAACGATGGGGTGACAGGGATAATGTGATACCAAATAATAGAATGGTCATGAATAATGGATTAACATTATGACATTATATAGCGTAGTGGTCATGAATCAGTTTGATATCCATTTCAATTCAATCAGAGTAGTTAGGCTATAAATGGGAAGTCATGTATTAGTATTAGTATAGAACTTAGGTAGGTTTAATAAGTTATGGGAATTGTACGTGGGCAGACGCTTGGTCATGATATGTTCTTAAAAGCTGGTGAGTTATGAATATGCTCGTAAAAGTGATGGATGGAATAATGGGATATCCATGAGTTGAACGATTGAGTCTGTTCCTTCAGTCAATGTATGTTGGTTATCGGTCTTAGGATAAGAAGACGATAAGGGTTGAGCAATGACGTTTGAATAAAGAGAAGATACTATTTGGTAGAACTTAACTTATTCACTTCATAACTTGATTTACTTCAGATAACTGGTACCTAGTTAGTTTCTATTCACTTGGCTCTGAGTAAACTGACAACCGTTATTCCCTATCCAGCCTACCCTATTCCTAACCATGAAGGTTATGGAGCTTACGATGACGGCTACTACCCGGAGGAGCAATATGCAAAGGGTGGCCCCACTGATGATGGATATGTCGGGGAGGACTACTACGCTGACGATTACATTTATGCTAGCTGAAGACAAGATAGATATTAGTTTCTATTTCTGCTTACAGACTTTATTATTCCATTTTGCATCTAGGCATATGTTGCCTCAGACTTTAGTATTTCTGTTTGGACTATGATGTAATAGCTAGGATGTTTGTGTAATAATTAGTTTGATTTTATTACCATTTTCCTTACTGTCTATTAGCTAGTACTATGTGGTGTGGACAATTGAGTGACTTCACCAGTCATTCCTTATAGACCCAAAAATAAAATATAATTTTTCTCTATTTTTGCTGTTGCAGGGCGTGACATATATGATCTTTGAACCAGAATCGACTTGTGTCAAAATGATTAGAGGCGATCATTTCAACTATCCATACTCTATTTCCCCTCGCGAGCCCATTTGAACTATACAATGATTTCTTTTCAAATTAAACCCTGAGGATCACCCCTATACTGGGTCAATTCCAAAAGAAAGACAAAAAGAAAGAAAGATCAATGCAAAGCTAGAACAAATCATACGATCCGACTTGGATACATACTCCAATCTGGGGCAATTCTCCCCAGGACATACTTTACTCAGTAATAATGTGCCCCACACTAGATTAGGATGAATATGAAAAAAAGAAAAAGAAAAAAAGAGCAAAAATAAAAAAGAATGAAAGAAGTAGGGCATACGGTGATCACAGAAATCTCGACCGACTTTTCAAAAATATACTTTGACCCTTCATGCAGTCCTTTCATTTCTTAGCCCAAGACTTTGGCCTACATTATAACCCAATAAAGTCCACTTTAATTGGCACAAGCCTTGTTGGATTCACTAAATCACATCCTTGCATCATTTCAATGACAGGGGTGCCACATACTTAATTTCAAATCACAAGATACACTGAAGCACAACGATCACATAATAGGATTCGGGGAAATCCGTGAGGGTGCCAAAGGTAAAAATGGTTTTAGAGAGAATGATAGTAGCTCGAGAGAAATCAAATACTGAAAAATTGGGTCCTTCTAAAGGATGATCACTGGCGTACTGAGCTCACACAATCAAACACTTTGTCTTCTAGTACTCAATAGGCAACAAGACGGTCAATATCCACTAACTCATGAGCATTCTTCACAAATGATATTTCATGCATCATACTCTTCTAAATACGTATACTTAGCATGACATGACATTCAAAAATACATTCATATCTTTCAGCATAGCAAATAGTATATACTTTTGATAGCAGGGACAATTGGTTCTGACACTCCTCTCGAATAACCCTAAAGCTCGCCACTAACTGAGCCAAAATATCAACCCTTGCTCAGACTCGCCAACTTCACACTGATCCATCTGCTCGAATCCATATATCAGATCAGTATTTTCCTCGGTGGATTGTCAAGAAATCTATTCCTCGCTCAGGATTAACCATTCTTGCTCGAATCAAAATCAACCCCCCCAGCGGCTTCATGTCCACTCTTCACTCCCAGAATCAGGTATAAGACCCTCATGCGGCATCCTATTCACTCGTCGTCAGAATCCATCATCAGAATCAGGAGTGAATCCTTCAAACGACATCCTATTCCATCACAAGCGTCAGTTATAAGGTCCCAAGCGGTAGCCTATTCACCGTTTACTTCCAAAATTAGGTGTGAGACCCCCAGCGGCATCATGTCCACTCCTAGAATCAGACATGAGACCCTAAGCGGCATCCTGTTCGTACTCGTCTTCATCTCAAGCATCAGACGTCATCTATCCACTATACATCATCATAATTAAAATTAGGTGTAAGTCCATTAAGAGGCATCCTATTCACGTATCTCACCACCGGAAATGAGTCTGTTAAGTGATATCTTGTTCATATCAGCATCACTAGGTATGAGTCCATCAAGTGGCATCCTATTTACACTCTCCACATTAGGTATGAGTCCGTCAAATTCCTCCTGTTCACAAACTTTGATCATCGGTATTAAGTCCTTCAAGTATCATCACATCCATATTATCATAACCGGGTATAGTCCATCAAGCGGCATCCCATTCACAACTTCAAGCATTGGGAGCGAGTTCGTCAAGCGGCATCCCGTTCATATCTTCAAGCATCAGGTATGAGTCCATTAAGGAGCATCCTATTTATATATCTTAATCGCCAGGAATGATTCCATCGAGTGGCATCATGTTCATACTATCGACGTCAGGTATGAGTTCGTCAAGTGGCATTATGTTCACACTCCCGACATCAGGAATGAGTCCGTCAAGAGGCATCCCTGTTCATAATCTCACTGCCGGGTGTGAGTCCGTCAAAAGGCATCCCCATTCACATCTCCAATCGCCAGGAGTAAGTCTATCAAGTGGCATCCTATTCACACTATCGTCAATGGGAATCAGGTGTTAGTCCATCAAAAGGAGTCCTATTCACATTATCTATCATCAAAATTAGGAGTAAGTCCGTTAAGAGGCATCTTATTCACGTTATCTATCATCAAAATCATGAGTAAGTTTGTCAAGAGGTGTCCTATTCACATCATCTATCATTGGAATTAGGATTGAATCCGACAAGTGGCATCCTATTCATATCACCTACCACTGGGAGTGAGTTCATCAAGTGGCATCCTATGCATATCACCTACCATCGGAGTAAGTCCATCAAGTGGCATCCTATTCATATCTCCAAGCATCAGGAGTAAGTCCATCAAGAGACATCTTATTCACATTATCTATCATCAGAATCATGAATAAGTCCATCAAGAAGCATCCTATTCTCGTTATCTATCATCGAAATCAGAAGTAAGTCCATTGAGAGGCGTCCTATTCACATCATCTATCATCGGAATCAAGATTGAGTCAAGTGGCATCCTATTCAAATCACCTACCACCGAGAGTGAATCCGTCAAGTGGCATCCTATGCATATCACCTACCATCAGGAGTAAGTCCATTAAGTGGTGTCCTATTCATATCACCAACCATCAAGCGTAAGTTCCTCAAACGACATCCTGTTTACATCGGCATCAAGTGTCAGGTACGATTAACGATATGTATTTTTCTTACTTCCTACTTTCCTTACAACAATCACACCCTATGTGGCATTTTGCTCTCATATCTCACAGTGATCATGCCCCACTTGGCATTTCACTTTTTCATATCCACAATAATCATACCCTACGTGGTATTTTGTTCTTATCTCAAATCTCCATTGCAATCACACGTATCACATTTTTCAGCTCTCATATCTTACCTCACAGCGATCACACCCCATGTGGCATTTCGCTCTATCTTATTTCACAGTGATCACGCCCCATATGGCATTTAGCTCTTTAATCCCCACAACAATCACACCCCATGTGGCATTTTGATCTCTCATATCCTCAGCAGTCACGTGTATTGTATTCTGCTGATCTTATCTCCACAGTAATCACCTGTATCAAATTTTGCTATTCTCATTTCTCATCTTCAGGGAAATCACGCATATCATATTTTGCTGCTTTTGTTCCTTTCACAACAATCACTCCCCATATGGCATTTTTCTTTTGGATCCTCACTAAGCGATCACGTTCTATGTAGCATTTTGCTTTCTTATATCCACAACTATCACACCCTATGCGGCATTTTACTCTCTCATCTCACAGCGATCACGCTCCACGTGGCATTTCGCTCTTTCGTATCCACAACAATCACACCCCGATGTGGCATCTTGCTCTTCATCGACCAACGTGGCATCCCTACCATCACTTCTTTTGAATTATGCATGGTATGATTCTCCCAATGGAAGATATGTAGACAACTCTAAGAGCTCGAACATACCTTCACTTTTTTACATTCTCGGTTAACAATCGAGATTATGCAGCTTCGCATTTCTCGGCTACACCAACTCTCAGCTACCCAGGCCAGAGCGAACAACACATGGCTTGATTTTCCTCACAGGAGATACGTAGGTAACTCTACAAGCTTGACCATACCCTCACTTAACTACATTCTCAGTTAAAGTTTGAGATTACGTGGCTATGCAGTTCTCGACTACACCATCTCTTTTCAACACTTTTGCCCTTATGATGAACTACGTCAAACCTGTTTCTCCTGATGGGAGATACGTAGGCAGTTTTAAGAGCTTGGTCATTACTATTCCCAATCTTCCAATCCCCAGTGGAGCTGTTTGCCTACTTTGGCAATACTCCCAAATCCTAGTTGCCTACTTTAGCATACCACTCGCTTGCCTACTCTGATGTATCACACATACTTGCCTACTCTAGAACATCACTTTACTCCTTTTTCATCACTCAAAAGAAAAAAGGCAAATGAGCCATCTTGTTTCTTTATCACCATTTGCTCCTCAATTATAACAAAGAGGGGCAACTTTAGACATCCCATTTTGTCCCAACCCAAAAAGAGGACTGACTATTACAGGGGCCCATCGGGCATGCAAGTAAGAAAAAAGAGCTTCGAAGTCTAATCAAGAGCCCTAGAAGTCAAATCAACATCGTAAGCAATGCTGATGCAAACATACTGCATTCCAAATCTCCCAAAAGTCATTGATCAGCGCTGATTTGAACTGAAAGTCAATGTATCAGAGTTTGGGGTAACTAGACATCAATTTGAAGTCATTTTAGAGCCCATAGCTCAATGACCAGAAGATATAGAGCCCAAGATTGTTCGATTCTGATAATCGATGATGTTTTCAACTGAAATCAAAGTTCTGAATAAAAAATAGGTTTAAAAATTATTTAAACGAGCAGATGAAAGATTAAGTTACAAAACCTTATTGGTAGCCCGGATTTACTACTCGTAAACTCTATAGATGCGTATATACAAGAGGGAGTAGAGGTTATACCTCTGGTCTTGAACCCAATTCTGATTTTCTTCTTTCTTCATGGTGCAGCAGCCTCCACTAGGTTGCCTTCATTCTTATGACTCCTATAGATGCTTACTAGAAGGACTAGGGTTGGTGGGAACCCTATCAGAGAGGATAAAGAAGGTTTTAGAACCCTAAATAGTTTCTGTAGCTTTCTAGACAATAAAACGACGATTAACAATATTCTATACGCAGTTGCCCTATTTATAGATTTCCAAACCAACTTTAAACTTTCGATCGATCGATCGAAGTGGCTTCGATCGATCAAACAAAGTGGCTTCGATCGTTCGAACCTTCGATCGATCGAAGGTTCTTCAATCGATCGAACATATCTAGACTTCAATTGATCGAACAAGTTTTGATCGATCAAACTTGTCTTGACAAGATCCTCAAGTGCCCTTCCAAGTATCCTAGTGGAGCTAAGAGTGGGACTTCCTAAGCTCTTTATTGTTGGCTTAGGCTAGTTGCTAATTCCCATGATCAAACTCTTTGATCAGTGAACGAACTAACTGATCAGTTAACGTTTACTCCACTATAAAATGATAACTGAACTCCAACGCAAAAGAACAGATCCAAAGCAATAACTAGACTTGTATGGTGTACTAATGTCCCTCTTCCATCAACATTCATAATCATATTCAGGTAGTCGGATAAACGGTTACTGTCAACCTGAATCATGATTACTTCTTGTATTCCTTGAGTCCCATTCACCTCTCATGATCACCAAACATGTTGATAACTACTTATCAACAAGACTGCAGTTCTCAGTAATAAACTTGGTGACATTCTCAAGGGAATGCTTACTCTTTATAGGGTAAATTCTATCTTGACAATATATATTCACAACCCTATGAACATGACATAACCAAGATACCCAGGTATTGATCTTTTATAGGCCTCACTGATTGGTAAGTTAAAGCAGCCATATCCACAGTCTGTGTTCATAATCGTCTCAAGATTGAGAACACGTACCTTGTACAAGTTATGAATTCCTATTGACTGTTGATAGTATATAAGTGTCAATAGAAAAACTCAAGTCCGTTAATGCACTATAAGCACCAGCATATTAACTAAGAGTTACACTCCAGTGATTGAGATTCATCACTCCATCCAATGATAGTTAATCATGCTACAGTGTAGACCTGATGAGGTATCTAGTCTCATCATCCACTATGAAAAATTCTAAGTATCAATGAATAATAATTCGTATCTCACTTGTATGCATCTCATATATACACCAATTACTTACTATGATACTTACAGATTTACAATCATCTCATGAAAGAAACATACACAATGAAATGTAAATCTAATATCCATATATCAAAATGTCAATGTCTCATACATAAAGTAATGGTTTGAGGGCACAAACCCAACAAGTTCAGCATGGAATTTAGGACCTGAATCAAGATCCGGATGACCAAAGGTCAAATTTGATTACATCAGGTCAAAACATGCATCGATGTAGGCCCATAGGCTATAGCACTTTAAATCATCAATTTCTGACAATCAATTGAGAATCAGGCTCCGATCGAAGTTTCGGCACACCGAAATCAAGGATAGGTTGCTCGATCCTTCTATATATCTTCCCCCCACACTTTTACGAACCAGGGGTGAACAACTTTTCAAAATCAATAAAAAATGATGCTGACAGGCTACCCGATTCTTTTCTATCTTCACCTTGCACTTTCATAAACCAGGGGTGGAAAAACTTTTCAAAATCAATAAAAACGACGTCGAAAGGGTGCCCGGTTCTTTTTTATCTTCCCTCTGCATTTTTACAAAGCGGGGGTGGAAAAACTTTTCAAAATCAATAAAAATGGCACCGACAGGCTGCCCAATTCTTTTCTGTCTTCCCCTGTACTTTTACAAACCAGGGGTGGAAAAACTTTTCAAATATATAAGGGGCGTCGAAACGCTACCTGATTCTTCTCTATCTCGCCTTTGCACCTGTATATAAGATCAAGGGTGGATAAACTTTTCAAAACTCAGAACTCTGCCAAAAGGCTTCCCAGATTCTTATCTGATCTTCACAATTTATCAAGGACGAGTACATTTCTTCCAAAAAAGTCATAACTGCACCAAATGGTTGTCTAACTCTTTCTATGTTATCCTTACATTTTTACGAGGATGTGTACACTTTTTCAAAATTTCAAAAAGTGGCACCGAAAGGTTAAAGCCTAGGACTACACCATACAGGTTAAAAGCTTATGACTCTTTCAATGGTTAATGCCTAGGATTACACCGTACATGTTAAAGCTCCTAGCTACACCAACTTTACTCAAAATACTAGTTTATATACTTACGGTCTAGATCGACCAACTTTTCAAAACACTTGCACACTCTCACACACATACAAAGCACAGAACTACGTATGGCCTGATTCTCGAGTCAAGATACGTATGCAACCCTTACTAGGGTGCGGCCATAACCATTCTCTTTAGTTATCTCTTGTCCAGATACGTATGCAACAATTGCTAGAACCAAAAACTGCGTATCACGGATGCTCGAGTTTAATTTCTTGTATAATATATTCTACTACTTTTTACTTATGCCGCATTACTATGAAAATCACTAAAATCGGCAATCGTGTGAGACGGATGCTCGAGGGTGCCTAACACCTCCCCTAGACATAATCGAGTCCTTGAACCTATGTCAAGAACTCTGGTTTCACATGACTATCATGAGTCATACTTTTGAAGGACTCATTTTTTCCCAAAAACTATTTCAAAAGTCAAAGATAATTTAATTGTCTTTACAACGATCCTAACTCCAGATAACATTAGGTGGCGACTCTGAACTTTTACTTGGCCCTACTCCCACTTTCACATACTTTCTCCAACTTTTCCATGCTTCTCGACATCAACAGTCACGATCCTCGAAGGGATTGTACCCACTTTCAAGGCGGGTGCGACAGGCATGATGACGTGGTGTGACAGGCTTGTTGAATAATTTCTCCATCTTAAGGTCTATTAACCATGTAATCAAAGGGCTAAGTCACAAGGTGTGCATTTTATAACTGGAGGGAGTCCTCATTAGAACAAAACTGAGTAAAACATGTTTAAAAATTACTATCTTTTTAGTCCCACATATTCGTTCCAAAAAAAGGCGTTAGAAGTTAATATCTTGAGTTTGAAAGTTTAACTTCCCTTTCATGGCCGGCCTTGGGCATAGGCAAATAAGGCAGTCGCCTATGTAGGGATAGCAATTTACTCCGCCCTGTTAGTACTCCACCCCACTCCACTCCTAATGGTAAGGAGTTAGAGTCTACCAAAATTGTATAGGAGTGGAGTGGAGTGGAGTGGAGTTGGAGATACAAAGCTCCTTTAGGAGTAGGAGTGGAGTGGGGAATACATCCCTAACTCCTACTCCGACACAATTATATTACATATTTACTAAAATGCCCTCGATAGTATAAGTAATTTACTTAATACCTATGATATATAAAGTAAATACTAGGGTTACAAATCACAATTAGTCGTTCTCAAGTCTCAACATTGCTTAAGTGAGATGTTGGAGGCTAGTTATTGTAATTTTTTTATGTTAGTTTCTTTGAACATTATTGTAGACACCCCGATTTTGACTAACCGTCGAATTTAGGAGAATGTCACCTCCAAGTTCGATGATGATAATGACCGAAAGATTTGAAGTATTCCAAGCTCTTCGGAAAGTTCTCTAATCGAGATAAAAAATTTCACAGAAAAAGAGGAATACCAGGTGTTCAGGAAAATTCAGGTATAAAAATACCAGTTTTGGAAAATTCTTCAAAGAAAAATCTTTTTGAAAGAAAAAGAAGAAAGAAAAAGTGAGAGAGGAAACTTGCTGAAAAACGGCACACGACTTTTCTAGCGGCACTCGGTAAGTGCCGCACGGCATTCATGGAGTGCTGTTGCGGCATTCATTGAATGCCCGCCAACATTTTTTGACTGCCGTTTGCTTTAAAAGTCCGTATTTTGTGGTACAATGCATAGATATACAGATAAAATGAAAAAGTGAAAAAATAAGACAGACAAGGAAACGACAGTGAAGCTTTTCCCGCGACATTCTTTAAATGCCGCAACGACATTCTCTGAATGCCGCTGTGGCTTTCACGGAGTGTCGCGCCAGTGATCAGTGAGTGCCGCGCACATCTTTCTGACTGTTGTTGGCTTCAATAGTTTACCTTTTTTAGAAAGTACGCTATGTCTTTTACAGCTGGTTTTTTTTATCTCGAATTCACTAAAATTACCTAGGTATTTTGTTTATATAAGGAGAGGTATCTTCATTGGAAAAAGGGGTAGACTTAGAAGAGGAAGAATTTTGGGAGAAATTTGAGAGGAATTTAGGAGATTATTTGGGTAGAGGAGAAGAATTTTTGGGAGAAGAACTTGAAAGAAGAGCTTGAAAGATCTTCAAAATATAGAAGTTTGAGGATAGTTTGAAGGTGATCCTCTAATCTTAGTTGTGTTTTCTTTCTTTTGAGCCTCTAATCTTCAAATCACTTAGTTTTTCTTGATTAAGTTTTAGAGTTTTGTTAGTAAACTTGAAAGTCCTAGCTTTCTAGTTCTTTGATTCTTTTTTTCTTTTTCTTGTTTATGCTCTTCTCTTGAGACTCTTGGGGATCTTTCATATCTCACTTGAATCTCATGAGTTTGATATTTTAGTCTCATGTAAGTCTATGTTTCACATGAGATTTAAAGTTGATCATCATTTTATTAAGAACAAGTTGATGAATCTAAACCCCTACCATGGTTTGAGTTCTTTAACTTGGAGTTTTCATGGAACCTCCTTTATATTCCTTGAAAACTCATGAGCACTAGTTATGTCTTGATCTCCAATGACTCTCATTAGAAAGGAGATCGAGTTAGGTTAGGATAAGCCAATATCCATGGCTTGGTTGATAGATGTAACAAAAGGATGACAAGTCCAATAGTGGAGCAGTGAATTCATGAACCAGTTTTGATCAAGAATTTTTAATTAAATCATGATCCATTGGAATTGAATGAGACCACTTGGAATGTGTTCACAACACAAATATCTACCACTGTAACTTTCGTTTAAGTAGGATCTCATGGATAACATGGTTTGGTCATAGGTTTTGTGAACCATAATCTGTCCAGAATTTCAGAATAGTAGGTTTTGTGATTAAATCAGAGCTTTAATCAAGCATTCTTGACTTCAAATAATTTTTTTATATGAAGTTTAATGTGTTAATAAGACCTCCTAAAAAGATCAAACTCATTCTGATTTGCTTACTATTTTTAAAAAATAAAAAAAATCTCTGGACAGAGATTTGTAAATCTCTGAGTGACGTCTGGTTTTTGTCTGTTTCCCAGAGATTGAGTCGTTGATCTTTGATTTTTCTCTTTGGGTTGGAAACTAGACTCACAAAGGCATCTTGTATCCAAAATCCACTGACATCAAACCATGGGAAGCATGTTTTTTTTTTGAAGTTCTGGTCTACTCTCTATAATTTTTAGAATTTTATGACAGATTTGACCAACTTTGTAAATAATAGTCCAAATGACTTTTTTGTGACCTAGGGCTTAAACCATGCTTTAATAATGATCAATTAAACTTAAACACAGAGGCTAAGTGATCCAAATTAATGAATAATTTATAGCTTATTCTTATTCTTATTCATGTTTATATATCTATATGTATTCATCCATATGGTTTGATACTTGTAATTATGATTCATTTTTTTTAGATTAAATTACACTTGATTGAGCCTAATTATGAGTTCCTTGTGATCATGTTGGGACTCTCTATATGGACATTACATTGCCTCCTAATTGAGACTTATATATCTATAGAGATGTGTTTTCAACTAATTGGAAGGAATCCATGATTATGTTAATTCTTTCATACTTGATAGATTTAAGCTAGAGGTTTAGGAATGTTGTTTAAGATTATATCTTATAAAGCATGTGGACTAACCCTTTTGTTTTGTAGTGCTATTAAGGTATGATTTCTCAAAACTCTCTTTATCTTATTTAATTTCTTAATTTTATTGATTTTTCGACCTCATGTGCGGCACCTTAGAATTAAGATTTGCCTTATGTGTATATATGTGATTAGAGACCTTCTATTAGGATTTCTACTTTTTGTATGCATTGCACGTTTAGTTCTCTATCTGCACATCATCTTGTTTGCTACTTGAATTATGTGATTTATGAATGATATTTTATCATTTGCAATCTTACACCATTTGGACATACTTTTGTAATATATATTTATACATATGTATTAGTTGATGGCACATTTAGATTAATAATTCGATTAAAAGGATATTGAGTAGAGGCCTATCAATAGATATAATGAGAGGGGGTGTTTTAGTCTGCCGGGCTCCTTCCCCTCTCATTCCATAATCCCCGGACTTAGAAAACTCTGGTTTCCAAAAGATCAGTTTGTTTTTAAAATAGTTTCTTAATTTTTTCTTTTAAAAATTAAGTGGCGACTCATATTTGAATTTGAAATGTGATTTTTTTTTAAAAAGCTGTGGGTAAGAGAAAATGCGATATCCACAATTATGCATTTTTACTTGAAACTAAAGAATGCCTAAATTGGTAAATGGAGTAGGAGTAAGATGGAGTGGAGTAGGAGTTGGTATACTTCGTGAGTATAGAACTCAAGTGGAGTGGAATGGAGTGGAATAGAGTGGGATTAGACATATATGTAAGCGGAGTGGAGTAGGAGTGTGGCAACTCCTACTCTATTCTGTCCCGTTACCATTACTACGCCCAGGATCATGATTTTTGACCTTTAATTAGGATCCCAATTTAGTCAATAAAATAAAATAAAATAAAATAAGGGTTCCGTGGGAAAAAAAAAATTAAATGTAATATATTGGCTAGCCCAATAGACCACCTCGAATTTTAGAAAGGGAACAAAAAAGTTAAAATGTAGCATATTGGCTAAGTATAATTCAACACACCCTAAATATTTGTCCTAATAAATTTTCTTCTCATTTCTTAGTTTAACAACCCAACAGTTTTACAATAAGCCCAAACTTAAAAAATAAGGCCTCCATTCTTAGTTTACTTAGGCTTTGTTTGGTTTGCGAATTTATGGAAGGAAAAGAAAAAGGTAAGAAAAAACCTTGCGACTTTGTTCCATGCTTAAGAATTTCAGAAATAAAGGTGGAAAGTGACTCACAAAATTCAAATTTTTTAATTTATTCCCACTATATTTTCTTTCTCTTCTATTTTTCTTGGTAACCAAATGAAGGAAAATATCTTACTTCGAGTTCCCCTTTCTTGTCCCTCACTGAATCTATGAACCAAAGTACCAAGCCGAACCTGATTAAAAATTTAAAAATAAAAATAAATAAAAAATAAAAAACCAATGAAATGAGTTTTCCTTATAGTTTTTATTTCTTTTCTCTCATTGAATCCATGAATCAAACAATGTCCTAAAGTACCAAAAAAAATATATGATAAAATGCACACATGGCTGGAACTAGAAAGGTGTCGGGTAGAGAAAAACTAAAATCCACTACTACGTAATAAATATGGCAGAAACCAAACTTCATAAAACGCTGGGATGGACATATGTAGGGGCAGAGGGGGACTCAAGTCCCCCCTTGATTTTTTAAAAATACCATATATACCCTAAAAAGTATATTTTTACAATTAATTAAGCCCCCCCCCCCCCCCCCAAACTAAAAAAATTTCTATCTTACACTTAAGCCCCCCTCTCAAGTATAAAACATTCAATTTATTGGTCTCAATTTGTAATAACAATGTGTCATTTTATTGTACATTTCGTGCCAATCAGAATTAATTTTTCTAATTTCTTCATCTATCAAAAAAAATATCTATTGGATAGACAAAAAAAAAAAAAAAAATGCCTCAGGGGGCATTGCCTCCGAATCCTCGTAAATTCACTTCCCCTTTCATCCTACCAAGTCCCCCCAACTCTAAATTCCTAGATTCATCCCTGAGTGCACGAGGCGCCTGTCATTGTGGGATTTGGGGAGGGTGAGATGTATGTGACCTTACCCCTGCAAGCTGAGAGATAGTTCCTAGATTTGAACTCGTGACCTCCAGATCACAATGAAGCAATGTACCGTCGCGCCAAGGCTAAAAAAAAAAAAAAAGAAAAAAGAAAACAAACCTTCACACACACAAAAACCTTAAATTTTTCTATTACTACAAATCATGGACCAAACAAAAAATTTCACCAAACCGTTAACCCCAAGCTCCCATGTGTGTCCACTATAAGGCGCTTAGAGCTCTCAAATGTTCTGGGCCGACTCTATACCCTTGTCAACAGCTTGCGTTGAAATTTTTTTTTATTTGGGTAACATTTGGGACACACTTAAATACACAATTTTTAGGACACAAATTAAGAGATGTGTCTATCTCTCTCATATGTCACTGTGAGATTCAGTGACATCACATGAGAGATATAAATACATCTTTTAGGTTGTGTCCCAAAAATTATATCTTTGTGTGTGTCCCAATCTTTACTCTTTTTGTTTTCATGTCTGATTTTACGGCCTCGTAGTCAAGAATCTTGTAATCACATATCTAAGACTCTAAAGGATATAATTATTGGGAGGTGTTATTTATATTTTTTTCCAAAATTTCTTGTGGTGTAAGATAAACTCCACTAAGAATTGAGAGATAGCGAAGTTCTTTTGTACTATACGTCGGTAGTACTGTAGATGAGATTGAGAATATGTGTGTGCGGGTGTATGTGTATATAAGGCTCTTTCTACCATTTCTTTGGTATAAAAACTAAAAAAGGATGTAATACTTGAGTCTAGAAATATTGTACCAACTTCTGGAAAAGAGTATTTTTGTTCACCCCTATTTTTGGTCACTCATTGTTCATCTAAGTTTTCGTTGGGTGAGTTGTGTTCATCTAGGCTTTTATTGGATGAATTGTGTACAATTCTAATAATTATATTGATAGTACAAGGACAAAATGAGAATATAATGTGACACATATCATCCTGTGGAGACCTGAGTGAGCAATAGATGACCAAAATAGAGTGAGCAAAAATGCTCTTAACAAAATCGGAAAGTAAGATGAATTCCACTTATTAATAGCAAGAGTATTATTGTTATGCTTTCCCAAATTTCAATCCCAAAATTGCTTTTCAAATGATGTGACAGTGGGGTCAAGTAAATAACTTCCAATTAAAATTCAAATAGTCCCACTGTATTAGACCTAGCCCCACTGCCACATCACTTGGGAATCACTTTTGGGATAGAAATTTAAGAAGTATAGCATTACTCTAATAGCAAACACTAATTAATAAGAGTAATGCTATGCTTCCCATTTTTTTTTATCCCAAAAGTACTTCTCAAATAATGTGGCAGTGGGGGTAGGTCTAATATAGTGGGACCAGTTGAATTTTGATTGGAAGTTATTTACCTGATCCCATTGTCACATCATTTGAGAAGTATTTCTGAAATAAAAATTTAAGAAGCATAGCATTACTCAATTAGTAAAGACCAAGTGCACATATCATGTTGGAACCGGGTATGTGATTTTAAAATTGTAGTGAAGTTTAAAAAATTTCAATTCTTGTCTTATTCACAAACCATATTGGAAAATCAGAGTAAATTGGAAGAAAATATATAAGTGGAAGTTGGAGTAACACTATGTTTGGGAGTTTTAAAAAAGAAAGAAAAGAAGATAAAATGAGAAAAAGAGCCTCCCTTTCTCTAGCTTTCTCTAGTTTGTGAGATTTAGTAAGGAGAGAAAAGAAGAGAAAATAAGAGAAAACTAACCCCCACTTTCTTTAATTTATTACTCTCCAAATTGGAAAGAAAATGAGAGAAAAGAAAGTGTGGGTATTAATGAATAATTCTTAATATCCATAATACTCGTTAGTTTAGCTTTGTAATTTTTTTTTATTACATCTATATCCTACGGCCACCACAAGTACACAATGTAGATTAACTTATGTGACTAGGGGCGGAGGCAGGGGAAGGCAGGCGAGGGCCACGCCCCCCCAAAATTTTTTAAAATTACATTTTTCATATGTATAGTTTTGAAAATTTTTAAATTTTATTTAGATTGGTCCCCCCAAAAATACTATGATTATTACATAACCCCCAAAAAATATTGGTAAGGCTCAAAATAAGAATTTAGATTTAGTATGTTGGCCTAATTGTAATCGAATCACCCAAAATTGAAATATAGTATGTTACATGTTATATATATTGGCCAAATTGTAATCTAACACATTCAAAATATTTAAACTAATAATCTTTTTTCTTACTTACTAATTGAATTCAGACTAAAATATTTTCCATTATTGCTCTCTTCCTTCTAATAGACTCAAAATTTTCGTCTCAGGGGCATTGCCCCCGAACTCCTGTATAATTCTAAGCCCCTATACACGGCCCCCCAAACTTTTATTCCTAACTCCGCCACTGTATGTGACAAAAAAAAAATATCTATTCATCTCACTTCTCATTAGAAGATCCATCTCTCCCCTTTCATTGATTTGGTTTTAAAAGAAAGAAAATAAGTTATTAGAGGCTTCATTACTTGAAGCTTTTGATGGCTAGAATTGTAACTTTATATATTTTTCTTTTATTTTCTTCTCAACTCGCAAACAAGAAGAAAGAAAGTAGCTTTCTCTTATCTCCTAAACTCCCAAACAAGATGGAAGAAACCACCTTTATTTCTTTCTTTTCTCTTCTCACTTATGACTTTCTCTTCTTTTCTTTTCTCTCTCAAACTCCCAAACATAGCGTAAGAGTTGGGCCCCTTGGGGTTACCAAGTTTTGTGAAGGTGAAAGACCTTAGCCCAATTGGGCTTACCACAAAACACACATGCGCGCGCGAGCCGTCACCCCGCCCTGCTCCGTTATGGGGTTGGGCTTAGGCCTACTCCTATATATATTTTTTATACAAATTTTATTTGAAAAATAAATTTTTTTTTTAATCTGAAAAATAAACTTTATCCTGAAGATGTCATGACCTTAACCTGAACTGCTTGCACAACTAAAACAGAGCCGCAAAACATCTTAAATAGAGCAATTTAATCCGCGACTCATCCAAAAAAAAAACATCAAAATCTACTGTAATTTAATAATATTGTTCTTTTTCTATTTCTCCAACAACATATCGTCAATTAATAAAAAGGCTCAGCCTACAAATATGACTGCGTGATGAAAAAGAGAAAGTTGTATTACGTACAGATACAGATATATATACATGTAGATAACGCAACACTAAAAGATATTCAACATTACTTTAGCTCCTTTAATTGTCTCATCAGCTTTAATGTCTTATTCGTGTTTTTCTCATATCTTTTTCTTATAGTTGCTTCCTTTTTTCAATGCTGTGACTATAGAGGAAACGATAAGATTCTTTGGAACCTTAATTGGAACATTCTTAAGGCAACACTACAGTCCTGGCATGAGATTTTCAAGTCCTTTTTCCTTTCCTTTTTAGCTCCTTTAATTTCCTGCGTTTGGTAAATTTTTTTTTTTTATCAACCAAATTAAGGAAGAAAACACCTTTCACAAATGGATCTCTCTCTCTCTCGCTATATATATATATATATGTAGAGGAATTATTTACTGTGATTTTACAGGTGATGTGACGCACCAATCACATATCATATACGGAGTAGAAGTTATTTTTATTGGTCATTTTCCGAAAGATCTTATTTTCCTTGGTCATTTTCTGAAAGATTTTATACTGAATATACTCTGTCAGATGGTGCCTATATATAAATGTTGGAGATCTCGCTCAAAAACCACATACTCCAAATATAAAAATTATGATTAACATCATGAAAAAAAGTACTTTTCATAATAAACCAAGAATTATACATTTTACCTTATTGTGACCAAAGTGGATGATATATATATATATATATATATATGTCATACCATGGGATCGAAGTATACGCGCGGCATTGGGTTGAGGCGCGTATCAGGTCGCTCTCTTTACGACTAATTGTGCATCTCACGGTGTTTGTCAACCGGTGTAGTAGGATACATCAGCCCAACCTCTCACTATAGTTTTTCTCAATCTACAGTACTTTAAAGAAGACAAAAACTTCTCCCAATATCTTTCATTGTCCAAATATAAAATATAATAGTATCTATATAACAGTGGAATAAATATGATATAGTAGCATGTATGCCATCACATGGGCTTATATATTTTCATCTTGGGTGATGCTATTGCCACTCCATTATTGAACTAACGCACTCTATGGTACCGCTTTTAAATCATGTGGTACCATGCATGCCATGCATTACATACATAGTACCACATGTTCTAAGAGTGGTACTAAGGAGTGCTTTAATTCAATGATGGAGCGGAAATTACAATTCCCTTTCATCTTGTGTCATATGTATAATATGTCTTAGTCCTCTATGTAAGATCAAGAAGAAAGACTCCTCGAAAGCTCAAAAGTAAATATCAATTATGTAGCATAATTATGTCACTTATATGCTAATAAATCAACTCAATAACTTAGATGTATAATGGTGTGTAACACCCACTATAGACTCATAAGTTCATCAATAAATGGATAAAGTAATGTTACAAAACCAATGCAATAAAAGACCCAATGATGAGAATAAACTTCTAAAATAAATATAGATCGAAAAAATTTTATTTTTGTTAAAATATTTCACCAATAGGCACTACTGAATAATTCTAATCATGTATGCACTCGACCAATAACTAACTCCACATGCCTTTGACACTTAATAGTTTGAGTGCCTTCTGCACTTCCGATAAATTACGACAAAACATTTTAGTAAAGCAACGCCTAAACCAAAAGCCAAGCAACCCTTAAGCAAAAAGTCATTAAGTCAAACAACCCTTACACCAAAAGCAAAACAATTGTTCAGTTATTAACCCAAATGTCCCTTAAGCCAAAAGCCAAATAATCCTTAAGCCATCAAGCCCCAAACAGGCCTTAAGCCAAAAGCCTAGCAGCTATAAAGTCAAAACCATCAAGGCAATCAATCCTTAAGCTATTAAGCCATACAGCCCTTGAGGGAAAAGCGAAAACTACACCTAATTAATTATCAATCAAAAGTCAAATAGCCTTAAGCCAAAGGCAAACAATCCTAACCAAGTTCCTTGTGGCCGAGTGGTAAGCTTTTTAGGTGTACTACCCAAGAGGTTTAGTGTTCGAGTCATGGGGAGCGTGGCCACTGGAGCATTCACCCGGCGCCTCCAGGCCTCGGGGGATTAGTTGAGGTGCGCGCAAGCTGGCCCGAACACCCCCGATTACCAAAAAAAAAAAAAAAAAAGAGACAAACAATCCTTAGGCCAAAAGTGAAACAACCCACAAACCAAACAGCTAGCCCTAAGCCAAAAGTCCTTAAGCAATGCAAACAGCCCTTACATCAAAATTTATTAATTAGCCAAACAACCCTTAAAGCAAAAGTCAAACAATATTTAACTGAAAAGACAAAAACCGTTGCCCCAAAACCAAACAGTAAAAACTAAACTAAAATTTAGGAGAGAAAAAAAAAACCAAGGTTGTCTAGCTCTCTTTTTAATGTTCAGCAAAAATTGATTTTAGAAACCTAATTAAAGTCATTTTGCATAATAATAAAAATAAAAAAGAGGTGCGAAAATTGATTTTGAATCAAAAAATTATTATAGAAATATTAGGCTCCTTTAAAAGTATGATTTTAGGCCTCATGTTGTCTCGTTGCAACCCAATACAATTTTTTTGTAATATATATTAAGGCTCAAGGACATATCCAGTTTTTGTAATGGGTAGAAATCCATACGACAAAAATGTTTTGGTGAAAGTAATTGAATGCTATAGATGTTTTTTTATTTTTTATTTTTTTTATTTTTTTATTTTTTATCATCTTGACACTCGAATATGTCTTAAGATTTACGAATCTCGTGCAGTTGGCTAGTGGCTACTTTAGTTAACCTTAAATGTGAGGGAGGATATTATTTGTTAACATTGATATACTAATCAAATTTGAATTTGAAATTCAGTTATCTTTTTTACACTTTAACCGTTGTAACGCATGTCAAAATGAATGCTACGACATTGGTCGGTGATACAATATTATTCCGCTGCATGTGATGTTAACTAGTAAAATATTTGAGAATCAGATTTGATATTTAAATTTGAGAATCACAGCCGTATTATTAAAAAATAGGGTGATGCTATTACCACTCCATCATTGAACCAAGACAGTTCATGATACCACTCTTAAGGCATGTGGTACCATACATGTCATGCATTATATATGGTACCACATGCTATGAGAGTGGTACCATGGAGTAACTTAGTTCAATGATGGAGTATCAATAACAATTCTCTATTCGTATAACAATTAATTAATTCCCTGTTAAATAGTATAGTGTATTATTTTTAAGTATTCATATGCATCCTTAAAGAAATAGTTTTTGTTTTTTGTTTTTTGGACAATATAAAGATGCAGATAAAAAGGACGTTCTTTCCACATACCATATCTTGATAAGCCAAAAATTGTAGAAATTAACAAATGAAAAGCCATAACGCACTACTTGTCCCCTCCACGTTTGCATCCACCTCATATTCTGTCCCTTGGCCTCCTTTTAATACTTCGGTTCTCATTACTCGAATGATTCTTCTTCTCCACTCTACACTAAACTATTTTTGATTATTCTGCCTCATGACATGCATTATGTATTTATAATAATATCCCCATCTTAGTGTTACATCCCCTTTTCATCTTTCTTCGTATAATACAAGCTTTTAAAAAAAAAAAAAAAAGGAGGAGCTTAAGAACTATAGTGGGGGTGACGTAAATCCTTAATAAAAGACAATAAAATGAATAGAGAGTGAGAGAGAAGTGGGAAAAAAAAAAAGAAGAAGAAGAAGAAGGGAATGATGCTTATTAGAAAGCAAAAGTAAAAAATCTTATCCATATGTAACTTTACAAGCGTATAACGCATAATGGTGACCCATTGATGTTGATGGAAGTGTCAATTTTAATAAAAGGAAGGAAAAAGTTCTAATTAAGAGTCTTCTTATTGATAGGTAGTTCCAATTTTTAATTGGATCTTTAATTTGTTAGATGTCTTAGAGTTATTAAATTAATGTTCGCAAGAGGTGATTCACATTTGTTTTTTTTTTTTTTGGTAATCGGGGGTGTCCGGGCCAGCTTGCGCGCACCTTGACTAATCCCCCGAGGCCTGGAGGCGCCGGGTGAATACTCCATTGGCCACGCTCTCCATGACTCGAACACTAAACCTCTTGGGTAGTACACCCAAGAAGCTTACCACTCGGCCACAAAGGACTTGGTTGATTCACATTTGTTACCTTGCGATATTAACCTATGAAGACTTCGAAGTTAACTCTTTCATGTGATCATGTTGTTTAGGAATTCCAAATGTGGATCCATGCCTCAGCTTGGTATATATATTACAATATTTGAAGTTGCTTCTACAAACATTAATGCAAAGATAGATAACTGAATTATTGTTTGAAATATGAAAATACAACATAAAATGATAACCGAATATTCGTATAAAATTTCGTGTATATATATGTATGGAACCCTTCTTATAAGAGAGTCCTCACTCATGACGAGTCCTCATTTTAAACAAGGTGAGGACTCCCTCATGAGAATACCCTTCTCATGAGATGGCCCTCACTTTGTTAAAATGAGACTTCTACGTTCAACTGTTAGATCCAATTTTTATTAAGGGTATTTAAGTAATTTCATAGATTGAAAACTGAATTCAACGACTGTACACAGAAATGCTCACTTTGTTAAAGTGAAGTCCCCACTTTAACAAAATGGGGACTTCTGTGTACAACCGTTAGATCCAATTTCATTAAGAGCATTAAGGTAATGTCACAGACTGAAAACTGAATTCAACGAGTGCAAATATGTTGCTCATCCTAAAGAAGTTCTTGATCACAGACTTTCCTTCCCCCCCGTCTGGTACAAAATCTACCACCCCCCCCCCCCCCCCCCCCCCCCCCCCCCCTGTCTGGTACAAAATCTAGGACTGGTTTTGGGGCCAAGACATGTATGGTCTGAAAAGATCGGAAACGACTTGACAACATAGTTCCATGGTATGAGCAAACCATCTAAAAAAACATGCATGACAGTTGAAAGGTTTTAGGGAATTTTAGTCAAAAGTTTTTTAACATAGATTTTTTTACTAGGTTAAACCGTTTTTTTTTTTTTTTTTAGTGAAAAGTCTGCATGTTATAGAAATTATTTAAAATTCACACACACACATATATACATAACTTTGTAAAAATTGAACTAGTTATGTGAAATTTCACATTAAAAAGTTATGTGAAAAATTTCACATAACTTTAAAACCGTAGGAACTTGATCCAATTAAGTTTTACTAATTTTGGAGTTTTAACACCCCCCCCCCCCCAAAAAAAAAAGAAAAAGAAAAAAAGATTGTCTTTAAACTTAATAAGTCTAAAATGACGGACTTTTTACTAAATTTCTAAAGTTTTTATTTCAAACTTTTCTTCACAGTAACATCTAGGTGTGGATTGAGAATGGGCAAGAAAAGTTGAGTTAACGTTGGCCGATATTTCACAAAACATTATTTACCAAACGTGTTTTAATGTTTTGTGTTTTCTCTTTCTCCCAAATGCTCATACTTCATCAAACACATTTTCTGTTTTCATTTTTAGAAAATAAGAACAAGAAATTGGTTCAAAGGTAAATTGAAAAACAAAAATGTTATCCAATGGCACCTAAAGAAGCAAGTGAGAATTGATGCTGATTTTAGAAACAAGAAACTTTTGCATAAATATTGAGACCTTATCCATGCATAAAGATTAGACACTTGCATTGTGAGGAACAATTCATACATCCATCATCCATGTGGAATTGTTGGCTTTTACTTCACTATCTTTCTTTATCTCATCCATGTTGTAAACTAAGCCCCTATTGTTAACATCGTGGTTTTCAGTTTTGTTTTAATTTTTATTTTTTTGAAAATAAAAAAACTGAAAACTAATTTGAAATCGTTTTCTTTTTCTTTTTACATGACAATAAAACTAGGCCAAAAGATAAAAACAGAAAACATATATTTTTTTTCAGCTTTTTTTTTTTATCTAAAAATAATAATTCAAAAATAGTTTTCAACAAATGAAGTTGTTTTGGCAACATCCACTATTACTTTGACAATAGTGGTACCCTTTCATAATTGAGAAAATTGAAAACTTCAACGTTACCAAATAAACCTAAATTTTGGAACTCTGAAAAAGAAAAAAAAAAATTAGATCTAATCTTTGTACCCCTACACAATTAGTAACTCTTGGAGACCTTAGAGCATCCACAGTGGGAAGGTGGAACTTAAGCCAAACTTAGGCTAAATTATTGTACAGGAGAAAAGGTATTAGTAGTGGGGGCATAACCATAGGGCACAAAGTGAGCCGTGTAGGAATGGGACGTCATTGTGAATATATCAAATAATCAAGAAAACAATAAAGGGAAAAGAGAAAAGATAGCTAAATTTATCATAACATGAAAATTGAATGAATGAATACAATACAAAAGAAGAGACACTAATAGTATATCTAGGTATACAGTATTACCCTAATATAAAAGTAAAAGACTAAATTACCCTAAAGCTAATAAAACTAATTCTAATAGTTAACTCTAATCCCCTCCCCCCCCCCTCAAACTCACGATGCTGCAGCTAGAAGCATAGAGAGTTTGCCAACTAAAAAATGAAAACGCTGAATCTGATGTGACTGTGTAAGCAAATTAGCAATCTGCGCGGAAGAAGAAACAAAAGGCAAAGTGATAGCTCCATGCTTAAGGTGATGACGAGTAATGTGACAATCAATCTCTATATGCTTGGTCCTCTCATGGAAAACTGAATTATGAGCTATCTGAATAGCACTCTTATTATCACAATACATAGGTGAAGGGCGAGGAAGGGGGACACCCATATCTGTAAGTAGCCGGTGTAACCAAATAACCTCACGGGTAGTCGAAACCATAGCACGATACTTAGCTTCTGGAGAAGACACAACAACAACATCTTGCTTCTTGCTCTTCCAAGAAATGAGAGAAGCACCCAAAAATATACAAAATCCAGTACCAGACTTGCGATCTGTAAGATCACAGGCCCAATCAGTATCAGAGTATGCACGCAGCTCCAAGGAAGAAGATGATGAAAGTAAAGACTTTGAAACCGAGTGCCTCTCAAGTACCTCAAAATACGATGAACAGCAGCCCAATGAACTGTAGTAGGGGAAGTAACAGACTGACTGACAACATGAACAACATGAGCAATATCTGGACGAGTAATAGTAAGATAAATCAAGCTACCAACAATAGTACGATATAAGGTAGGATCAAGCAAAGGAACACCATCAGACACTACAAGAAAAAGAGCCTTTGGCCACGGAAAAAACACGACGGTTGTAAAAATCGTGGGTAATTTTCCACGGTTGTCTTAGAAACTGTGATTAATTAGTCACGGTTTAAAAACCGTGATAATTGTTTAAAAATCGTGGCTAATCAACCACGGTTTGTGAAACCGTGGCAAATTTGCGACAGTTATTAATTGAACCGTTGTTAATTTACAACGGGTGTAAAAACCCTGGTTGAAATAATGAACAAAACGAATTCATTTTGGATCTTTTCATTATTGAGCTCAAACAAGTGCCCTAATTTTTTTCCCTCTCACTATAGCCGCACAGTTCCCTCTCTCACCATAGCTGTGCGCACAGTTCCCTCATCACTGTCGTCGTCACCTCCTCATCATCGTCACCTCGCCTTGAACAGGTTTGTCTCTCTCTAATTTTCTCTCTCTCTCTCTCTCTCTGATTTCTTCTTTCTCTCTCTCCGATTGCTGCTGAGCGCCGTCGAAGCACAGTAAATTCCTACTCTCTCCCTCTCTCTCTATTTTATATATATATATGTAATGTGTGTATATGTATAGCTTTTGAATTGAAATTAGGCTTGGGGTTTTGTAGATCACATTTTGTTCTTCTCAATTAATTGTTTTTTTTGTATTTTCATAGAACCTTTCATCTTCTTAGGGCAATTTGTGTTGTATTAGTTGCTTCACTCATTTTGTTTCCTTTTCAGATTAGGGTTTTTAGATCTGAACATCTCACAATTATGAGTTTTCATTTTATTTCCATTTCTGTTGGATTCTTTACATGTACTGTACAACTTTACTCTCTTTCGTCTATAATTTTGTCAACAAAGTTGAATTTTTCTTTGTTGTGGAACTGTATTAACAATTGATATTATTTGTTACAATTGATATGATTTGTTGATTTGATATTGCATTGAATCTACTAACTAATGTGAAAAAAAAAGAACTCTAAAGATTAAAGATCTCGCTGATGTTTTAGTTCCTTTGTTTGAATCATTTGTAAAATATGTTTTAGTTCCTTTGTTTACATGAAAGTAGAGTCCTCTGAGTGTGTTTGCATTGTTAATTGTTATTTCTCAGTTATGATATTGATTTTGTAACATATACAATACATTATATATTAAACAATCAGAGTTTTTTTTTTTTTGGGAATTGTTTTACTTTCCTTGATTTAGAATTGGGATTGAGTGATCATTGAATGACACAATGATCATTTCCTGAGAGTTGATCTCTCCGATTTCTTCTTTTTACAATACAATGACACAATGATCAAATGAATACTACACAATCGTTTTCGTTTCTTACTAGCACTGATCTTTCGTTTCTTACCTCCATTGTTCATTCGTTTTTTTTTAATGATGATGATGGGTAGGGCTCTACCAATCAGGACCATATAGCTCCACTGATCATTCGTTTCTTAGAACCATATAGCTCCATTGTTCTGTAACACTGATGTTTTTTTTTTGATGATGATGAGTAGGGCTCTACCAAGCAGGGATTGACACTTTTTCGGGGTTCTGAAAAAAACAAATATATATATATATATATATGCAGTTTTATGGTTTAAATTTTGATAGATTTCTAATTTACCATTCCAAGAAATTGATCAAAATGTCAAGGTAATTATCAATTCAAAGTCATCACCCACCTCCTTGCCTTGCCTCTTTTAAGGGGTTTTTTTTTTTTGTTTGAGAAAGAAAAAACAGACTGTAGTTGCTCAGAGCTTCCTAAAATTTCTCTGGTTCAGTTGTAAATTTCCATATCTTATTTTCTATTTGGTTGTGGAGAGATGCGTTCGGCCATTAGTTTGTAGAATTGATGGGGTCTAATGGATTATCCAATTAGATTATAGAATTCAAGAACTGTACCTAATTAATAATAAGATATTGTCAGCCCTTTGGACACATTTGTCTTAGATACGTTTGTGTAGCATGTGAATCAAGTTGGTTAGCTGGATTATTGATATGCCTCTTTAGAATAAATTATAGGGAAGTTTTGTGTATGTTTCTTCCTTAAGTACCTCATGTCCAATGAAGATATATATATATATATATATATTTGGGTATAAATGTATTGCGTTCAATTGGTTAGGTTGATAACCTCAAAGAATGCTCAAATCATTTTCCGCATTTGATATCTTCAGTCGATACTTTGCGACTGTGGCTATGAGGGATGATCATTTCAAGACCAAACGACATAAGAAGCGGTATGTATTTCCATTTATTCTCACCCATTAAATTTTTAAATTTTTTTTTGAAACTTGAAACTATCAGTACTTATTGCTTAGTTTCATTTTTAATTATTGAATTGAGATTTGGCTTCTTTGGCGGAATTTTTATTGTGCTTCTTCTGGGGTGTTGTATTCGCACAAAGATACTCTGAGAAATCATGAATGTACTCTAACGTCGATAGAATTATAGTATTATATATTTATATATATTTTTTCCCTAATTCAAAAATCACATGCATTGACTTCTATGTTCGGTAAATTAATTGACTTTTAAGAGTGAGATTGGATGTGTAAGTGTTGGTATGTCTTTATAATAGACAAAATGGATAGTGAAACCATGATGAATTGTGGGATTCGAAACATTGCACTAATTTTATTCCCTTTTCCTATATTACTCTATGTTGTTGGTACTATTGCAATAGTTTACTGTCTGCGGGCTTTCTGATGGGGTTGCAACGATTATGAATCAATGTGCTGAACCATTGCAAGCTGGTGTATTTATTTATTTTCTTAGCTTTACCTGCGTAGATGACTTCTTAGTTCCAAAAACAAGTAAAGTAGAATGAAATACAACTGTAGACACCCCAATTTTGACCGACCGTCGAATTTAGGAGAGCGTCACCTCCACGTCCGATGATGATAAGGACCGAAAAGATTCGAAGTATTCCAAGCTCTTCAGAAAGTTCTCTAAACGCGGTAAAATTCCACAGAAAGAAGAAAATACCAGGTATTTAGGAGAATTCTGGTGTAAAACACCATTTTCAGAAAAGATCTTCAAGAATAAGTTTCTTTAAGAAAAAGGGAAGAAAGAAGAGACCTAAAAAGGGAAGTTCTGCAAAAAAACGGCACACGGCAGATTTCCGCGACATTCAGTGAATGCCGAGCGGCACTCACTAAATGCCGAACGACATTCAGTGAGTGCCGGCCCAGCACTTACTGAGTGCCGCCGACATTTTCTGACTACCGTTTGCTTTTAAAGTCCGTATTTTGTGGTACAATACGTATGTGTAGGCGGATAAAAACAAAAATCTGATAAAGTAAGATTGACGAAGATACGGCAATCAATAATTTGTCGCGACATTCACTGAGAGTCGCGCGGCAGTCACGGAGTGCCGCGGCGGTACTCACGGACTGCTGCAGATAACTTTTGAATGCCGCCCTGGGCAGCAGTCTGTCTAATTTCAGGAAGTACGCATTGTACCACCAAATAAGAGATTTACACCTGTTTTTTGCTCTGAATTCACTGAAAATACTTGGTAATTTTGCCTATAAAAGAGAAAGGATCTTCCTTGGAAGGGGGGGAGGTGAGAAAACAACAAGAGCTACCCACAATATACAACACAATACATAAGAGATAACCACCACTATACCAACATTTTTGAGAAAGAAAAGAGAGAATTTTGGAGAGCTTGAAGAAGAGTTTGGAAGATCTTCAAAGAAAAGAAAACTTTGAGGATAATTTGGAGGTGATCCTCTAACCATAGATTGTTTATTTACTCTTTTTTCTCTTTTTGAATCTCTAATCCTAAAACCTTTTGTTATTTTCTTTGTTTGTCAAAGTAAACTTAGGAGTCTTTGTTTCTAATTCTTCCTTCTATTTCTTTTGATTATGTTCTTCTCTTGAGAGTCTTGGAGATCTTCAATATCTCTCTTGATCTCTTGAATATGATCCTTTGAATCCTATGTAAGCTTATGTTTTACATGAGAGTCAAAAGTTGATCATCACTTTATTTCATATAGATGAATCCAAGTCCCTACTCATGACTAGGATCCTCTAAACTTGGTATCTCATAAAATCATTTCCCCATTCTCTTTGAAACTTATGAGCATTAGTCATGTCTTCATCTCCAATGACCATCAAATGGTAGGAGAAAATGTTTTTTTTTTAGTCTAAGCCCATCTCCATGGTTTAGAGTCCTCATTTTGAGATTTCATGAAGTCTATTCATACTTCATTGGAACCTACAAATATGAAGGTCTTTAGTCTCCGATGACCATCAAATGGTAGGAGAAAATTGTTTAGTTTAAGTTCAACTTCATGGTTTAATAGTTGGGGTTAACAAATAAAGTTGAACTTGACAAATGAAAACAGTGAATTCACAAACTGTTTTTAGTCAAAGATTTTTAGTCTGAAATCTAACCGTTGAAATCGAGTGAAACCAACGGGAAAATGTCAATAACACGACATTCTACCACTGTGATTTTTTCTTTAAGGTGATTTCATGTCTAAAATGGTTTGGTCTTGTGATTTCAGTACATGCAACTCTCTGTCCAACATTTCAGAACAGTAAATCCATTTTGAAACTAATAAATCAGAATTTTAACGGAGTTTCCGAGACCTCTAATACATTTTTTTGGGTACCTTAATGTGTTAGGAAGATCACCTAAAAAGATCTAAGTGTTTCTAATCTTTTTGCTATTTTTAAAAAATCGTACAAGATCTCTGGACAGAGAGTTGCAGATTCCTGAGTGATGCCTAGTGTTTTCCACATTCCCGGAGATCTAACCGTTCAAACCTTGATTTTCTTTCTGGGTTAGAAACTAGACTCACAGAGGCATAACATATCCAAAAACCATTAAGATCCAATCGTTGGAAGTATTTTATTTCTATTTTTTTAAGATCTGGTCTGCTCTCTGTAATTCATAAAAAACTGCCACTGTTTTTGTCTAATCTTATTCATTTCAACTCAAATGATCTCCTAATGTCTTAGGATCCAAATCATACTTTGAATAAGGGAAATTTAGCTTAAATCCAGAGGCTAAGTGATCCAAATTAGTGAATAAATCCATGTTTTATTCTTATTCACATTCATTCATTCATGTACATCAATGCTTATGATTAGAACTAGCCATTGAATAAAGTTGGATTTCATGCTTAATAGATCTAAGCTAGAGAATTGGGATTGATTTTTTTGATATCATATTATTATGTGAAGCATGTGGACTAATCTTTGTTTTGTAGCACATTTGAGGTACAATTTCTCATCCCCCTTCTAGTTTATTTCATTCCTTGATTTTATTGATTTTTTTTCAACCTCATGTGCGACACATTAGAATTAGGATCTTGCCTTATATGTATATGTGATTAGCGACTCTTTTTTAGGATTTTCTTTTGTTTATATGCATTGCACGTTTAATATCGCTGATGGATCCCGGGTAAGCCCTCTTGTTCCCTATTGCATATCATATTGCTTGCTACTTGGAATATGTGGCTTATGAATGATATTTTGTCATTAACAATTTTACACCATTTGGACATGCTTTTGTGATGTATATGTATATATGTATTAGTTGAGGGCATGCTTAGATTAACAAATTTGATTAAAAGGATGTTGAGTAGAGGCCTATCGTAAGATAGGATGAGAGAGGGTGTTTTAGTCCGACGGGCTCCTTCCTCTCTCATTCCATAATCCCCGGACCTAGTTAATCTCTGGTTTCTAAAAAGATCAGTTTGCTTTTAAAATGGTTTCTTAATTTTTCCTTTTAAAAAAATTAAGTGGCGACTCATTTGTTTTGAATTTTGAAATTTTAAAAGAAAAGCTGTGGGTAAGAAAAATGCGATATCCACAACAACTTAACACTCAAGGGGGTGATCTGCTGTACGGGTTCTTGTGCTTTATATATTCTTCTTGCTAACTGAACCCAACTTAGATTACAACATCTAGCTATTTCTTTCCCTTTTTGGTCTAACTAACACGAATATACAATACTTTTGTCATGTAAGTGGAAAGGATATTTACTGTGACACATTTTTTCATGCGATATGAAGCAAATGATGGGACCTAAACCACACACCCAACTTGATGCTGATCTAGCTGCTGGAATGGGAATGTCTGATAGTTACTGTGAGTGTTTTTTTTATCACCACCCTAAATGGAAAATAACACAAATGCCATGTTAAAATGGTCTTTAGTGTGTGAAGTACGAGTAGTGTTTGTGTGAAGTATGAGTAGTGTTTGTCGTGAATCGTTATGGTTTAAACATATTGAATCTCTCTTCATTAGGACTTCTATATTTTTAGTTCCAAATTGTAATTTCCCTGATTGAGATAATTTTAGGTTCCTCATTGTAAGTTGAAATTTTCTTTGATCACTGAAGATATGCATTTGATTGTTGATATGTATGTGTTTGTTGGTATTAAATTAAAAGAGAGATCCTTTGGCATATTATTTCCAACAACTATATGGTTAGCTTAACGGAGTTTATTTTGTTAAGTGGTGAGTTGTTGACATTTTTTCTCTTCTTTTTTTTATTTTTTATTTTTTTTTTAACTTGATAGAGGTGAAGTCTACATAAAGAGCAACCTAAGTTCAAGTTTCATCTCATCATGTATATGAAAGAAGTCAAAAACAGACATCCTCTGCAACCAAAGTTTAATAGAGATTTTTTAAATTGTGAGATTGAATTTTTAAGGACTATACACTTCTGTGATTGAAGCGCGGCCAAAGCTGATTTGCCAATATTTTCATTCTATTAATTGTTTGATAAATTTGGGCAGTTGTTTATAATGTTTCCAAACAAACTAGAATGTGTACTGTTATTTTTAGGCAAAAGTAGGCATTTCATAAGATCCTTAAAAGTTCTATTAGAATAGCAAACAAAAAATTGTAATTATGTGCTGCATTGGTATAAATTCGTGATAATATATAGTTGATAAAAGTTTGAAAATAGCTTGTGCATAGCACGTGGTTGTCGACTAGTTGGCACTTTAATGTTGACGCATTGCTTATATATATCATTAGTATGTCCTTTTCATACAATAATAATACAAATCGTATTTATGTCATCACATGGGTAGATAAACATGGACAAGAGTTGGATCGAGATGGAAAAAAGGACAGAAATGTCATACATTGCTGGGGCTAATGGAAATGTAATACATCCATTACCGAACATAGTTTTTTCAAGTTTTATGTAAACTTACCCATTGTAACAAATTTGTACTTATTGTTTCTTTGTGATCTTGTTTTACAGGTTCACGAGGAAGAAGGATCACAGAATTTCTACATCAGTTATCTTTTGTTTTACTCTATTCCCAACTAGTAGGAAACACTTCTAGACTTTTTATGACTTTCCATGTATCAAGATATTGTGGAGATTTTAATGTTTTGATGTTTTGGGATGTAGACTATTACTTATTACTATAGTGGTTATAATTTTATTTGAGTATTATGATTTTTTGCATTTACCAGCTAAATAAATTCGAGAAACAGGTTTAATTAGGTACCATGCAAGAAATAATTTGAAATAATTACAAATTATTTCGTTCATCACAACTATAACTTTTAATCACGGTTGTAACATTTGCTGAAATAGGTAAAATATTAAAAAGTGCATTTAGCGACGGTTTACAAACTGTGACTATTCCTCCCGTGTGTTATTTAAACGAAGCATTAGCCACGGTTTTAGACTGTTGCAAATATAGCAGGCAATACCCACGGTTTTCTCAACCGTCGCCCCAACCGTCGCATAAAATACAAGAATCCAACACTTTTGGTAAATTATTTATGACAGGTGTAACCATCACAAAGACCGTGGGTAAGGCTATTTGCCACGGTTTACCAACCGTGGCATACCAATAACCACAGCCGCAGATTCCACAGGTGGAAATACCATGGTAAAACTGTCGCGAAAGGTATTACCCACGGTTTCTACGACCTTTGGCGACGGTTTTTGAACTGTCGCGAAAGGTCGTTTTTCTTGTAGTGAGAAGGGGAAAGACGAACATTAAGCTCCAAAGGGGTATCAACAATCTTATTATTAGTGAGGTGAGCACGCTCAAGAATGTCACATGTATACTTAGACTGAAAAAGAAGATAACCTTTTGGAGAAAAGGCTACTTTAATCCCCAAAAAATAACGTAGTGGACCTAAGTTCTTCATTTCAAAACAACGAGCTAATTCAGACTTCAACACTGCAATCCATCAACATCATCACCAGTAATAATCATGTCATCAACATGCAAAGAAAGCATAATATGACCAGCAGTGGTACACCTGATAAAGAGAGCTGAATCATACTCACTTGGGGAAAACCCACATGAGGTAATCATATTGGAAAACTTCTCAAACCAAGCTCGAGGGGCTTGTTTAAGACCATATAAGGCTTTCTTAAGCCTACAAACTTCACCAACACCATGAGGAACACCCGGAGGAGGAACCATATATACCTCCTCTTGGAGGTCTCAATTTCAAGAAAGCATTTTTAACATCCATCTGAGTTATATGCCATTGATGAACAGAAGCAACTACAATAAGAATATGTATTCATTTTAGCAACATGAGCAAAATTCTCCTCATAATTCATACCATACTGCTGGGAAAAACCCTTGGCAACCAATCTTGCTTTATACTGCTCAACAGACCCATCTGACTTGGTTATGATTTTATAAACCCAACGAGAACCAATAGCGCTCTTACCAGAAGGTAAGGGAACCAAACTCCAAGTGTCTGTCTTATACAATGCAGAGAGTTCCTCTGCCATAGCCTGCTGCCAAAGAGGATCAAGAGCTGCCTTTTTATAGGACAAAGGCTCAGAGAGATCATGGACTAAAGCTAAAAAAGAAGCAATATAATCCGAATAACAAGAATAAACAAAATCAGGAGATTTAGTGGACTTACGAGTGCGAGCAGGATAGCGAGGAGGTTCCATAGCCTCAGCAGGTGCTTGGGTGGCCTCTAGAAGGGAGGTAGCATCAGGCGGCAAGGTACCAGTATCAGCAGAAGTAGAACCATGAGGTGTGACAATATCAGTGGTGCATGAGGCTCGAGAGGGCACACTATCGGTATCATCAGAGAATGGGTCAAGATGGATGAGATTTGATTTAGTCAACTCATGATGATTATCAGGAATAGAAAAGAAGGGTATGTGCTCGAGAAACACAACATGGTGAGAGACATATAGTTTCTTAGTAATTGGGTCAAAGCAACGATATCCCTTCTGACCCTCACCATAACCTAGAAAAACACAAATAACAGACTTTGGTGATAATTTAGTATGCTCTACACGAGTTCGAAGGACAAAACAAGTACAACCAAACACCTTTAAAGAAGAATAATCAGGAGCATGCCCATACAATTTTTCAAAAGGTGACAAACCTAAGCAGTAAGAGGATGAAATTTTATTAATTAGATTGACAGTAGAAAGGACAGCCTCTCTCCAAAAATCACTAGGGACATATGCAAATAATAAAAGAGAGCGAGCAATTTCAACAATATGCTGATGTTTCCTTTCAGCAACACCATTTTGCTCTAGAGTGTTTGTACAAGAGGACTGGTGAATAGTTCTATCTAACACAAGTAACTCACGAAATTTATAATAGGTATACTCTCCACCTAAATCACATCTAAAACATTTGATGACAGCGAATGTTGAGTTTTGACAAAATCACGAAAGGTATTGTAAATATCAAAGAAGTGTGAATGACATTTCATAAGATAAACCCAAAAATAATGAGTGCAATCATCAATAAATAATACATAATATCGAGACCCCCCTCTTGTAGTAACAAGAGAGGGTCCCTATACATCAGAATGAACTAAATCAAATGGTGCAACAAAATAAGAAATACTTCTATTAAAAGGTAAAGCTGAAAATTTTGCCAGTTTACAACCACTACAATAAAAAATGTCATGAGTTTGTAAATCTCCTAATTTTCCTGTAGAAGCTAAAAATTTTAAATAAGAGGCTGAAACATGACCAAGGCAAGAATGCCATAATAAAAACTAGACGAAGATGAACTCAAACAAAAGGATGACAAGTCAACACTAAAAGCTGCAACCACTGGTACATTAAGCTTGTCCAAGATGTATAATCCCCCTTTCCTATGGCCTATCCCAATCAGCGTCTGAGATTGCGAATCCTGCACATGACCAAAAGTACAAGAAAAAGAGACTAAGTAACCTGCATCACAAAGCTGACCAACAGAAACAAGATTCATAGTAAGTTTGGGAATGTGGTAAACACTAGAGAGAGATACATGAGGTGTGACAACAGACCCAACACCTGTTAATGCATGGGAGTACCATCAACAGTCATAACATGCAAAGAGGAAGCATGACATAAGGATGCAAAATACGACAAGTCAGGTGACATATGATTAGAAGCTCCAAAGTCTAAGACCCAAATACCTGAGGACATACCTAGTGAAAAGGTAGCCATAGCATGTGGTTGTGTGATAAGGAACTTCTGAAATTGCTCAACAAGGGAGGTCATGGATGGAGTGGATGGGGAAGGGGAACCGGGTCCAAATGAGTCTGATGGTGGTACAACTGCTGTAGTGTTAGGCTATGGAGGCCTATACGAATGCTGTTGAAATTGGTTGTCAGATTTTCAATGAGAAGGTTGAGGTTGCTGTTGTTGTGGTGGTCGACCATGTGAGGGCTGGTTGCTGCTATTGGGCTAGTTTTCTCGACCCAACCTAGGACACTGAACCTTCCAATGACCCTTGTCCTTGCAGTAGCTGCATACTTCACTACCAACTCTCGAGTAAGGCTTATTCTGATTGTTGGACGGTGGTCGAAAAGGGGCTGCTAAAACAGACGGAGTAGAGTTAGGAAGAATTCCCTTTCTAGACTAAGTCTTGAGATGTATTTCCTCGGCTATTAACTCATGGACAACAGAATCAACTGACGGAAGTGGGCTACAATGGAGAATGGACCCACGAAGGCCCTCAAAATCATCACGTAGAGCCATCAAAAACTGAACCAGACATTGTTCCTCCCTACTAGCGATATATGGTGCAAACACCCGCAATTCGGGCGACTCCATAAGAGCCAACTAATCCCAAAGATTTGGCATTATAGAATAGAACTCCTGAATACTCAAATTTTTTGTTCAAGGGCAAGAATATCACACTCTAATTGGTACCTTTTCGCAAAATTGGACTGTGTAAACAATTTAGCTAAATGATTCCACACCTCATTTGCATATTCAAACTTTGCCAATTGCATACCTATCGAGGGAGCAATGGAGTTGTTGATCCAAGTAATGATTTTCGAATTGTTTATTTCCCAAACATCTAGCAATTCTGCAAATTTATCAGCCTGTTCATTCGTAGGTTTACTAAAATCTCCATTGATATAACCCCACATCTTTTTCCCCTTCAAAAATTTATTCATCACATAATTTCAATATGCAAAATTCTTTCCATCGAGTTTAACACTAATTGATTGAAGCGAATCATCGTGTTCAGTTGCCATTATGAAAATGAAGCAATTAAAAAACACAAAACAAACGAACTAAACTCAAAGACAGATCCAAAAACAAACATGAATTAGTGCGAGATCCAAATACGAATCCGTATCAGCGAGAAATCCAAAAACGAACCAGAATTTGAACCTGCTTTGACACCATGTGAATATATCAAATAATCAAGAAAACAACAAAGGAAAAAGAGAAAAGAGAGCTAAAGTTTCTCATAACATGAAAACTGAATGAATGATACAATACAAAAGAAGAGACAATAATAGCATATCTAGGTATACAGTATTACCCTAATATAAAATAAAAGACTAAATTACCCTAAAGTTAATAAAACTAATTCTAATAGCTAACTCTAATAGTCATAACATGTTTCGTGAGCAATAGGGGCGGGACAACATGTGTCGTGTGCTTCATGCGGCACACTGTGTGACGTGTGATCCCAATTGTTATGCTCCAACGACTAATCACAAATGATCTATTCCCAGCAGCCACAATCCCAATGGCCACAATCCATCTATATAAATAGCTCTCTCAAATTGCATGAGTGTTTATTATTTGAGCAAAAAAAAAGTTTGTGTGTTTATTGTTAAATTTTTTCATTTAATTTGAATTTTTTTTTCATTTTGGTTTTCTCCCAAAAACAATTATCATTTTGAGTTTCTCCCACAAATAATATTAATTTTTTTTCATTTTGATTTTCTTTGTTTTGGTTTTGGTATTAGTTTTAATTTTAATTTTTTTTTCTTTCTTATCATTTTTTCTTCCAACAAGTATGATGCAACGATTGTTTGGGAAAAAGAGTACTTGTCATCATTCTACAAACACAACACAATCACAATCACGTACTCAAGAAGTGTCGACTGAAGATTTTACTCGTCTTGTCTATGAAAAGCTGTATGCCTCTGATGGCAAAACTAAGATCAACATACAATGTCACAGGTTGTGCAACAATTGGAAGAGTGTGCACTTGTTCTATAACCATGTGTCACACTTCCAACAAATCAAAAGTGTTATTGACCTTGTTGGTTGGTCTCGGCTACTATCGCTGAATATGCCAAAATCCGATCAACGTTTAGTGGAATCATGTATTGAATGGTGGTGGGACACGACTCACACGTCTCAGTTACCTTTAGTTAGACTAGGCATCACACCTCACAATTTTACTTTCATGACAGGTGCGTTCGTAAAACATCTTCCATAATTTTAATGAGAAATCCTATTTGTTACAAAATTTTGTTTTACTATTGGGCAGGGTGTGTCGTTGCCTCCTTATAACGACACAGCATTTATAGATGCATCAATCATTATCGATCGTTATTTTCTTGGGGCATCATTTGACAAGTACAATTATGAGTAAAAACGACATGGTTTTGATTGTTCAGGGATTATGGGCCAATGGGAGACTTTTTCTAATCCCAAATACCTCCCTAATCCCTCTATAAATACCCCCCTTATCTCCATAACTTGGACACAAGAAAAACCTCAAGAGGGGGGCCAAATACAAGTTTGTAGAAAGTTGTAGAGAGAAAGTTGTAGAGATAATGTTAGAATAGAGAGAAAGAGACCCTCCTCCTTTGATTTTCAACAAGAAAGTGAGTTCTCAACCTTGTTTTTACTTCATTACTCCTCATTCACATTCAATACATCCAACCACAATTTTTGTGAGTATTTATGAGATAGAAAGCTACTTTCATGTCCAAATATCCATATATGAGTGAAACACCATGCTACAAGTCCAATATACCATTGAATATCATCTATTGATTGCTTTGCTTGCTTGTTTACATATTATGCTCATCTCTTCTTAGTCTCATTTTTTTTATTTTCTTTATTTACTTACTAGTTAATCATCATCTAGATGATGACATGAAGTTTGAGGTGAGTAAATCCTTATGGATAGTAGCTCTTGATCTCAAAAGCATGTTTGATAGATGATGATTATGACTTCAATACATTCCTATGTATTCTTGAAATTACATTCAAATGAAAATAAATCTCTCCAACAATCTTGGAAGTTCTTAACTTGAGTTTAATATTGATATTCCATCCCCATTTGATGTTGAAAATATGCTTTCAAAACCCCCTATTTCAAAACCCCTCTAAAACCCCAATATTTGGATTCCAAAGAAATACACATTGTTTTCTAAAAAATCTTCAAAATAGTGAATAATCCGAGTTCAAAGATTTCTCTAGAACTCAATACTCAAAGGGTGATTACAAGACCACATGAAAAGTCTTCCTAACTCATTAGAGAACACTCATGATTTTTGGCTTGATCTAAAAACACTTGGAAATGTCCCATTTTGGTCCAAACATTCCTTCTAGACATTCTATTTTTGCAGCAGCTAGGTTGACTTCCAATTTGTTTTTCAGAAAACTTTTCCAAAAGGAGTGATCCCAACTCATTTTTCTCTTAAACTTCAGTGTCTTAGGGAACGTTTTGTATAATATGGGCCTCTAGATGTTTTGCCTTTATTTTCTAATATTTTTTGACATTTCAGTCGGCAGTACGGATTATGTTTATGAGTAACATCTATTGTTTATATGATTTATCTCAATATGTAATAATTATTGAAGTTTGGCTTTTTGATATGTGTTCTAGACATAATAAGGACGATCTCCATAAAAAATCAATAATTAAAAACATTTCTAACCTCACTTTTCCATTTTTACAAAATCAACTCACTGTTTTGTCCACTATTCACAGCAAGTATGCTTTCACTTTCATTCTTTTATTTGATGCTTACATGCACTCCAAATTAGATCATATCTTAGCAAGTAGTTCATACTACATTTTTATACATCCTATAATAATTTTCCTCATACATTCATGCATACTCTAGACTTCTAAGTCACTTTAGAAAGTGCATGAACACAAACACACTACAACCTTTGCACATTCTAGAACCATACATTGCATCCATGCAAGATTTAGAGTTTTAGTGATTCATAATCTAAGATGTTTATAAGAAATGAATTTGATCATACGTTCATGCTTCCCCTCGATGTAATCTACCTTTCTCATCCGTCCCGGGGATTGAGAGGTCTTCTTTTCTCAAAGATTAACATGCATCATTCTAGTTTGCTAAGTATTTTTGATTTCTTTGATTATTTGTTTCAAGAACAATTCACGTCCCCTTTAGATTAGGAAAACTTGATTACTTGATACATGATTAGACAACTTTTCATAGGTTTGTTTGTGTGATCTTTCACCTTTGCATTGTGTGATATTTAGCTTAGATTTTATGAATGATATCTTATTGATCTTCCATTTCAATATTCTTATAAGATGTAATATACTATCATAATATTAATTGTCGAACCAAACATAGTATAAGATGATTATTTGGATGCTAATTGAGACCCGTCGGGAGATGGGGCGAGTTGAGGGTGTTTTAGTCGTGACAAAGGCTCCTTGCTCTCTCGTACCAAAATCCCGAGCCAAATTCTTTGGTTATGAAGGGCCGGTACCGTTTATCCATTTGGGTGAGTCAAATTAGGTTTCTTGGTTCTTTAAAGACCAAGTGGAGACTCTGTATCTGTTTTCAACAGAACTTTTTTTTTTCTTTTTTTTTTTTTTTTTTTTTTTTTTTTTTTTTTACTTTTTCAAATCAATATTTCAAATAAGCAAAAAAAGCTGAATTTCGTGTGTCCACCGCAGATAATATGTCATTTGAATGTGGGTGGCACAATATGTGACATTTCTCTCTACATTACTTGAAACTTAGTGCTACCACAAAGATAAGTTTTTATAAGCTTTACTATCCCATACATTAGTTGAAAACCACCACGTTGTTAATGACTTTAGACTAATTTATACTAAGTTATCCTATACAACCTTCCCATTGTTGATGCTCCTACCTGACTTTTGTTCATTTATAACCTTCACTAGAAAATAACCTCCACATCATAATATATACATTGTGTTTCTTAATTGTATTCTAATATGGTGCACCAACCAAGCAGGCTTTGTGCAAATGACGTGACATCTTTCTCCCCGGTGGAGAGATTGAGAGTTCCCCTTAGGAGAGTCTTTGCTTGCCCCCCGTTTGTTCTTCATTCAGACTGAGTGACGCTTTGTTGTAGAACTTTGGGGTGGGTTGAGTTGGGTTGAGTTAAGGGGGTGTGTTTGTGTAGTGTGTATATCCAACCATAATTCAGGTAAATAACAATATATATATATATATCTATCTACTATCGTATAAAAACGAAGAAACAAGCACGTCAAAAAATATGAACTTCCTCTTTTGCCCTTCACTACACCATAATTACTCATATATTTATCTATACATTGTAAGGATATATTGCTTTGTGTGAGGGTAAATCTATCATTTTGGACAAATAATTACATTCAAGTCAGCTTTTACAATTTTATTTAATATAATAATGAGGTTTTAATCAACAATCTTGTGTTTAATTACATTTGGGTCAACAATTTTTTGGATATTTATTATTGACTTAAAAAAAAGTCAACAAAAGTGGCTATTTTGGTGGCTATTTAGGAATTGGTCACTAATATTTACAATTTGGTCAACTTCTTCTGTCAAATGAGGTTTCAATCAACAATTTGTGTCTAATTACATTTGGGTCAATAATTTTTGGGATATTTATTATTCACTTCAGAAAAAGTAAAAAAAAAAGTGGCTATTTTAGTGGTTATTTAGGAATTGGTCACTAATATTTATAATTTGCTCAACTTCTTCTTTCAAAGTTAGGATTCATATATTTTAATATGTGTAATTGCATTAGGTCAGTAAGTTTTGGGATATTTATTATTCACTTTAAACAAGTTTTAAAAAGTGGCTATTTTAGTGACTATTTAGGAATTGGTCACTAATTTCACATTTTGGTCAACTTCTTCTCTCAAATTTAAGCTCTGGTATATTTAAATTGTCAATTTAAGTGGCTATTTTAGTAGCTATTATTAATTGGTCACTAATATTTACATTTTCGTCAACTTCTTCCCTCAAATTCAAGATTTATAGATTGTATTTGAATATCAATTAAGGCCTACAAACACATTCATGCCCTTTTTTTTTTAGAGAAAATACCATACTTGTGTCATATATTTTTAGTGGTGCTTTATTAGGTACCTTTACTACTTATTTATAAGATAGTCAGAATTATCAACTTCTTCCGTAAGAAGAGTTTTAGATTAAATAGTTACATTTATAATTTCTTATTTAACTGTTTTAACATCTTATGTTGATTTTTAAAAGTGGACCTTATTTTGAAATATATATATATAAAAAAAAAAAAAAAAAAAAAAGGAAACGTCACACTTATTTTAAAAATATCCAAAAAAATGAAACGTTGGCACTTATTTTAGAATGTAATGAGTAATCATACCTCTCCAAAGGCCTCTAATGTCAAGATTAATACACAATATATCTAGGAATACAATTATCCAACAGACACGTACCTTGCACGTGCATCCTCACTAGTATATATATATATATATATATATATGTGTACACGCGCGCACCAACTCTTCACGATTTTGGCGCAAGTTCAAAGAGTACCTTCCCCATTGCAAATTGTAATTAAAAGAAAAAGTAATGAGTCTAACTGGTAGGAAAATTTTATTTTTAAAAAATAACAATTTTTTAGCAAATTGGATAACATTCTTATTTTGTGAAACATACTTGAAAATATCTAATTTGTATTATGTTTATTGGAAAAATACATATAAGTACGTGGCAGTTTGAGGGTTAGTTGAATAAATGAATGGGTTAAATACACTTTTCTCCCTTTGTTTGAACCCATTTTCAGTGTACCTGCATTTGGTTTAAAAGTTGACACATAAAACATGTTAGTTGTAAATTCTAATGGTATTAACTTTTGATTTAAAATGATAAATGTACACTTTTAGTCACAACTAAGGGCGGAGTCATGAATTTTTTTGGGAGCTGCATGAGAAAGCTATATGGGAAAAAAAATTTGAGTCTATTTATATATATTTGATAATAAAATATGATGTCAAATTGAATTTATTTAAAAACAATATAATCTTTAATATTTATACATTAACAGTCATCTTTTATATCATACATTAAGAATGAGTCCAACATCGGGGGATTAAAATATATTTAATCTGTTCGAAAAACTTTACGATCTATGCTAATTCCCAAATGCAAGTCTAAAATTCACATCTCAAATGATATGGTAGTAGAATTACTATGGGATCACTTCAACATTCTCTAGTCAAAATTTAATGAGTCCACTACCACATCATTTGAGGTATGAATTTGAGAAGCGTAGCATTATTTTAAGACTATTAACGATGGAATCCATGTGATGTAGCAATTTTTTTTTAAGGTAAAATGGTATTATTGCCCTTGAATTTTATTAATTGACTAAGATAACCTCACAAACTTGTTTGAAGTGACATAAATGCACTAATTATACTAGGTATTTCGTCGACAAATGTTCCCACAACTTAAAATAGGATTAAAAAAATAAAGATCTATTTGTCTTTTGTAGAACATCCATCAACTTTTTATATTTATTTTATAATAAATAAGTGAGGGCGAACGACTTGATAATTTTCAGTTTTTAGTAACCACCGCCAGTAGTAAGTTGGTGACAACTGACAATCAAGGGCGGAGCTTGAAATTTATTCTTGAGGGTCAATTAATAGGTACGTTACTTAACAGGGACACACATGGATTCGAGAGAAAGGGGCTAGGTTCGAACCATGGTTGGCATGACAGCATGATATGAAGTGTCTTTCTACCAACTTAGCTACGCCGTTGCTCTATTTATACATATTTTTTAGTATGTTAGTTTATACAAAAAGAACACCTTACTTTGTGAGGTTCTTTTGCCCTGTAGTTAGGAGGTTTGGAGTTTACAATCCTTACTACATATTAAATTCTCTTGGCTTATTGTTTATCACAACGATTATAGTAATTGTGTATAGGCGTGAACTGTTTTTTAAAGAGTAATGCTATGATTCTAAAATTTGAATTTCAAATGGCATAATTATACCACATATTATAGCAGTGATTAATGATATCACATGTCTGCATATGATACAATAAACAAAGCATTTAGGGATCAAGGTTGGGAAGCATAGCATTATTCTTTTTTTTTTTTTAAATCAAACTTTTAAAAAAAAAAATTTGCAATTGCCCCCCGTCCTCCACATAGTTTCACTCATGTGACAAGGAAGGTCCTTGATATTTTTCAAAATAAAAAAGAGATCTATAATATTATGTCATACCTCAAGCGAAGTTATTGATATTTACCCTTTTCATTTTAGTCACAACTACAAAGTTTTTAAATGTCATCTTTTAAACCATAAACTGAATAGATCTAACAAGAAGGGGGCAAAGTTGTGGTTTTTTTTTTTTTTTCTTTTTTTTCAGGCTGAGCAAATACATGGGGTGTAAATTGATTTAACCAAATCAAAACCAATGTGAAAATGTCGGCAAGACGCAGGCAATGTGAAATGAATAATGCTAGGCACACTTTGAAATCCACACTGAATTTGACACTTAGTTTTAAATGCATGTACTATGTGCTGTGTAAGTGGTGCACAAAAAAGTGTGAAAAGTTCACACAGCACAAAGTACATGTATTTAAAGCATAAGATGTCAAATTCAATGTGGATTTCAAAGTGTGCCTAACATTACTCATGTGAAATTCTCCTAGATACGATACAATACGTGCACAATCCGATCAGAGGACACGTGTTGCCACGTAATCCTTTCATATCCAATTATAATACTCTACCACGAGCCACTTGCAATCACTCCGATGAGAAGTTATTCAGCGAGCCCATCACGCTACATCAGAATGATGACGTGATGTGACCTCCTCCAAAAAAGGTAATCATGTGCCCACTAACACTAGAAGGTTATAACATTTAGTGTTTAGTTTTTTTTTTTTTTTTTTAAATGATAATCACATAGTTTGATCCCCTAGAAGTATGTGGTATATGTAATATGTGTGGTTAAAATTGAGAGGTCGCACCACGTCATCATGTTGATATGGCGTAACGGACTCACTGAATAATTTCTCATGCTGGACAGTCCACTTTAATTATTACATGGACCGGTCCGGTTTTCAAAACATTGCACGGACGTTAGGTTGCCCAAGGATGCTAGGCCACCAAGAGTATCTTCAAGGCATATGACAAATTTTGGTATGTTAAATAAATTTGAGGGTGTATGCGGTAATTTGACATATTAAAATTTAGCATTTTGGTTAGAGTAAGTGATACTCAATATGTCAAATTTATTAAATGATAATTTTTTATATACTTTTTAATCATTTAACAAATTAAGTGATTGGTTTAACAAGTAATGCAATAAAATTTTAATGAAAAAGTGAAAATGGCATGCCAACTTTTAATATGTCATTTTTGACTTATGAATAAGCATGTCATTTGCCACATAACTTTAGCTATTTGGTGTGCCACATTGGAAAAAGCTTTGGCATTCCACATTGGAAATGACATGTCCCTTGGAGATGCTCTATGTAAGCTGCTATTGTAAATAGCACTCACGTGACACTTACAGGATTACACCAATACATATATATATATATTTGTATTTTTTCAAAAAAAAAATTATGATTCTACAAATACCACGTGAGTACTACCCACAATGATTGCCCCAAAAGAGAGTTGAGAATCCGTGCTCCGTTAGGTAACACCACAAAATTTAATTTCTTTGACTATAATACCCCTGCATTCAAAAATATATATATATATATATATATATATATGTGCCCCCTAAGCAAAAAGGCCAAACCATTCAATGTTTTAGAAACAACATAAAATAAAATTAAAAAAATAATAATAAAAAAAAGAGATAGAGAGAGAAAGAGAGAGACCAAACCATTCAATAAAACTTATATGGTCCATCATAATTTGATTAATGCAATGTTTCTCAAATTTGTATTTTAGATGTGATTTTGAAACACATATGACATTAGACCCACTTAATTTTCATCATATAATAGCTATAAGGTAAACTCTTGATATAAGGAAGCATCTAGTCACTCATGCAAGTGATTTGAACTCACAATATCGAAATTAAGTTTTGAAGACTTTCCAATATATATCCGAACTATATATAACCTCATGAGATGCCTCCTTTTCTTATTGCATTAGTTCTTTTGAAAGGAAATCTTTCTCCGCTCTTTTCTCTCACAAAATTTATTAATCAAACAAATTTTTATTTAATTTTTTTTTTAGTTGTATTAGTAAATGAAAACCTATCTTGTTTTTCCTTTCCCACTCATTTTCCTCACGAAATATATGAACCAAGCATATATTTTTTTTAATCGTATTAGTAAATGCTATAAATCTCAAATTTATATTTTAATTGATGTGGTAGGAAACCATACCTCTAACTATAGAGAAATTATCTCATGTAACCGTCACTGTAATTTGAGTATTCTATGAGTCCTACAACGATGAATAGATGACAGTGGACGTCACGTAATGTGACGGTTACATAGAACAATTTCTCCTAATTGCAATAGGGCTACATAAATGTCCAATAACAGTTATTTTTACGTATTCCCAAATATTACAGAGTTAAGATTCCATATATACTTGGGTCCATACATTACTCTCTTATTATTACAAAAAAATTTGGTCAAAAATTATATAAAATGTGTTTTTTTTTATTTTAGTCATATAAAATTTTAAATGTTTTCATAACTAATTATGCAAAATTTTGTAACATAAAAATTTAATTTAAGTAAGTTTTACTAATGAAAGACTTGGACTAAAATTAAAAACGAGTTAACTTTTAAACTTAAATAACCCAATATTATGTGATTTTTTTTACCAAATTCCTACATTATGGTTTCTTATTAGATGATAAAGGCTTCATAAGTCAAACAAGGAGAAGTAAAAAATAATAATAATAATAAAGGAGTAGCCAGTGATCAGACAAACGTCTAGTGTAGAATAGATTCGTTAGGTTTACTAACAACTTTCAAAGATTGCATATGACTCGTGTAGTCTCCTCTTTTGGACACCTCGCATAAGGGAGTATATATAAGAAATCAGTAGCCCTTCTAAAAAGTTGATTGTGGATTGAACTATTACAAGATTTGGATGGTGCACAGGAAGCTTCATGAGTAAGTGTCGAGACTCTGATCAGAATCCTCCATAGTATGTATAGTGTGTTTATAAAGTTAAAAGATTCTATTATTCTAATGTATAACGTAGCAAATTAAGTATGCAGTTTCATATTAGCATAATACACCACAATAGCATAATTGACTTGTGCACATTTATGCATCCAAATGACATACATAATCAATTATGGCGTTGACACCACTTCTACAACACATGAACCACATCTATCACATGAATCAATTTAAAAGTAGTTTGGATATCACAAGAACCAATTTTTTTGGTTCAAAGAAGAACCAGATTCATACGTTGTTCCATATTTTTGTAACTGTTTTTAAGTATCCAGGAGTTCAATGATGCAGGGCGGATGCAAAAAGTTGACAATGGGGGGCTTGGTAGGGGCAAAATTTGGAAGTGGTGCTTGGAGGGTAAATTTTACCGGGATTCAGGTGCAGCGTCGCCGAGGCTATTTTTTTGTTCTATTTATACACATTTTTCGTGTAGCATTTTCTGTAAAGCTTGAAATGACATTAAATCAATTTGGGTTTGGTTAAGTAAAGAAGTGAAAAGAAAATGGGTATGACTAAATATTAGGATCATTTTGGATTATAATCTCATTAATTTTAGTTCAGTTACTTATTATTTGGCATTTATGACTTGGTTCGTGGTAATAGATGGGTTGAATTGCAATTACTGTTGCAATATGTATATTGTAATTGTTTGGTTGGAAAATTATGTAAGTGTGAGTGTGCCAGACAAGCAAATTGCTAATGTGCATGTGTGATTATCCAAACTGCGCCTCACCAGGGAGATTGTGGTGACGTTCAATGCCTTAAACATGCCTTTTATCATGTGAGATGAAATAGAGTGTGATTTGATAAAGATGCAACCATAAAGGAAAAGGAAATACAAACAATCTTGAAACAGTGACTGATCCTATGTACTTCGAACAGTACAATGACTAAAAACTACATGAAATAGAAAGTATAAGAACTAAGTTAAAACTAAGAACAATGAAAGCATTAAAGTACACTACTCCTAACTAGGCTAAATTAAATTATCTAAACTAATGGCCATGGTGGCCGAATAAATGAAGAAAATAAAGTAGATATAGCCCCCTCAAATAAAACTCTTCAAAACTAAAACCCATGCTACTTTTCTTTATCGCATTAGGCCCTTTTTACACTCAAATTGCTATAACATTTGTTATACAAGTCCGTTTTTCGTAAAATTTGAAGTTTTGAAATCAGCAAAATGAGATCTATCAGTCAAGTTCAATGTTGATCATGAAATACTGGAACAAAAAAAACTAAACATCAAA